>OX377619.1:77544230-78744230 GCA_947397865.1 Polietes domitor | reverse complement strand
CAGATTTAGATATAGCCCCCATACAAATTTCGCTCCCGATTTGACTTGAGAAACCACATATTGTATCAGATTGTCTTCAGATATGGTAAAACATCTTATATTTCCACTAGAAACACCCATGGTGAATATAGGTCAGATCGGTTCAGATTTATATATAGCTCCCATACAAATTTCGCTCCCGATTTGACTTTTTCCGCTCGAGAAACCACATATTGTATCAGATTGTCTCCAGATTTCGTAAAACATCGTTTTAACATTTTTTTTTCAAACACATACATACATTTACAGGATACAAAAATTCTTCCCGTTTTCACTTTTTTACCGAATAGAATTGTATTCGGATAGAAAGTGGAGTGTACCATAGAGTCGGCCCCGCCCGACTTTAGCCTTTCCTTACTTGTTTTTTAATATAGCCAAACCATAACCAAGCCAAATATTGAAAAAAAAAATAATTTCATAAATAAATATAATATTTTTATTATTTCAAACCACGCTTATATGGCAAGGCTGCCAATATGTTCACATATCGAAATAATTCTTTAAGTCAATTCAAAAAATAAATATTCTTATATTTATATTTCAAAAAAAAAAAAAAAAAATACTTAAATACCATAAATATTGGTAGATTGTGGGTGCTACAGTTGGTTGTATTTCCATTCTATTTTAATTACAAAAGTACAAATTTTGAAAATCCATTATCAGACGTACATAGTGCAAAAAATAACCTAACTTCATGATTCAACCAATTTTTGGCGTAAAAGTAAAAAGTACGAATTTGGAAAAATCTTTTTATTTTTCAGAGGAATGTATACACCGGATTCCATGATTCTAGCTGCGGCCATTTGGTTGGTACCATTTTTATACCCCTTCTTTTCCTATTTTACCCCCTTAAGAGTACGACTTTCTAAAATATCTTTATTTTACGTTTCTACGTAATTAGAGCGATGTACACACCGAATTTCATTATTCTAGGTTCAGCCGTTCGGTTGGTACCAGTTTTATCCCTTTTTTCCCCATTTTACCCCTTAAAAGTACGAATTTGGAAAAAATACTTCTATATTATGTATCTACCCAAATAAAGGAACGTACACACCGAATTTCATGTTTCTAGCTGTTGTCGTTTAATATGTACCATTTTTATCCCTTTTTGCACCATTTCACCTCCTACGAATAAAAATCACTTTACGGACACCAGTTTTTGCTACGGGGGGAATGCGCATACCCAATATCAAGTAAGTACAAGCAGTCATATTGAAAAAATATGCTTAAATATTAGGGGTTATTATGGGTATTTTTAGTCCTTCCGAGGCCACAATTTTTCGCCCACTTATGGAAAATTTGGACGTCCTAGCTCCTTTCGTTCAGATGCTAGCGTGCTTTCAACAGACGGACGGACATGGCTAGATCGTCTTAGAATTTTATGACGATCAAGAATATATATACTTTATAGGGTCTCAGGTTGATATTTCAAGGTGTTTCAAACGGAATGACAAAGTTAGTATACCCTCGTCCTGGAGTTGGGCGGATTAAAAAAAAATGTCTTTGATCTAATTTAACGACATCCCTTAAGGTCCTAGCTCCATTTCATCTAGTTTTTGCCGCTGCTTGTATGAAATTTTTCCACTGTAAGGCGTCTTTCTTGCCTCATGGAGTAATAGCTCAACTCTTTACGGCAGAGGTATCATGGAACTTTTGAGAAATATTTTATTTTGACATTTTTATACCCTCACTCTACAGAGTAGGAGGGTATATATCATTTGGCACAGCAAAAAAGTGTAACGCATTGAAGGAGTGACTTAAGACCCTAAGTATGTTTTGACCAAATCCGTTTCACAACATTTTAAGATGTTTGAGCCATGTCCGTCCGTCTGGCTGGTGTACACGATAACTCTCGAAAGGAGTTAAGGAATCAATTCGAACTTTGTACATGGTAATATTTTTCGCAAACTTAGTTTAAGTTCGAAGATGGTCGAAATTGCCACGCCCCTTCTGGTACCTCCCACACAAAAGGTCCAAATTCCTATGTTAAATAAAATGAAATGAAAATTCCATAGTCGGAATTAGCTATATTTTGGTATATGATAAAGTTTTTAAAAGCACTTTAAGCGTACAAGATATGGCGGGGTTTGCCAACGTTTGGACGTTTGATATACTTGAAATATGGGCGATATTGCCACATCCCTTCTAGTACCTCCCATACAAAGTGACATAAGTTTTGGTTAAAATAAATCCGAAGTAACCTCCATACGGGTAGTCAAAATCAGTTGCAATTTATATTTGAAAATGTTTTTATAATCACATTAAACATAAAAAATATTTATGCTTTAGCCACGCTCTTTCTAGTAACTCCCACACAATTGTATCTATTAATATTAAATCCTTTATAACTCCTATACCGGTGCCTGGAAAAATTAACTTCTATTTAGGAAAATTTCAGAAAAATGTACTTAGATTTAGTAAAAATGTACTTGGTTTGAGTAAAACTTACCGGAACTTTCCTCAGATTGAGTAAATATTTACTTGGTTTGAATTGAATTGAACTAGAATCAAGTACAAGACATGTACTAGTTTCAAGGAAAAGTTTAAACTTAATATGAAGAAATGTTGCTTTAGCGTTATACGAAGTTCAATTTTCCTAAATTTTAGTTCATTTCTGAGTGTATAAAGAAATCTTCTAAAAATTTGCTTAAATAATTTCCTCAGATTGAGTAAATATTTACTTGGTTTGAATTGAATTTTAACTAGAATCAAGATCAAGACATGTACTAGTTTCAAGGAAAAGTTTAAACTTAATATGAAGAAATGTTGCTGTAGCGTTATACGAAGTTCAATTTTCCTAAATTTTAGTTCATTTCTGAGTGTATAAAGAAATCTTCTAAAAATTTGCTTAAATAATTTCCTCAGATTGAGTAAATATTTACTTGGTTTGAATTGAATTTTAACTAGAATCAAGTTCAAGACATGTACTAGTTTCAAGGAAAAGTTTAAACTTAATATGAGGAAATGTTGCTTTAGCGTTATACGAAGTTCAATTTTCCTAAATTTTAGTTCATTTCTGAGTGTATAAAGAAATCTACTAAAAATTTGCTTAAATAATCTAAATAGTAGTGGGTATTTTCGGTTCTGTTAGGGGCATTTTTTGCTCTGGGCCGATTCCGCCCATTTGCAATCCCAACGAAGTTCAATTTTCCTAAATTTTAGTTAATTTCCACTCATTATAGGGTTCACTTTTTCTGAGTGTATAAAGAAATCTACTAAAAATTTGCTTAAATAATCTAATTATTAGTGGGTATTTTCGGTGCTGTTAGGGACATATTTTTTTCCCCTCTGGGCCGATTCCGCCCATTTGTTAAAATGTAGAAAATTAATTAATTAAAATCTGAAGTTCTTTGAAATTTATCTTACCAATAACTACTTATTTAAACCATTATAAGGAAGTAATTATTTCATACTTCAAAATAACGAGCTGTCATTACTAGGTAATGCTAAAAATAATGAGGTGTCATTACATTTTTGTGGTGAGTCAGAGAATAGCATCTGTATTCATTGTTGTTAACAAGTCGATACAAAATATATAATTTAATAAAAATGTTCTTTTCATCACTTATTAAGCCCATTATTGATCATACATTATTTGGCTAGTTATCAATAATGACTTATTTTGTATCTTCCTGAGGCCACTTATTTTACAACTCGTTTATAAATATTTATTTATTAATTTATTGTAAGCTTACGTGGAGTACTTATTTCTCAACTTTTTGTAAGCGTGCGTGGAAGTACTTATTTTTTTACAATCCCTTTATAAAAATAATTAGAAACGGATCCGAAAAATAAGTAGTTTTTGGTTTTGCCTTATTCCACACATTACTTGGTAAAGAGAGTTTTTGCTGGGATGTGACATATTTGAATAAAGTCTCCCTCCTCTGCACCGCTTACCCACAATAGAGGTAAAAGAGTTATAATCGTTTACATATTGCAATACCATCTGGACATTTAATAGAGAACAAGACGCGTCTTATTGGTATACGTCACGGCTAATGACAAGGAACCCGATGATGTTTCAGTTTTCCAAACGGTATCTATGTACATACATATATAGTCACGACTCGATTTTCTTTTGTAATCATTTTAATTGAAACTACAAAATAATACAAAAATGACAAAAAAACACTACCAGAACTATTTTTATCATTATTATGAGGCGATCGTCGATAGTGGTGAAGGTTGGTTTTTTTATTATCGCCTATATATTGTGATTACAATGCACTGTGAGCAAAAAAGCAACAAATTAAATCGAATATAATAAAAACAAGCTAAGAGGCGCTAAGTTCGGCCGGGCCGAATGTTATATACCCTCTACCCAGGAAGTGCATTATTACCGGCAGATTAGAGGCTGTTGACATTACTTAGAATATTAGAATGTCATCTATTAAAAAAAATAAAATAAAAACGTTTTTCTATTCATTATAATTTTTTCGTGCAAGCAAGAATAGATTTTTTTTTTCAAAAAAATATTTAATTTTCAAATTTTTGAAGTTTTTTCCTAAAACAACTGTTTCTATGTGAAAGTTTCGCAATATTTGTTGTCATCATGAGTACCTTTAATCTATATACATATATAAAAGAGTTACGCGATTGAGTCACTACCTGATCACTCCCCAGACCAAACGGCAAGAGCTAGAATCATGAAATTTGGTGTGTATATTTCTCTTACAGTGTAGAGGTGTGATAAAACGGGATTTTTCGAAATTCCTACTTTTATTGGGTAAAATGGGGTAACAAACGATAAAAAAGGTACCACCGCACAGTGGAATATTTTCATACAATCTGCGGCAAAAATTAGAAGGAATAGAGCTAGGACTTTGAAATTTCGCACACATCCCTTATATCGTCAAATTAGATCAAAAACAATTTTTTGTTTAAATCCGCCCACAACCACGCCTACCTCTAATGTAAGTTGAAATGAAAAAGCGTCATAAATGTCTTATTTTAATATAAAGGGTCCGCCATATAACGTCTTTTTTTCAACTAGTGCTTATTTCGTGAATGGTAACACTTAGCTCATGTCTTATTTGACAGATAATTAGTTTTATCCTTCCGCTGAACGAATATGGTTTTGTATACGCTTGAACAACGCTGGGAAATATTGCGACATTACTTTGAAAATTTTGCCCAAAAAATCAACTTTTCAGATGAAGCTCATTTTGATCTTGGCGAGTATGTAAACAAGCAAAATTGTCGCATTTGGGGCACAGAAAACCCGCACGCATACATTGAAAAGCCGATACACCCAAAACGTGTCACTGTTTGGTGCGGATTTTGGTCCAGAGTCATAATTGGGCCATTTTTCTTCGAAAATGAGCAAGGAGTGGCCGTTACAGTCAATGGCGATCGTTATCGGGCCATGTTGAACGAATTTTTGTTCACAAAAATTGAAGAGGAGGATATTGGCAACATTTGGTTTCAACAGGACAGCGCTACGTGCCACACAGCCGAAGCTACACTCGATGTTTTGCGCCCTGTTTTTGAAGATCGCATTATCAGCCGCAGAGCTGATGTCGTTTGGCCACCTCGGAGCTGCGATTTGACACCGTTGGACTATTATTTGTGGGGTGGTAATTGTTACGCCGACAAGCCAGAGACAATTGACTATTTAAAGGATAATATTCGTGAAGCCATTGGTGAAATACAGCTGCACACAATCGATAATGTGCTTAAAAATTGGACCGATCGTGTAGGCTACTACATGGCCAGCCGAGGCAGCCATTTGAATGAAATTATTTTCCATTATTAACCGGAAGGATTGTACTTTCAAATAAAAAAGAAATTTGAGAAAATATTCAGTAGTTTTTTTATAGCATTTTCAAAAAAAAATATTTGGCGGACCCTTTATAAGTTAATACAAATCATTACCAGCGATTTCATTTGAGTCCACAATTAAATGAAAATTGTCAGTGCCACGCCCAACGCTCAAATAAATTTTTTAGTTTTTTACGATTTTCGAAATTTTTGACAAACATTTATTTAACGGCTATTATAACTTTATAAATAACTTAAGATTAATATCGGCAAAATATTTACATGCGCCCGCATGCCATAAAACCTTACATCCCTAAGGTATGCTTTAAATAAATTTTCCAAAATACATTAACAGAGAACTACGAAGAAAGTATTGCTATATTTTTGACTTGGAAGGTTTTACCATTTCTGTAATTAAATCGATGTTGGCTGATATAAGCAGAATATTCTTTTTAAAATGAATAAATAAGACAATAGTTTAACAATATTTATAAATGCCGAAGCATCATGTCGGCCTCGCGAATGTAGTTTTATGCTGTAGAAAATTAACAATACTAAATAAATAGAACATTCAGGTAAACCACTATCTGAAAAGGAAGGCAAAAATGTAATTACACTTTTTTTAAATGCAAAAGAACACCTCAAGAGCGCCTATTTCCTACGAACTAAACGATGCATCCCAATAAAATAATCTCTATTATGTTGAAATTTTCAACTATTTTTGCATTTATGAACTTTAAATGCATCCAGAGCTAAATTTAGCCGCGGTATTGGCAACATCTTTTAGAATATGCTTAATAGGAATGTTCTTTGCAAAATTCAATCAGTAAAGTCGCGATTTGGGCGCATGAAATTTGGGAGTTTTTTGCCGCTGATAATACACTGTGCACCTCAATAACCAAACGGTTGAGTCTAGAATCTTGAAATTTGGTATGGGCATTCCTCTTCCGAAAAGTTGCTTTAAAAAATTCGTACTTTTGAGGGGTTAAATGGGGCAAAAGGGACAAAAATGGTGCAAACAACACGACTGAAGCTAGAATCATGAAATTTGGTATGCACATTTCTCTTACAGCATAGAAGGAGTTTTTTTTTTCTTCGAAAAAATCTATTTTTGCATGCACGAAAAAATCATAAAGAAATGTCTTGTCTTTCAATGCCAGCTATTACAAACAAAATAAACTAAAATATTTGATATATAATTTGTAAAGATATTTTTCGCGCTATTTAAACAAAATTTAAAAAAATATCACAACTTCTTCTTTCGTGTCAGAAAAAATAAATTTTTTTATGAAAAAATAATTTTTCCCAAATTTTTGAAGACTCTTCCTACTGTTCCACTGTTTCTATTTGAAAGGGTAATTCGCAGTATTTGTAGCCATCAGGACTACCTTTAATTTAACATATAACCGGGTGCTATCGGTCTTATAATTCCAATATGAGAGGACAAATATTTAAAGTACCATCGCTGAAAATTATTCAAAGTTTAGTAAAAAACAAGTAAAAAAGGCGTTATGTACCCTCCACCATGGATTGCATTCCACAGAGGCTATCGATTTTCGTAGAAGTGCAGTAATATTACAGGAAAATATATATTTTTTAATATAGCCAAACCAAAACAGATACAAATATTGAACAAATAATTTTATAAATAAATAAAATATTTTTATTATTTCAAGCCACGCTTATAAGACAAGGCTACCAATACCTTTACACTATATATATCGAAACAATACTTCAAGCAATTCAAAAATATTCTTTTATTTATTTTTTTTTTTCAAAAAAGCTTATATACCATAAATATTGTTAGGTAGTGGGTGCTACAGTTTCAATTTTAATTCCGAAAGTACAGCTTTTGAAAATCCATTATCTCACATACATAATGTAAAATAACTTAACTTCATGATTCAGCCAATTTTTGCCGTAAAAGTATGAATTTGGATTTTCTATTTTGCGTGTCTATGCAGTCAGGGGAACGTATACACCGAATTTCATTATTCTAGGCGCAGCCGTTTGGTTGGTACCATTTTTATCCCTCTATTTCCATTTTACCCCTTAAAAGTACGAATTTGAAAAAATAATTTCATATTATGTATCTACTCAATTAGAGGAATGTACACAACGAATTGCGTGTTTCTAGCTGTTGTCGTTTGATAGGTACCATTTTTATCCCTTTTTGCCCCATTTCACCCTCTACGAAAAAAATAACTCTATGGAACACGTTTTTGTAATACCCCATCGAGTAAGTACAAGCAGACATATTAAAGAATATGCTTAAATACTTTGAAAAATTAGGGGTTTTTAGTCCTTGTGAGGGAAAATTTTTTCCCTTTGGGCCGATTTCGCCCAGTTTCAATCCCAACCGTTTCCTTTCGTTTAGATGCTAGCGTGCTTTCAACAGACGGACGGACATGTCTAGATCGTCTTAGAATTTTATAACGATCAAGAATATATATACTTTATAGGGTCTCACGTCGATATTTCAAGGTGTTACAAACGGAATGACAATGTTAATATACCTCCATCTTGGAGGTGGAGGATATAATTACCACAATTTTTTTTAATATCGTTTTCGAGTTTAGAAAGCCAAATTACACCAGAAAATGTTATATACGATCCTTCGACAAAATGTTTGTTGCATAGTGTAATTAATAAAAAATTAAACATTTGAAAACAAGTAAGGGCGGGGCCGACTCTATGATACACTCCACTTTCAATCCGAATACAATTTAATTCGGTGAAAAAGTGAAAACGGGAAGGATTTTTGTACCCTGTAAATGTATGTGTTTGACAAAAAATGTTAAATCGGGAGCGACATTTGTATGGGGGACATATATCTAAATCTGAACCGATCTTACCTAATTTCTGCATATGTGTTTCTAGTTGGATTGTAAGATGTTGTGCCAAATTTAAAGAAAATCGAGTATAATATGGGGTTTCTAGAGCGGAAAATGTCAAATCGGGAGCGACATTTGTATGGGGGCTATATCTAAATCTGAACCGATCTTTCCGAATTTCTGCATAGGTGTTTCTAGTTGGATTGTAAGATGTTGTGCCAAATTTAAAGAAAATCGGGTACAATATGTCGTTTCTAGAGCGGAAAATGTCAAATCGGGAACGAACAGATCTTATCCAATTTTTGCAAAGGTGCTTCTAGTTGCATTATAAGATGATGTGCCAAATTTAAAGAAAATTGGGTACAATATGTGGTTTCTAGAGCGGAAAATGTCAAATCGGGAGCGACATTTGTATGGGGGCTATATTTAAATCTGAACCGATTTGCCTCAAATTAAATAGCGTTCGTCCTTGATCCACAAAACTTACTTGTGCCAATTTTTGTTAAGATCGGGATATAATTGCGACCTGTAATTTGATTACAACAATAGATGGACAGACGGACATTGCTAAATCTACTCAGAAAGTGATTCTAAGTCGATCGGTATACTTAACAATGGGTCTATCTCGTTTCCTTTTAGGTGTTACAAATAAATGCACAAATCCATAATGGAGTGTATAAAAATAATTAAAATTGTTTAAATTAATAATATTATAAAGGGTGATTTTTAAAGAGCTTGATAACTTTTTTTTTAAAAAAAACGCATAAAATTTGCAAAATCTCATCGGTTCTTTATTTGAAACGTTAGATTGGTCCATGACATTTACTTTTTGAAGATAATTTCATTTAAATGTTGACCGCGGCTGCGTCTTAGGTGGTCCATCCGCTTAGTCCAATTTTGGCATTCCACGTTTTTGAGTAACAGAGACCCAATTGGTGCGAACGGCGACGAATCGAAAATTGGTGGTCATCATTAACACTGGCCGATACAGCTGCGATATTTTCTTCAGTTCGCACTCTACGTAAGCGTGTTGGTGGTTTAATGTCCAACAATGTAAATTTGGTGCGAAATTTAGTCACAATAGCCCGAATAGCCGCTTCAGTGGGTCGATTAAACTGACCATAAAATGGAAGCGCGCAATGAACTTTCTTAACAGAGCACGCATTTTGATAATAAAATTCAATAATTTGCAAGCGTTGTTCGTTTGTAAGACGATTCATGATGAAATGTCAAAGCATACTGAGCATCTTTCTCTTTGACACCATGTCTGAAATCCCACGTGATCTGTCAAATACTAATGCATGAAAATCCTAACCTCAAAAAAATCACTCTTTATAAATTATTAATAAATTTTATGTATTTTAACAATTATGTATTTCAAATATTATCATACTTTTTTTTGGCTATATATATGAATATATTCATCATCTGATCAAAAATATTATTTGACATACATTTTCTTTAAGTGTAGATCATATGTTTTTTGATTGATAACAAGCGTTTGAAATAGGAATAATCATCAAATGAAAGCCACAGCACGCGTTGCACAGCAAACAACTAACCGGTGACGCACTTAAATCCATCACCATCAGCGGATCAAATCACAGTCCCCTGTGGTCATTAACAATCGATTCGGTAATTGCTCAGCGCACACACGCGGTATTGTTTAAAAACGTTTCTCTTTATTTCCTTCAGTCTCTCTCTCTCTGTCCCACATTTCACCTCTTACATGGGTAGAATGTTGGCAAATAAATACATAAATTATGAGTATTTAACAATGACTTAACAATTTTCTAAATTGAAAAACAACATGACCGCGACATGGACAGAAACAAGTGCAAATATGAATTTCAATATTCATTCAAATAGTGGTCGACCGGGAGATACTCTACAGCAGCTCAACCACAATATGGAATAACCACAATTTGCAAAAGTTCTTGATATAATTTGACACATGAAAAAAATATTTAGTTCACAAGGTTCTTCATAATTTTCATTAATCCTACGTTTCAAAAAAAAAAAAAATAGGTCAAGCAAATATACACATATTATAAAGGGTGGTTAAGTTGTAAGGGCCGATGTTGAGTGTTATATATATATAAATGTTGTTGTTAAAAAATATTTTTTAATTATAATAATGTTAGAACGTTGGCGTCATACTGATCCGTAAATGGATTTTTCAAAATTTATACTTTTAAGAGGGGATCGGGACAAAAAGGGAAAAATGGTAGCAACCAAAACGTCATATTGCACCATAAATGGATTTTTCGATATTTGTACTTTTAAGGGGGCAAAAAGGGGATAACAATGGTACCAACAAAAGTGTGGCAGCCAGAATCCTAAAATTCTGGGTGTATATTCCTCTGACTGCGTAAACGCACAATAATTATGAAAGGATTTTTCAAAATTTGCACTTTTAATGGGGAATCGGAACAAATAGGGATAAAAATAGTACCAACAAATTTAAACTTTTAAGCGAGAATCGGGACAAAAAGGGAAAAAATGGTAGCAACCAAAACATCATTGCACCATAAATGGATTTTTCGACATTTGTACTTATAAGGCGGCAAAAAGGGGATAACAATGGTACCAACAAAAGTGTGGCAGCCAGAATCCTGAAATTCTGGGTGTATATTCCTCTGACTGCGTAAACGCACAATAATTATGAAAGGATTTTTCAAAATTTGCACTTTTAATGGGGAATGGGACAAATATGGATAAAAATAGTACCAACAAATTTATACTTTTAAGCGAGAATCGGGACTAAAAAGGGAAAAATGGTAGCAACCAAAACATCATTGCACCATAAATGGATTTTTCCAAATTTATACTTTTAAGGGGGAAAAAATAACAATGGTGCCAACAAAAGTGTGACAGCCAGAATCGTGAAACTCGAGGTGTATATTCCTCTGATTGCAGAGACGCGCAATAATTATGAATGGATTTTTTCAAAATGTATACTTAGAAGGGGGAATCGGGACTAAAAGGGATAAAAATAGTACCAACCAGTTAGAATCGTGAAATTCGGTTTCGGGGGAATCATGACAAAAGCCCTTAAAATAGTACCAACAAAATTGTGACAGTAAGAATCGTGAAACTCGGTGTGTAAATGTTTCTTTTTTTTCACAAAATTTGTACTTTTAAGGGGGAATCGGGACAAAAAGGGGATAAAAATAGTACCAACAAAAGTGTGACACTTAGAATCGCGAAGTTCGGTGTATAAATTCATCTGACTACGCATTGGATTTTTCAAAATTTATAAAAGTACAAAAAAAGGGGGAATAATCCTGACAAAAGGGATAAAAACAGTACCAACAAAATAGAGGATCGAAAAGTTCGATGTTTAAATGTTTTTTCTCTTGTACTCATGTACTTTCAAAGGGGTAATCACTATTCTTAACAGCAACAAGAGGTAGTCCCCCAGCATTTTCTGCAGCGTGGATATATAATTGAAATAAACAGTGTTTGGCTATAGGGTATAGCAATTATAATTGTACATATGTAGTAGTAGCGGCTGGTAGTTGTATTGCTGAAAAAGAGAACGGCAACTCGTGAGCACAAATTGTTGTTTATCTTCATGTCCATACTCGTCGCTCGTGTGCCGGCGGAAAATGATAACAATTTTACAGAGTTGGCATGATACGCGTATAATACTCGTCACTCTTTTTGGTAGTGAGTTTGTGTGAGTACAAGTATCGTACAATACTCTTAGTCATGTCAACTATACGCTCTCTTCAACTTTAATGGAATGGATACACGTTACCGATCCCTTAGAACAAGTATCGCACAGTGGTTCAGAATCAAAATCCATCGGCCAAAATTCAATAACTTTTGTTCTAGCAGACATTTTTGAGTTCTGTAAAAACCCAAAATTAGACAAGGATTAATTTGAAATATTAACATTAAAAATCGGGATATTTTAGAAATCGGCCCAAAGTTGACTACTTTTCGTATTTTTCGATTTTAAAGAAAATTAAAATTTTTATTTTTTTCTTTTTATGTTTTTTTTTTTAACATATTTTTACGTATTTGTTCATAATGCGAACAAATATTGTATTCACATTTTTTTGTATTACATATTTTCACGTTTTTCAGATTTTGAAAATTGAAAAACGTAATTTCTTTTTTCGACTTTGTCGAACCGTTTCTCACACATTTTAAGAGATTTTGCACTTAATTTCTTTTTTTAAGAAATTGTGGTTTCTTAGCTTTAATATGACGCCAAAACTATGTTTGTGCCAAATATAGTTTGGTTGTAATGAATATTGTAAAACATATCCTTCTTGAACAAATTGACTTTGGGCCAACACAACTTTTTCCCTTCAAAAGCCTTTAACGAAATATATACATATTTGGAGAGGTTGAAGGGTTCCCGGTATTTTCAGGGAACTTTTGCCTGCATGAAATTGCACCCTTGGAAGATAGGATACATTTAGTGCAAAAAGTCACATTTCTTAGTTCCATAAACGCAATTTAGTCATTTTCGTCTCATTAACTTCTGAAAAGTAGGTACGCAGATAAACGATGAGAATTTTTTTATCCTCATGCTAAATTTTATAACAATGGGAGTTCAAATGCCGCAAATATTCCAAAAAAAAAAACAGAATAATACCTGATTTAGCAGACGTATAGTGCAAATGTTAATATTTCAAAATAATCCTTGGGCCCTTGTCTAATTTTGTTTTTAATTAAATTTTTTTTACAGAACTCAAAAATGTCTACTATATCAAAAGTTATTGAATTTTGGCCGATTGATTTTGATTCTGCACCACTATGTATCGGTCCTTTAACTGGAGACAATAAAAACAGCAACTGTCCTTAAATTGCCTCACTAAGGGATAGTGTAAATTACCCCCTTACAGAGAAGTATGGATAGTCTTTTTGGTGCCCCAAAAATAACTGAAGGGTTAATATTTAGCGTATATGTCCTACACACAGACATTTTCATATGGTAACCGTGTGAAACACCCATACAGTTAGGTGAATGCTGCCTTATAGTTTTAGGCTCATATTCTGCCAATATTTTCTATCGCGGGGCAGTCACTAAAGTGTTACGCCAAGAAGTTGAAAATGATCTCTGAGATAATTGCTTTCCTATCGAAGAAGTGTCTTCAGTCGGTAAGAAATGTGCCAACTACGCGATACATGCAGGGAAAGTTGCAAAATTGTATTTGTCTTTGTTTTTTATTTCGCGTTAAAAAAAAAACAAATTTTACTACACTCAGAAATATATCATTTCTAAATTTGAGTAAAATCTCCTAAAACTCCTGTATAGTAAAAATTTCCTTGAAAATAAGAAGATTAACTAAGTATGAGTAATGTTTCCTTATTTCAAAGTCATAGCAAATAGTTAATTTACTAGAAAAAGGTTAGTAGATTTACTTAAAAACATTTCATTAAATCTAATAAAAAATTCTTACAATTTGTGTGGAAGAATATTTCCAAGGTTTTAAGTAAGAAAAATATTAAGATTATATTTGTAAGGAAAAAATTTCATTTAGGAAATTTTAACTAAAAAATGAGGTTTTTCTTAAAATTAAGTTAATGTGTTTACTGAAATTTATGCCGAGTCTTCATACATTTAAGTATTAATGGACTCACTTGAATTTGTTGAAAAATCACTTGAATTTGTTTAGAAAATTCTTGAATATTAATCTAAGAAGCAATTCTCGTTTTACTATTTCTTAAATACTCCAAGTATTATTCTAAACAACCACTTCGAAGGCGCCTATCTTGCCTTCGCAGCAATCATGGAATAATAGCTAAACTATTTATGGCAGAGGTATCATGAAACTTTTGAGAAATATTTCATGTTATCATTTTTTGTATTAGTTTAGCATACTCTGAAGCAAAATCATTTGTTTGAATTATTTTTAAGATAAGTTTAACTTATTTTATTTATTTATTTTATTTGTATCAAGTAAAAATTTCCTCAGTTTAAGTAAAAATTTACTCGTTTGGAGGAAAAAATCATCAAAATTGTCCTCAGTTTAAGTAAATATTTACTTGATTTGAGTAACAATTTACTTAGTTTTAGGAAAATTCCAGCAAAATATTACTTAGATTTAGTAAAAATTTACTTGGTTTTAGGAAAACATTACTTAGATTTAGGAAAACTTCAGCAAAATTTTACTTAGATTTAGTAAAAATGTACTTGGTTTGAGGAAAAACTGGAATTTTCCTCAGTTTGAGTAAATATTTACTTGGTTTGAGGAAAATTGAACTAGAATCAAGTTCAAAGCATGTACTATTTTCAAGGAAAAATTTGAACTTGATATGAGGAAATATTGCTTTAGCGCTATACGAAGTTCAATTTTCCAAAAATTTAGTTCATTTTAACTCGATATAGTGTTCACTTTTTTCTGAGTGTATATTCACATTGCTTCGGTTTAAAAAATATACATATTTTGTATTCAAATCAATTTTTTGAAAGGTTAAAAAACTATGAAATTATAAATATATACACATTTTAAGATTACATTTTACTCGATATCTTAGGGTCACCTACTACGCGATACTGATTTGAATCGAAATTCTATAACAAGTCTTAAAATATGTGAATTTTAAACTTTAGTCTATGTGTTTTGAATGTAATACATTCGAATTTCAGTGATTTTGTTAAAGTTATTTCATGTTACAAAGGAAATTTTTGTTTGGTAATGGAAAGGACTATTCACCGGTTTCAATTGTAATTATCACATCACTTGAAATTCAAAAGACTCCAATTGAAATTCAAAAATTCCATTTGTAATTCACAACACAACACCTGAATTTCATGTCATCAATTGGAATTCAAAACTCGTCACTTGAAATTCTAAAGACATCATTTGATATTCAAAAGACATCATTTGATATTCAAAAGACATCATTTGATATTCAATAAATGTCATTTGAAATTAAAACAAGTAAGAAAACGTCTGTCGCCTATACCGACTTATATATACCCTCACTTTCAGAGAACATATCTATGGAAATTATAAGAACTTAAATTTTACGTAGGGCCGGATGATTTGTGTGGAAGGTAGTAGCTTCCACACTTATAAAACAATTGCAAAAACATGATCAAATATAGTAGATTCTATGCACCAGTATAGAATTTATGAAGGATTTAATTTTACCTAGGATATAGACAATTGTGTGGGAGGTACAAGAAGGGGCGTGGCTAAGCCTAAATATTTTTTTTGGTTTAAAATGATTATAAAAACATTTTCAAATATCAAATTTCAAATGATTTAGACTATTCGTATGGAAGTTATATCGGTTTTATTTATTTATTTTATTTTAACCAAGGCACTTTGTGTGGGAGGTACCAGAAGGAGTGTGGCAATATCGCCCATATTCCACACGATTGCAACATATATAAAAACATTGCCAAACATAAAATTTCACAGTATTCCGATCATCCTTATAGAAGTTATAACAGCTTTAATTTAACGTAGGTTAGGGTGATTTGTGTGGAAGGTACAAGAAGGGGCGTGGCAAAACCTGCCATATTATAAAAGTGATTATAAAAACTTTATCAGATACCAAAATTTAACCGATTCCGAATATCCGTGTGGAAGTTACATTGGTTTTTATTTAACATAGGAATATGGGTCATTTGTGTGGCAGGTACGAGAAGGAACGTGTCAATTTCGTCCATCTTCGAACATTAACTAAGTTTGGGAAAAATATTACCATGTGCAAAGTTTAAATTGATTCCTTAACTCCTTTCGATAGTTATCGTGTACATCAGCCAGCCAGGCAGACGGACGGACGGACATGGCTCAAACAGCTTTAAAAGTCGTGAAACGTATTTGGTCCACACATACTTGGGGTCTTAAGTCACCCCTTCAAGGCGTTACACTTTTGTCCCAGATGATATATACCCTCCTACACTGTAGAGTGAGGGTATAAAAATATCATTTGTAATTCAAAAATATCATTTAAAATTAGAAAACATCAATTGGAATTCAAAAAAAATTTCAAAATCAAATTCAACAAGTACAAACGGCATTTAGTTCGGCCAGTGCAGAAAAATGTTATTTTTTTTAATATTGTTAAAACAAAACATATAAAAATATTGAAAAATAAATTTATTAATAAATATAAAATTTCAATTATATCAAACCACGCTTATAAGGCAAGGCATCCAATATATTTATACTATAGATATCGAAATAATACTTCAAATCAATTCCAAAAGTAAATCTTCAAAAAAGCTTAAATGCCATAAATATTGAAGAAAAGTGGTTGTATTTTCAGAAACAGTCGTTTGATTGGTTGCATTTCCATTGTATTTCAATTATAAAAGGGCAAATTTTGAAAATCTATTATCACGTACACAGTTCAATTTTGTCGTGAAAGTTAACTTGGAAAAATCTTTATATTTTGTGAGTCTATGCAGTCAGATGAATGTATACAGCTAATTTCAGGATTCTAGCTGCATCCATTTGGTTGGTACCATTTTATCACCTTTTTCCCATTTTAGCCCCTTAAAAGTACGACTTTCGAAAATCTCTTTATTTTGCGTGTATACGCAATAAAATTTCATCATTCTAGCTGTAGCCGTTTAGTTGGTACCATTTTTATCCCTCTGTTCTCCTGTATCCCTTGAAATTACGAATTTGGAAAAACATTTTATATTTCGTGTCTACGTTTGGTTGGTACAATTTTTATCCCTTTTTCCATTTTACCCCCTAAAAGTGCGAATTTCGAAAAGTTCTTTTAGTTTACGTGTCTACGGAATCAGAGGTCTGTATACATCGAATTTCATTATACTAGGTGCAGCCGTTTGATTGGTACCATTTTTATCCCTCTATTCCCATTTACCCCTTAAAAGTACGAATTTGGAAAAAATACTTTCATATTATGTGTCTACTCAATTAGAGGAATCAAGGGTGGTTAAATTATAAGAGCCGTTGTTGAATGTGAATAACATCTAAACGTCAAGTTTTTTCTGCATTCCATTTGACATTTCTCAATTTCAGACTAACTCAATTTGAACCATGGAAAGACACACAATCGAGCAACGCGTTAATGGGCGTTCAAATCAAAATGCATATCGTGCACTTCGGTCGGATTTTTTCCGGAAATTTAATCGTCCAAATCTGCGTACAAACGGAAAAATAGAGCAAAAATTTGATTTCTGTAGAAGATGTGAAAACACCATTGCATGCTCGTACAGCTCGTACTGCAGAAAATATTGCTACTGATCGGTATAGTGTGGCTGAAGAGCCATCCAGCTCAACTCGCTCATTGATCTCATCATTGATGAACTTTATTCATAAAGACTCAAGAACTAAAGCCTCTTGACCATTCCAAACGTCGTCAATGGTCGGAATGGTGGCAAGAAATGGCAACAGTGGATGATCAATTTTCGAAGATAATCATCTTCAGTGATGAGGCACATTTTCACCTCAGCGGATTCGTCAATAAGCAGAATTGCCGCATGTGGGCGAATGATAATCCAAGAGTGATTGTCGAGAAACCAATGCACCCACAAAGAGTGACTGTTTGGTGTGGTTTATAGGCTGGCGGCGTCATCGGGCCGTATTTTTTCCAAAATGAGGCCGGTCAGGCAGGTTCTGTGAAAGTTCTTCGCTATGGCCAGAATTGGAAGATATGGACGTGGACGATATGTGGTTTCAACCGGACGGTGCCACTTGCCACACAGTTAACGAAACAATGGGTCTTTTGCGCGACAAATTCAATGACCGTGTTATCTCAAGTGGTGTCGATGTCAATTGGCCGCCAAGATCATGTGATTTGACACCGTTGGACCTCTTTCTTTGGGGTTATTTGAAAGAAAAGGTGTACGTCGATAAGCCAGCAACAATTCAAGAACTAAAGGATGAGATAATTCGGCACATTAACAGCATAGAATCTCAATTATGCCTCAGCGTCATCGATTTCGAAATTTGGACCATCGGATGGAGGTGTGCCGCCGAGGTCGGGACGGCCATTTGGCCGATATTTTGTTCCATACATAATTGAATCATACCAATGTTATCATAATAAAAAGAAATGACAATAATTTCCTAAATAATATGTGTTTTATTCAAAACCAACATCGGCCCTTAAAATTTAACCACCCTTTATTTTTATTTTTTAGTTTTATTTTTATTTTTTTAATAAAATATTTTGTGTTTACTTTCATTTTTGGTAAGGAAATATTACTTTTGCGAATTAAAATAGAATATTTTTTTGTTTATTATTTTTTTAATTTTGAGAAGAATCAAAGTGGTCTAAGTTAGTGCATCCCTTAGAGGTACCAACGATGACAATTCTAAGAAAATAATTTTCAGGTTCGGGGGAAAAATATTTTTCAATTGACTCAAACATAAACCATTGCATATCACAAAACGGATAAAGTGTGACTTAGACCACTGTCATACTAACTGGCACATATGTATATTAGGCTGGGTCGCCTTCCGTACAAATGAAAAAATATGTTCCAGTCACCCCACGAAAATAAAGTTTGGACTGTTTAAAGATGATTTGCAAAATATTTTGTTCCTAGATCAAGCTATGAGCTGAATTCAAAATTTCGATAATTGAATATTTTTTAACATTATTTTGATTCTAGCTCAAAAGTAAAAAATTTTCAAATATATTGATTTTTTAATTGAAATTCAGTTTTTTCTGTGAATGAGTGCGATTTTTTCTTGGCGCCCAGTGTAGAAAGAATATGTCACACACTACCACAACTGATAGTCTATAGTGTGGATCTAGTATTTCACAAGATCTAGATTACTGCCCGCTACATTTCCCTAAGAGTAGACAACATAGCTCGTGAGCTGCTTCACTCGCTCTTCTCTTAGACTAACACTAAAAGAGAGTAACAACAATTCGAAAGATAATTAACAACATTATCAAAGTCTGGTTCTTCCCGCTGACGGCGCTATGCGACTGTGTTAGTGTGTAACAATTCGTTTTTTTTAGTTAACGTTTTTAAATAATAATAAAGAAAATTAAAACAAAACCTTTACACAGAACTCAGCAAAGTTCAGTTGGTGCGCGAAGTTCGAGCGTGGCGGTTATACAAATTCAAATTGCGTTTGTGTTTCGAAAAAGCGAGCGAGTTGTGTCGTGTGGTGTGCGGTGACAAATTAATTATACAATTTTGGAAAGAAAAAGGTAAATCAGAAGAACCGAAAAAGTCAGCCGGTTTTAATGAAATGTGCGATGCGAACAAACAAAAACAAAGAAGAAGACCAAAAAAAAAAACAAGAATTTCAAAGATTTGCTGTGAAATGTCATGGTATTCATGGAGAGTGAAAGTTTAAATCTAATTCTATACATGTGTCTATTAATTGGTTACATCTGTATAGACAGACAGACAGACAGTCAGTCAGCCGCATGAGTTTGTATATTTCGTATGGACAACAACAGCAACAAAATTGCAAAATTTTTCACATTTTTGCAGTGCAATTTAATAATTTTTTTTATTAAGAAACCTTGAATCGATTCGAATAATTGCTATTTTAATAGTTGCAATTATTCTCATCATCGTGATCGCAACAGAGAAAAACTACAATTTCCCTACACATCACCTCGAGAAGAGAGCAAACAAAAAAAAAACGGCAAAAACCGGGGATTTATCCGATTGAAAAAAATCCCCCTCAATGTTGAGTGCGGATTTTCAATAACTTCTATTTTGGTGTATCTTCATCAGCTTTAACGTAACGTACATACGGCGCGGCGCACACACACACTCGCATACGTACGTGCGACGACGTGGTATGACGTCACGTGCGGAATGATGGAGCATTTATTCGTAACTGATAAAAAAAAAACATAAAAACTCAAACTGATTATACATAAGTCGGGGAGGCATGGATGGATGAATGGATACTTTATGGACTTTCTATTTCAATATTTTGTGATTTGAATTTCGTAACAGTGAAATTTGTATATTTAAATTAATATATGTACATGTGTATTTATTTTTTTCATTTAAAGGTCAATGATCTTTGTGCAAAAGAACATAAGTGTGTGAATTGTTGCAAAAGTTGAGTAGTTTTTCAGCACCCATTTCTTAGGAGACAACAAATTTTATTATTACTATTATTTTTTTACAGTTGCGCTCAAAATAATAGTAGTGATCCTCTTTAAAAAGTTTTCCTCTTCTAATTCTTTCATTATCCGCTCATTTCATTTATTCTTTTTGCTATTTTATTCCTCTGTGTGTGTGTTTTTAAAAAGTGCCGTTACTTTCAATTCTTGCATTATTCTTCAAGTTAATATTTGACATTTTAGCGAGAGTGTTGATTTTCGACAGACCAAAATAATAGTAGTGGTTGCAAATAAATATTGAAAAAAAAAATAATAATAATTGACATAAAACAAATAGTATTTAAAATATTTAGAATGGGAAGAGGCAAGCATTGCAGTCCTGAGTAGCGTGCTCTTATTAAAAAAATATTTTTTGAAGGCAAAACCTACAAGAAAGTAGAATATTTAGTATGATGTTCTTCAACAATGATACGAAATGCTATAAAATTTACTTCTATACTTGAAACTCGCCGAAGACCACGTGTTATGTCAGAAAAATTAGTAACGCACGTAGTGAGACATACAAAATAGCATCCGTTTGCGAGCTCTAATAAAATAAGAGATGCCTTATGTGTGAATGCAAGTGTGCAAACAATAAGAAGACGCCTATTGGAAAATTATTTGACAGCTCGTTGTCCAAGAAAACTACCGCTTCGGCCGGGCCGAACTTTATATACCCTCCACCATGGATTGCATTCCACAGAGGTTGTCGGTTTTCGTAGAAGTGGAGTAATATTACAGGAAAATATAATTTTTTTAATATAGCCAAACAAATACAAATATTGAAAAATTAATTTTATAAATAAATATTATATTTTAATTATTTCTAACCACGCTTATAAGGCAAGGCTACCAATACGTCAATTCAAAAAATAATTATTCTTCTATTTATATTTTCAAAGCCATAAATATTGGTAGATAGTGGGTGCTACAGTTGGTTGTATTTACAAATTTTGAAAATCCATTATCAGACGTACATAGTGCAAAATAACCTAACTTCATGATTCAACCAATTTTTGCCGTAAAAGAAAAAGTACGAATTTGAAAAAAAAACTATGCAGTCAGAGGAATGTATACACCGAATTCGATGATTCCATTTGGTTGGTACCATTTTTACCCCCTTGACGTTTCTACGCAATTAGAATTTTATCATTCTAGTTGTAGTCGTTTATTTGGTACTATTTATCCCTCGAAAAATTCGTCTATTTTCCGTGTCTACGCAGTCAGAGGAATGTATACTCCGAATTTCATGACTCTAGCTGCGGTCATTTGATTGGTACTATTTTTATCCCCTTTTTTCATTTTAACCCCAAAAAGTACGAATTTCGAAAAATCAGTTTATTTTCCGTGTCTACACACTCAGAGGAATGTATACTCCGAATTTCATGACTCTAGCTGCGGTCATTAGATTGGTACTATTTTATCCCCTTTTTCATTTTAACCCCAAAAAGTACGAATTTTGAAAAATCCGTCTATTTTACTTATCTATGCAATCAGAGGAATGTATACACCGAATTTCATTATTCTAGGTACAGCCGTTTGATTGGTACCATTTTTATCCCTCTATTCCTATTTTACCCCTTAAAAGTACGAATTTGGAAAAAATACTTTTATATTATGTATCTACTCAATTAGAGGAATGTACACACAGAATTTAGTGTTTCTAGCTGTTGTCGTTTAATATGTACCATTTTTATCCATTTTTTGCCCCCATTTCACCCCCTACAAATAAGAATCACTTTATGGTGCACGTTTTTGCTATAAGGGGAATGCGCATACCAAATATCAAGCAAATATAAACAGACATATTAAAAAAAATTATGCATAAATACACTAAAATATTAGGGATTTTTATGGGTATTTTTAGTCCTTGTGAGGGAAATTTTTTTCCCTTTGGGCCGATTTAGCCCCATTTCAATCCCAACCGATCTACGACTATTAGACGCATTTATGGAAAATTTGAACGTTCTAGCTCCTTTCGTTTAGATGCTAGCGTGGTTTCAACAGACGGACGGACGGACATGGCTAGATCGTCTTAGAATTTTATGACGATCAAGAATATATATACTTTATAGGGTCTCAGGTCGATATTTCAAGGTGTTACAAACGGAATGACAAAGTTAGTATACCCCCATCCTGGAGGTGGAGGGTATAAAAACATGTCGATGATGATAACACGCTTTGTTCTTTTGTGTTGCACAAATTCTATAGAATTTGGCTCAAATACTTATTATTAATTATTTTCTTTTTTGAAATTTCATCAAAATCGGAGGATTGAGCCAAAATTTGTGAATGATCACTACACGTGAAATTATTCATTGGTTTTATTTTATTTTCACTTATAAGTTTGGGCGAACTTATCTCTCAAAGATCCAATCAGGTAACAAAATAGTGACACCTTCTAACCAAAAAACATTATCTCTAAAATTTTCATATTAATAAATAATAATCACTCGATTGACTACAAAAAGTTCAAAAACTCGTTTATCGAAAACAAAAAATATCCATTTGATCGAAACGTCGTATCGAACCGTGAAAGGATGTTATGTTTGCCAAACACGCGTTCCTGCCATCTGTTTCACACTTACACAATGAATGATGGTTAAATTGGAGAGATAAGGCGCTGAATGAATATGTTGTGAAATACCTTGAAGTGCTAGAAATTAATCTCTCCTATGAATTGTTTAATTCGAAAAGTTGTTTTCTCGGCATAGGATTCCATTCAAGTATTTGAATTGGGTGCTAAGTGGAGACTGTTTTTTTTTTCAAAAATTCAAATAAATTCCATTTTTATACCCTCCACCTACAGGATGGGGGTATATTCACTTTGTCATTCCGTTTGTAACACCTTGAAATATTCATCGGAGACCCCATAAAGTATATATATTCTGGGTCGTGGTAAAATTCTAAGACGATATAGCCATGCCCGTCTGTCTGTCTGTTGAAAGCACGATAGCGGCCGAACGAAATGAGCTAGGAGGTTCAAATTTGTCCTAAATGTGTCTTATGGTTGTAGATCGGTTGGGATTGAAAGTGGGCGAAATCGGCCCAGAGGGAAAAAATTGTCCCTCACAAGGACTGAAAATACCCCTAATATTTAGAGTATTTCAGCATGTTTTTTGAACATATTAGCTTGTATTTACTTGATATTTGCAATGCGCATTCCCTTTATAGAATAAAAGAGCACCATAGAGCGTTTTTTATTTGTAGGGGGCGAAATGGGACAAAAAGGGATAAAAATGGTACCTATAAAACGACAACAGATAGAAGCATGAAATTTGGCGTGTACAATTTGTACATTTAAGGGGTTAAATGGGGATAGAGGGATAAAAATAGTACCAACCTAACGACTGCACCTAGAATAATGAAATTCGGTGTATACATTACTCTGATTGCGTAGACACGTAAAATAAAAGAACTTTCCAAAATTCGTACTTTTTGGGGTTCCAATGGAAGAAGGGGATACAAATAGTACCTACCAAATGACCGCAGCTAAAATCATAAAATTCGGAGTATACATTCCTCTGACTGCGTAGACACGAAAAATAAAACGTTTTTTCCAAATTCGTACTTTCAAGGGATACAATGGCTACAGGGATAAAAATAGTACCAACTAAACGAATACAGCTAGAATGATGAAATTCGGTATGTACATCCCTCTAATTATGTAGATACGTAAAATAAACAGAGTTTACATAGTCGTACTCTTGAGGGGGCAAAATAAAAATATTGGTAGCCTTGGCTTATTAATTAAATTTCTGATTTTCATACAGTTAAAATTTGTTGCGGACATTCCTCTTGTAGCTTGGAAGCACCACAAAGAAAATAAAAGTTGTAGCTTGCGAAATGGGACAAATAGGGATAAAATATAGTACCAATGATACGACAACAGCTAGAATCATGAAATTCGGTGTGTACGTCCCAATAATTCGTAGACACGTAAAATAGAGAGATTTTTCGAAATTCGTACTTTTAAGGGATATAATTAAAAAGAGGGATAAATAAATGGGGTCTACCAAACTGCTGCAGTTGAAATCATGGATTCCGTGTATACATTCTGACTATGAAGACTCGAAAAGAGGTTTTTTTTCGAAATTTGTACATTTGGTCGGGGAATGGGGCGAATCTGGGGATATGGGGAATGGGGATATCTTTAAAATTTATACTTTTCTTATCACTTTGCCTGTATCTGAAAATGCTTCTTTCTAATGGCGACTGACAATCGCCTAATATTTAGGCATGTTCACTTTCACAATTTCAGCATTTTAGTTATATATAGTAGTCGATTTTAAACAGTGCGCATAAGTATACATTATAGTTTGAAATAGTAAACAAATATAGTAATGTGCATAAAAATATCACAATTTTCGTAATCTGGTACTGTGCTTCTATGTAAAGTCGACTTCCTTCAATCTGCTGGTAATACTATGGAATGCACTCCGTGGTGGAGGTTATATAAGATTCGGCCCGGCCGAACTTAACGCCTTCTTACTTGTTTTCTTTGCGATCCTCATTAACTGTTATTAAAATTTGACAAGTCTTGGCGCAAATATTCCGGAGACACCTTGAACGCTTTATCTCTATCATCATCATCTATAAAAATCTGTGACGTTCACTAAATTAGCCAAATAAATTTAAATCTCAGCAATAATGCGTACAGAGAGAGAGAGAGGGGGGGTGCTGTAAAAAATCTGCCTTATCATGTTATCGTCGTCGTCGTAGTCGGGTGTTAACATTCTAAGGTGAGAAGAACCCACTCCAGCAGATAAAAAAAAAACAAATAATTTAATTTCACAACCCAACTTTTAAACAAAGAATTAACAGCAGCAACGTCGACTACGACGAACAACATCAAAAACAAATAATGTGTTCTTTACAAGTGTGCCATCCAATGCAACAACAAAGGAGACTTCATGGACAAGATAATCTCGAAAAAAAATACAAAAAACTCGTAAAATAAAGGATTTTTCGAAATTCGTACTTTTAGGGGGTGAAATGAAAAAGGGGATAAAAATTTTACCAACTAAATGTCAGCAGCCAGAATCATGAAATTCGGTGCTCACATTCCTCTGATTGCATAGACACGCAAAATAGAAAATTTGTTTTTCAAATTCGTACCTTTAAGGGTTAAAATGGGAATAGAGGGATAAAAATGGTACCAACCGAAAGGCCGCAGATAGAATCATGAAATTCGGTGCACACATTCCTCTGATCGCCTAGACGCCCAAAATAGAAAGATTTTTCAAGTTTTTTTTAATTCGTACTTTTAAGGGGATAAATTAGGAAAAAAGGGGATAAAAATGATACCAACCAAACGACTGCACCCAGAATAATGAAATTCGGTGTATACATTTTTCTGATTGCGTAGACATGTGAAATAAAGGGATTTTTCGAAATTCATACTTTTAGGGGGTAAAATTAAAAAGGGGATAAAAATTGTACATACCAAATGTCAGCAGCTAGAGCCATGAATGGAATTTCCGATTGCGTAGACACGAAAAATAAAACGTTTTTTCCAAATTCGTACTTTTAAGGGGTAAAATGGGAATAGAGGGATAAAAATGGTACCAAGTAAACGGCTAAAGCTATAATGATGAAATTTGGTGTGTACATCCCTCTAATTACGTAGACACATAAAATAAATAGATTTCAGAAAGTTGTATTTTTAAGGGTGTAAATTGGGCAAAAGGGGGATAAAAATGGTACCAACCAAATGTGGTAAAGGGGGATAAAATGGTACCAACCTATTGGTCGCAGGTAGTCATGAAATTCGGAATAATAAAAAAATAAAAAGATTTTTCCAAATTCGTACTTTCGAGGGATACAATGGGAACAGAGGGATAAAAATGGTACCAACTAAACGGCTGTACCTAGAATCATGAAATTCGGTGTATACATCCCTCTAGTTGCGTAGACACGTAAAATAAATAGATTTTAGAAAGTTGTGCTTTTAAGGGTGTAAATTGGGCAAAAAGGGTATACAAATGGTACCAACCAAATGTGGTAAAGTGGGAAAAGGGGGATAAAAATGGTACCAACCAAATAACTACAGCTAGAATCGTGGAATTCGGTGCATACATTCATCTGACTGCATAGACTCGCATAATAAAATGATTTGTCCAAATTCGTACTGTTTTTACTTTTGTGGAAAAAATGGGTTGTATTATTTGGATTTGGAAAATGTACACTTTTGTAATTAAAATAGGATGGAAATAAAACCAACCAAAATCAAAATACATCCACTATCCCTTTTTTGAAGATTGCTGCCTTATATTTATTTTTCGAATTGACTTGAAGTATTAATTCGATATTGGTAGCTTTGGTTTAAAATAATTACAATTTTATATTTATTTATAAAATTATTTTTTCAATATTTTATATTTTATTTGCGAAAATCGACATTCTCTGTGGAGGGTATATAAAGTTCGGGCCGGCCGAACTTTATGTTTTAATTTTTTAATTATTTACTCTAACACATTTTCAACAGACAGACAGACTGAGAGACAAACAGTGGTGCCTAGGATCGTCTTAAAATCTTTCAAACCATCCAGTGTCACGAACTTTGTGACAAATTGAAAATACACTTCACGGCCCGGCCCGGCCTGGTGATGGTGCGTATGAACTGCCAGTTTCTTGTCATTTATCAAGATAGTATGTTTGTGCTGTTCTCAGCAGCAGCAGCAGCATTTCAAATAGCTAAATGAGAATTTTATCTCAATTAATAAAACAATTACTACCATACCATATAAACTTGGAATGGATGATAAGAGAGTGTGGTGGGGTTTAAATTATAAAAAAACCATCATCGTACATATATTGTAATCACTGAAAACCTAAGCGCTCGACCGACTCCCACTCAACAAAACCAAACAAAAGCTTGATAAGATTTTCCTTAAAATCAAGACCGTTCCCAATTGCCAATCAAAGTGCAACGAGTGCGCTGGATTACAGTGTACACATGCCGGATTATACGTTCTACTATTGCAACAAAATGTATACACACATAATTTACAACAATAAAACTTGTATAAACAAATTCAAATAACTTGTATACTTTTATGGAGACGATTATAAATAATTTCATAATAAACAATAAATGCGCGTATTGCGTAGTGTGGCCATTATAACTATTGATGAGTACGCGGCTGTCTGGCACTTGACGACAACAGAAGAGAATCGAACCGAACCGAACAGAATCGAATGGATGCGAGAAAGCCATCGCAGCTGTGTACTTTTACAAATTCTCAATAAGAGACCAAATGAAATGACCAGGAATCGAATAATGCTTAAAATGGAATTGAATTGTTCTTAAAATGACAAATTGGATTTGATGAACATTAAGGAAGAGATTTGGACGGTTAGATGAACAGATAGTAACCTGGGCTTTTTATATGGGAAGAAAAAAAATTGTAAATGTTCCCGTCTAAAATGAAATTTGATGTTAACTCGTTTTCGTGAACTGTACTCTTCCAAAGAAATGCCTAAAAATAAAGACAAATCTTTGTAAAAAACCATATAGGTCTGGCTATATGTATTTGAAAAGAGAACAAAGATAACATGGCAAGTGGAACCCAATAAAAATTTTCAGTGACGAACCCTATTTGTTGATGAACGGTTACGACCGTCAACAAACAAAATTAACAGCAACAAGTAAGAAGGCGTTAAGTTCGG
Organism: Polietes domitor; assembly: GCA_947397865.1. Classification (NCBI taxonomy): domain Eukaryota; kingdom Metazoa; phylum Arthropoda; class Insecta; order Diptera; family Muscidae; genus Polietes; species Polietes domitor. The sequence goes on along the minus strand of OX377619.1, from coordinate 78,715,890 downwards.
CCGGGCCGAATCTTATATACCCTCCACCGCGGAGTGCATTCCACAGTATTACCAGCAGATTAAAGGAAGTCGACTTTACATAGAAGCACAGTACCATATTACGAAAATTGTGGTATTTTTATGCACATTACTATATTTGTTTACTATTTCAAACTGTAATGTATACTTATGCGCACTGTTTAAAATCGACTACTATATATAAATAAAATGCTGTAATTGTGAAAGTGAACATGCCTAAATATTAGGCGACTGTCAGTCGCCATTAGAAAGAAGCATTTCCATATACAGACAAAGTGATAAGAAAAGTATAAATTTTAAAGATATCCCCATTCTCCGCCCAAATGTACAAATTTCGAAAAAAAACCTTTGTCGAGTCTTCATAGTCCGAATGTATACACCGAATTTCATGATTTCAACTTCAGCGGTTTGGAAGGTCCCATTTTTATCCCTCTTTTTCAATTATATCCCTTAAAAGTACGAATTTCGAAAAATCCCTCTATTTTACGTGTCTATGCAATTAGAGGGATGTACACACCGAATTTCATGATTCTATCAGCGGCCATTTTGTTAGTACCATTTTTATCCCCTTTTTCCAATTTTCCCCCTCAAGAGTACGACTATCTAAAATCTCTTTATTTTACGTATCTACACAATTAGAGGGACATACTCACTGAATTTCATGATTCTAGCTGCTGTCATTTGGTAGGTACTATTTTTATCCCCTTTTCCCATTTGAACCCCAAAAAGTACGAATTTTGGAAAGTTCATTTATTTTACGTGTCTACGCAATCAGAGGAACGTATATATCGAATTTCATTATTCTAGGTGCAGCCGTTAGGTTGGTACTATTTTTATCCCTCTATCCCCATTTAACCCCTTAAAGGTACGAATTTAGAAAAAATACTTTTATATTATGTATCTACTCTATTAGAGGAATGTACACGCCAAATTTCGTGTTTCTATCTGTTGTCGTTTGATAGGTACCATTTTTATCCCTTTTTGTCCCATTTCGTCCCCTACAAATAAAAATCACTCTATGGTGCCCTTTTATGCTATATATAAATATCAACTAAATTCAAAAAACATGTTGAAATACTCTAAATATTAGGGGTATTTTCAGTCCTTGTGAGGGAAAAATTGTTCCCTCTGGGCCGATTTCGTCCACTTTCAATCCCAACCGATCTACAACCATAAGACACATTTAGGAAAAATTTGAACCTCCTAGCTCATTTCGTTCGGCCGCTATCGTGCTTTCAACAGACAGACAGACAGACGGACATGGCTATATCGTCTTAGAATTTTACCACGACCCAAAGGTGTTACAAACGGAATGACAAAGTGAATATACCCCCATCCTGGAGGTGGAGGGTATAAAAATTTTGTCAAATGGCTATGTATAACATTTTATGATGTATTTTTTGCTTTTTAAACACGAAAACGATATTAAAAGAAATTTTATGGATATTTTTTTATTTTCCAGCCAAAATTCAATAATTTTTGTTATAGTAAACATTTTTGAGTTCAGTAAAAAAATTAAATTAAACAAGAACCAATAATTATTTCGAGATATTAACATTAGAAATCGAACAATCGGATATATTTTAGAAATTGGCCCAAAGTTGAATACCTTTCGTATTTTAAAGTAAAAAATTTTTTTCCCAAAAAGTAAGTTAATAGGTTTACTGAAATTTATGCCGAGTTCTTCATATATATTATTAATGAAGTATTAATGAGCTTATAAAAAATCACTTGAAATTGTTGAATATTAATCTAAGAAACAATTCTCGTTCGTTTGCAGAGACTTATTTCTTAAATACTTCAAGTATTAATCTAAACAACCACTGCGAAGGCGCCTCTCTTGCCTTCGCAGCAATCATGGAGTAATAGCTCAGCTCTTTATGGCCGAGGTAGCATGAAACTTTTGAGAAATATTTCATGTTTTCAGTTTTTGTATCAGTTTTGCACACTCTGAAGCAAAACTTTTTGTTTGTTTTATTTTAAGTTCACTTTTTTCCTTGTATCAAGTAAAATTTTCCTCAGTTTAAGTAAAAAATTACTTGTTTTAAGGAAAAAATCAGCAAAATTGTCCTCAGTTTAAGTAAATATTTACTTGATTTTAGTAAAAAAATTTACTTTAAAGAAAATTTCAGCAATATTTTACTAAAATTTAATAAAAATTTACTTTGTTTGAGTAAAAATTTACTTAGTTTTAGGACAAATTTACTTAAATTTAGTAAAAACTTATTTGGTTTTAGGAAAAATGTACTTAGATTTAGGAAAATTTCAGCCAAATTTTACTTAGATTTAGTAAAAATGTACTTGGTTTGAGGAAAAACTGGAATTTTCCTAAGTTTGAGTAAATATTTACTTAATTTGAGGAAAACTGAACTAGAATCAAGTTCAAAGGAAAAGTTTGAACTTGATATGAGGAAATATTGCTTTAGCTCTAACGAAGTTCAATTTTCCTAAATTTTAGTTAATTTTAACTCATTATAGGGTTCACTTTTTTCTGAGTGTAAGATTGAGTGTGTAAGATAAGTCGACCGACTGAGCTTTCTTACTTGTTGAAATTGTCAAACGGTCTTCTTTGCCTTTGTCACACAACCTGAAATCAATATTTTTTCCGCACCAAAGTCCAAAATATGTAAGTACACATGTATAAATTATATGCAAGTCATCTCATAATAATATTTTTCTGTTTACCTAGATGTCAGATTCACCAACAGAACTCACAGATAAGGTGAATAAGAGGAAGAATATGCAAAAAAATGTATAGTCATACTATACGGTGGGCCATTTAAAATTTTAAATTTGAACTACCGATTACTTTGACTTTGAAGGGTAGAATAACACTGAGTTCATATTTGACATTTGCAAAATGGGACGCTATACGCTCGAACAAAATTAGGAAATATTAAAAACTTACTTCCAAAGTAGTCTTTAACGAAAACTGTAAGAAATTTACTTGGAAAATTTTCGAGAAGAGATCGGCCCTCAGTTCTGCCTTCATGAAGCTCATTTTCATCTCGGTGGCTATGTCAATAAGCAAAATTGCCGCATATGGGGTACAGAGAACCCACACGTGACTATTGAGAAGCCAATGCATCCACAATGAGTCACTGTATCGGTGTGGATTTTGGGAGAAGAGATCGGCCCTCAGTTCAGCCTTCATGAAGCTCATTTTCATCTCGGTGGCTATGTCAATAAGCAAAATAGCCGCATATGGGGTACAGAGATCCCACACGTGACTATTGAGAAGCCAATGCATCCACAATGAGTCACTGTATCGGTGTGGATTTTGGGCTGTACTGAAAAATTGGGTTGATCGGATGAGGTACTGCCGACCGAGCCAGTCGTGGTAGACATATAAATGATATTGTGTTGCACAAAGTTCAACCCTTCCTTATTGGAACCAGAAATTTGAAAAAATAGTTAGTACTTGTTTTATAGCCGATTCTAATTTAAAGTTTTAAATGGCCCACCCTATACAACCATTGACATTGAGTCGACAAATCGCTGCCATAAAAGCCTAAGTAAGACGATATGTAAACAAATGAATTCCAATGAAAACAATAACAAGTAAAAGCGGTTTTGAGTTCGGCCGGGCCAAACTTTATATACCCTGCACCGAGGATTGCATTCCACAGAGGCTGTCGATTTTCGTAGTAGTGCAATATTACAGGAATGTTTTTTAAAAATAGTCAAACCAAAACAAATATTGAAAAGATAATTTTAGAAATAAATATAATATTTTTATTATTTCAAACCACTCTAATAAGGCAAGGCTACCAATACGTTTACATATCGAAATATTACTTCCAGTCAATTCAAAAAATAAATATTCTTAATTTATATTTTCAAAATGCTTAAATACCATAAAAATTGGTAGATATTGAGTGCTACAGTTGGTTGTATTTCCGTTCTATTTTAGTTTTATTTGAGGCAAATCGGTTTAGATTTAGATATAGCCCCCATACAAATGTCGCCCCCGATTTGACATTTTCCGCTCTAGAAAGGACATATTGTACCCGATTTTCTTTAAATTTGGCACAACATTTTATAATCTAACTAGAAACACCTATTCAGAAATTCGGTAAGATCGGTTCAGATTTAGATATAGCCTCCATACAAATGTCGCTCCCGATTTGACATTTTCCGCTCTAGAAACCACATATTGTACCCGATTTTCTTTAAATTTGGCACAACATCTTATAATCCAACTAGAAACACGTGTGGAAATCATATATTTTCTTTAAAATTTTATAAACCTAAAAACAACTATGGTGAAAGTGGATAAGATCGGTTCAGATTTAGATATAGCCCCAATACAAATGTTGCTCCCAAATGTTTAACCGATTTTGGCCAAACTATACATATTATATTTCACCTATTTCGTTGCAGATTTCAATATACCCCCATACAAATGTCCTTTCCGATATAAAATTTTTTGTCAAACACATACATTTACAGGATACAGAAATCCTTCCCGTTTTCACTTTTTCACCGAATTAAATTGTATTCGGATTGAAAGTGGAGTGTATCATAGAGTCGGTCCCGCCCGACTTTAGTCTTTCCTTACTTGTTATTTTGTGCGTCTATGCTGTCAGATTCTAGTTGAGGCGATTGGGTTGGTACCATTTTAATCCCCTTTTTCCCATTTTACCCCCTTAAGAATACGACCTTCCAAAATCTCTTTATTTTAAGTGTCTACGTCTATATCTATATTTTAGTGTAGTTTAGTTGGTACTATTTTTATCCCTCAGTACCCATTGTATCCCTTGAAAGTACGAAATTGGAAAAACCTTTTACTTTTCGTGTCTACGCAGTCAGAGGAATGTATACTGCGAATTTCATGACTCTAGCTGCGGTCATTGGTTTGGTACTATTTTTATCCCCTTTTTCCATTTTAACCCCAAAAATACGAATTTTGAAAAATCCGTTTATTTTATGTGCCTACGCAGTTAGGGGAATGTATACTCCAAATTTCATTATTCTAGGTGCAGTCGTTTGGTTGGTACCATTTGTATCCCTCTATTCCCATTTTACCCCTGTAAAGTTCGAATTTGGAAAAACTACTTTTATTTTTTATTTATCTACTCAATTAGAGGAAAGTACACACCGAATTTCGTATATCTAGCTGTTGTCGCTTAATAAAGGGTGATTTTTTAAGAGCTTGATAACTTTTTTTTTTTAAAAAACGCATAAAATTTGCAAAATCTCATCGGTTCTTTATTTGAAACGTTAGATTGGTCCATGACATTTACTTTTTGAAGATAATTTCATTTAAATGTTGACCGCGGCTGCGTCTTAGGTGGTCCATTCGGAAAGTCCAATTTTGGGCAACTTTTTCGAGCATTTCGGCCGGAATAGCCCGAATTTCTTCGGAAATGTTGTCTTCCAAAGCTGGAATAGTTGCTGGCTTATTTCTGTAGACTTTAGACTTGACGTAGCCCCACAAAAAATAGTCTAAAGGCGTCAAATCGCATGATCTTGGTGGCCAACTTACCGGTCCATTTCTTGAGATGAATTGTTCTCCGAAGTTTTCCCTCAAAATGGCCATAGAATCGCGAGCTGTGTGGCATGTAGCGCCATCTTGTTGAAACCACATGTCAACCAAGTTCAGTTCTTCCATTTTGGGCAAAAAAAGTTGGATATCATCTCACGGTAGCGCTCACCATTCACAGTTACGTTACGATTCGCATCATCTTTGAAGAAGTACGGTCCAATGATGCCACCAGCCCATAAACCGCACCAAACTGTGACTTTTTCTGGATGCATTGGTAGCTCTTGCAATGCTTCTGGCTGATATTCACTCCAAAATCGACAATTCTGCCTATTTACGTACCCATTGAGCCAAAAATGAGCTTCGTCGCTGAACACAATTTCTTTCTTTCTGAACTTTCTTAACAGAGCACGCATTTTGATAATAAAATTCAATGATTTGCAAGCGTTGCTCGTTAGTAAGTCTATTCATGATGAAATGTCAAAGCATACTGAGTATCTTTCTCTTTGACACCATGTCTGAAATCCCACGTGATCTGTCAAATACTAATGCATGAAAATCCTAACCTCAAAAAAATCACTCTTTATGTACCATTTTTATCCCTTTTTGCGCCATTTCACCCCCTATGAAAAAAATCACAGCACGTTTTTGTTATGGGGGAAATGCGCATACCCCATATCAGGTAAGTACAAACAGAAATATTGAAAAATATGCATAAATACTCTAAAATATTAGGGGTTATTATGGGTATTTTTAGTCCTTGTGAAGGAAAAGTTGTTCCGTTTGGATCGATTTCGCCCAGTTTCAATACCAACCGATCTACGACTACAAGTTGGGTTTAATGAAAATTTGGACGTCCTAGCTCCTTTCGTTTAGATGCTAGCGTGCTTTCAACAGACGGACGGACATGGCTAGATAGTCTTAGAATTTTATGACGATCAAGAATATATTTATACATTATAGGGTCTCAGGTCGATATTTCAAGGTGTTACAAACAGAATGACAAAGTTATCATGGAGGAGAAGGGTATACGAATTACTAATTTCAAAGCATGTTAATTTTCGCTAGCACCCCCCTAAGTGGGGGAATTTGAATTTGAAGAGTTAACCGAAGAACATTGCTTGATATTTTGCAGCGGTGTCAATGTTTCCTTATTACGCTCCCAGTAAATATTAAACTTAACAATATTGGCTTTAGCTCTTATCGCGCACATTGCTGGTGACTTGGCTTGGCTTTATTTTAACGATAACAACTCGACAAATTTACAATAGGCCATCATCATAGCTACATGTCGCACGATAAAGAAGAAATATATATGCATGCATGCGGACGGACATTAAAAACATTAAAAAAAAGTGTCGTGAAAGGAAGTTGGAATAAATTTCACAATATAATGAAAATAATAAATAAATAAATATATAATATATGTATCTAATAAAACTAAAGATCTGCCTGTGACTTAGAACACATCGGTGTAAAGCCCTGAGACACAGATAAGGATTCGACTTGCTCAATCTATTCCTCGCTCTCACAGCTTCTACAAGAGTCGTTCGTCCAGCCTTTGGATGCATGAGTACCTTAGACCGCGGGTCACGGTCCATACAAATAAAAAATTTCCAGTCACCCCACGGAAATAAAATTTGGATAAGTTTAATGATGATTAGCAAAATATTACAGGTTCCTGAAAATACTCATAACAAGTAAGCTTCAGTCAACTATACCATCACTCTATATATACCATCACTCTCAGAGAACATGCATATATACGGAAGTTATAAGGAATTAAATTTAACGTAGGGCTAGCTTGATAGCCCCAACTTCCACGTTTATAAAACAATTGTAAAAACATGATCAAATATCAAGTCACAGTGGATTCCATGCATCAGTATAGAAATTATGAAGGATTTAATATTGCCTAGGATAGAGACAATTGTGTGGGAGGTACAAGAAGGGACGTGGCTAAAGCGGAAATATTTTTTTATGTTTAAAGTGGTTATAGAAACATTCCTAAATATCAAATTGCAAATTATTTTGATTACCCGTATGGATGTTATGACGATTTTATTGTAACCAAAGTTTATGTCACATTGTGTGGGAGGTACCAGAAGGGGTGAGGCAATATCCACTATAAAAGCGTTGCTAAATAACAAATTTTACAGCTTTAATTTTACGTAGTTTTGCGCGATTTGTGTGAGAGGTACTGGAAGGGGCGTGGCAAAACCCGTCATATTTAGTACACTTAAAGTGATTATAAAAACTTTATCAGATAGCAAAATACAGCTGGTTCCGAATATCCATGTGGAAGTTATATGGGTTTTTATTTAACATAGGAATATGGGCTATTTGTGTGGGAGGTATCAGAAGGGGTGTGACAATTTCGCCCATCTCCGAACTTAAACTATGTAAGTTTGCATCGATTCCTTAATTCCTTTCGAGAGTTATCGTGAACACCAGCCAGACGGACGGACATGGCTCAAACAACTTAAAAAGTCGTGAAACGGATTTGGTCCAAACATATTTGGGGTCTTAAGTCACTCCTTCAATGCGTTACACTTTTTTCTGTCCCAAATGATATATAACCTCCTACTCTGTAGAGTGAAGGCATAAAAAATAAGATTTTCCGTGTATTTTTGTCTTTTTGTCGGAATAATAGACCCCTGAAAACAATTATTGTTAGAATTATTTTTGTATGCATTGGGGCATGGATGATTCATAAAATCAACACAAAAATATTTTTATGGATATATATTTTTTTTAGTTTTTACTAAAAACAATATTTTCGTCGTCGGTACCTTCAATATTTGTACTATAATTTTGGATATATTGGTCCGATCGTATGTTCAATTAAAGGTAATTGTGATGTCTGCAAATGTTGCGATTTACACTCTCACATAGAAACAGTGGTTAAATACAAAAATCTATTTTTACTGGCACTTCTACATTTATTCATAGATTTAAAAAAACTGTCTCGTGTTCTTTTTTTAAATGCCAGCTATTACAAATTAAAACAATATATTCTCTTATATAAATTGAAATGGGACTAAAATGGACTTCCTGCGGAAGTACTTCCAAATAAAAATTAAAAAAAAAAACTTTTTTTTAATTTTCAATTTCGATGTTTCCATAACAAAGATAGTTATCGAAAAAATCCGTATTTTTTCCATGTTGGCCTCATTTTACAAAAAAATCGAAGTAATAAAAAATAAAATTTATAATTTTCAATTTCGGTGTCTCGATAACTAAGATAGTTATAGAAAAATTTTATTCTACTTTTTCCGTCCATTTTTGATTTTTCTATAAGTCTTCTTTTTTTCGATATTTTGTTGTTTCGGCAACTTCGTGTTATAGGATTTTTTTCGAAAAGTTTTATTCAGACTTTTTCATTTTTTCCTCATTACAAAAAATTATTTTTTTCAATTCAAAAAAATAGAAAAATAGATTTTTGAACATTTAATATTTCGATAACTAAGAAAGTTATCGAAAAAAAATATTTTTTACTTTTGACCTCATTTACAAAAAATTATATTTTCTGTGGATTTTCTAGTTTTCATGTTATCGAAAATTTTTTCCATTCTTTTAAATTTGACCTTATGAACATTTTTTTCTTTAGATTTTTCAAAAAATATAGTCAGATGTTGAGGCCTCATAGCACACTCTTGCTTTGACTTTTCGATTCAAAATAATAAAAAATAAAAAATCGATTTTTGAACTTTTCATATTTCGATTGCTAAGAAAGTTATCAGAAAATTTTATTTTTTTTTACTTTTTTAATTTAATTTTATTAATATCATTTACAAAAAAGGATATTTTTAGGTATATTTTTTAATTTTCATGTTATCGAAATTGTTTTTCCATTCTTTTCATTTTTAACCTTTTAAAAAAAAATTCTTTAGATTTTTCCTCTTTCCAAAAAAAAATATAGTCAGTTGTTGAAGCCTCATATCACACTCTTGTTTTCTCTTTTCGATTCAAAATAATAAAAAAATAAAAAATCGATTTTTGAACTTTTCATATTTCGATAAATAAAAAAGTTATGGTAAAATTGTATTTATTTTTTACTTTTGACCTCATTTACAAAAAATTATATTTTTTGGTGGATTTTTTATTTTTCATGTTATCGATTTTTTTTCGTTTTTTTTTCAATTTTTTCTTTAGATTTTTCTCTTTCCAAGAATGTAGTCAGTTGTTGAGGCCTCATATCAGACTCTTGTTTTCTCTTTTCGATTCAAACTAATAAAAAATCGATTTTTGAACTTTTCATATTTCGATAAATAAGAAAGTTATGGTAAAATTGTATTTATTTTTTACTTTTTTCATTTTGACCTCATTTACAAAAAATAATATTTTTTGGTGGAGCTTTTATTTTTCATGTTATCGATTTTCTATCGTTTTTTTTTAATTTTGACCTTATTAAAAAATTGTATCTTTAGATTTTTCTCTTTCCAAGAATGTAGTCAGTTGTTGAGGCCTCTTATCACACTCATGCTTTTTCTTTTCGATTCAAAATAACAAAAAATAAAAAATCGATTTTTGAACTTTTCATATTTCGATAACTAAGAAAGTTATGGTAAAATTTTATTTATTTTTTACTTTTGACCTCATTAAAATAATATTTTTTGGTGGATTTTTTATTTTTCATGTTATCGATTTTTTTCGTTTTTTTAATTTGGCCTTATTAAAAAATTTTATCTTTAGATTTTTCTCTTTCCAAGAATGTAGTCAGTTGATGAGGCCTCATATCACACTCTTGCTTTTTCTTTTCGATTCAAAATAATAAAAAATCGATTTTTGAACTTTTCATATTTCGATAAATAAGAAAGTTATGGTAAAATTGTATTTATTTGTTACTTTTTTAATTTTGGCCTCATTTACAAAAAATAATATTTTTTGGTGGAGTTTTTATTTTTCATGTTATCAATTTTTTATCTTTTTTTTTTTTTAATTTTGACCTTATTAAAAAATTTTATCTTTAGATTTTTCTCTTTCCAAGAATGTAGTCAGTTGTTGAGGTCTCATATCACACTCTTGCTTTTTCTTTTCGATTCAAAATAACAAAAAATAAAAAATCGATTTTTGAACTTTTCATATTTCGATAACTAAGAAAGTTATCGGAAAATTTTATGTTTTTAATTTTGACCTCATTTATAAAAAATTTATATTTTTGGTGGATTTTCTAATTTTCATGTTATCGAAATTTGTTTTCGTTTTTTTTTTTAATTTTGAGCTTATTAAAAAATTTTTCTTTACATTTTTTCACTTTCCAAAAATATAGTCAGATGTTGAAGCCTCATATCACACTCTCGCTTTCTGTTTTCGATTGAAAATAAAAAATCGATTTTTTAATTTTCATATTTCGATAACTAGGATGGTTATCGAAATTTTTTTTCGACTTTTTTAATTTTGCCTCATTTACAAAAATGATATTTATCGATCGATATTTTTAATTTTCATGTTATCGATTTTTTTTTATTTCATTTCGTTGTTTCTAAGTTAAAAAAAATCATTAAAAAATTCTTTAGATTTTTTTCTCTTTCCAAAAATATAGAGCCTCGGTTAGCCTCCCTAATAGGTAAACATTTTTCTTAACAAACAAATACACACATAAAAATAATAAAATGAACTTTGACCAAAAAGAATCACAAAAAACAGAGACTGGACGAAAACCATATATCGTAATAGATTAACATGTATGTCTGTATCCCAACGCCCCCACGCAGACAACACAACACAAGGCAATGAACTTTATATCTGCGACAGTTTAGAAGCTTCTTATGAAATGACACCCACTCACTACACTCAGGTTGTAAATAAATCAAAGATTTTCTTTCTAAATACACACAGCCATACATAATTAAAAAAAGTGGAATTTTCATTTGCAAGTCAAATCGATTTTGAATCGAATTAATTTCGCAAATATAACACTTCCAAGGAATTCACGAGGAGAGAGAGAGCGAGAAACAAATCGGTCGTTATCAATGTCGTTTAAATTGAAATTGAGTCGGACACTATGTATCAAATGCATTGTAATAATAGTGGCTGGCTGGCTGGCTAATGATGAAAACCCCGTCATTATGAGTAATGCAGCATAGCAATACGACCACGACAAAAGTCCAGATGGCAACAGTAGTACAAGCCAAATCATTATTCACCAGAAGCTATAGAAATACAAAGAGACGACACAAAAATGAAGAAGAAAAACCAACAAATGATCGCATATCTTAAATAATAAATACATGTTTTCTTTTCCGGCAAAAATTCTTTTCATTTGTCGCAAAAAACTAAATTATTGTTTGCTTTTCCCCAAAGGAAACACACCGATTTTGTTTTCTCTGTCTCAAAATGGCAATATGTTGCACTTTTAGCCACTATCCTTTCAAACAAATGCACAAGTGAGAATACTGTTGTATAAATCAAAATAATCTGCATGCAGATGCATTTTTCCCTCCGCCATGGGCTGACGTGTAAATTCATGCTGTTCTAAAGTCTCCAATTACACCAAGCACCAACTACAAATATAAAGTAAATAAATAAATAATTGAAAAACTGATTTCCACTTTTATTTGAAATTCTAAGAAACATAAGAAGGCATTGATCAGTTGGAAAAGTTTTTCTACATTTATTCATAGATTTTCTTCAAACAGGCCTCATTAAGATCCCAGCTATTAAAAAAATAAAACTAAATACTCTGTTATTTAATTTATGAATGACTTTTTCGAGTTATTTAATTACAAGTTGAGAAAATCATGATGTTTCTAAATTCTTTTGCGATTACAAAGAATGCCATAACTTCTATAAATACCCAGCAAAAAATTGAAAGTACTTGTACAGGAATCACATTTTAGTCGCATTCCAAAATCCCAATTTGCATATTTCCCGCATTTGAGGAAGTTCTTTAGAACAACTTCCAAAAAAGTTGATAATATGTTAATATCCTGTAACATTTTAAGAATAACATTTTCATAAGTGAGTGCGAAGGAATTTTTCGTATGGGGTCACAGAGTTTAGGTGTCCGCTTTGCAACCATATGGTCCTGGGTTCAAATCGTGACCCGTGAAAAACCCCTTTTTTTATTTTTCATAAATAAGCAATATTTAATTTTGTATAATTTTTAATAATTTAAAAAATTTTCATGTATATCTTGTATATCAAATATTTATTTTTTTTTGCAATTTTTAATTTACAGACTTTGACTTTGCAACGTAAAATTTCGTTCCGCTTACGAACGTTTCCATTTCACTCTACCAGAATCCGTTAGTTGAAACTTGTTATCTCTTTTATTATTTGTGTTGTACAGTGTAATTGACCACACTGGTTTTCTATTGCAACGTATGAAATATAAATGGAAATTAATATTTAACACATGCTATACACCACATGAACAAGAATTTAACTTCAAGTGAGTCAGCTTTTGTAGCTACTTTAAGCTTAAATGCAACTAAATGTTGATAATCATATTATTTCCATTAACCTGGGGTTAACATAGAAGGTTAATTAATAAAAAATTAAAGCAATTGTCGGTGGTCAAAACGAACTATATCCCTAACCAGAATTTCTATCAAAATTAGTCAGTTTAACCCTCTCATGCCCGAATTTTCTTCTTAATAAATATATAAAACTTACTATGCTTTTTGATGAGGTATGAGTCTAAATATGATTTCTATAGAGTTCTAATTCATACAGGACATGAGTAACAGGATGTTTCTTAAAATCATTATACTGCAGATATCGGTTAAACAAAAAAAATACTTTTAAATGGTCTCTTCATTTTAAAAATCTTTGATATATATCTCTTCGAATAACAAAGACTGTTTTTCTTGTACTCGAAGAAATCCACGAAAAATAAGAAGAATTTCTAAACAATTTCGAATTACAAGGAACTCAAACAATTGAAATTTGAGACTTCACTTTTGTTTTTACCTTCCTATGCAACCCAAGTTACCGAATTTGTTGGTTCCCTTTTAAATATTCCTTGTTACATATGTAAACAAAAATAAAAATTATTGTTTCTGCAAAATATGTGATTTTAAAGATTTTATAGGACTAACTCGCAATGTTGCCTATAGGCAACATTGGGCATGAGAGGGTTAAGTTTGAATGAACGAATATTGTTCGGCATTCGAAAAGCATGCATTTTTCTTTATTGAAATAATAACACTGTCAAACAAATTAAGACAGGAAAGTAAGTGAGTGAAATAAGATAAATGTTGACTGTAAAGACAAAAAACTGCGAAAAGTGCCTTTAGAAAACACGCGTAACTTTCTATCATATAGAGAAAACCAAAATATTTCATATGCCAATGATTTCTGACTAAATAGGAAATATTTGTGACAGAATTGTTTCAGAAACTCAAATAGAGAAAGTTGAAATAAATGCAGCTTTTTGGTTTTTAGTAATCATGCAAAAAAGAACGACAGAACGCGAGAAAATTACAAAACAAAAATGTCATGCATACAAAATCATTTTAGCCATAACTCCCGCGAAAATGAAAATTTTGCAAAAATATCCAATTTACAATTTTTTGTTTACCATGCTCTTCCGAAATAACCACATTTTTTGTCGAAAAAGATCGATCTTCAAAAAAAAAAAACATGGACCAATTTTAACCCAAGTAATTTTGTTGAATAAGCTGGCGTGTAATTTTGCTATTTAAACGGGAAGGGCATTATTTACAAAGAATATCGCAACTTCTACAAAGATTTTTTTACATATAAATATTTTTTTTTGAGTTAGTATGTAGGCTATTAACAAAACAAAATATTTTTTGATTTTTTTTTCGTTCCAGCAAAAATAGAAAACAAATATTTTTTAGAAAGTTGGCTATTAAAAAATGAAGCAAAATATTTTTTTCGATTTTTTCATTTTTTATGATTTTTTCCCCCAAATTTTTGAATACTGTTCCTCAACCACTGTTGCAATGTGAAAGTGTAACTGGCAATATTTGTAGCCAAATTTCTAGCGTTTTTTCTCAATACCATTCTCATGATGAATTTTATTCAAGAAAAACTTGATTTATTGAGGTTATTTTGAACGCGTCCAGCTCACGAATGGACAATGATAAACACGAAATATTTTGGGAGAACACATAAAACAAACTAATCTTCCATTTTAGTCGGGAACATCAACAACATTTTTTCCTTCCTCACAAAAGAAGCCACTCTAATATTTATATTGTAGTTAGCGACAATGTGAAAAAATAATATTTAATTTTGGACAAAGAATTAAATTTTTATTAACGTTTTTGTTATCGCAGCTTGTTATCCCGGCTTAAAGAAAGACAGCCCTATGGTTTTTTCCTTGATCAGTAATATATGTATATGTATTAATTTTTAAAAAGCTATTCTCAAAAACAGTTTTGCCACGTCCCTCTCGCCACCAATGCTGGTTTTTTTAAATATATAAGGTCTGTTTTTCTTTAAGCCGGGATAACAAGCTGCGATAACAAAAACGTTAATAAAAATTTAATTTTTTGCTCAAAATAAAAAAATCTTTTTTAAAATGGTCGCCAAAGCAATATCAATGTGTGTGTGAAAACAAATTTTTCAAAAATATTTTGTGTTGACTTTATTGGACTTAGCCTCGATAACCATCATTTTGACTTACACTGGATAATTATCCAGGCTAAGTCCAAAATTTTTAACACAAAATTATTTTTTCAAAATTTGTTTTCACACACACATTGATATTGCTTTTGGCGACAATTTTAAAAAAGAAATTTTTATTTTCAGTGAAAATTTAACAATTTATTTAGATTTTTGTTATCGCAGCTTAGTTATCGAGTCTTAAAGAAAAACAGCCTTATAGACTATAGATCTCATTTGTGTGAAGTTCCAAAAAGAGACAAAAGTTGTTATAATAATATAATGGGGATATATTTTTACTTTATGTAGAAGGTGCCACACCCACATTACTCGTACCGCCCACTTTTTCCACAAATTTGAACATTAATACATTGAGTAAATTTGAGTGAGACTCACACAAAATTTCAAGATTCATGTTGCCATATAACGGAATATATATTGGGTTCTAATTTGTAGAAAAGGTGCCACGCCCATATTTCAAATCCCGCCCATTTGTATCGTGCATACGTAAGTGAAAACATAATGAACTCACACATATTTTCAGGAAACTTGGTGTCATGAAAGAGCAAATACTCTATAACTGGTTTTAATTTCTTATGGGATGTGCCACGCCCCCTTCAACAATACCGTCCATTTTCTCCCAACTACCAAGATTAATAGTGAATGGATACACATAAAATTGAAGATCTCTCAGTGTAATAGAAATGAATATATTTGATAATAGATTTTAATTTCGTATGGGAGGTACCACGCCCATTTTTTGAAAAACTGTCCAAATTAGTACCCAATGAACTCTAACAAAATTTCAAGACTCTGACAGTCAGTACTACAAATATGTTGCTTTATAAAATGCGAAAAAAATTAATTTGTCTTGGAGGTGCCACACTTTTATTGTAAGAACATGCGAATAGGCAAGTATCACCAGTGGTAGTGTTAGGCTCTGGCTCACCATGAATTTCTCTTGGAGATTGAGTCAATGTGACATCAAGCTCGTCAGAGAGAATCCATAGTTGGTCAAAGCCCCCTATGGTGTCACTAAGATCACTGAAAGATCCCAGTGAGGACTCCCGTTCTGCCTCCTGCTGCTGGAGTTCAGTCTGCTGCTCCAAAATGGCGCCAGTAATCCGTCCGAGATCTAGAGTCGTCCGTTTGTCCGTTCCCTCACAAGTCGTAACCTTCCGTTCCGTGTCAGTACTTAGAGTAGTCAGTGGGCGTTCCGTGGTCAAGCTATCAAAACTATTGAGACCGCTGGCGACACGTAGAGGAGACTGTATGTCTCCACCGTGACCGCCGGAAGTCGCCGCCTCTGCTCCTTCCGACGTTGGGGTGTATATTACCACCTCCGACTTTTAAATATCTTTATTATTCATCCCATTAAATTTCCCTGTGTATGCTTTTTTGTGTGTACTAGACCTATGTAAGTGAACCCTAGGTGACTAGGGCTCGATAGGTGCTAGTACGACCGGTGCGCATACAGGAAAACACCGGTTAAAAGATTACCCTCAGGTTTGTACGGTCTTCTCCAGAGGATCGAACTGAGTGAAAAAGTTGTTATACCTTCCAGATTGTTGGAATAGTTAGGGATGTACAACTGATCCAATTTGTGTAGGAAGGAGAGAGGTAACCTTTGGTCGTGCAGACGAACAATCGGTCTACCACCCCAATTAGTACGACTGCACTTAAGCCCCTACATCGCGACAAGATTGTTACCTCCGATAGGATTTTTAGGTAACTAAGCCTTAGAAACCACAAATTTTTGATCTATTTCATTACATCTGACGTACCTTTCAAACGAGACCGAAGACGTAAAAATTGGGTAGTTAGTTTGTCTGTAACTCAATTATGAATCTTAAAATTGTTTTCACTTTTTTTTCTAAGATCTGAAGAAATGAATTAACTATGAGCGGCTATATAAACCACAATTTTTGTCCGATTTTGAATTGGTTTTCGGATTTTTGATCGATAATAAGTTCTCTATCAATTGGTATTATCTGTTTTACCAAAAGCTTTTATCAAATTTCTTACTTTTGCCACTGATTGCTGGCAGAGGCCCCACAGTGCGACGTCTCCCAGAGAAGCAAGTTTTGAATTGAGTGTTCGTTTAATGAGTTTTTTAATAGCACGTGTTTGGAATTGTTTGTGTTTTTGTTGGTTAGTTGTGCATGACCTATCTAGGAATTTTGTTTTGTTTACTCATTTTTTTTGCATTAGTATGTCCCTTTAACTAATATAAGGTGAAATTCCCATTGTCGGAAATGTGAAAGTAGTTTAGTTAGCTCTTGTATGCAATACCACTCAAATTGATAAGAACTGACGTAGTCGTTCAAGGTTTCACTTTCTGTTTCTTTGATGAAAACAAATATCTAGGTGGGTGGATTGCATTGTCTATAGGGTTGGTTTTATCTACCCAGCAAAAAAGAATTGAAGTTGTTCAAAATTAATTACAGTTTCATTACTCCAAAATCATGCATCCAAGAGAATTCATTCTAAACAGCATCTCAAATGCGAATTTTTCTTCTAAACTATAGGTCATCTCTTATTATAAATTAAAATTGTAATTTTATTTCCATAATTAAGAAGTACATGTATTAAATTACTATTTCTTTAATTTATATAAATTGTAAAATAATCAAATATTTTTCTGTTACAGATTTTAATAGTCGTTCTTATGGGTAGGGTAAATTTTGTTTATATTTTTATTACGCAATAAAAATACGCATATCAAAAATAGTCAAATAAATTTTTATGAAACTCTATTTGTAATGTTCACCCTTAAACGTATCCAAAAATGAAAGATTTTCACCTATGAGAATATGTCATGTAAGCATCAAACATGCAGTGCTTCTAATCACTCATTCGAATGAAGTGACGGGGATCTGTAAATGAACCCATTGCTCCCAAGGACAACACTATGTAAAAATCATGCATGATTCGCCCGAAAAAGAAGTACTTCCATATCATATTTTTATCAGTTGAACAACTATTTAACCACTTCTCCGTCATGTCTTTTTTGCTGGGTATACAACAAGCTAGTTGTGGCAGATCTAACCTGCCTCCTTAGTCATCTTCGAAAGATTGTTAAACCGGCATTATATTATATACACAGCAAAAAGAGAGCAGTAAAAGAAGTGAAAAATATGTTCATCTTGTGATTCGGAAGTAGTGAAAATTGGGATGTTCGCCAATGAATTTAACATGGAGTTGTCATAGGAGGGATGTCCTTTATTTTGAAAGACTTAAAAGTTATTTTAATGTGTTTTAGCACAAAAGGAACCACTTTTTCACTAGTTCCCATTTCTGTTTTAAAAAATCCGCCGCTACCGGGGATAGAACAGCTAAACTTCTGGTTGCTACTACGGCACTCTAACCATCTCAGCTATCATTTGTTGTGAGTGTTGATTAACTAAAACAAACTTAACAAAATATTTATTTAATATGACCTAATATAAAGGGCGATTTTTTAGATATTATCTTTTTGGCAACACTGGTTTAAACAGCTGACGCACGTTTCGTGTTTTGTTTCACTGTCAAACATCTTCTGTTTGGCCTATAATTTAACCATGAATCGTCTTACAAACGAACAACGCTTGCAAATTATTCAATTTTATTATCAAAATGCGTGCTCTGTTAAGAAAGTTCATCGCGCGCTTCTACCATTTTATGGTCAGTTTAATCGACCCACTGAAGCGGCTATTCGGCATTGTTGGACATTAAAACACCAACACGCTTACGTAGAGTGCGAACTGAAGAAAATATCGCAGCTGTATCGGCCAGTGTTAATGATGACCATCAATTATCGATTCGTCGCCGTTCGCAGCAATTGGGCCTCTGTTACTCAAAAACGTGGAAATACCAAAATTGGACTAAGCGGATGGACCATTTGAGGCGCAGTCAAGGTCAACATTTGCATGAAATAATCTTCAAATATTAAATTATATAGAACGTACTATCGATTCAAATAAACATTTCATGCATTTTTCTGAATTTTATGATTTTTTTTTGAAAACTTTCCTATAGCTTTTAAAAAATCACCCTTTATAAAAGGGCTGCGACATCGATGTTTTTGAGACATCGTTTTTTTTGTAGAAACATCGATTACTTTTTACATCGATGTTGTAGTACCGATGTTTTATTGACATCGATGTTTTGTTTCGACGTTTTGTATCGATGTTTTTCATTCAATATTTGTTTATTAACAAAAATGTCCAGTTCAGATATGGTAGTTTGTTGTTATCTTCCCTTTCCATTGTGAACTATATTTGCTTGTTAAACGAGTTGAGTGTTTGCAACATGGTCTGAATTTCATCTACCTTAATAATTGCCAAAAGATGGTCAACATATTTCGTTAATAGTCGTGGTTTGTACGTCATCTTATCCAGTGAAGTGTTCAAAAGATCCTCCATAACGATGTCAGTAATTATTGGAGATGCTGGATATCCCATCGGCATACTAGGGATCTATAAAACGACTTTCGACTAATCGGTTAATCGAATTTTGGGAGGAAAAAGTCGATTTTTGTTTTCGACTTTGTACATCAATGAATTTAAGGTATTCTTTTATTTTCATCCTTTATTCGATCTTCTTCAAATTGGGCACAACAACTAGAAACATCTATGCAAAAAGTGGGTAAGATCGGTTCAGATTTATATATCCAATATAAATGTCTCTCGATTTGGTTTTGATTTGGTCTATTCGTCTTTTCATTCATTTTCAATGTCGTATTTTTATTTATTTACAACAGTCGAAAAGCCAATTTTTCAAAAGTCGAAAATCGATTTTTTTAAATGTCGACTTTTCATTTATTTGCAAAAGTCGAAAAGCCGAAAAATCTACTTTTTGCTCCAACTATACATCCCTACGGCATACCTTTTCGTTGTTCATATAAAGGGTGATTTTTTAAGAGCTTGATAACTTTTTTAAAAAAAATAAACGCATAAAATTTGCAAAATCTCATCGGTTCTTTATTTGAAACGTTAGATTGGTCCATGACATTTACTTTTTGAAGATAATTTCATTTAAATGTTGACCGCGGCTGCGTCTTAGGTGGTCCATCCGCTTAGTCCAATTTTGGCATTTCCACGTTTTTGAGTAACAGAGACCCAATTGGTGCGAACGGCGACGAATCGAAAATTGGTGGTCATCATTAACACTGGCCGATACAGCTGCGATATTTTCTTCAGTTCGCACTCTACGTAAGCGTGTTGGTGGTTTAATGTCCAACAATGTAAATTTGGTGCGAAATTTAGTCACAATAGCCCGAATAGCCGCTTCAGTGGGTCGATTAAACTGACCATAAAATGGAAGCGCGCAATGAACTTTCTTAACAGAGCACGCATTTTGATAATAAAATTCAATAATTTGCAAGCGTTGTTCGTTTGTAAGACGATTCATGATGAAATGTCAAAGCATACTGAGCATCTTTCTCTTTGACACCATGTCTGAAATCCCACGTGATCTGTCAAATACTAATGCATGAAAATCCTAACCTCAAAAAAATCACTTTATATTTTGTCGTCATATTTAAAGTATCTAGTGTCCTTAATGCAAAATGTCACCAATTCTAAGAATAATTCCTTCGGAATACTTGTAAAGTCTTTTATTCTCGTCCATTTTTTTTCAATCTTAGTCTTAGTCTTAAATGCGAAGTGTACAGGAATGCTGGGGAACAGAGAAATAAAGTAACATCAAATAATACTAGTACTTCGTCAGTGTCAATGCGTAAACCTCGGATTCTGGTTTTGAAGTCTATGGCTAAATTTAATTTAGTATTAAATAAATGAACACTATTTAATTTTGCTGATATGTGCTGTCGTATTAAATAATTAATAAAAAAGTGAAATATTTCAAGTACACTTTTGAAGCAATTAATTTGTATTTTTTAAGAAAAAATGTTTAAATTACAAAAAATACACGTTATTTATTTATAAAAGTAATAAAAAATAAAAAAAGTTTTCCCAGAGGCACGATTCGACCACGAGACCTTCTGGGTGCAAAGCGGATACCTTATCCCTGTGACCCCATACTAAAAATTCGTTCCCATTTCGGGAATTTACGTTACGGGATATTAACATATTATCGACTTTTTTGGAAGTTGTTTTAAAAGAACTTCCTCAAAAGCGGGAAAAAAGCTCATTTGGATTTTGAGATGTGATTAAAATGTGCTTCCTACACTCAGATAAAAGTGAACCCTATAATGAGTTAAAATGAACTAAAATTTAGGAAAATTGAACTTCTTATAGCGCAAAAGCAATATTTCCTCATATCAAGTTCAAACTTTTCCTTGAGAGTAGTACATGCTTTGAACTTGATTCTAGTTCAATTTCCCTCAAACCAAGTGAATATTTACTCAAACTGAGGAAAATTCCAATAAGTTTTTCTTCAAACCAGTGCTGAAATATTCCTAAATCTAAGTAAATTGTTCCAGAAACCAAGTAAATTTTTACTAAATCTAAGTAAAATTTTCCTGAAACTAAATAAATGTTTACTCAAACTAAGTAAATTTTTACTAAATCTAAATAAAATCTTGCTGAAATTTTCCTAAAACTAAGTAAATTTTTACTTAAATCAAGTAAATATTTACTCAAATTGAGGACATTTCTGTTGATTTTTTCCTTAAAACAAGTAAATTTTTACTTAAACTGAGGAAAATTTTACTTGATACAAGGAAAAAAGTAAACTTAAAATAAGTTCAATTTAACAAGAAAATATCACACAAATGGTTTTGCTTCAGAATATGCAAAAATAATACAAAAAATGAAAACATGAATATATAATAATTCTCAAAAGTTGCATGATACCTCTGTCATAAAAAAGTTGATGTTTTATTCCATTTTTGCTGCGAGGGCAAGATAGGCGCCTTCGCATTGGTTGTTTAGAATATTACTTGGAGTACGTAAGAAATAAGCCTCTGTAAACGAACGAAAATTGCTTCTTGGATTAATATTCAAGAATTATCTAAACAATTTGAATTGATTTTTTATAAGTTCATTAATACTTCAATGTATGAAGAACTCGGCATAAATTTCAATAAACACATTAACATCATTTTAAGAAAAATAACATTTTTTATTTAAAATTTCCTAAATGGATTTTTTCCACACAACAAATTTCTGATTTTTTTTCATACTTAAAACCTTGGAAATATTCTTCCACATAAGTATGAATTTACACAATTGTAAGATTTTTTTACTAGATCCAAAGAAATATTTTTAAGTAAATTTACTACACTTTTTCTCGCAAATGAACTATTTATTATGGCTTTGAAAGAAGGAAACTTTACTCATGTTTAGTTAATTTTCCTACTTTTAAGGATATTGTTACTGAACTGGAGTAAAATTGTTGAACTAAATTGTATTATGGATTTTACTCAGATTTAGGAATGCTATTTGTACGGAAGTACTTCCAAGTTTTTTTGCTGGGTCTATAAACTATTTGACTAAACTACACAATTTAACTAAAGTTTTAGTTTTCTTCGTCTTGGCAGAAATCTACAAACATTATACTTCATATGTTTATATTTTTATATTCAGTCATTTTTGCAAACGACTGAACTGCATAATCTCAGAAAACTATAGGAATCTACGTGCAAAAATATGGAATTGAAATATTTATACAATAAGAACTTCATTATTAAACGTTGTTTTTTTTTGCTACTTCTCAAAACATATGAAAATGTGAGTTTCGTCATTTTGCATTTACAGGTGACGAGATGAGCCTTAAATCATCATGAGATTAATCAAGAGCTTCCGTTTTTTATATTAATTTATTTCTATCTTGTTTATGTTAAACCAAGCACAACAATATGTCATCTTATATGTAAAGGGTGATTTTTTAAGAGCTTGATAACTTTTTTTTTAAAAAAACGCATAAAATTTGCAAAATCTCATCGGTTCTTTATTTGAAACGTTAGATTGGTCCATGACATTTACTTTTTGAAGATAATTTCATTTAAATGTTGACCGCGGCTGCGTCTTAGGTGGTCCATCCGCTTAGTCCAATTTTGGCATTTCCACGTTTTTGAGTAACAGAGACCCAATTGGTGCGAACGGCGACGAATCGAAAATTGGTGGTCATCATTAACACTGGCCGATACAGCTGCGATATTTTCTTCAGTTCGCACTCTACGTAAGCGTGTTGGTGGTTTAATGTCCAACAATGTAAATTTGGTGCGAAATTTAGTCACAATAGCCCGAATAGCCGCTTCAGTGGGTCGATTAAACTGACCATAAAATGGAAGCGCGCAATGAACTTTCTTAACAGAGCACGCATTTTGATAATAAAATTCAATAATTTGCAAGCGTTGTTCGTTTGTAAGACGATTCATGATGAAATGTCAAAGCATACTGAGCATCTTTCTCTTTGACACTATGTCTGAAATCCCACGTGATCTGTCAAATACTAATGCATGAAAATCCTAACCTCAAAAAAATCACTCTTTATATATATATTGTAATATTTGTTAGCCAATACAACAATTATAATAATTATACTAAATTATCTCAAGATTTATTTTCGTTAATTTCAAAATTCAAATAGCTTTTGAACATTATTATGCGTTGCAGATTTAGAGAGGGTTTGTTCCAGAGAAGAATACACAGACTATAAAGAATAGTCTCTCTGAAGTTAGACTATCAAAGCGTGGCAGAATAAGTTCCAGGCCTCTGTTAGAATGTGTGAATTTCACACAACTAAATAAATATTCAGGTTCTTTGGAGTAGTTGTAGTTGTAGAATATGATTATATGTTTATACCCTCCACCTCCAGGGGTATACTAACTTTGTCATTCCGTCTGTAACACCTTGAAATATCGACCTGAGACCCTATAAAGTATATATATTCTTGATCGTCATAATATTATAAGACGATCTAGCCATGTCCGTCCGTCTGTTGAAAGCACGCTAGCATCTAAACGAAAGGAGCTAGGACGTCCAAATTTACCAAAAATACGTCTTGTAGTCGTAGATCGGTTGGAATTGAAACTGGGCGAAATCGGCCCAAAGGGAACTAATATTTTAGAGTATTTAAACATTCTTTCAATGTTTCTGCTTTATATTGGGTATGCGCATTCCCCCATAGCAAAAATGTGCACCATAAAGTGATTTTTATTCGTAGGGGGTGAAATGGTGCAAAAAGGGGATAGAAATTGTACTTGTTAAACAACAACAGCTAGAAATACGAAATTCGGTGTGCACATTCCTTTTATTGAGTAGATACATAATATAAAAGTATTTTGTCCAAATTCGTACTTTTAAGGGGTAAAATGGGAATAGATGGATAAAAATGGTACCAACCAAACGACTGCACCTAGAATAATGAAAATCGGTGTATATATTCCTCTGATTGCGCAGACACGAAAAATAAACGGATTTTTCAAAATTCGTACTTTTTGGCGTTAACATTGAAAAAGGGGATAAAAATAGTACCTACCAAATGACCGCAGCTAGAGTCATGAAATTCGGAGTATACATTCCGCTGAATGCGTAGACACGAAACATAAAAGTTGTTTTTCCAAATTCGTACTTTCAAGGGATACAATGGGTACAGAGGGATAAAAATAGTACCAACTAAACGACTACAGCTAGAATGATGAAATTAGGTATGTACATTAGAGCGTACCAGGTTACAAGTAAAAAAAAAAAAGTTCGCCGTACACCTTCGAATATGAAGTATTATTGAAAGGTAGTTTCAAAAAAATTTTTTTTATTTTTTTATGCCGAACGTAGGGGTCGCGCTTTTACATTTTTCTATATAACTTCTGCATTTATAAACGGATTTTAAAGTGTGATACATCGATGTTTTTGTCCGATTTTTTTTGTCTTTGAAGTCATTGAGCTCAAACATGATTCATGATTTTATGCGAGCTTTAATTTTCGATTATTAGAGTGGTACATTAGGGTAGTAGCAACTGAGAAATGATGGGTAAGTACCAGAAGGGGGTGCTTGAGCTCAATGACTTCAAAGACAAAAAAATCGGCCTCGTCGAGACAAAAACATCGATGTATCACACTTTAAAATCCGTTTATAAATACAAGTTATATAGAAAAATGTAAAAGCGCGACCCCTACGTTCGGCATAAAAAAATAAAATTTTTTTTTTTGAAACTACCTTTCAATAATACTTCATATTCGAAGGTGTACGGCGAACTTTTTTTTTGAGGTACGCCCTAATGTACATCCCTCTAATTGCGTAGACATGTATAATAAAGTGATTTTAGAAAGTCGTACTTTTTAGGGGGAAATAGAGGGATAAAAATGGTACCAACCAAACATAGAATAATGAAATTCGGTGTATACATTCCTCGTATACAATTCGTACTTTTTGGGGTTAAAATGGAAAAAAGGGGATACGACAAAAATTGGTTGAGTCGTGAAATTAGGTTATTTTGTACTATATACGTGAGGTAATGGATTTTCAAAATATGTACTTTTGGAATTAAAATAGAATGGAATAAACAACGAACCGCAACACCTACTATATACCAATATTTATGGCATTTAAGCTTTTTAAAATATATAATATAATATTTATTTTTTTAATTGACTTGAAGTATTATTTCGATATGAAAACGTATTGGTAGTCTTGGTTTATTTGAAATAATAAAAATATTATTTTTATTTATAAAATAATTTTTTCAATATTTGTATATGTTTTGGTTTGACTATATTAACAAATTGTATTTTCCTGTAATGTTACTGCACTTCTACGAAAATCGACAGCCTCTGTGGAATGCAATCCATGGTGGAGGGTATATAAAGATCGGCCCGGCCGAACTTAACCCATTAGAACCCAGCCAAATTATTAATTATTTTTGAAGTTTCTTACTGTTCACTGTTCGATTAATCGAACACTGGGTCAAAATGGGTTAACGCCGTTTTTACTTGTTTTTTTATTATTTTTTTTTTGAGATATGATTGTACGCCACGCCACAGTTTTCTAGTATCTTCCACGTCACAATTTGCAAATATTTCACATATTCAGACATATATAAGAGTAGGGATAAGATAAGACGATTGTGCTGATATCATTCCAATAAGAAATGGGGTCGATAGGTGTTCGCCTATCCATAAATTTCTCAGCATTCCATGAATTATTGTGTCAATAAAATGGGTAGATTTCGAGAAGAAGAATTTGTCTAGAATGAAGTTAGAATCTGTATTTTCCAAGTATTAGCAGAAACTAATTCACCATGGAAAAGTTGAAAAGGAACAAACATACATAAATACAGTGTCGGACAAACATGTACATTTGGCTGGGTCGCGGTCCATACAAATAAAAAAAGAAACAATTTCCAGTAACCGCACGAAAATAAAGTTTGGATTGTTTAATGATGATTTGCAAAATATTTTGCTCCTATACCAAGCCGTCTGTGAGCTAAACGCTCCTGAAACTAAACCTAAAAATCATGATTTTCCCGTGTATTTTTTTGTGCTGCATTTTTGTTCATTTTTTTCTGAAATAATATACGCTTGAAAGCTCTTTAAATATAAATTCTGATTCTTGCCTTAGTGTAACTTATTGGACCTTTATAGAATTTATTTTTCATAGTGACAGCTGAATAAAATTTCGTAGTTGGCGTTAGTATTTTATAAAAATAATTAGCGGCTTTTAATACCTTTCGAATGATGCCTGAATGATGAACATCGCAATTAAATTGACGTCGCAGCGCTCATTTTTGTAAAACGAGTTTGAAATTCTTGTCTCTGAAAATCCATCTCATGTATTTAATTATTTTACCAACAAGGAGTCAGTGACGTCATTTTTCGTCCGATATTCATCATTTAGGCATCATTCGAAAGGTATTAATTCCTTCTATTTATTTTTCATAAGTTTTTAGCTGTCACATTGAAAACCCACAATAAATCAATATAAACGGCCAATAATGCGACCAATGAGTTATTCTAAGACAAGAATAAACATTTTTATTTAAAGTGCTTCCAAGGGTTAATTAATTCAGAAAAAATTGGACAAAAATTATCATAGATAATAGAATCACACGGGAAAAACATGATTTTTAGAGGTGTTTTCAGGCGCGTTTAGCCCACAGATTGTTTGACCCAGTGACGAAATATTTTCCACATCATCTTTAAACAATCCAATCTTCATTTCTGGGTGGGGGTGAATTTATTTTCGTGACCCATCCTAATGTGCATATGTTAAAGGTCCGTCCAACCGGTCATCGATTTTCCTGTTGCTTCGTTTAAACCAAAACAACTTCTTGGTATTGATTAGTGATTTGATCATGAGATTTTACAATTTACAAATAAAGAAACTCAAAAAATGATTCATCGGTGTATTTAATGTCGACGTTTCATTCAAGTTTATTTAGACACTAAGTATAAAACAAAATTCCATACTAACTACTATGGGTGGGGTAGATATTATATTCTCGTATACTCGCAATAATTATCTTTAATTATATCCCCTATTCGTGTCTCTATTCCTCTTCTTAAAGACATTCTTCTGTTAATGAAAAAGTCGTCTTTAATATTTGTTTGCTTGGCGTCGCGTTAGAATTTTGTATAAGCTTACATAATATTAGTCTAGAACGAGTTTTTTCTTTTAATTTCAGCAATTTATTTTCGTTTGTGTGTGTGTGTGCGTGTTTCAAGTTCAAAATCGATGTTTTAATTTATAAACTAGTTTTTTTTTTCATGGTGTTTGGTGGCCTAAACAAAACAAAAATAAAATAAAAACAAAAGTTGGTTCTTGATTTCAGGTAATCCGCGATGAGATGATATTCAATTCCACGAGATTATATTCGATATGAATTTTCTTTGGAAAAAAACAAAAACATGTTTGCTTTCAAATGTCATAAAATCAGACGTTACAACAATTTGGTTTAGTAAACGAACAAAACTGACAGCGGATGTTATGTTTATGTCGGAGATGAGCAAACTGGTGGGTAGTGTTACCCATTTAGCCTTTTCCAGCCATAAATCAATGGCTAGCTTTTGTTTAGCCATTGTTATTGCATCTAGCCATAAGTCGATTGGACAACCGGCCGCACTTCAGATTACACAATGAATTCGTTCTTCGCCCGTACTATCCGTATGTGAAATCGACTTCCGGCGAGTATCTATCCCGCCAATTTCGATAATCAGAAATTCAAAACAGATGTCAACAGACAACTACTCCCTTTTTCCTCCTTCCAGTACCTTCGCCTCCTTTCGCCAACGCAATACACTGTATTTATAGGGGACATCTCCTGAGTGTTGGTTTAGTGAAAAAAATTGCTAGATTCTAGCAATGTTTAATATTTAAATTTAAACATTGTTTTAATAATTTAATATATTTTCATGTTTCGCTAGTCTTGTATGGTTATGAACAAATTAATCCATTATTTCATTTTTTATCGGAATCACACGCCATACATCTTAAACAGTCATTAACGATAACAATCTAGTTGTTCTACTTTGAGTTTTATGTTAGCTCTATTATGATAAGTAAAATAACCCAGTTAGAAATTACGGTGCTGGTGCACAGTGCTTTAAAGTTAAATTTCAGCGGCCAAATTTTATTAATAGTTAATAGTGTCAATGTCTAAAAATTTTTATTTTATTTTTTTTTTAGTTTTTTCGTTTGCATTTTTTTTGGTCTGTAATCAATATTTGATTTGAACTGGGATATTGTCCTGGCTCAAGACCATTTTGCTTCTATATTTAATAGAATGCAAATTTATTTACAAATGGCATGGTGACATTTATTACTTGGCTGCAGACTACCACGATCATGATTTCGACCATGTCAAAAGTCTTTTCAAGTGGCTTCGCAGCGACTTTTCAACATCAAACCCGGCCTCTATAAGGAGATGATTCTCACAAACGAACGAACGAAAAAATGCAAACGAAAAAACTAAAACAAATGAGCGTTGGCACGGCAGAAGTATTGCTGGGTAACTATACCTGCATATACACATACTTACATATGCAACACAATGAGATGCTTGTAAGATGGCATGTGTGCTTTATTACTTGGTGCGATTTTTTAAACGCAAATTCGGCAAGTGAGTTGTGATTCTCGTTCGTTTGTGAGAATCATCTCCTTATTATTTGTTTTATTTATCACATATACTTTTTTAATTTATTATGATTATATACATTATTTAGTTGGGGTTATTAAAAAAAATAAAGCAAATTCCATGCAAAATAAACTAAACGTACAACAAAAATAAATATTTCTCCAGTTTGGCAGTGTCAAGAAACTCTTTTCACAAATGTGTTCGTAATGTAATCGTTTTTTCATGGAATTGATCAACTTTTTCATGTCATAATTGCGGTATCTCTTGCCATTGTATAACTATCTATAACTTTTCCGTAATTATAGAGAAGCCATATCCGCACCATATAAGTCACATATGGTGCGGATATGTGATCTATGCTTAGGGTCGTTGTCCTGATACAATTTGAATTGTGGTTTGTTTTCTCTGATGAAGCCAAATTTCCTCGCGCTGCTTACCAAATTGGTCTTTAGGATGTCTAAATATTGCTGAGCGTCCATGGTGGTTTCTATAAAGGTTAAGTCTCCGACTCCTTTGCTTGAGATGCATCCCCAAATCATAACTGATATTTTTCCAAATTTAACTGTTGGAAGTTTCGGTTTTCAAGTGATATTAACGGCTTTCGCCATACTCTAGACGGTCCATCGTTGTAATACAACATCTTTTTCGTCTCGTAGGAAAATATGACGTCATCCCAATAGTCACTCGTGCGGGAAACATTCATCACAGCGAAAGAAAAGCGCTTTTCTACATTAACCAAAGAAAGGGGAGTTTTTTCTTGCTGCTCTTGAATAATATTTGTTCTTCAGTATGGCCTGTCGAACTATTTCATGAGAAACAATTACTCCAAACTCATCCTCGAGCTCACTTGCAAGGGTTCTGGTCGAAATTTTGGGATTTCCATTACTTTTCCTCACGTTCAGTTATTTTGGACTTAGGACCTCCTCCACGATTTGGCTCCAATCTACCCTCGTTTTCAGCCCGATTTAATACATTATAAATTATCTTTCGTGTTACTGAAAACATATCCGATAATTCTATTGCACTTTTTCCCAATTCGTGGTTATAGTAAATCAGCTGAATTACATCGAACGACAATATTTTGCCTGGCATTTTAAAAACACAATATTTGTCAAAAATTAACAAAAATATGCGAGCTTGTGAAAAGAGTTTCTTGGCACTAATAAAAATGGCTGTACGATGTTTTTGTCTTATTTTTTGTTTATTACAGCCTGATTTTCGTGAAGTGACCTCTACTTAAAAATTATTTTGAAAATTATATTTATTTCTAATTTGTAAACTGATTCTTGACATACTGTATTTAGAAAGATTGAAGGGTTCCCCATTTTTGCAGGGTAACTTTTGTCCACATTAAACATTTTTTTTTTCATTTTGAGGGTCGTTAAGGTAAATTTAATTGATTTTGAAAAATATCTGAGAATGTCTGTATGAGTGTTGTGCCAAGGTGTCAAACGTCGCTCATTGCTAAAGCACCAAAAGGTTAGCCTGTTCAAATATATAGTATAAATACGACGAATTAATTCTTGGAAGAGCAAAAAAGTAAGACGAAAACAAACGAATGAATAAATAACTCATTCAACAAGAGAGTGATTCTTTTGGTCCAGCAATGATAAACTATGTGTGAACATATATACATATACACACATCCATCCATACATATTCACATTGAATATTTATTAAAGATATACAATGAACATACCCAGCCAGATCCGTGCATACACAAATACACATAGATCTACATTAGGGTGAGTTTTTGGGGTATTTAGGCTCGACTTTTTTTAAATTCAAATTACGAAAACTTTCAAAACTTCAACCCAATTTCCGGGGAATTTGGTCAATCTGACCCCAGTGTTCATAAAAACCAAGTCATTTTTTAACGCATTTTCTGTTGCATATTCGTTTTTTAGCTCGAAAAAAGTATAAACAAACTCTTCCTAATGTACATGTTCTTTGTTTGATAAACTATCAGTTGCTTCGAATTAATTTGAATGAAATTGAAAATGAACTCTGTCATTTAATTGACGATGCGGACACACACAGATACAGACGTTGCTACGGTTGCTACATTCAAATATGTATGTACGTGTGTACAGATATTGAATTCCTGTGTAGCAGCTCGTCCATCGTTAGAAGAGAATAAACGAACTAGAAATGAATATGTCACAAAGAATAAGATAACCCCCACCCTTCTATTGTTTTCAATTAATATGTGTTCGATATACAGAATTGTGTTTATATAGTATTTGCAATATGTTTTATCTTCTTTTTGGAAGGTAACTAACTTTCCCGCCTAATCCAGACCAAGGCCAAAGTTTTTTACATAAAATTATTTTCTCAAATTTTGTTTTCATACACACATTGATATTATTGTTGTATTGTATTGTTATACCCTCACTCTACAGAGTAGGAGGGTATATATCATTTGGGACAGAAAAAAAGTGTAACGCATTGAAAGAGTGACTTAAAAGCCCAAGTATGTTTGGACCAAATCCGTTTCACAACATTTTAAGCAGCTTGAGCCATGCCCGTTCGTCCGTCTGTCTGGCTGGCTGGTATACACGATAACTCACGAAAGGAGTTAAGGAATCGATTAAAACTTTGCACATGGTAATATTTTTCCCAAACTTAGTTTAAGTTCGGAGATGGGCGAAATTGCCACGCCCCTTCTGGTACCTCCACACAAGTGACCCATATTCCTATGGTAAATTAAAACCAATGTAACTTGCATACGGATATTCGGAATCGGCTATATTTTGGTAGTTGACAACCTTTTTATAATCGCTTTAAGTGTACTTAATATGGCGGGTTTTGCCGCGCCCCTCCCACACAAATGACCCTAAACTACGTAAAATTAAAGATGTTATAACTTCTATACGAATAACCGGAATACTATGAATTTTGATATTTGGCAATGCTTTTATAGATGTTGCATTCGTGTGGAATATGGGCGCTATTGCCTCACCCCTTCTGGTACCTCCCACACAAAATGGCATACACCTTGGTTACAATAGAACCGACATAACATCCATACGGGTGGTCAAAATCTTTTGCAATTTGATATTTGAAAATGTTTTTGTAATCATTTTAAACATAAAAAGTATTTACGCTTTAGCCACGCCCCTTTTTCTACCTCCCACACAATTGTCTCTATCCTAGGTACAATTAAATGCTTTACAACTCCTTTTCCAATGCCTGAAATCCATTATGAACATATGTGATCATGTTTTTACAATTGTTAACATTGGCGCAAACTTCTAGTACCTCCCAAAACACAAATATACTCCGGCGCTAAGCAAAATTTAAGTCCTTCCACACACATGTTCTCTGAGAGTGAGGGTATGTATATACAGGGTTTTCCAACAAGAGGTCTTATTTTGAATCACCCGGTATTTCGGTAGCTGTCACTTTTGCAGCTTTTATTCTTTGACATTTGACAAGTAGATAATACGCCATTATTAAAAATGGAACGATACACGCTTCAGCAACGCATTGAATGAAAGGATCCGAAATTCCATCAAAAAATCATCTTGATTGATGAGGCCCATTTACACCTCGGTGGCTACGTCCACAAGCAAAATTGTCGCATCTGGGGCTCGATCAAATCCCATATATTTGGCTTTGACAGTACGACTCACCATACAAAAAATCGCCTGTATTTTTTTCGCTGTGAAATTTGTTTTTGCTGTGCTGCTATCACTTTATATATAGATACGCCTTGGAAGAGTGATATATGTTTTTGAATTAAGGAAAATATACATTTTCGAACAAATCAAAATTGATTGCAATAATTCTTGTTCTTGTCAGACAACATGGATAAGAGATATTTACTTGATCTATAAATTTGAATGCTTGATAGACCTATTTTATGTGGCAGGGTTTTTGGTAACTATTTACATAGTTAGAATATGATTACCACACGTCTACTTTAGTTTATCTCCAGATAATTGAATATGCTGATGGTTGACCTTTTGATTTTAATTGTTTATGTTATAGTTTGGCTCGTCAAGGTCCTTAATGAGTAAAAAGACGTAGTATTCTCTTTTAATTTTTCGTTATTGTCGCCCAATATTTCGACTAATATCGTTAGTCATCTTCAGGGGATCTAACAAAAACACAAATTACATTTTAAAAACAATAACAAAAAACAGATATTTATATTTAATTTTGAAATAGAGAAAACTATGGCTGTCCTGTGAGAAAGTTCAATATTTTTATTTCTTCCGTGTTTATTGATAACTAGGATTTTTTCCCGGCGGTGAACGGGATCATTCTTCCCTACTCCCTACTTCGTATGCTTTTGAAGATAAAATGAGTTCTGATTGATAATTTTAAAGTATAGTTTTTGTGGGCAGATCCATGCTCCTATCATAATCTAGTATAGCCAGAAACCATTCTCTGTCCACTGGTTAGGTACAGTAAAAATTTCACACGAATCGGTCCACCAGTTTGGCCTCCTATACGGACACACATATTATTTTTTTATATTTAGATGTATCGATACATATGAGAGCATTTATCTGTGTCAGTTTTATAGTTCAGTCTCTTCTCAGCGGGAACGTCAGTAATATAGAGCATCTCTGTATATCGTTTAAATTGGTTTTTCTCTTCCACTAATACATTTACATTGTCAAAGTTTGGTTTATGTCCAGTCAGTGTCAGGCTGCAAGCACTGTCTTTTGTTCTAGAGGTTTGTCGATGGCCTTATGCTCAAATTTGGGTGATGAAAGTCTAGTTTTTAATTTTGTCTTTGTAGTACCAACATATACCTTTTGTTATATGCCAAATTAGATCTGTTTTCATTCATCACTAATGATTTTGTCCTGCTAAATATTATGTATTTTATAAGCTAGCTCAAATTGGTCTTTATCATATATATTAGATTGTTAAAATCTTTCCGACAGTCCAGGTATGAAGGTAATTAATTTGTATATAATTTGTTGCTGTGTCCTTATTTCTCTCATTTCTCTTAGCCATGGCTCGTTTCAATAGGTCATTAATGGTATGGTTTGGGAAATCATTCTTTCTTAATATGGTGCGTATTTTCTATTTGTTAGATTCATGGAATTCTGTCACTTATCGCTAAAACCCTTGATATGAAATTCGTCGCTGTATTTATTATGGTCATTCATGGGTGCTTTGAATAGAAATTTATCAATCATACCAATTTCAATCAGAAAATGTGCAAAGGCTTTTACTTTGTATTACTTGAATAGACCGACCTTTCAAATTGTCTGTTCTTCTTTCTAAAATATAACTTTGCTCTTTTAAAGTTTAGCTTACAATAAATACATAAAATTTCGTATACATTGTTTAACATCGGAATTAGGATTGTTTGATAGATGAGATGTCATGTATGCAGACACAAGCAATCGGCGGCACCATACATGGAACATCTGTTGCAACTTGAATGCAGTAGAGCGGTTTTCTCTGGGAAATTCAATATTCAACTGCACAATATGACAAGAGTCCTGTGCCCATTCATTATTTCATTGGGAATTTAATGATGGCCTTTCTACAATTGTAGAAAGACATCTTTAACATAATCAAATATTTGTGGACAGACATTCATGGCTATTTATGTCATCGACACAAACAAACACCGTCCCATAAGTTGGGCCATCTATAAGGAAAACTAAAAATAACTGTTATTGTTACACACATACCTGATGTTGGATGTACACGTGCTGAAGCTGGTGGCTTGCCTTTGTCAGCTCCCCAACCATGGTAGTATTTGTCAAACTTTCCATCCCGATCATTCTAATAGCCAAAAATATATACAGACGTTATACCACCATCCCACTGAAATGCTGCTGTACGATGTGCAATTTACCTGTATATAATGTTTCTTCCCACTGTAGTTGTGACGGCCACTCATTTTCACAGTTTTCTAATATTCCTAATTTAATATTCACTATGATGAAGATGATTTCCTTCCGAATGAATCCAGACAGGATTTCAGATTCTTTATTTATTTTTTCACGGGTTTTGATTTACTCTCGGTTGCAAACAAAAAGGAGTAGTATCAGCGCTGATTGAAGGTGGAGAAAAACATATGTTCGGTCGGCGGAGAAATTAGTACACAAAGGGGACAACATAAACAGAGCGAGAGACAAAAGAGCGAGCGAAGTAATGTCAATAGATTGCAAAAAAAGTTGGCGATTTCTGAGCGCAAAATCGTCAAATACGAATTTTCGTATTTTACGTGATTCACGAGAGATCAAGCGTGATCGTGGGAAAATTTAATTTACTCACATGAGCGTGCGTGAACGTGAGGAACAATCACAATTCGTGCGTGAATTTGCGTTAGTCTAATTTCTGAGTGAGTCACGTGATTTTATCGTGAGTCGCTCATATTTATTACTATACCCTCCACCTCCAGGATGGGGGTATAATAACTTTGTCATTCCGTTTGTAACAACTTGAAATATCGATCTGAGACCCTATAAAGTATATATATTCTTGATCGTCATAAAATTTATACGACGATCTAGCCATGTCCGTCCGTCCGCCTGTTAAAAGTACGCTAGCATCGAAACGAAAGGAGCTAGGACGTTCAAATTTTCTCAGAATACGTCTTATTCGGTTGGGATTGAAAGTGGGCGAAATCGGTCCAGAGTGAAAAAATTTTCCCTCACAAGGACTGAAAATACCCCTAATATTTGGACAATTTAAGCAGTTTTTGATTATTTTTGCTTGATATTTGGTATACGTATCAGAAATGTGCAGAAATGTGCACCATAAAGTGATTCTTATGTG
The DNA here is from genome assembly GCA_947397865.1 of Polietes domitor. NCBI lineage: Eukaryota > Metazoa > Arthropoda > Insecta > Diptera > Muscidae > Polietes > Polietes domitor. The sequence goes on along the minus strand of OX377619.1, from coordinate 78,680,035 downwards.
TAGGGGGTGAAATGGGGCAAAAGGGATAAAAATGGTACTTTAGCATTAACAATAATTTCAAGTTTCCCCTCTTAAAAGTAAAATATGAACGGAATCAGCTGCTAAAAAAAACGCAGCGTTGTCATTTAACACTTTTGGTATGCGCGTTCCGTTACGACATTTGGCGTTTTTAGTTATTAGAGCCTTGGCATCACTCGTGCTCAATTTATTGCGTAGAGTTCAAAACAAAGAAGGAAATAATTTTATTCTGAAGCACCCCATGGTAACAACTAATCAGCTGTTGCCATTTTCAAATTATTTTTCTTTGAAGCACCCTGTGGATGATAACCATCAATCAGCTGCAGGGTTAACGTTGTGCTACTAAAGTTGCAATTTGCCAATTTTCAACCTCTTAGATTACGTGCGATTTTTTCAAATTTTTCCACTTTGCGACTTGCAACACTTCGGTTTTACACACATTTGCAATTTCGTATTCCTAAAAAAGATATTTTTTTCTAAAATATTATTAATATGTATATATGTAATATATTTTTAATTACTAAAATGAAATGTAAAAGTAATACAAAAAAAGAATAACGCATATGAGCTGTTTTTCTTTAAATAATCATAAATAAATCTTTAAATAATCATAAATACTCTTTAATCAAGATAAATAATTCTTTTTTTTTCATATTCTCGCCAACTACATTTTGTATGAAATTATTTCTTCATTTTGAGTGAAATTTTAAATTTTTATTTAGATTTTTGCTATCCAGTCTTATAGCCCCGTCACACTGCATGCGAAATCCACCAGAAATGGCATAAAATCTATATTCAAACGTCAAATTTGTATAGGATCTGACATTTGTAAATCGACCTTATGTCATTTCGGCATGAAGTGTAACAAGGCTAAAGAAGCAGCCCTAAAGTCTACTTTATTGCACGCACCAATTTATTTTTTGTGCGACGGTAACCCTGAACAGCTGTTTAATTTTGTGTTTTTATTATTTTATTTTACTCATAGGTTTAGCACGTTTCTCGTGAAGAAGCAGCGAAGAGCGAGCGGAGGAAAACGAGTTGTTTTCTTGCTAAACAAATAAACAATTTCTTCTAACTACCCACCAAAGCCGAAGAAGAGCAGCTGGTTGTAACCGTCCAGCACTATCACAATGGAGACCAATGCTCATCCTATGGATGAGTTTTGTGGTTCTAAGTTTTGGGTGAGTTTGACTTTTCATTCATTAATTTGCGTGTAACCTTCGACGAGCATTGTATACTAGTGTGGTTTTGTAATCACATTAATTTGTTGCTAATAATTCCCTTCACCCCCTACCCCACCCGCTAATGTCTACATATTGTTTGGTTTTTCGTTTCAGGATGCCAATGAGACGTGGTACACCGTCGATCCAGACTTTTCGCCATGCTTCGAAGAGACAGTTCTTGTATGGGCACCGTGTGCCTTTATGTGGGCTTTTTGTATATTTGACTTTTACTATCTGAAGGCCAGTCTAGATAAGAATATACCATGGAATAAATTGAACATAAGTAAATTGGTGATGACCTTGTGCTTGCTAGCACTTACAGGCGTTGACTTTGTAATGGCTCTAGTGAAACGGGGCAACGCTGAAACAGCCGATCTTATCAATCCGGTTGATATCTGGACACCGGTTATAAAATTTGCCACATTTGTGAGTATTGTGATGAGTGAGTGAGTGGTGATCGATTGATTGATAGAATAGATTGTAACGAATTGTTGTAATAGGAAGACAGTGGTTAAGATAGGATGGTGATGGCTACAGAATATATTGATTTTTTCAATTCGGAACGATCATCAACTACAGATTTCACTTGCTGCAAATCACTGATTGGAAGGAGTACGGGTCAAGAGCATTTGTAATTGTAGTACATGAATAGAGAGAGATCCAGTTAATCTTTCAATCATGTTATGAAGAACGAATGATTTATTTAAAGAAATCTTTGGCAGTTTTTAATAGGAAGTGGTTTTCTAATATCAACATTATTTATAGAAATTATGTATGAAGTATGTACATACATACATATGTAATTTATAAATACTGCGAAATTGCAAGTATTACACATACAGGGTGGGGCTTTTGAAATGTTTTTTTATATGCATTACACTATCATTATATTTGATGTCAGCCATTGAAATTGTATGCTGGGAATCAAAATAAATTTGTCATGCTAAAATTGTGGTATAATGACAATGACTGCCATTGGCTAATTTCATTGCAAACAAGCATAAAATTTCCTAAACGATTGACCAACATTTTTATTTAAATTTAGAAAAAGATTTTGATGAAATTTTCCAATTATGTACTTTTCTACATTTCCCAATTGTCAGAAAATAAGATTTTGTATACACTAGGGTGGATCGAAAGTAAAGTATTTTGTCATAAGAAAATTTATTTTTTTTTTAACTTTTTTATGGTTGAGACAAATATAATTTCAAGCAATGTTCAACTAGTTTAAATAAATATATATTTTTTCTATTTTGTTTTTATTTGTTTATTTATTTTATAAACATCTATCGCAAGCTTTAGAAGAAAATGTTGATGAAATTTTCCAATTATGTAATTTTCTATAAGCTGAAAGAAACTACATTTCCCGATTTTCAGAAAAGAAGATATTGTAGACACTAGGTTGAATAGAAAGTAAAGCATTTTTGTCATAGGGAATTTAAAAGAAATTGTAACTTTTTTGTGGTATGCGATACAAATATAAATGTTTTTCTAATTTCAAGCAAATTTCCACTAGTTTTACAGAAAACTGCCAAATCTTAAAAAATATATATTTTTCTAATTTTTTCGCAATTATTTTATAAACATCTATCGCAAGCTTTAGCAGAAATTTTTAATGAAGTTTTCCAATTATGTACTTTTATATATGGAGAATAAAGCTACATTTCCCGATTTTTTAAAAATTAAAAATAGGACACTAGGTTTGATAGGAAATAAATTATTTTTGTCATAACGTAATTTTACATACATTATTTAGATACATTATTTTTTCTAATTTCTAGTATTTTTGTAAAGTAAATTTTATTAATAGCTAATAGTTTTAATAAGATGGTGTCATGATGGTGTTCCTGGTATGTACTCTAAAACTATTATAAACGTGATTCCTCTTGAAATGAAAAATATTTAGTACTAGTATTTTCTACCCGGGGCTGCACAGGTACATTTTTCCTTTTCCCCTACTTCGTATGCTTTGGAAGATAAAATGAGTAATTATTGATAGTTTTAAAATATATTTTGTGTGGGAGGTACTACCCCCCTTTGTTCTATCATGACCAGGAACCATCCTCTGTCCAGAAGTTAGATGCAGTAAAATTTTCAGGCGAATCGGTTCACCGATTTGGCGTCCTATACGCAACTTACAGACACACATTGACTTATATATATATAGATAGATATAGATAGAAGATAATAACACTGTCCAACAAATTAAGACTTTTTGAATGGAACAGAATAGTTCTGAAAGGGCATTTTGAGTAGACCATTTTTGAGAAATAAAATTATAGCCAGCTGGTCTGAGTGTCTTTTTTACTTTTTGGTGTACTAAGTGAGTGTTGTAAGTTAAATTCTGAGAGAATTCTAATTGTCAGAACTATATTTATTTTATGAGGATAATTTTTATGGAAGATCTTAACCATCTAGTTCCTCTCTTTATGGGAAGTTTAGTTTGACCTTTTTTTCGAGAAAATCAAAAAAAGTCCTTTCAAAAAGCACATTTAAGGATTGAAATGTTCTATGAAAAGAATTGTCGTAAAATTTCAGTGGGGAAGACACCAATTTTGTAACTAAAGCTCTTCACGCTTAAATTGCAAAATTACACGCCAAATTTCGATGGGTATTTCGGTAGAGCACGATAAACAAAAAAATACATAATATTAAAATAATAATTAATAATTAATATTAATTGTTAAAATTTATTTTTCGCGGGATATATGGCTAAAATGATTTGTATGCATGAGATTTTTGTTTGGCGATTTTCTCACGATCTTCCTAACAGTATGATTTTTTGCATGGGTATTAATAAAAAATGTCGTTTGTAAAATATATGTAGTCAGCCGTGAAAAAAACTGCAAAATTGCATTTGAAAACATTTCATATCTGCGATTCTGAAACAAATCTGTCACAAGTATTCCCTATTTAGGCAACAATCATAAGCAAAACAAAATATTTTGGTGTTTTCTATATGATAGAAAGTTACGCAGGTTTTTCTAAAAGTGGTTTTCACCATTTTTAACTTTACAGCCAACATTGATCCTCATAAAATTCCACAATATAGTTCTGACTATTAGAGTTCTCTTAGATATTAACTTACAACACTTTTTTGCTTAGTATAATGCTTCCTACGACCAAAAAATGAAAACTTTGAGCCGATATAAAAAGAAACTCAGACCAGCACTGTCGCTACTCTGTTCTAATATGGCTGTTGGACAGTGTAATTAAAATAACTTATTTTAAGCCTGTTTCAAAAGAAAAAGTTGATGTTCATGACTGATATGTATCTTGGGTTAGTTTAATGCGTTGTCCCAAAATATTTTGGCCGTCCATTAATTATTTCCATAAAATATTTTTGATTTCGACAGCAATCGCGTTTATAATTGTTTTAGGGTAGAGAGAAAATTATGGAGCGTCCTTCTGCACTATTACCTATTAATAAAAATTATTTTATGAAAATCGAAAATATATTTTGTTTATATAGTAAATAAAAGAAAAAATATTTATTTAGATTTGAAAATTTTCTGAGTTTGTTTTTTCCTAGTCAGAAAATAAAACACTTTGAAAAGAATAGATCAAATAATAAAAAACAAAACATTTGAAATTTTTCTGTAAAACAAGATGCAATTTGCTTGAAATTAGGAAAACAATTATAAAGGGTCGTTAAATTTTAAGGGCCGATTTTGAATAAAACGCAAATTATTTAGGAAATTATTGTCATTTCTTTTTATTATGATAATATTGGTACACCTCCATCCGATAATCCAAATTTTCGATGACGCTGAGGCGTAAATGACGTTCTATGCCTTTATTGTGTCGAATTATCTCATCCTTTAGCTCTTGAATTGTTGCTGGCTTATCGACGTACACCTTTTCTTTCAAATAACCCCAAAGAAAGAAGTCCAACAGTGTCAAATCACATGATCTTGACGGCCAATTGACATTGATACCACGTGAGATAACACGGCCATTGAATTTGTCGCGCAAAAGAGCCATTGTTTCGTTAGCTGTGTGGCAAGTGGCACCGTCCTGTTGAAAACACATATCGTCCACATCCATATCTTCCAATTCGGGCCATAAAAAGTTCGTTATCATCTCACGATAGCGAAGACCATTCACAGTAACTGCCTGACCGGCCTCATTTTGGAAAAATACGGCCCGATGATGCCGCCAGCCCATAAACCGCATCAAACAGTCACTCTTTGTGGATGCATTGGTTTTTCGACAATCACTCTTGGATTATCATTCGCCCAAATGCGGCAATTCCGCTTATTGACGAATCCACTGAAGTGAAAATGTGCCTCATCACTGAAGATGAAAAAATCACGAAGTGCACGGATTTTGGTTTGAACGCCCCTTTTCATAATAAGCCTGAATAACTTTAACGCGTTGCTCGATTGTGTATCTTTCCATGGTTCAAATTAAGTTAGTCTGAAATTGAGAAATGTCAAATTAAATGCAGAAAAAAACTCGACGTTTAAGTGTGGTTCACATTCAACATCGACCCTTCACATTCAACATCGACCCCTTTATTTGTATCAAATATCACAAAGTTGCAATTTTTTTAAATTACCCTATAATAAAAATACTTTATTTTCGATCCAACCTAGTGATTATAGACACTTTTTTTTTTTGAAAATCGGAAAATGCAGATTTAGTCGCCCTATAGAAAAGTACATAATTGGAAAATACTAAATAAATATTTTTAGTTTAAAAACATTTAAAAATTAAAAATTAAACAAAACTTTAATTTGTCAAGAGTAGGGGCAATTTGTGAATTCAATATTGTAAAAATGCACGTTTTCTTTGAAATTGCTTGGAACAATAGTAAAGAAGGTCCCAAACATGAAATATGTATTCTCCAAAAGCCGATTTAATTCGTAAATCGTTTAGATTTTTAACATTTCTCCCCCTATTCGCGGCAATTTTCAATTTTCATCTTCCCTTTATTAGTATTTTTGGACTGAATATGACTTTGTATTTGGGTTCGAGTAGATTTTTGTTTTTAACAACAATTAATTGATGCTGAGCATTTATTTAATTTTAATAATCACAAAATGAAATAATTTTTAAATGAAACAAATCGTTGGATGCCAGCATATTAAAATTTGATTTGATTTGATTTATTTAAATTTGTAATTCAAAGCCATCGGGCCAATTTAAAACAAATTTGATAGGTTTCCCAATTTTAGAGCACAATTAGTTTACAGTTCCCAGTTCTCTCAATGCAATCTATTTTGTTGTACTTTAGACTTAAACCTAATTTGTGTAACTTTTGATTCTTTTACTTTTATTAACTATTGTTCAACGTCTCATTTATTTGCAGTTACTTGTATTTATATTCATTCCCTTGAATCGCAAATACGGCGTCCAAACATCGGGCTGTCAATTTTTATTCTGGTTCTTTTTGACCATTCTCTCCATACCGCGCTGTCGTACCGAAGTGAGAGCCGAGCGCATTCGTACAGAAGTCATCGAGTCGGGATCAGCCGACCTACCCGATTATTCATGGGATGAATATAAGTATGTCAGTTTCATGATCTATTTCGCTTTTTGCTGTGTGATGCTCTTCCTCAATTGTTTCGCCGACGCTTTGCCCCGCGTTACGAAATATCAACGCACTAAGATGGAGATTCCCGAAAATTCGGCCAGTTTTCTGTCGCGCATTACCTATCAATGGTTCGATGGCATGGCCTGGAGGGGCTATCGTAATCCGTTGGAAGAGAAAGACTTGTGGGACTTACGCCCTCAGGATAGCTGCAAGGAGGTTATGCCCATATTTGCCTATTATTGGAATAAAAATGTGCGCAAGAATTACAAAGTGGACGCCACGCAGCCCAAGGTTAAGTTCAGCAATGGCAAAGTGTCCTTTGACAATCCTCACGGTCCTAAGAATGGCAAAAAGAAGGGCGATGCTTCCATAATGCCGCCCATTGTCAAATCGTTCGGTGGCGTTTTCCTTTTCGGTTCTATGATGAAACTGTTCACGGACCTGCTGACATTTGCCCAGCCGCAAGTGTTGCGTTTAATTATCGGTTTTGTTGAAGATTATGCGGACGATGAGAAAGAGAGACAGCCCGAATGGAAGGGCATTTTCTATGCCGTTGTTCTCTTCCTGTTGGCGGCAGTGCAAACCATTATCTTGGGTCAATACTTCCATCGTATGTTCATCGTGGGTCTGCGTATTCGTACGGCGTTGATCAATGCCATCTATCGCAAAGCTTTGGTGCTGTCGAATGCCACGCGCAAAGAGTCCACTGTGGGCGAAATTGTCAATCTGATGGCGGTCGATGCTCAGCGTTTCATGGATTTGACCACCTATTTGAATATGTTGTGGTCAGCCCCGTTGCAAATTGGTTTGGCTTTGTATTTCTTGTGGCAACTGTTGGGTCCCTCGGTGCTGGCTGGTCTGGCCGTGATGATCATTTTGATTCCCGTTAATGGTGTCATTGCCAATCGCATTAAGACCTATCAAATACGACAAATGAAATACAAGGACGAACGTGTAAAATTGATGAATGAAGTTCTGAGTGGTATCAAGGTGAGTGCTTTGATTTTGTCCTAAAAAGTATTTGCATATTTATTATTTGTTATTTATTAGGTTCTGAAATTGTACGCCTGGGAGCCTAGTTTCGAAAAACAAGTGCTACAAATCCGTGACAAAGAAATCGCCACACTAAAGTCCACCGCCTATCTCAATGCCAGTACCTCGTTCTTGTGGTCTTGTGCCCCATTTTTGGTAAGTTCAAGAGCTATTCTGTCAAAGAAAAAAGTTTTTGTTTCTTTTCAGATTTTCAAAGGAGGCAGCTGCTGCTGGTGCATCTCTCACAATTCCAATTCCAATTCAATTGATTAATTTCACAATTTGTGTTTTTGTTTAAATTAAAACCAAAGGTTTCCTTGATAACATTTGCCACTTATGTGTTGATCAGTGATGAAAATGTTCTAACACCAACAAAAGTTTTCGTAAGCTTAGCACTGTTCGATACCATGAATTTGCCATTGGTCACACTGCCCATGTTAATGGTGGACATTGCAGAGGTATAAATGCAACGCTTACGAACGAAATATCTAAACCTAACACCCACCCACCACTATGGAAGGAATGCCATCACTGTAGAAACATTTGCAAAAATAACTTCTTTCGACATTGTTCACTTTTACATGCAGCGAGAGAGAAATATCGAGAGAGCTTTATATGAGAAACCATCGAACATCGAACTGGTTACTGGATTCTATGATCATACCTCAATCAATTTTTCCTCCTATCTATATCTTCACCTTCTACATATCACTTTTATGATCTAAATAAGCAAAAACATTTATTTTTATTATAGGTTTCATTGGTCACATTTGCCACATACGTTTTAATTGATGAAAATAATGTTCTCGACGCTACTAAAACATTTGTCTCATTATCATTATTCAATATTTTACGGTTTCCATTAACCATGTTGCCCATGTTGATTTCCAATTTGGTTCAAGTAAGTTTTTCTCCAAATAAATGTATTTGTTTAGAGAATGTTGAATGTTGTGTTGTCAGCAGCAGATCTTTACACCGTTGAGCTTCGTTGTCAATTCCAAAGGACAAAATTCAAGAGCGGAACTTTTGTGTGCGCGCAAAAGGGAAAGAAGTGGCAGTTTCAATACAAAATTTACCCTCTTTTGCAGAATAAAGTTATGTTCTTGGATGTAAATTCGCAAAAGAGGACATCATTGGTTAATCCCATGCCTTTGAGATAGTGAAATGCTCTGGAAATATTCCTGTGCTTTGGGTATTGACTATGAAGCTCAGTCTTTAAAGATTTGTTTTGTGTTGTTGTTTCTGTTGTTCTTTCGTTCGTTAATGTAACTAGTTTGTGTAAATATTTTGTATTTGTTAAGAAATATATAACCCTCAGTATATCCCCTCCTTATCCCTTTGACCTAATCCTCTTCGGAAAAGAAGAAACCACCACTCCCTCCCCAACTCAAAAACAAACATTCGTACAAAGGATAAAGTTCAATGATCAATCAATCAAATGATCAATAATATGTAGATTTTAAACATGCTGTCCGTTTTTTCTTTGGCTTCTGTAGTTTACGAGACATCGTGGAAAGAAAACGTGTACAATTTATAAACTTCGATTCTTGTTATCGCCAAAAAGTCTCACAAATTTATTAAAAATCGGGTCTTGCTAATGCGAACGTCTAGTTCGACGTCTGTCAAAATAGTGTTGTTGTTTAGTTTTTCGATCATGCATTTCGACCTAGTATGATTGATTCATGTCTCAAAAGGGAATTGTATCTCTTTAATTGAGATATAAGCAAGGTGCCGACAAGAGAGAGAGAGAGAGTTTCCGCCATTGCTTCAGTTTTGATGCCGTTTTTTATTCAAAAAATTATGGTCAGGTTTGTGTTCAGCTAGTAATTGAAATTCGATTTAGACTCATGATAAGGCAAAGCGATTTCCACGTTTTTTAATTGCTGGCTCTTCTTTCTGATTTTGATGAAATTTTCCAATTATGTACATACTTTTCTATAATGATAATAAATCAGTATTTCCCGATTTTCAAAAAATGGGAAATTTTTGACACTAGTGTGAATCGAAAATCAAGTATTTTGTCATATATTTTTTTTGTGGCATGAGTTACAAACATATTTTTTTTTCTAATTTCAAGCAAATTTCTTCTAGTTTTATAAAAAATCCAAAAAAAAAATATATTTTTTTCTTATTTATTTTACAAACAAAAAAATATATTTTTAATTTTTGTAAAATAATTTTTATTAAGAGTTAATAGTGCCAGAAAGACGCTCCATAAGTGGCTGGTACTTTAAAACAATTATAAATTTGATTGCTGTCAAAATTAAAAATATTTATTATAATTTTAAAAAAATTGTAACTTTTTTGTGGTATGAGATACAAACATAAGTTTTTTTTCTAATTTCAAGCAAATTTCTTCTAGATTTACAGAAAACTGTAAAATCGTAAAAAATATATATTTTTTAATTTTCTTATTTGTTTCTGTATTTTTTTTTAATTAAATTAATTAAAAACATATCTTTTTTGTGGCATGAGCTACAAATATATTTCTATTTTCAAGCAAATTTTTTCTAGTTTGATAGAAAATTTTCGAAATTAAAAAAAAAAATATTTTATTTATTTTTTCTTTCTTATTTATTTTACAATCAAAAAATATATTTTAATTTTTTGTAAAATAATTAATGGCAAATAGTGTCAGTAAGGCGCTCCATAAGTTCCATGTTGTTGTTGATGTTGCTGATACTTTAAAACAATTATTAATGTGGATTGGATTGCTGTCAAAATTAAAAATATTTATCATAATTTTAAAAAAAAAATTACTTTTTTCTGCTATGAGATACAAACAAAAGTTTTTTTTCCTAATTTCAAGGAAATTTCTTCTAGTTTTATAGAAAATTGTAAATTAGTATTTTTTTAATTTTCTTATTTGTTTCTGCATTTTTTTTTAATTGAATTAATGAAAAAAATATTTTTTTGTGGCATGAGCTACAAATATATTTCTATTTTCAAGCAATTTTTTTCTACTTTGATAGAAAATTTGCGAAATTAAAAAAAAATATTTTTTATTTACTTTACAAAGAAATATTTTCAATTTTTGTAAAATAAACTCTATTAATGGCTAATAGTACCAGTAAGACGCTCCATAAGTTCCATGATGATATTGCTGATCCATTAAAACAATTATAAATGTGATTTCTGTTAAAATTAAAAATATTTATTATTATTTTAAAAAATTTGTAACTTTTTGTGGTATGAGCTACAAATATATTTTTTTTCTAATTTCAAGCAAATTTTTTCTAGTTTTACAGAAAATTGTAAAATAGTAAAAAATCTATTTTTTTAATTTTTTCTTATTTATTTCTTGAATTTATTTTATAAACAAAAAAATATACCTTTTGTAAAATAAAAAAAATATTAATAGCTAATAGTGTCATTAAGACGCTCCATACGTTTCAATATAGTGTTTCAAGCTCGAACTCTGAAACAATTATAAATGTGATTGCTGTCGAAACTAAAAATATTTATGATAATTTCATTTCATTTATTTATTTGTAATTCCAAGCCAAGTGGCCAATTATAATTGAATTACAATATTCTTCAAGAAATTACATTTATTAAATGTCTTAAACTATTTAAACAATTAACTACAAGTAATCATGATCCTAACAACAAACAAATAGTATTTAAAAAAATAATAAAAAATTAAATATGATTTTAAACTGAACATTTTCATAAATAAATTAAAATAAACAACTAAATAAAAATAAGTAATTAAACAAAAATAAATAATTAAATAAAAAATCAATAAATAACACTAGTCAACAGTCAAAATGTACTCGGGATGCGATAATTTTTTCTGTGTAGATAACCTTGACATGAGCTCGAAAAACGCAATAAAAATTTTTTTTTTCGTTTGGTTTTTTTTTATTATTTTTTTTTTTAAATTTAAAAAATTTTTTTTTGGTTAATTTGTTTCGTCCGGCATAACTCGGGAACCACTAGCCCGATTTAATTGAATTAAATTTTAAAAAATTTAAAATTACAATTCCCTTAATCTGTTCATATATTGTTTTCCTATACAAGCAACAGTTTCCAAGTTAAAAATGAATATATAAAGGAAAAAACTTATTTTTTGCCTAAAGATTTAATTTTTTTTTTTTTTAAATCCATAAAAAATCCAAAATGAAAAAAAATGTCAAATCTTATTACTTTTACGTAAAGTCACATAACCTATGAGCAAAATGAGACAAAGATCATGAAAATCGATGCACGCGTTTCGCTTTTATTCGCAATTGAGTAAAGGTATGAATTTCAAAAATTTCAAAAATTTTTTTTTGGTTAATTTGTTTCGCCCGGCATAACTCGGGAACCACTAGTCCCCTTTCCTTTTTTCCTTTTAATTGTTCACGCACATTTATTAGCGTTTATTACTTTGCTTACGCAATCATAAAAATTAAATAACCCTTTGTTTATTCCGTTTTGTTAATTCTGAGAATAAAAAAAAAGAAAAAACCTTACCATAGACAAAGTTGTGCATATGTCGAGCAAATTTTTGAAATTCATACCTTTACTCAATTGCGAATAAAAACGAAACGCGTGCATCGATTTTCATGATCTTTGTCTCATTTTGCTCATAGGTTATGTGACTTTACGTAAAAGTAATAAGATTTGACATTTTTTTTCATTTTGGATTTTTTATGGATTTTTTTAAAAAAAAAAATTTAAATCTTTAGGCAAAAAATAAGTTTTTTCCTTTATATATTCATTTTTAACTTGGAAACTGTTGCTTGTATAGGAAAACAATATATGAACAGATTAAGGGAATTGTAATTTTAAATTTTTTAAAATTTAATTCAATTAAATCGGGCTAGTGGTTCCCGAGTTATGCCGGACGAAACAAATTAACCAAAAAAAAATTTTTAAAATTTAAAAAAAAAATAATAAAAAAAAAACCAAACGAAAAAAAAATTTTTATTGCGTTTTTCGAGCTCATGTCAAGGTTATCTACACAGAAAAAATTATCGCATCCGGAGTACATGAAATTTTTTTCAATTTGTTGAGTAGTGTAATAAAAGAGCATACAATGACAATTTCTAAGTTCCCAATGAATTGCCGGACAATAATAATAAAAATAAAAACAGACGAAGGTCTTTAAAGAAATGATGCATCGGACATATTTTAAAAAATTTTAATTTTATTGTGGTTTTGAGATGCAAATATTGTTTTTTATTTTAAACAAATTTATTATAGTTTAACAGAAAAGTCTAAAAATATATTAAAAATATTAAATATTTTTAATTTCTTCTAGTTTTACAGAAAATTGTAAAATCGTAAAAAATATATATATTTAACTTTTTTCTTATTTATTTCTTTATTAGAAACAAAAAATATACCTTAGATTTTTGTAAAACGATTTGTATTAAGTTTCATTAAGGTGTTCCTGGACTTACACTAAACAATTATAAACGTGATTGTTTTAGACTAAGTACCAGGAACGCCATCATGAAACTTATGGAGCGTCTTTCTGACACTATTAGCTATTAATACAAATTATTTTATAAAAATCGAAGGTATATTTTTTGGTTTATTAATTAAATAACAAAAAAGGGAAATATTAAAAAATACTTTTTAAGATTTGACAATTTTCTGTACAACTAGAAGAAATTTGCTTCAAATTATTATTATAATAGCCTTATATAGGGTCCGCAAAATAACTTTTTTTTGAAAATGCTATAAAAAACTACTGAATATTTTCTCAAATTTCTTTTTTTATTTGAAAGTACAATCCTTCCGGTTAATAATAGAAAATAATTTCATTCAAATGGCTGCCTCGGGCACCCAACAAATAATAGTCCAACGGTTGAATAGTTAAAAAAAAAACGTTAGATGGCGGACTCCCATACCAATGTCTCCTATGATTTACTTTTTCCGCTCTAGAAACCACATATTTCAACAAATAACTTTTATTTTAAATGCTCTAAAAAAACTACTGAATATTTTCTCAAATTTCTTTTTCTATTTGAAAGTACAATCCTTCCGGTTAATAATGGAAAATAATTTCATTCAAATGGCTGCTGAGGGCACCCCACAAATAATAGTCCAACGGTTGTATAGTTGAAAAAACGTTAGATGGCGGACCCAATAGAAAAATTACCTTATTTTCGATCCACACTAGTATCTACATTTTCTTATTTTTAAAATCGGGAAAAACAGCTTTATTCATCATATAGAAAAGTAAATATGTAAAATTTCATAAAAAAAAATATAGTTTTTAAGATTTTAAGAATTTTCTGTAAAACTAGAAGAAATTTGCTTGAAATTTGTATAAAACTATAACTAGAAACCCATACCACAAAAAAGAAATTTTTTAAATTACCTTATGAAAAAAATACCTTATTTACGATCTACCCTCTAGTACCTACAATTTCTTATTTTTTAAATCGGGAAAATCAGCTTTATTCGTTATTTCATCAAAATCGCAGAGAAGAAACAACATTTCTGTGACTGCTTCACATGTATGCCCTTTATAGATTCCGTTCGGAATTGATTTGATTCCGTAGTAAAATTCCGAATGTTTTTGTTTTAACTTCCGTTCGATTTTGTAAACACTTGTGTGTGTATTATTGGAAAATTTACTGTTCAATAAGTATAAAATAGATTTATTTTATCTGTAATAGTTAATAAGTAGTATTTTCTATACAATATTACAGTTTCACTTTGGAAATTGGAAGTGGTTTCATTCCGCAATAAATTCGTTTTACATATTCTGTAGCAGCAAAATTTGGATTATATTCCATTTCCGAATGGAATTTGACGACCGTCTGTGACAAGCCCCGTATATGTTTCTGTCGAAATAACTCAATACGTACCTCAGATTGATATTTATTATTTTGGCACAACAATGCAAACCCTTTTCCAAGATATCATCGAATGCCCTGAATGGTTGAACCTATACACTAGTTATTCCCCCTTTTGTTTAGAAATACCTTTCCTAAAGTGGAAAAAAACACTACTCCACTCCCTGACTCTTCAGACATTGTTAAGATTCACTTTGAATAACCGGTAAATAATATCAAACATTACAAATCCATAACATTTTCCTTTTCTTTTATTGAAAAAAAAAATATATATATATATTTAAAACTATACCACACACACACATACATGCTGGTTCGTCGCAGTCCATACAATTAGAAAAATAATTTCCAATCGAGAAATTAAATTTGGAGTGTTTAATGGCGTTTTGTGAAAGTTTTTCGTCGTTGGGCTAAGCCCTATTATATTTTTATTCCTGGGTGCTGAAAACAGCAATTTTTCGTGGCCCAGCCTAATATATAATCAATAACTTTCGAATAATGCATAAATGATGAATGTCGTCTCTGTTTCAATTTTTGTGAAAACAGTTTAATTCAAGGGATGGTTTTAGATCAAACATTTTCAAACTCTTTTCACAACAAGTAAGTGAGCTTCAGTCGGCTAAATCGACTTTTATATACCCTCACTCGCAGAGAATATATATGCGGAAGTTATAAGGAATTAAATTTTTCTTAGGGCAGGATAATTTGTATAAAACAATTGTGAAGTCATAGAGGATGCACCAGTAAAGATGTTATGAAGGATTTAATTTTACCTAGGATAGAGACAATTGTGTGGGAGGTACAAGAAGGGACGTGGCAAAAGCGTAAATATTTTTTATGTTTAAAATGATTATGAAAACATTTTTAAATATCAAGTTGTAAATCATTTTGACTACCCGTATGGATGTTATATCGGTTTTATTGTTACCAAAATTTATTCCACTTTGTGTGGGAGGTACCAGAAGAGGTGTGGCAATAGCGCCTATATTCCATGTAAATGTAACCTATGCAAAAGCATTGCCAAGTATTAAATTTTACAATATTCCGATCATCCGTATAGAAGTTATAACAGCTTTAATTTTACGTAGTTTAGGGGAGGTACTAGAACGGGCGTGGCAAAACCAGCCATATTATATAGCTAATTCGAATATCTATATGGAAGTTACATAGGTTTTAATTTAACATAGAAATAGGGACCATTTGTGTGGGAGGTACCAGAAGGGGCGTGACAATTTCGCCCATCTTCGAACTTAAACTAAGTTTGGGAAAAGTATTACCATGTGTAAAGATTCGAGAGTTATCGTCTAAACCAGCCACAGACAGACGGACGGACATGACTCAAACTTAAAAAGTTGTGAAACGGGTTTGGTCTAAACATTCTTAGGGTCTTAATTCACTCCTTCAATGCGTTACACTTTTTTTCTGTCCCAAATGAGTGAGGGTATAAAAATCAGTGCTGCAGCTTCCATTTCCCTCCGATGTTCATCATTTAGACATTATTTGAAATTTTTTTTTACCAGATATTCCCCAAAAAGTAGTTTCCACTTGTCACTAAGAAAATGTAAAAAATATAAAAATTAAATTATTCTAAGACAAGAGTACAATTACATATTTAAAGTGCTTTCAAGGGTCTATTAATTCAGAAAAAAACTACTCGGGAAAAGCATGATTTATAGAGGTGTGTACAAAAGCTTTTAGCTTATAGATGGCTTTACCCAGCCACGAAATATTGTCACTAAGAAAATGTAAAAAAAAAATAAAAATTAAATTATTCTAAGACAAGAGTACAATTTACATATTTAAAGTGCTTTCAAGGGTCTATTAATTCAGAAAAAAAGTACTCGGAAAAAGCATGATTTATAGAGGTGTGTACAAAAGCATTTAGCTTATAGATGGCTTTACCCAGCCACGAAATATTTTTCAGATCATCATTAAACAATCGGATCTTCATTTCAATAAGAAAATCTTAAAAAAATCCCATTAAATTATTCTAAGACAAGAGTACAATTTATATTTAAAGAGCTTTCAAGGGTCTATTATGATAATATAATGATTTTTAGAGGTGTTTTCAAGAACGTACAAGAACAGCTTGACCCAGCGACGTAATATTTTGCAGATCATCTTTAAACAATCCGATATTCACTTCTGAGGAGAGACTGGAATTTATTTTTCTATGTGTACGGACCAGCATAATATACATCTTTGCAATCAGCTCACTTTACTTCTTTCAATACTATGACGTACTTACATACATCCACATACATACAAACTTTGAAAACATTACCACAAATCATTGGCTAAAAGGAGCGACTAAATTTTCAAAAAAAAAAAAAACTACATGCCTTTCCTAAAATATCACCCTCTAAATTCCTTTACCTCATCCCTTTTGCAAAAATTCCCCATCCAAACGCTAATCGGCAATCGACTACTAACTTTGCTTGTAGCACATTTGAGGAGTGGCTCAGTTGGATAATCGGAGAGGGAATTTCAGAAAAACTGATTGATTTTCCAACTGAATGCCTGACTCGATGTGTCTTTTTTGTTTGCATGTTTTCCGTGTTTTGTTTTCTTTTTCTTCTTGGTA
Organism: Polietes domitor; assembly: GCA_947397865.1. Classification (NCBI taxonomy): domain Eukaryota; kingdom Metazoa; phylum Arthropoda; class Insecta; order Diptera; family Muscidae; genus Polietes; species Polietes domitor. The sequence continues at coordinate 78,662,842 of OX377619.1, read as the reverse complement.
TATTTCTAACTAACAGCCTTGTTTTATTTTACGAATCGGTTAGACTCAAGTCTCGGTCAAGCGTATCAACAAATTCATGAACAGTGAGGAATTGGACCCCAACAATGTGCAACATGATCCCAAGAAACGTAAGTGAACTGATTTGAAATGTTAAACATTGTCAATCTTAGTTCTGAATCCAATTATCACTCTTCTATCTCTCAGCCAATCCATTGTCGATTGAAAATGGCGTTTTCTCGTGGGGCGATGGTGATGTGACCTTGAAAAATATCAATATGCAAGTTAAGAAGAATACCCTTTGCGCCATTGTGGGCACAGTGGGCTCGGGCAAATCGTCTGTGGTGCAAGCCTATCTGGGCGAAATGGAAAAGGTGTCGGGCTCCGTCAATACCGTAGGCTCCATTGCTTATGTGCCCCAGCAGGCTTGGATTCAGAATTCCACACTTCGCGATAACATTCTGTTCGGCAGACCCTACGATCGTAAACGTTATAATCGCGTCATTGATGCTTGTGCTCTGCGTCCCGATATCGAAATGCTGTCGGCGGGCGATCAAACGGAAATTGGCGAGAAGGGCATTAATTTATCGGGTGGCCAGAAACAACGTATTTCCATGGCCCGTGCGGTGTACAGTGATGCCGATCTCTACTTCTTGGATGATCCTCTGAGTGCTGTCGACTCGCATGTGGGCAAACACATGTTCGAGGAGGTCATTGGTCCCAAAGGCCTGCTGGCTAAGAAGACCCGCGTTTTGGTTACACACGGCATTACTTTCTTGCCGCAAACGGACAACATCTATGTCATGAAACTGGGTGAGGTTAGTGAAAACGGCACCTATCAAGAACTGCTGAACAAGAAGGGTGACTTCTCCGATTTCCTGTTGCAACATTTGCAAGAGGGCAACGAAGAGATGGAAGACTTGGATGAGATCAAACAGCAATTGGAGGGTACTTTACAGTCGGATGAGTTGAAGAGCAAATTCCGTAAGGTCATAACACTGGCCAAACAGGAAAGTTTATCAGATTCTGTGTAAGTTGGAGCAAAGATTTTTAAAATAGAAATATATTCCAGAACTATGTCTTCTTGTTTTTTGTTTGTTTTAGTTCCATGCATTCGATTGAAAGTGGCACCAGCAGCTTGAGGCGTCGCAGAAGAATGGATTCTCAGACTTCGGTTACGTCTGTCGTCTCCAAGAAGAACATTGAACGCGAAGAACAAGGCAAACTCATTGAGACGGAGAAATCACAAACTGGTGGTGTAAGTGTGCACTTATTTTTATTCTAGTATTCAATAATATGTTTACTTAATAACGGATAGAGAACTAGCCCAGAGAGAATTTTTTCAAAAGAGTTAGAGTCATTAGGTTATTTTTTTTCCTTAAGCCGGGGTAACAATCGCAGCTTAAGCTGCTATAAAAAACATTAAGTAAGTTTTATTTTGTTTTCTCAAAAATAATTTTCACTTTGATGGCGACAATCAAATTGTAAAAAATATGTAAAAAATATTTTATGTTATACTAGCTGAACCCCCGCCCGCTTCGCCATGCAAAAAAAAAAACAAACGGTAAAATTAAAATCTGCTTTCATATTAATTTTTGTCCTGATCGGTAATATATGCACCAATTATAATCAAGGTTCTTCCCTGAGATAATAAAGAAATGTTTATGTTCCATGGAGAACTTTAGTTTACGGCGAATAATTGAAAAAATGTCAAAATCAAATTGATTTTTTGTTAAATGTGATTCTCCTCCTTTCCATTACCTAAACAAAAAACTTCATTCGTAAGATGAAATGACATTACATTAAAAACACATAGAAAATCAATCAAATTATCCACTAATCAAACAACACAAAAACTAAAAAATTAATATAATATCCGTTTTCTTGACTTAAGTCGGCTGTTGGCGAATGAATATTTTTCCTTTATAACCTTTATTTACTATTGTGCTAAGAAAATCCACAGAAAACGTGTAATTTTACAAAATTCAAATCAAAAATGCGCCATTTTTCCAATCCCGCCCATTTGTATATTGCCTAAGCAGGTTACAACTAAATTAACTCACACAACAATATAGGAATATCGTTGTAGAATATACTCAAAAAACTGGTTTTAATTTCGTATGGGAAGGGTCACGGCCACTTTCCGCCCATCTCGGTGTCGAAATACACTAAAACCGGTTTTAATTCCAGAAGGGAAGGGTCACGCCCAATTTCCGCCCATCTTTGCACAACTATTCATACTGGATCAACTCACACAAAATTTCAGCACTCTAGGTCTATGACACCTACTGACCATATTCGTAAATATGTTTTAACTTCGTATGTGAGGTACCACGCCCACTTTCCCAATACCGTCCATTTTTGGCAGAACTACGCAGGTTTATGCTAGATGCACTCACACAAAAGATAAGTATTGTAGCTGAATATATTCGATAATAGGTTTTAACTTCGTATGTACCACGCCCTTATTTCCAATATCTCCCATTTTTTGAGCACAGTTACGCACATTGATGCTAGATGCACCTACACAAAATTTCAGTTTTTTATCTGCTTTAGAACGGCATATATTCGAAAATGGGTTTTAACTTCGAATGGGAGGTGCCACGTCCACATTTCCATTACCGCCCATTTTTGTCACAACTACGCACGTTGATGCTAGATGCACTTACACAAAATTACAGCACAATAGGTGTCATTCAATAATAGATTTTAACTTCATATGGGAGGTGCCACGCCCACTTTTCCAATACCGCCCATTTTGGCACAACTATACACATTGATGCTAGATGCACTTACACAAAATTACAGCACTCTAGGTGTCATAGAACTGACAATATTCAATAATAAGTTTTAACTTCGTATGGGAGGTGCCACGCCCACTTCTCCAATACCGCCCCTTTTTGACACAACTGTACAGACTAATAATTAGTGAACTTTCACAAAAATTCAAGACTCTAGCTACAACAGTATTCCGAATATGTTAATTTATAAAAAACGAATAAATCCCCAAATTGTGTGGGAGGTGCCACGCCCACTGAAAATATCAAAAATTTATATAGCCTATTTTCACCACCGGTTCAGCATGAACATATTGTGAAAATTTCAAGAAGATCGGTTCAATAGTTTAGGCTGCTATAAAGAACAAACAAACATACAAACACAGATTCATTTTTATATATATAGATTATATTCCACTTTTCCAAGCTAAGTCGAAAAATACTATATTGTTCCATAGAGTGAAAAAATAAAATTTTATTTACGTTTTTATTATCGCAGCTTAGTTATTACGGCTTAAAGAACAAGTAACAAATGAGATACCCTCACTCTCAGACAAACATGTGTATGGATGTATAGAGACAATTGTGTGGGAGGTACAAGAAGGGGCGTGGCCAAAGCGTAAACATTTTTTATGTTTAAAGTGATAATAAAAACATTTCCAAATATCAAATTGCAAATGCTTTTTTACGTCCCGTAGGGATGTTATATCGGTTTTATTATAACCATAGTTTATGCCACTGTAAAATCATTGCTAAATATCAAATTTGACAGTATTCCGATCATCTGTATAGAAGTTCTAACAACTTTAATTTTACTTAGTTTTGTGTGATTTGTATGGGAGGTACTGGAAGAGGCGTGGCTAAACCTGTCATATTTAGTAAACTTAAAGTGATTATAAAAACATTACCAAATACCAAAATAGAGCTGATTTCGAATATCCGTGTGGAAGTTACAGTGCTTTTATTTAACATAGGAATATGGGTCATTTGTGTGAGAGGTACCAAAAGGGGCGTGGCAATTTTGCCCATCTTCGAACTTAAACTAAGTTTGGAAAAAATGTTACCATTTGCAAGGTTTGAATTGATTTCTTAACTCCTTTCGAGAGTTATCGTGTACACCAGCCAGACGGACGGACGGACATGGCTCAAACATACTTAGGGTCTTAAGTCACTCCTTCAATGTGTTACACTTTTTTCCTGTTCCCAAATGATATATACCCTCCTACTCTGTAGAGTGAGGTTATAAAAGTAGCCCTAATAAAACGAACTCTTTTGAAACTGTTATCTATAGGCCAGTTGTTGTTGTAGCAGCTATGAATGTTCATGTTTGTGTTGTGTTGTCCTCTTCAAGTAGATCTACATCGGTTTGTCTCCAGGTTCAGGAAGATTTTAATTGCATATGTTTTGGCCACCACTGTATATTTTTTTAGCCACTCTCACTCAAAATCCGTTGTCAGAATCTTGTTAAAGTTTCATTTTGAGTAATTTAGTAGCGATTGTTAAAAAACGTATTTTTGTTTTTAAAAAATCGTTTTTGACGATTTACCGAGCTAAACTAAATTTTATCACAAAAATAAAATTATATCGGAGAATGGCAAAACATACCAAAGCTTTTCATAAGAAAAAGTTTTTGAAATTTTAATTTTGTTTTTTTTTTTTTTTATTAAAATTACAATTATCGCCAAAGGTTACCCTTATTATTTTTTATTTTATTAGCCCGATCGAGGCGACTAATACCTTAAATTTAAATTTTATAAGGGCTACAAAGGCTCTTTCACGTAGAAGTTGTGGTTTAGTAGCAATCGATAAAAAAATCGAAAAACGTATTTTTTGAAAAAATCGTGTTTCTCTTGACGATTTATCTTTTACGTAGAAACAGTGGTTTAGTAGCGATTGTTAAAAAATCGAAAAACCAACTTTTTTGAAAAAAAAAAATCCTTATAAATTTGACGATTTATCGAGCTAAACTAAATTTTATCACAAAAATAAAATTATATCGGAGAATGCAAAGCATACCACAGCTTCTCAAAAAAAAAACAATTTTTAATTTTTTTTTTAATTTTTTCGTTTGTATTTTTTGGTCTGTAATCAATATTTGATTTGAAGTGGGATATTGTCCTGGCTCAAGACCATTTTGCATCTATATTTAATAGAATGCAAATTTATTTACAAATGGCATGGTGACATTTATTACTTGGCTGCAGACTACCACTATCATGATTTCCACATTGTGAAAGGTTTCCTCAGGTGCCTTCGCATCGACTTTTCAACATCAAACCCGGCCTCTATAAGGAGATGATTCTCACAAACGAACGAGAAACACAACTCACTTGCCGAATTTGCGTTTAAAAAATCGCACCGAGTAATAAAGTACACATGCCATCTTACAAGCATCTCATTGAGTTGCATGTGTAAGTATGTATAGTTACCCAGCAATATTTCTGACGTGCCAACGCTCATTTGTTTTAGTTTTTTCGTTTGTACCCCCATGGACCATATTTTCATAGAAACCTTTCTATAGTCGGTTTACAGAAGACTTATTCGTGTGATACGAAATAATCGACAATAATGACATTACTCTGGATATATGTTCTTTTCCTATTTGTATACCAAGATATTATGGTTTTGTTTATTTGTGTTTAACATCTAAAAGGAAGAGAGTTATAATCAAAATCATATAAACAATTTTCTTGTTATAATTCATATAGAAAGATCTATAATGAAATCAAGTCACATTGGCACATCTTTTGATATATCCCCCATACAATTGTCCTTCCCGATTTAACTTTTTCCGTTCTAGGAATCACATATTTTAACGGATTCTGTTCAATTTCGCTATACAGCGTTATATTTCTCCATGAAACAGCTATGGTAAAATCGGGTCACATCGGTCCATGTTTTCATATAGCCACCATACAAATTTCCTTCCCGATTTGACTTTTTCGCTCTAGAAATCACATATTTTAAGGGATTTTATTGAAATTCGGCTTACCACGTTATATTTCACCTAGAAATATGTATGGTGAAATTGGGCACATCGGTCCATGTTTTCATATAGCGCCCATACAAATGTCCTCCCCGATTTGACTTTTTTGGCTGTAGAAATCACATAGTTTAAGAGATTTTGTTCAAATTTGGCATTTCGCGTTATATTTCACCAAGAAAATTTTCCATTTGTCGATATTTTCTCCTTTTTACAGGACATTTTATTTTCATAGGATATAAATGTTTTAATAATTTATTTTCGTACTTTTGCGAGCCATACACATATGATATGGATATCAAATGAAAGAGGAGAATATATGCTTTAAATTGCATGTCTCTATTTGTATTAGTTTAGCATTAACAACCATAAATAGTAAAACATAAATAAACTAAAAATTAAGGGGAAATTTTTAATGGTTGTTAATGCTACACTTATACAGGTAGAAGCATGAAATTTGAAGTATTTTGAACAGATATTCTTCGTTTTCATTTGAAACCCATATCGCCTGTTTATGACTCGCAAAAGCACGCAAATAAATTGGGAAATTAGCAGCCATATGAAAAATATTTCCAAATGGAAAACTCTACAAAGGATCTCTACAGCATTTTCAATTGCATTTCAAAAGACATAATTTGAAGTTCAAAAATTCCATTTCAAACAAGTAAAAAAGGCGTTAATTTCGGCCGGGCTGAACTTTATATACCCTCCACCATATATTGCCTTCCACAGAGGCTGTCGATTTTCGTAGAAGTGCAGTAGTATTACAGGAAAATATATATTATAATACAAATATTGAAAAAAAAAATTATATATAAATATTATATTTTTGTTATTTCAAACCATTATAAGTCAAGGCTACCAATACGTTTACATATCGAAATAATACTTCAAGTCAATTCAAAAAATAAAAATTCTTATATATAATTCATACTTTAAAACAGAGCTGTTAAGTAATGATTAGTAATCGTAATCATTAGTAATTAGATTACTTTTTTTTAAAGTACAAGTAATGATTACAATACGATTACATTTTTTTATACTTTTTTTTTAAAGTACAAGTAATGATTACAATACGATTACATTCAGTTTTATACGATTAGTAATTGATTACGATTACAAGTAATCAACAAATAATCAGGATTACTTGCGATTACTGAAAAATAATCAAAAGTAATCAAAAATGAGTTCGACTACTTTAAAAGATTACTTTTGATTACTTTTGACTATTTTAGATTACTTTTGATTTTTTGTGATTACTTTTGATTCTTGCGAAATCGGTATGAGAGTCATAGTAGTCTGTTTGTCAAAACTTTTGACTTTTCAATATATGTCAGTTTTGATTTTTTCTGTTCTCGTTCTTTTGCCAGCTAAAACCGAAAGGTAACGGTAATCGCAAGTAATCCTGATTATTTATAATCGTAATCAATTAGTAATCAGAAATTGTTGAATAGTGGATTATATAATCATTACGATTCTTTTTAAAAAGTAATGTAATTGATTACTAATCGTAATCGAAATTTAACAGCTCTGCTTTAAAAAAGCTTGAATACCATAAATATTGGTAGATAGTACATACATAGTGCAAAATGACCTAACTTCATGATTCAAACAATTTTTGCCATAAAAGTAAAAAGTACGAATTTGGAAAAATCTTTTTTTTGCGTGTCTATGCAGTCTGAGGAATGTATACACCGATTTCCATGATTCTAGCTGCGGCCTTTTGGTTGGTACCATTTTTTCCCCATTTGGTTGGTACCATTTTTATCCCCCTTTTCCTATTTTACCCCCTTTCCGACTTTCTAAAATCTCTTTATTTTACTTGCCTATGCAATTAGAGGGATGTACACACCGAATTTCATCATTCTAGCTGTAGTCGTTTAGTTGGTACTATTTTTATCCTACTCATTGCATCCCTGGAAAGTACGAATTTGGAAAAAACCTTTTATTTTTCGTGTATACGCAGTCAGAGGATCGTATACTCCGAATTTCATAACTCTAGCTGTGGTCATTTGGTTGGTACTATTTGTATCCCCTTTTCCATTTTAACCCCAAAAAGTAAGATTTTCAAAAAATTATTATTTTACGTGTCTACGCAATCAGAGGAATGTATACACCGAATTTCATTATTCTAGGTGAAACCGTTTGGTTGGTACCATTTTCATCCCTTTATTCCCATTTTACCCCTTAAAAGTACGATTTTCGAAAAAATATTTATATGTATCTAGTCAATTAGAGGAATGTACACACCGAATTTCGTGTTTCTATCTTTTCTATATGTACCATTTTTATCCCTTTTGCCCCATTCCAATATGCATACCCAATATCAAGTAAGCACAAGCAGACATATTGAAAAATATGCTTAAATACTCTAAAATATTAGGGGTTATTATGGGTATTTTTAGTCCTTGTGAGGGAAAAAATTTTTCCCTTTGGGCCGATTTTGCCCAGTTTCAATCCCAACCGATCTACGGCTATAAGACGCATATATGGAAAATTTGGACTTCCTAGCTCATTTCGTTTAGGTGCTAGCGGACGGACATTGCTAGATCGTCTTAGACTTTTATGGCGATTAATAATATATATACTTTATAGGGCCTCAGGTCGATATTTAAAGGTGTTACAAACGGAATGACAAAGTTAATATACCCCCATCCTGGAGGTAAAAAATTCTATTTGGAATTCAAAAGACACCATTTGAAATTCAAAAGATATCATTTGTAATTCAAAACTCGTCATTTGAAATTCAAAATGTAAATAAAACTTTTTAAGCGAAATCACCATTAGGTGGAGTTCGAATTTATTTATTTCTGAAAATTTGGATATTCTCAAGATTACAAAATAGATTTAATGAACTGATAAACAGATAATAATTATAAAGATGTACATTTTCTGTAATTTCGTATATAAAGGGGATTTTTTTTAAAAGATATAGGACAGTTTTTCAAAAAAAAAAAACACATAAAATTCAGAAAAATGCATGAAATCTATATTTGAATCGATAGTACGGTCCATATAGTTTAATGTTTGAAGATTATTTCATGCAAATGTTGACTTTGACTGCAGCTCAAATGGTCCATCCGCTTAGTCCAATTTTGGCATTTCCACGTTTTTGAGTAACAGAGGCCCAATTGCTGCGAACGGCGACGAATCGATAATTGATGGTCATCATTAACACTGGCCGATACAGCTGCGATATTTTCTTCAGTTCGCACTCTACGTAAGCGTGTTGGTGGTTTAATGTCCAACTATGTAAATTTGGTGCGAAATTTAGTCACAATAGCCCGAATAGCCGCTTCAGTGGGTCGATTAAACTGACCATAAAATGGAAGCGTGCGATGAACTTTCTTAACAGAGCACGCATTTTGATAATAAAATTCAGTAATTTGCAAGCGTTGTTCGTTTGTAAGACGATTTATGGTCAAAGTATAGACCAAACTGAAGATGTTTGACAGTGAAACAAAATACGAAACGTGCGTCAGCTGTTTAAACCAGTGTTGCCAAAAAGATAATAGCTAAAAAATCACCCTTTAGTTTACAACTTTTATGTCAATTTATATGTTGGGATGCCAGAAGGGGATAAATAAATGCTATCCCACCTAATATACGTTTTGCGCTGTTTACATTTCAAATGGAATAATACTTAATTTCAATTGATATTTCTTAATTTCAAGTGATGTCTTTTGAATTACAAATGGAATTTTTGAATATCAATTGATATTTTTTGAATTTCAAATGAAATTTTTGAATTTCAATTGATATTTTTTGAATTTCAAATGGAATTTTTGAATTTCAATTGATATTTTTTGAATTTCAAATGGAATTTTTGAATTTCAATTGATATTTTTGAATTTCAAATGGAATTTTTGAATTTCAATTGATATTTTATGAATTTCAAATGGAATTTTTGAATTTTAATTGATATTTTATGAATTTCAAATGGAATTTTTGAATTTCAATTGGTATTTTTTGAATTTCCAATGGAATTTTTAAATTTTAATTGATATTTTTTGAATTTCAAATGAAATTTTTGAATTTCAATTGATATTTTTTGAATTTCAAATGGAATTTTTGAATTTCAATTGATTTTTTTTGAATTTCAAATGGAATTTTTGAATTTCAATTGATATTTTTTGAATTTCAAATGGAATTTCTGAATTCCAAGTGAAGTCTTTTGAATTACAATTAAAAATGGTATAGTATCATGTGTCTTGTTCAGCTTCAAAAAGTACTGTGGCACGGTGTAACCAATTAAATTCCTCAAATCTCTAGATAAGTTCTTAAATTTCATTAACATTAATATTTGTTTTCTGTTTCCATAATTCCAGGTCGACTTCGCCGTGTACAAGCATTACATCAAGAGCGTTGGCGTTTTCCTATCCATGGCCACTTTGATTTTGAACTTTGTCTTTCAAGCTTTCCAAATCGGTTCGAACATTTGGCTGACGAAATGGTCCAACGACAAGAATGTGGCCACCGATACGGGCCTGCGTGACATGTACTTGGGTGTTTATGGTGCCTTTGGCTTCGGACAAGGTAAGTCTTTTTGGTTCTCCAATAGGTGAAAAGAGAAAAGAAAATTCTTGAAATTGTGTCTTGTAACTTGAAAATCGTCTCATAAATGTTGGGTTAAGGGTTTTATTTGTTCTGTTCTGTACTGTTCTGTTTAATAATAATGCTTTTGAGTTTGGCTTGCTTCGTTTATCGTTTTTTATTTCAGTACTAATTTTAATACTTTTTAACAGAGAATAACCTTGTTTGGCATTTGTTTTTCTTTTTGTATTTTGTGTGCTTTCTTTAATATTTATATAAAAAAGTATCTTAACTATCCTTCTATGTTTCTGTAAATATGCTGTAGATTTGACTTTCATTATGAATTTCTGGCTTAAAATCGGCTTGTTATGTTCTGTTTTGTTTTGAATTGAATTGCTTCTCAAATATTGCACACACTTTAACTAACTTTAAAAAAAAAACACTTCTTTATTTTCCTCTGCACAACCACAATAACAATAACAACAACAATAACAACCAACCAACCAACTCCTTTCCTTTAACACAATAACCTACACCTGTATAGTTGTAACCAGTTTCTTTTCAACACTTGCCATTGGTTTGGGTGGCGTTTTATGTTCGAAGGAATTACACGCTGTTATGTTACACTTCATTTTCCGTTGGCCCATGGAATTGTTCGATATTACACCGCTGGGTAGAGTTGTTAATCGTTTCTCCAAAGACATTGATACGGTTGACAATATTCTGCCCTTGAATTTGCGTGTTGTTATAACGCAAGCATACTCGGTAATATTTCGATTTAAGTTTTTCTTCTACTTTTATTTTACAATCATATTATGATCATTGCAATTCATATAAATCACTCAATCAAGCAGTCAATCTATCGATGCAGAGATGTGCAGTTAATCGTTTAATCGGCTGGTCGGCTTTTTTTATTGTCAATATTTGATATTTTGCCCATTCATTTATTTAAATAATTGTGCCAAATGTGAGTCTTCTTTTTGTTAGATTTATCTTTGTGTAGCCATCCCTATAGGATAAGATCTTTCAAATTTCCATTCTGTGAAGAAATATCCTTATTCAAAGGTGTTAGGGAATTTTGAGCTAAATGTTCATTATAAGTGATCATTTGTTAAATCATCCTTTTGATAAAATTGCTTATGAATTTGTCTGCATTTCATGGATAGAACGCTCCTTCTAGATGTTTTCGCATAAACCTTTTACTTCAAATATCCCCAACGAAAAAAGTTCAAGGCAATTTCGACGTCCATATCATGCAATTTAAATTAAGAGAGTTGAAAATAGGTTTGTTCAACAAATCTGTATTATCAGTCAAAATATTACATGCAAATAAAACGCGTGGTAGTCTGAACTGTCATCTATCACACAACTCCTTATTGTAGAAAAACTGTGTACTCCATTTTTCATTTGGTCCTCCTTTTTACAAGACTTTTAATTTCCCAACGATATAGATGTTTAATTAAATTATTTTCATACTTTGACGAGTCATGCAAAGGCGATATGGGTATCAAATAAAAGAGAAGAATATCTGTTAAAAATACTTTAAATATAATGTTTCCATCTGTATTAGTTTAGTATTTACAACGATTTCAAAATTTCCCCTTATTTATTTAGATCATTTATCTTTTACTATTTAAGGAGGAAAACTTTAAATGGTTGTTAATAATAAACTAATATAGATAGAGGCATGAAGTTTTAAGTATTTTTAACAGACATTCTTATCTTTCATTTGATATTCATACACAGGCGATATGGCTCTTAAAAGTATGAAAATAAATTATTTAAAAATCTATGTCATTTGGAAAATGACAAAAGAAAAACTGAGTAAACTGTTTTTCTAAAAATTACCGCTAGTTTCATGTGTCTATAGTCTTATTCAGGCCCAAAAAGTACTGTCGCACGGTGTAATCACACCGATGGTATGAGAACAAAATATATGAACGTAATAAGAATTTGTTTATACTTTCATTAGGGCTGTTCAAAGATTATACCATTTCCAATTGAAATTGAGAAAATTCCACTTGTAATTTAGAATTTCCATTTCATATTGAGAAAATTCCATTTGAAATTAAGATTTTCCATTTCAAAATGAGAAAATTCCAATTGAAATTAAGATTTTCCATTTCATAATGAGAAAATTCCAATTGAAATTGAGAATGATCTCAATTTCAAATGGAATCTCATTTTCAAATGGAATTTCTCAATTTCAATTAGAATTTTCCTAATTTCAATTGGAAATGGTGTAGATAACTAAGCTGTGATAACAACATTTTAAATAAATAGTTAACAATTCATTCAAAATAAAAAAAATCGTTTTTTTTAATTGTCACCAACAGCATTATCAATATAATATCAATAAACAAAAATTTGAAAAAAAAAAACACTTTGGACCAAAAAAGTCAAGACAAAATATTTTTTTCGAAAATTTGTTTTGATATGTATATTTATAATGTAGTCGGCGACAAAGTGAAAAATATTTTTTATTTTGAGTAAACATTAACTCTTATAATAATGTTTTTGTTATCGCAGCTTGTTATGCCGGCTTAAAGGAAAACAGCCCTATTATGTTGTTCGTAGTACCTCAGCGTATGAGTAATATTTTTGTGTTAACAACTAATACGCACCATTGTCTAGTAATTAATATTACTCATGCGACCTCTATGAATGGCGTTGATATTCTTTGTATTTAAATTATGAATTATATTCCGTATTATTACACCCCTTAGTTTTTAGATGTTTTTCTTTTTAAGGGGGATCACTTGAAATGATTGTTACTGCTATTCTAATACATATAGAAGAATCAGGAACTTTAAAGAGTTTTTAACAAATTTTCTTATCTTTCATTTGATACTCATATCGAGCCTTTGTACGAAAAAAAGTTACACTGTTCAACAAATTAAGACTTTTTGAAGGGAACACAATAGCGAGAACATATAGAGACAGTTGAAATAAATGCAAGTGCAACCGCGAATTTTGGATTTTTGCAACTGACTACATCTCCCAGTGGCCCGGATGCGACATCCGCACGCCTTAAACTACGACAAAAACAAGAAAGAAACTAAAAAAAGATGAGAGTAGTACATTTTAAACATATATCGTCAGGATTTAGTACAAATTAGTACAAAATTATAAACAATTTTACATTGAAACGGACGGAAGTACTTTTGAAGCTCTTACAGAAATATACATAGTTCAGCGATTTTGAGATTGAGACCTTTTTTCTTCCATATATACATGTAACTGAAGGTCAGAGGATATATTTTGTTCGTAGATTTAAGAAATATGAGAAATATCTCCTTTTATTTTTATTATTTCAAGCCACGCTTATAAGGCAAGACTACCGATACGTTTACACTAGTCAATTCAAAAAGTAAATATAAGACAGAAATCTTCAAAAAAAAGCTTAAACACCATAAATATTGGTAGATAGTGAGTGCTACAGTTGGTTGTATTTCCTTCCTATTTTAATTCCAAAAGTACAAATATTGAAGAGCGCCCCGGTAGTCGAGTTGGTAGCGTGCTCGGCTACCAGCGTGGGGGTTGTGGGTTCGATTCCCACCAGAGGCTCTGGTCTGTCGCTGCAATAACTAGCTACAATGGTCTTAGTCACCCCGGCTCAATCCCTGGACCCAAAATTAGAATATAAATTTACTTTGTATTGTAATTCATAATAAATAAATAAAAAAACAAATATTGAAAAACCATTATCTCACGTACATAATACAAAATAACCTAACTCCATGATTCAACCAATTTTTGCCGTAAATGTAAAAAGTACGAATTTGGAAAAATCTTTTTATTTTGCGTGTCTATGCAGCCAGAGGAATGTATAAACCGAATTCCATTATTCTAGCTGCGGCCATTTGGTTGGTACCATTTTTATCCCTTTTTCCCACTTTACCCCCTTAAGAGTACGACTTTCTAAAATCTCCTTATTTTACGTGTCTATGCAATTAGAGGGATGTACACAGCGAATTTCATCATTCTAGCTGTAGTCGTTTAGTTGGTACTATTTGTATCCCTCTGTACGAAAATTCGAATTTGGAAAGAACCTTTTATTTTTCGCAGTCTATGCAGTCAGAGGAATGTATACTCCGAATTTCAGGACTCTAGCTGCAGACATTTAGTTGGAACAATTTTTATCCCCTTTTTCATTTTACCCCTCTAAAAGTACGAATTTCGAAAAATTCCTTTATTTTACGTGTCTACGCAATCAGCGGAATGTATACACCGAATTTCATAATTCTGGCTGCGGCCATTTGGTTGGTACCATTTTTATCCCTCTATTCCCATTTTACCCCTTAAAAGTACGAATTTGGAAAAAATACTTTTATATTATGTATCTACTCAATTGGTGGAATATACGTTCCAGCTATTGTCGTTTGATAGGTACCATTTTTATCCCTTTTTGCCCCATTTCATCCCCTACGAATAAAAATCACTTTATGGTGCACGTTTTTGTTATAGGGGAAAGTACATACCCAATATCTAGGAAGTACAAGCAGACATCTTGAAAAAATGTGCTTAAATACTCTGAAATATTAGGTGTTTTTATGGGTATTTTTAGTACTTGTGAGGGAAAAAATTTTCCCTTTAGGCCGATTTCGCCCAGTTTCAGTCCCAACCGATCTACGTCTATAAGACGCATTTATGGAAAATTTGGACGTCCTAGCTCCTTTCGTTTAGATGCTAGAGTGTTTTCAACAGATGGACGGACGGACATGGCTGGATCGTCTTAGAATTTTATGACGATCAAAAATATATATACTTTATAGGGTCTCAGGTCGATATTTCGAGGTGTTACAAACGGAATGGCGAATTTAGTATTTAGGGTATAAAAAAGAATAAAACCCACTCCGAAATTGATTTGATTTGCAGGATTTTTCGATTAATTGCACATCTTTGGTTTTCCATTTTCGGTTCTAAATTTCACATAAAATATTTCCAACAGAAAACTTAGACATGGAACTAGATTTGCAACACTTTCCTCACACACACTCCCCCCTTACGAAACTAATAACCCGATCAACTATGGTCTCAAATCTCACATAATTCTAATACCTTTCAGCAGAAAAAATAAGAAAAAAACACGCATGTAAATATCACACTTTTGCCAGCACTCAAGTAGATAGAGAATTCATTCATACAAACTCTCCAATCTGGTATCAGTCTGGTATCATCTTGGTTTGTGGTTCTTCAAAACATATGTTGTGTTTTATGTATGTTTTCAATGCCAACCAAAACAAACAATATGATCTCTGGCTGCCGAAGAGGAGAGTCCTTTATTTTCTGCACTAACTAAACCCTCACTCACACAAATATATATTTCTCTGTAAATCCACATTTTATGTTCTATAATCTCTGACGATATCAATCTAATATTTCGCACTAATTTTGCTTACAAATTGATTTGATTTGATTTTTTCTTTCCATTTGCCGCAACGAAATATCATAAATATCTTCTTCTCTTTTAGTTCTAATTCATTTTGTCTTTTCGCTAACCTTGGCTATTGGTTGCATCTTTTGTTCGAAAATCTTACATGAAGAATTATTAAACAGTATCATGCACTGGCCTATGGAACTCTTTGATACCACACCATTGGGTAGAATTGTTAATCGTTTTGCCAAAGACATTGATACCATTGATATAGTATTACCCTTGAATTGGCGTGTTGTCATTAGTCAGGCTTTTTCGGTAATTAAAACATATTTTCATACATTTGCATATAACTCAGTCTTAAGTACTATATATATATATGTATATAGAGACTAGTGTCATCAAGGCTTGCTTTAAGTGATACTTATACTAATCTACACTGCTCTACACTACAATATACATCTGCGAAATCTTTGTAGTTTTACTAATACTAGCCCCCACCTCCCGCTCCTTCATTTGTTTTATATTAACAATCATAGTTGTATAATAATTCTGCGAAATACACTGCGTTTCTACAGTTAATTTGCATTTAGTGTTATTAGATTTAGAGTTTTAGAAAGTAATTGGCCTTCGTACACATACACACAGCTGATAGACATACATATATACGAGTAAATATAGTGATGTTCCCAAACTGAGAAAACTTCCTGCAGATTCCATGCCCATCTCACCACAATGTCTTAAATATAGTGCATAATCTTCTATAGGCAAATAAAAAAGAAGCTTTTGGAGTTCGTTTATCACAAACATAGTTTAATTGGCTCAAACGTTCTACTTTTACCGTATCAGTTGAAACAGTTCCCGCAGGTGAAAGTGCGTAATCTATGCCAAATGAAAAATAAACTTTTGGTGTTCGTTTGTCGCCAACATATTCCAAATAAAAACATAAACTTTTGGTGTTCGTTTATCGCCAACATAGTTTATTTCGCTCCAGCGTTGCAACATTTCCCGCAGTTGAAAACGTTTATAGTAAACGTAGTTTATATTGCTGCGCACGACCACTTTTAAAATATACGTTTATGGCAAACGAAAGACGTTTAAGAGCACATATTGTCTTCAGACATGATGAATAATTTTAAAGAGAGCTGAGAGAACAAACCGTATCAGTTGAAACAGTTCCCGCAGGTGAAAGTGCGTAATCTGTGCCAAATAAAAAAAATAAAATTTTGGTGTTCGGTTGTCGCCAACATAGTTTATTTCGCTCAATCGTTGCAACATTTCCCGCAGTTGAAAACGTTTATCGTAAACGTAGTTTATATTGCTGCGCACGACCATTTTTAAAATATACGTTTATGGCAAACGAAAGACGTTTAAGAGTACATATTGTCTTCAAACATGATGGACAATTTTAAAGAGAGCTGAGAGAACAGTTGAAAACGTTTATCGTAAACGTAGTTTATATTGCTGCGCACGACCACTTTTAAAATATACGTTTGTGGCAAACGAAAGTCGTTAAAGAGTACATATTGTCTTCTAACATGATGGACAATTTTAAAGGGAGCTGAGAGAACAAAGAGCGTAATTTGTTGTCATTTAGCCTTACCATGCTATTACACACAAATTTAGATGCGTATTATATATGTATATAGTAGGGTGGGTCACCCCCAGAAATGAAGATTGGATTGTTTAATGATGATCTGCAAAATATTTCGTCACTGGGTCAAGCCATCTGTGAGCTAAACGCTCCTGAAAACACCTCTAAAAATCATGTTTTCGCGTGCAACTTTTTTTATGATGCATTTTTGTCCAATTTTTTCTGAATTAATAGACCCTTGAGAGCACTTTAAATACAAATTTTTATTCTCGTCTTAGAATAACTCATTCGTCGTTTTATTGAACGTTTATATTGTTTTTTTGTGGTTTTTCAGGGTGGCAGCTAAAAACTCATATTTCTTGGAAACATTTTGTAAGAGGTGTTATGAAAAATAAACAGAAGGAATTATTAGCTTTCGAATGATGCCTAAATAATGAATATCAGACGAAAAAAATGACGTCACTGACTCCTTGTTTGTAAAATAATTATATATAGGAGATGCATTTTCAGAGCCAAAAATTTCAAACTCTTTTTATAAAATATGAGCGCTGCGACGTCAATTTAATTCCGATGTTCATCACTTAGGCATCATTCGAAAGGTAACAGCAAATACGAAAATTTGTTCAGTTGTCACTATGAAATAACACAAAAAATTACTATAAAGGTGCAATAACAGCAAGATACATACATATAAATAACTATTTTCATTGTATCACCCCAAGTGTAGACATGGTTATATGTAAAATTCATCTCGGTCGAACTTAACTGGCATTTTGTTTAGGTCACCACTAGGGTATCGCATTTTTAATTTATTAGAATAATCGTTTGTTCGAAAACAAAGAATTTCCAATTAATCGAATAATGGCGTCAAAAGTTATTCGATTAATCGAACAATTGTCCTCACAAATAAATCATTATTATTAAGAGTTATATACACGCAAAGATAAAATTCTTTACCCACAAACGAAAAGTTAGACAAAAGAAATTCATTTGCGGAATTCGTTTGTCGCAAACGATTTATGTTTATCCAAAACCCTATGAAACGTTTATGACAAACGGTTATTGTTCTTATCCCAAACGATTTATGTTTATCACAATTCCTGCGAAACGTTTGTTGTAAACGGTCATTTAGTTTTTCACAAGCGATTTGCATTTAACCCTAACAAATGGAAAGCAAACTTACTATTCCTCCACCCTATGGTGGTGGGTATAAAAATATCGAATACTCAATTGATATGTATCGAGTAGTACCGTTTAGTCAAAAGTAGCATTTATTTACGCAAAAATAGCTCAAAACAAAAAATAAGGTGCATTGAAAAATCTCCACCATCATTTGGACAACTCTTAATAATAACAACGCGCACAAACAACAGTTGT
Organism: Polietes domitor; assembly: GCA_947397865.1. Taxonomy (NCBI): domain Eukaryota; kingdom Metazoa; phylum Arthropoda; class Insecta; order Diptera; family Muscidae; genus Polietes; species Polietes domitor. The sequence goes on along the minus strand of OX377619.1, from coordinate 78,644,204 downwards.
TTGTGTATCTATCCATGCATATTGCGCTTGTGTGAAGCAGAATAAAACAAAGTTAATTTTTTGACATTTTCAAACAATTGCGCAGCAAGTCCTCGCTCGCTGATAAATACTAAACAGCAATGATTTGCATCGAAGCAACCACACACTCACAAAATTACAACAAGTTGCTCTCTTTGTTCTCTCAACTCTATAAAATGGTCAACCCTATTTAAATACAATATGCGATCTTAAACGTTTTTCGTTTGTCATAAACGTAAACCGTTAATATTTTGGCACAAAAGAACTTCGTTCACAGCAATAAAAACTACGTTTACTATAAACGTTTTCATTTTGCGGGAAGTCCTCGCTCGCTGACAAATACTAAACAGCAATGATTTGCATCGAAGCAACCACACTCTCACAAAATGACAACAAGTTGCTCTCTTTGTTCTCTCAACTCTATAAAGTGGTCAACCCTATTTAAATACAATATGCGATCTTAAACGTTTTTCGTTTGTCATAAACGTAAACCATTAATATGTTGGCACAAAAGAACATTCGTTCACAGCAATAAAAACTACGTTTACTATAAACGTTTTCATTTGCGGGAAACGTTTCAACTGTTATGGTAAAAGTAGATCGTTTGAGACAAATAAATTATGTTTGCGATAAACGACCTCCAAACGTGTTTTTTCTTCGCGTGTAGCCTAGACATTGTAATCCATGAGAGTCAGTACTTTTCCATAGGCATGGCCAAGAGCACTTCAATATTGACAATCAGATTTCTCAATAAGGGAGTTCGAAATAAAATCTCCGCAAAGACACCCCAAGTTGACAAAATAATTAATTGAGAATAATGTCAAGGGCCGAAGGCCGGCTACTCTACAAAACTTTGGTCTGCGTAGCCGGTTTTGGACATACCCCAGAGGAGAAAATTTTTAACCCAGGCCGAAGGCCAGCTACGTTTAAAAACTTTAGTCTGCGTAGGCGGTTTTTGACATACCCCAGAGGAGAAAACCTTAAACCCCGGCCGAAGGCCAGCTACGCAAGAAAACTTCATGTTTCTGTCTGCGTGTTTACATATAAACTACTTTTAGGATGTACAATACATCCTCATGTGTAAACACGCCTACAGAAAACAAAATGTTTACAATTATTGCAGACTTTCCCCAAAAACATTATTTTGAAGTTGAATATCTCCGGTTCCAGGTGGGTTACGATTCCGTAACCCACATTGAAAGACAGCTTAAAGTGTAAGCTATAAAATGATATTAATCATCTCTTTCCTCAATATCGATCACATTTCCAGATAATGTCGATTTTACCAAAAAAAGCGGGTTCAAAATTCACTTTTTGAACGCTGGCTCCCGATGGTGATTGATGATTTTATTTATGCTCTGCTATCTTATAGTAAATTCAATAAGCTTTCCAACGATATATATATCGACCCGATCCGATGATCAGGAATGATGACTATAGCTCAAATAATATATCCGAACTTTCAAGGCCCCAATTCTTATTCATCAGATTTAAAATAATGTTAATAACATTTTGGTTTAATTAATTTTTTGATATTTTTATAAATAAAGTTGGATAAATCGTTATCAAAATCGATAATTTTACTTAAAATCGAAAAAAAAAAACATATCCATAGATTCTAAAATTTGGAGTTTTTTGTAATGAGGGACCATAATGCATGGAAAAATGGAGCACAGTGATTATTTAAGATCAATTTCTGTGTTTTTATGCAAAACTTATAATATCGATTATTTGTGGGACAATTTATTCGAATTATTCGTTATTCGAAAATTGTGATTTTTTCATTATTCGATCAAATATTTGAAATAAATTATTCGATTAATCGAGTAAAATTTAATCGATTGGATACCACACAAACAAACCGAAACCGAAACATCTGCAGGAAGGCAAGTCTCAAAGGAAGCTAAAAAAATACTTGCTCAGTTTATGCTGATATGGGCACTGATCTTTAATGTCTCTAAACTATGTATGTATTGTGTATATTGTATGTATTTTAGTTTCAAAATAATAATTTCGAAATGTCGCCCTTTATGTAAATAGTGTAATTTATGTTGGGACATTTTGTATTTGTAATGCTTGCGAATGACTTTAACCCTAAAAAGAAGGCTGGAAATTATTTGCCTCTCTATCCCTACTAACCTGGGGGCGTATTTTCGAAACCAAAAACCACCTTTATTGTTATTTATATATTTTTTTATTTTGAAAATTGCATGTACATTTTTGCCATGAAATGTTTTCTTTTTTCGTTTATTAGTTAAAATTTAAATTTTTTAAATTTAAAAATTAAATTTTTAAGAACTCTGCTAGCAAAAAAAGCATCCTTTTTCGCTTTTTTTTCTTTTCTTTCCCTGTTTTCCCATGCAATTATGAATTAAGACAAACCCTTTTGAATACAGTTCTAGCTCGTTATTTGTCGGGCCTGGGCTTGGCAATCGGCTGTTTGCATAGTTCAAAGGCTGTCTTTGATGTCATGTTGATAAAGGTCCTGAAGTGGCCCATGGAACTGTTCGACACAACACCGGTGGGCCGCATTATAAGTCGCTTTTCCAAAGACATTGACACATGCGATACAGTCTTGCCCATAAGTCTTCAGCAATTCCTATCAACATGTTTTTCGGTAAAGCAAATCATCATATTGATTTTTTTTTGGTTTTTCTTGTATTTATTTATTTTGTAGATATAACGAGACCCGAAATGTTTAAAGTCATTTCGAATGTTGTTATTCGAGTGAAATGTGAATATTATGCAAAAAAGAAACTGTAGTTGTAGTTGTGAAGTGAATGAAGTTTTCATTTCATTTATATACATACATACATAATTATCATTTATATACATTATATCATTGTATTTTTTAGATTACACGACTTATTTATTATCATGACTTGATTTTTCTTACTTTAAACTTCTTCTTCTCTTCTGGCGATTTTGGGCACTTTTCAGTTTTCATTTACATATATATTTTGCCATGAATTTTAATAATATTTTTTTGTGAAAGGTTTCCCCAGCACACACACACACACACATACTTAACTTAAAGCCTTTTGCATATATATTTATTTAAATACTGAGTATTTTATGGCATCTATAATTTCGTTCGATATTCATTAGGCTGGGTCATAGTACATACGATTATAAAAGAAAAATTCCACCCATGTTCCAGAAATAAAGTTGGATTATGTTTTTTTTTCTTGATGACCCAGCCTAATATACATACAGTGGAACTTTTGTTTGACGGCATTCTACTACACAGTACAGCATTTACTTTTACAGGTATCAAACAATCCAATCTAGCTTGAAAGTATTTTGTATTTGATATTCAATAAATTAAATCAATAGGCTTGGTTTTAGCTCAACACATGATGTTTTAGAGCCACACATTTTTCTAAGCTTCAACGTTCCGGCCATAATTGACATGGCTGTAAAGCCCTTAGTATACTGACGTCTCCTAGTGGCTGTTTTATGTTTTCATGTACACCCTCCCGCAGTCTCATATATTTTTGTAGAAATTTCGACTCGGCCGAATCTTATATACCATCCACTATGGATTGCATTGTATATTAGGGGTGGGATAGTATTGTATGGGATTTATAGGAATTCGATTTGGACACGCTAGAACCCCCTATTTTGTGAGGTTCGATAAAAAAAAGCATGAGACAAAAAAGGGAGGTCAAAGGGTCATGGAAAAGGGGTAAAAATACACAAAAAGCCCCAAAATTATCTCGGAGTTAAATGTAAAGCCGTCCCGTTACTTTTCCCTACGATCACTCCTTAAGGGTGCTCGATTTGTATGGAAGCAAAAAAAAATCGCTTAACGTACAAGGAAAATCTAGGCTATTCTAGGGATACAAATAAGAAACTTTGCCGAAGGGATCGGCCCTCCAAAGTTAGTGGGGGTTAGTGGTCATACATTTGGACTCGATTAGGGCACTCTAAATGGGTCAAAGTGGGATTTTTCAAAATTTTACCATACAGGTCAAATTCCTGGACATCAGAATTCGTTTTAGAGGTATGGTCCCTTCGTTTCTTATTTTTATCCCTAGAATACCCTAGATGTTCCTTGTACGTTGAGCGATTTTTAAATCAACGCGCCCTAGTGCTCATATACAAAAATTCTTTTTTTTTTTGTAAAATGTGCTCCCACCATTCTAAATGTCCCAAGGAGCCACCTAGAAGACTCAAATGTATGACCAACCCCCAATATTTTCTCAGAACATACCCACCATGTACTTTAGAGCGTACCAGGTTACAAGTAAAAAAAAGTTCGCCGTACACCTTCGAATATGAAGTATTATTGAAAGGTAGTTTCAAAAAAATTTTTTTTATTTTTTTATGCCGAACGTAGGGGTCGCGCTTTTACATTTTTCTATATAACTTCTGCATTTATAAATGGATTTTAAAGTGTGATACATCGATGTTTTTGTCTCGACGAGGCCGATTTTTTTGTCTTTGAAGTCATTGTACCTTCTGGTACTTACCCATCATATCTCAGTTGCTACTACCCTAATGTACCACTCTAATATCAGAAAACAAAAAAAAAAGCTCGCATAAAATCATGAATCATGCTTGAGCTCAATGACTTCAAAGACAAAAAAATAGGCCTCGTCGAGACAAAAACATCGATGTATCACACTTTAAAATCCGTTTATAAATGCAGAAGTTATATAGAAAAATGTAAAAGCGCGACCCCTACGTTCGGCATAAAAAAATAAAAAAAAATTTTTGAAACTACCTTTCAATAATACTTCATATTCGAAGGTGTACGGCGAACTTTTTTTTTTGAGGTACGCCCTAATGTACATATCTTCAATCCTTAACATTTTTCACTTTTTTATAGTCTTTTTTGTGAAAGAAATGACCAATTTGACCCCTAGAAAGGAGACATGTAAGACTGACCCCCATTAATTTGCTCTGTCCAACATTATCCCCAATCATATTTGTCCCCCATCTCCATACAAAAATTAAAATTGAATATAAAATTACCTCCCACCGCTCTAACTGGAGGCCCCTAGTGGAGTCAAATGAATGACCAGCACGCAATATTTTTTCAGTCTCAATATTTTCTCAGAACATACCTACCATCAATCTTCAACCCTTAAGGTAGCCCCCATACATTTTTTTATTTTTTTTATATTTCTTTTAAGTAAGAAAGGCCTAAAACCCCTCCATAGGGGACACATGTAAGACTGACCCTTATTAATGTTCTCTCCCCTATCTCCACTCCTTAAGGGGCTCCCATACAAAAGTTAAATTTTTATAAAATTTGCTCCCACCTCTAAAACTGCTCCAAGAAGGCCCCCAGTGGGATCAAATGTATGGCCAATCATCAATATTTTTTCAGACCCAATCTTTTCTCAGAACATAGCTACCATCTATCTTCAAACCTAAAGGTAGTGCACATGTAATTTTTATACTTTTTTGTAAAAGAAAGGCCCAAAACTGCCCACGAGTCACCCCAGAGGGGAGACATGTAATTTTCTCTCTCCAATACTTTCCCCAAACATAGCTGTCCCCTATCTCCAACCCTTAAGGGGCTCCCATAGAAAAACTAAATTTTTATAAAACTTGCTCCCACCGTTCTATCTGCCCCAAGGAGGCCCCTAGTCACAATATTTTCTCAGTCCACACCTACAATCTATCTTCAACCCTTGAGGTGGTCCCCATACATTTTTTGTAATTTTTTTATGACAGAAAGGCCCAAAACTGCCGCCGGATCACCACTAAAGGGGAGACATATAAGACCGACTCCATTAATTTTCTCTCCCCATCACTTTCCCCAAACATAGCTGTCCCCTATCTCCAACCCTTAAGGGGCTCCCATAGAAAAACTACATTTTTATAAAACTTGCTCCCACCGCTCTATCTGCCCCAAGGAGGCCCCTAGTCACAATATTTTCTCAGTCCACACCTGCAATCTATCTTCAACCCTTGAGGTGGTCCCCATACATTTTTTGTAAATTTTTTATGACAGAATGGCCCAAAACTGCCCCCGAATCACCACTAAAGGGGAGATATGTAAGATTGACACCATTAATTTTCTCTCCCCAACACTTCCCAGCTGTCCCCTATCTACGTTCCTTAAAGGGAAAAGTTCATAAACTTATCAAAGTTGATAAACTTTTTTATAAAATTTGCTCCCACCTCTATCGACAGCCCGCTAGCTTCCGAACAGAATGAGTGTTCAATTTTCCCATGTTTGTCTAATGGTTGCAGATAAAGGGAATAAAGTTTTGCCTTTGAGCCGATTTCGCCCATTTTCAATTCCAACCATCCACGCAGTCAGAGGAGCATGCATATCAAATGCTTGGTTCCGTTTTCTTTCTTCTTAAAAGTTTAAAATTCCAAAACCTATTATTTTTCGTGTTCACAGTGAAATACACACACACCAATTTTTTCCAATTTTAGCTACAGTCCTTTTTATGGTACCAGCTCATCCCCTTTTTGCCCCATTGTTTTCTATAATTAGGAATTTGCAGAAAACCCTTTTATGCGAGTCTACGAAGTAAGAGAAATGTGAAAATTGAATTCCATGATTGGTACCATTTATTGTAACCCCTTTCACCCCGTTTCCTTCAGTTCGTACTCTACGTAAGCATCTTGGTGGTTTAATGTCCAACAATGTAAATTTGGTGCGAAATTTAGTCACAATAGCCCGAATAGCCGCTTCAGTGGGTCGATTAAACTGACCATAAAATGGAAGCGTGCGATGAACTTTCTTAACAGAGCACGCATTTTGATAATAAAATTCAATGATTTGCAAGCGTTGCTCGTTAGTAAGTCTATTCATGATGAAATGTCAAAGCATACTGAGCATCTTTCTCTTTGACACCATGTCTGAAATCCCACGTGATCTGTCAAATACTAATGCATGAAAATCCTAACCTCAAAAAAATCACTCTTTACAAGACAGAAATCCTCAAAAAATGTGCTGAACGAATGTTGAGACTATGGCATATTTTAATGAATTAGGAGAAAACGGCTTTGCTTTTTTGTGATTGAGACCTTATAGCGATTTATGTTGTACTGTGTAATTAAATGCTTCGCGATAACTATTAAGAACTATTTCCCGCTAAGGTTACCGGTTATTATCATCATCATCAACATCATAATGGTGTCAACATTGTATAAACTCTACTCTACACTGACTCTTCTACAATATTACCCATCATAATGCAATTGATCAACCACTTATGCATTCCTTAAAGAATTTTGGTATAACTTATTTAGGCATACAAAGATTATGGCAATCAGCGGAAGATCAGCATGAATGGAAGTCGGTATTAACACATCGTTTGCTTTAAAATCTCACAGGGACACGGAAGTCATTCTAATATCCCCTTTATCTCTATGAAAATAATTAGTCATTCTAATATCCTCTCTATCTCTGTGAAAATGATTAGCAAAATTTATCCTAATCCAATGCTTTCAACTTATTTCTTTCTACTATCCTATAACTATTTACCAACTTTTAAATGATCTCTTCTATAAATCTTCACTTAGTGATCTCATATGCATAAAACTATGAAGATTACATTTCAGCGAAATGATTAATAAAATTCACCAGAATTGTTGTTTGTATGTATAGTTGGTCTGTTATGTTGTATGTCTTGTCATTTATTTTGGTTCAAGACCATAGGTTGTGCCGAAGTCTTCAGCAGAACCCAAAATTAGCAAAGAAGGCAAAGTGAGACCTTTATTGTTGCAGCTGAAAGTTGACTGCGCAGTTTCGATGGGCGCTACACCATCTCATCAGAACTTTCGCAACGAATGTATGTCTTTGACTTAAATCAGGGTTCATATTAGTACCAGCGGTCACATATTTCTAATGAGAAACGCTGATAAACAAAATATTCCACGTCATTAGAAATATGTGACCGCTGGTACTAATATGAACCCTGATTTAAGTCAAAGACATACATTCGTTGCGAAAGTTCTGATGAGATGGTGTAGCGCCCATCGAAACTGCGCAGTCAACTTTCAGCTGCAACAATAAAGGTCTCACTTTGCCTTCTTTGCTAATTTTGGGTTCTGCTGAAGACTTCGGCACAACCTATGGTCTTGAACCAAAATAAATGACAAGACATACAACATAACAGACCAACTATACATACAAACAACAACAATACACACGAGGTACAGTGAAGACGGGACATACCGTACAACAACAACCTTTGCATTGTTGCGAGCGATGCGAGCACATGCAAAAACAACATTGAATTGGCAAAGTGAGATTTTTAGTGTGTCGACTTAGTTCGGTGGAATATTTTGTTTATCAGCGTTTCTCATTAGAAATATGTGACCGCTGGTACTAATATGAACCCTGATTTAAGTCAAAGACATACATTCGTTGCGAAAGTTCTGATGAGATGGTGTAGCGCCCATCGAAACTGCGCAGTCAACTTTCAGCTGCAACAATAAAGGTCTCACTTTGCCTTCTTTGCTAATTTTGGGTTCTGCTGAAGACTTCGGCACAACCTATGGTCTTGAACCAAAATAAATGACAAGACATTCACCAGAATATTTTATAAATATATGCCTACTCGCATCTTGCACCAGATTAAACCAGAAAGCAAAATCTCATAATGGCAGGGAGGTAATTCTAAATTCCTATTCCTAACTTATCCTCTCTATAATCGTTTTCCTCCACATCCAACATCTTCTTAAAATCCGCATCCATTAAATCCTTTTTCTCCATCCTTCATTTATTACCAAATTAAAATATCCACCACAATCAGCCTAATGTTTGGAATCGTTTTGCATCCGATTCAAAATGAACATAATCAAATAAAAATGTTCTGAAGACAGAAATATGAATGCATTTGCATTTTTTGTAAAGTGACTTTAATTTTACCTAGGAATATCTAATAAAACTGGTCGACAAAACTGTACATCGTAATTCAAGATCAATGCTGAAGTCGATAATAATCTGTTCAGAAAAATTTTTATCTATTGATTTTTTATCTCTTAACCTTTTGGTTTTTGATCATTAGGTGTTGAATATTTGATATCAAAACGATTTCTTAATCTTTTGATTTTTAGATCTTTTGAACTTTTGATTTTTTGATCATGCCAACATTTGATCTCGATTCTTTGATTTTTCGATCTTTCTACCCTTTAATCTTTGATCTTCGGATCTTTTAATTTTTTTGATCTTTTAATCTTTCGTCTTTGACTTTTTGATCTTTCGTCTTTGACTTTTTGATCTTTTGGTCTTTGACTTTTTAATCTTTGGATCTTTTGGTCTTTTGATCATTTGATCTTTGACTTTTTGATCTATTCTATTGATATTTTTGATCTATGATCTATGATCTGTGATCTATGACTTATATATCTTTCTATTGATCCTTGATATTTGGTCTTTGATCTTCTGATCTTTTTTTCTTTTGATCTTTTCGACATTATTTCATTATGTTTTGAGACCAGTTTCACTTATTCCTTATATCTCTCAAATGCTTCGCATTCCTAATTCATTCCTACTTCACATAATTTATTTTATCAAATTAATTTATTTATATTTTATCCCTGATTAATTTTAATTTGCATTGTCACAATTTTTCTTGCATTTACATTATGAAAAGAATTTTCATTAAAACAATTTTGAAAATGCAGTTCCATCCACCTTGGTAAGAAGACATTGCCAACATTGAATAAATTAGACGCGTTAATCATCATGATTACTATCTCTCCCTCTCTCTCTTCTGCGCCATTATAAGATGCTCGATAAAATAGATTATCAATCCCAAATGCAAACATTAAATATTATATTTATTATTCATTTTATAATCCTTTTACATTCATTTAAGCCCGCCTAATAAACTCTTTCCAATCTAGGTTTGGTAGTGAAATAATCCTCATCCTTACATCCCTCCCTTCAAAAAAAAAAATAATATCTACCACTATTAATCCTTTAAATTTGTTTCCTCCTATTTCCTTTTTTTTTGATTTTTTCCCTACACTCCTATTTGCCGATGACTTTTGTGGGTGCATAATAGGTGTATTCTCTTATGTTTGTGTCGTATGCCTCTACTATGGTACCTTTGAGGCTGCTAAAGCTATACATAACGATCTCTTGAGAATTATAATGCGGAACTCCGTCTGCCGTTTCTTTGATGTAACGCCCATCGGACGTCTGCTCAATCACTTCAGCGGCGATATGGAAGTAGTCGATGGCGAACTTCCGGCAACATTGGATACATTTTTGACATTTATTTTTTCGGTATTTGTTTTTATTTCTTCGATTTTTCTTTGCAATTTCCTCAATTTTATTTTACACCCAACACGGTTTGTATTTACATATCTCAATTTGCCATAGTCCATTTCAAATGTCATTATCGATGAATTGACTCCATTGTTGCAAGCTAACTACCATTCACTTTGCTCTCTTTATCTCTCCCACTTTCGCTCTCTCTCTGTCTCTCTTTTCCCCTTTCTCTATTTGCTTTACCAATAAAATTGCTCACTTCAAATTGCTACGGACACAACAGGTCTTTGTAGTTTCGGCGCGTCCTTGTGCCTGTGGACGGCCACTCTTCATGCTTCCCTGATCATTTTCCATAATTTATATTCACATTTAATGCATTGTTCATCGGAGTTTTATGATACCACGCCGAAAGGTCGTATCTTAGATAGATGTTCGAATGATATCAATATCTTAGATTTGACCATACCAATGAACGTACGCATGTTTATAGCAACGGCATCACAGGTAACAATTATTATATTTAATAGCGGTGGTATTCTCTATATATATATAATTTTATTACGATACGCTGGCAGTCAAAAAAACAGATCACTCTATCTGTCAAATCTATTATGATGAATTGTTTGTTGTATGTATAAGGTTTTGCATTGCATTTGTCAATCTTATTAAATGGCCCGCTGCATTGAACAAATATGTTTTCACATGGAGATTATATATATATATATATATATAGACATAACTAAAGTGAAATTTATTTAGTATTACTAACACTATATTCTAATATTATTAATATAAAATGTAGTAGGCCCTAATGTGATTTTATTGATTATTAAGATTAATTATTAAGATACTGAATCAGTAAGTACTGAATCAGACTGTATTCTAGGTATTTTTATTATTATTCGTGAACATTATCAAACCGCCGACACTCAGTGGCTCAGAATCAAAATCCATCGGCCGAAATTCAATAACTTTCTAGTAGACATTTTTGAGTTCTGTAAAAACCCAAAATTAGATAAGGACCCAAGGATTATTTTGAGATATTAACATTAAAAATCGGGCAATCGGATATATTTTAGTAATCGGCCCAAAGTTGAACACTTTTCGTATGTAAAGAAAATTATTTTTTTTTTGTTTTTATGTTTTTTAACATATTTTTACGTATTTGTTCATAATGCGAAGAAAAAATTTAATTTTTATTGGAAAAGGGTGGTTACATTTTAGGGCCTCTGTTGATTTTGAATAAAACACAAACTATTAAGGAAATTATTGTAATTTCTTTTTATTATGATAATATTGGTATGGTTCAATTATGTGTGGAACAAAATATTGGCCAAATGGACGTCGCGATCCCGGCGGCACACCTCCCACCGATAGTCCAAATTTCGAAATCGATGACGCTGAGGCATAATTGAGGTTCTATGCCGAATTATCTCATCCTTTTGCTCTTAAATTGTTGCTGGCTTATTGATGTACTCCTTTTCTTTCAAATAACCCCTAAGAAAGAAGTCCAGCGGAGTCAAATCACATGATCTTGGCGGCCAATTGACAACGCCACTACGTGAGATAACACGGCCATTGCATTTGTCGCGCAAAAGAGCCATTGTTTCGTTAGCTGTGCGTCAAGTGGCACCGTCCTGTTGAAACCACATATCGTCCACATCCATATCTTCCAATTCGGGCCAGAAAAAATTCGTTATCATCTCACGATAGCGAAGACCATTCACAGTAACTGCCTGAGCGGCCTCATTTTGGAAAGAGTACGGCCCGATGATGCTGCCAGCCCATAAACCGCACCAAACAGTCACTCTTTGTGGGTGCATTGGTTTTTCGACAACCACTCTTGGATTTTCATTCGCCCAAATGCGGCAATTCAGCTTATTGACGAATCCACTGAGGTGAAAATGTGCCTCTCATCACTGAAGATGATTGTCTTCGATCAATTGATCATCCACTGTTGCCATTTCTTGCCACTATTGACGACGTTTGGAATGGTCAAGAGGCTTTAGTTCTTGAATCAATTGCACCTTGTAAGCGTTTAAATGCAAGTCTTTATGTTCATCAAAGACGAGCGTGAGAGGTGCAGTTGTTGGGCACGACGACGAGTTGAGGTGGACGGCACTTCAGCCACACTATCCCGAGCAGCAGCAATATTTTCTGCAGTACGAGCTGTACGAGCATGCACTGGTGTTTCCACATCTGCTACAGTTTCCCCGGTTTGCTCAAATTTTTGCACTATTTTTCCGATTGTACGCACATTTGGACGATTAAATTGACCGAAAAAATCCGTCCGAAGTGCACGATATGCATTTTGATTTGAACGCCCCTTTTCATAATAAGCCTGAATAACTTTAACGCGTTGCTCGATTGTGTATCTTTCCATGGTTCAAATTGAGTTAGTCTGAAATTATTATTACAGATTAACCCCTTTTTAAGATTTTGAAAATTGAAAAAAACGTAATTTCTTCGTCTAACTTTGTCGAACTTTTTCTCACACATTTTAAGAGATTTTGCACTCAATTTTTTTTAATTAGAAATTGTGGTTTCTTAGCTTAGCTTATGACGCCAAAACTATGTTTGTGCCAAATGTAGTTTGTTTGTAATAAATATTTTAAAAAATATCCTTTTTGAACAAATGTCTGACTTTGGACCAACACAACTTTTTCCCTTCGAAAGCCTTTAATGAAATATATACATATACGGAAAGGTTGAAGGGTTCCACGTTTCTTCGGGGGTAACTTTTGCCCGCATGAAATTGCCCCCTTGGAAGATAGGATACATTTTGTGCAAAAAGACAGATTTTTAACATACAAATCGAATTACTACATGAAAACTGCACACATGTAGTATTGCAATTCATTCGGGACTAAACATTGACATAGTTTTATCGATCGTATTGATCCTTTCAATTTATTTTATTGATCCCTCAAATTCAATTTGTAATTCAAAAGACACCATTTGAAATTCAAAAGTCGTCATACGAAATTCAAAACTCATCGTTTGAAATTCAAAACTCTACATTTTACATCATTATCTGTTTCAAAACTGCAGAATATCCAAATTTGCAGAAAAAATAAATGCTACCCCACCTAATGTATATTTTTCTTAAATAATTTTGTTTACATTTTTGAATTTCAAATGGAATCTTTTGAATTTCAAATGGAATAATTATTGAATTTCAAATGAAAACTTTTGAAATTCAAGTGATATTTTTTGAATTGCAAATGGAATTTTTGAATTTCAACTGGTGTCTTTTGAATTTCAAGTGATGTCTTATTGATCGTATTGATCCTTTCATTTGAAATTCAAAAGTCGTCATATGAAATTCAAAACTTATCGTTTGAAATTTAAAACTCTACATTTTACATCATTATCTGTTTCAAAACTGCAGAATATCCAAATTTGCAGAAAAAATAAATGCTACCCCACCTAATGTATATTTTTCTTAAATAATTTTGTTTACATTTTTGAATTTCAAATGGAATCTTTTGAATTTCAAATGGAATAATTATTGAATTTCAAATGAAAACTTTTGAAATCAAGTGATATTTTTTGAATTGCAAATGGAATTTTTGAATTTCAACTGGTGTCTTTTGAATTTCAAGTGATGTCTTATTGATCGTATTGATCCTTTCATTTGAAATTCAAAAGTCGTCATATGAAATTCAAAACTTATCTTTTAAATTTAAAACTCTACATTTTACATCTTTATCTGTTTCAAAACTGCAGAATATCCAAATTTGCAGAAAAAATAAATGCTACCCCACCTAATGTATATTTTTCTTAAATAATTTTGTTTACATTTTTGAATTTCAAATGGAATCTTTTGAATTTCAAATGGAATAATTATTGAATTTCAAATGAAAACTTTTGAAATCAAGTGATATTTTTTGAATTGCAAATGGAATTTTTGAATTTCAACTGGTGTCTTTTGAATTTCAAGTGATGTCTTATTGATCGTATTGATCCTTTCAATTTATTTTATTGATCCCTCAAATTCGAGCATGTTTGTTGTATTTTTAATTATATATATTATTTTCTTTTTTAATGTTAATATCTCAAAATAATCTTTGACCCAAAGATTTTGTTTTTTTTTTTGTCTACTAGAACAAAAGTTATTGCATTTTGGCCGATTGATTGTGAATCTGAACCACCCTGCGACACGCCAAAAAAAATCCATATAAATTGACCAACAACATTTATTAGGTTGGCCCAAAAAACCAATCTAGTTTCTCATTCTGTGCTACTAATAACAACCATTATCTCCTTTCTGTCTCTTCTTCTAAAATAATACAATCTTTACTAAACCTCCTTCCAATAATTGTCTTATATGCTGTAGTCTTTGTCTCCTTTCTTGTCTGTTCCCCCACTATTAAATCTTAAGTCTTGACTTTAATAACAAGCAATATGTGCCTTTGTCTTTTAAATGTTTCGACTGCAAAATATATTTTTTTTTGGGGTTTCAAGTTTGCAAATTCAGTTTCAGTTTTTATGAAGATTTTTGAGGCCCCAAAAATTTCATTTCATTTACAAACGTGAATCCACCCAGTGAAACCAACAACCATAGCGATACTTATTTTCAAATTCAGTTTCAGTTTTTATGAAGATTTTTGAGGCCCCAAAAATTTCATTTCATTTACAAACGTGAATCCACCCAGTGAAACGAACAACCATAGCGATACTTATTTTTGGTTGGAATCATGACTTTATTTTGGCTTGAAAAACGCGAAAATGACATTACAGAGACATTACACGCAGAGAAGACATATGACTGTTGCAAACATAATATGATTACGGGCTAAGGCAATTGATTGGTGAATTAAGGCACTACTTGACATTCCCGTGAGAGAGCATCGCATTATGATTGTGAGTAATCATAGCGATCATATTATGATTAGCTGCAGCCATACTATGATCACCCCAACCATAGCCCCAATCATAATATGATAATCTTCGAATCATATCACTTCTTTACGTGTACGATAGAAGTACATTCCCCGTTTAGATGTTCGAAAATATTTACAATCACTGTCAATAAAAATACTGTTTTGCGTCAACATTCTAACCTTCTTCGTTATCATGTCCTTGTATGTTTCCCCCGATTTAAGACATTGTCCAAATATTATTCTGATCTACTTAAACTTCTCGTGACTGTAATCCCAAAAAATCACTTTCTATTTTAATGTTCGTCACTTCGTCTTGTTTTTTGTTAACTACGCACGTCCAAAAAAGGTTCTTAGGCCCAGTTTTTGAATATGATATATTTTATTTTATTATTATTTAATATCCAGTTTGTGAGTTTATAATAATCTACACTCAGAAAAATTGTGTTCTTGGTATTTGGGTGAAATCCATACACAAATCTAGTTAAATGAATTTTAAGATTTTTTTTTTTAATTTGCTAATAGAAATGGCCACGTTTTATAGAATGCAAATTTATTCACAAACGGTATCATGATTTCTGGCCTGTGAAAGCCTTTGTCAGGTGGCTTCGCGGCGACTTATCAACAACATACCCGAACTATTTAGGTAATTCATTCTCACAAACGAATGAGAAGCACAACTCACATTCCGAATATCAGTCGCACCAAGCAATAAAACACAAATGTCACCTCACAAGCATCTCATTGAGTTGCATTTTTTGGATATTTGTTTTTAATGTGTTTACGAGTTCCAAGTTTCGGTACAGCGACCATTAATGTCTGTACTATCATTTGATGCGAATACTAAAAAAAGTGCTTTTAGAAAAAAATATATTTTTTTTTTAATAAAAAAATGTTTTTTGTTTATTGGCACAAAAAAAATAAACATAAACATAGAAAATATGTGAAAAAACATATTTTTATTAGCTAATTTCGAGAAATGAAAACGAGCACTAAGTAAAAGAACTATGCATAAATGTAGAAATTGTGAAGCTACAAAGAGTCAAAAAAAGGTTTTTCTAAAAAATCATGATTTTTACTTTTTGTTGAAAAAACCCTTTTTTCCAACAAGAGGTGTTATTTTGGTATTCAAAGAAAAATTCAATTTTTTGAGATAAAT
This sequence comes from Polietes domitor, assembly GCA_947397865.1. Classification (NCBI taxonomy): domain Eukaryota; kingdom Metazoa; phylum Arthropoda; class Insecta; order Diptera; family Muscidae; genus Polietes; species Polietes domitor. The sequence continues at coordinate 78,627,946 of OX377619.1, read as the reverse complement.
GATCGGTTTTTTTATTTCATAATAAAGAGGAAGGTATGCCGTCTATAATGAAAAACAACATCAGCCAAATGACGACCACGCTTTCAGGACCATATCCTTTTCATGAAATTTTCCATAACCAAATCCCAAAGCGGCTGCCCTATCTCCTCGATAGTCTCACGAATTCTATCTTTGAGGTCTTGAATTGACGCTGGCTGTTGGCGTAGACCTTATCTTTCACGTGGCCCCAAAGGAAGAAGTTGCAAGGTGTTAAATCACAAGATCTCAGTGGCCAATTGTGATCACCTCTTCGAGAGATAAGACGGTTCGGAAACTTTTCCCGTAAAAGTGCAATGGTTTCGTTGCTTGTGTGGCACGTAGCGCCGTCTTGTTGAAAGTAAACGTTGTCCAGATAAATACCATCCAACTCCGACCATAAAAAATCATTAATCATATCTCAATAGCGCCATCCATTCACCGTAACTGTTGATCCAACCTCATTTTCGAAAAAGTAAGGTCCAATGACCCCGCCGGACCATAAACCGCACGAAACTGTCACACGATGAGGATGGAGAGACTTCTCAACAATAACTTTTGGGTTTTCCGAGCCCCAGATGCGACAACTTTGCTTGTTGACGTAGCCACCGATGTGGAAATGGGCCTCATCAGCCAAGATGATTTTTCGATGGAATTCCGGATCATTTTCATTCATGAATTTTAATAATTTCAATGCGTTGTTGAAGCGTATATCGTTCCATTTTTAGTAATGGCGTAGTTTCTATTTGTCAAATTCAAAATAACACCTTTTTTTGGAAAACCCTGTATATATATTCTGGATCGTGGTAAAATTCTAAGACGATCTAGCCATGTCCGTTGTCTGTCTGTCTGTTGAAAACACGCTAGCTGCCGCCGAGGTTCAAATTTTCTCTAAATGTGTCTTATGGTTGCTGGTCGGTTGGGATTGAAAGTGGGCGAAATCGGCCCAGAGGGAAAACTTTTTCCCTAACAAGGACTGAAATTACCCCTAATATTTAGACTATTTAAGCATATTTTTTAATTTCTGCTTATATGCACTTGAAATTTGTTGCGGACATTCCTCTTGTAATTTTAAAGTAACGAAAAGTACAAAAAAATCGGCCGAAATGGGACAAATAGGGATACAAATTTTACCTTTGATACAACAACAGCTAGAAACATGAAATTTGGCATGTGCATCCCTCTAATTGCGTAGATACGCAAAATAGAGCGAACTTTCAAAATTCGTACTTTTAAGTGAAATAATTGGGAAAGAGGGATAATAATGGTGCCAACCAAACCGTTGAAGTTGTAATCGTGTAGGCATTCATCTGAATATGTAGACGCGAAACATGACGGTTTTTTTTTGGAAGGCGATAAAAACGTTACCAACCGCTGAAGTTATGCATTCATCTGATTGTGTAGACGCGAAACATAGAGGAATTTTTCAAAATTTTTTTGGAAGAAAATGGGGCGAAAAGGGATAAAAATGGTACCATGGTACCGGCTGCAGTTGGAATAGTGAAATTCAATGTATACATCGCATTCATTGGAAAAAGTCAGTACCAACCAAGCTATTGTAGCTAGAATTATGAAATTTCGTGTTTACACTCTGGCAGCGTAGACTCGCTAAACAAGAGGATTTCTCCAAATTCGTACTTTTAGGGTCAAAACGAAAAAAAGGAATAAAACAGGTACAATACAAACGAATCATAAAATTAGGTTCTTACATTCCATTGTGGACACGAAACATACTGGATCTTCAGTATTATGGTTGTTTTTCTTTAAGACTGGATAACTAAGCTGCGATAACAAAAATCTAAATAAAAAATTAAATTAATTAAATTAAAACAAGTAAAAACGGAGTTAAGTTCGGCCGGGCCGAACTTTTTATACCCTCCACCATGGATTGCATTCCACAGAGGTTTCGTAGAAGTGCAGTAATATTACAGGAAAATATAATTTTTTTAATATAGCCAAACCAAAACAAATACAAATATTGAAAAATTAATTTTATAAATAAATATAATATTTTAATTATTTCAAACCACGCTTATAAGACAAGGCTACCAATACGTCAATTCAAAAAATAATTATTCTTCTATTTATATTTTGAAAAATATTTTCAAAGCCATAAATATTGGTAGATAGTGGGAGCTACAGTTGGTGGTATTTCCATTCTATTTGAATTTCAAAAGTACAAATTTTGAAAATCCATTATCAGACGTACATAGTGCAAAATAACCTAACTTCATGATTCAACCAATTTTTGCCGTAAAAGAAAAAGTACGAATTTGGAAAAAAAAAACTTTTTATTTTGCGTGTCTATGCAGTCAGAGGAATGTATACACCGAATTCCATGATTCCATTTGGTTGGTACCATTTTTACCCCCTTGACGTTTCTACGCAATTAGAATTTTATCATTCTAGTTGTAGTCGTTTAGTTGGTACTATTTTTATCCCTCTGTACCATTGAATCCCTAGAAAGTATTAATTTCGAAAAATTCGTCTATTTTCCGTGTCTTCGCAGTCAGAGGAATGTATACTCCGAATTTCATGACTCTAGCTGCGGTCATTTGATTGGTACTAATTTTATCCCCTTTTTCATTTTAACCCCAAAAAGTACGAATTTCGAAAAATCAGTTTATTTTCCGTGTCTTCACACTCAGAGGAATGCATACTCCGAATTTCATGACTCTAGCTGCGGTCATTAGATTGGTACTATTTTTATCCCTTTTTTTCATTTTAACCCCAAAAAGTACGAATTTTGAAAAATCCGTGTATTTTACTTATCTATGCAATCAGAGGAATGTATACACCGAATTTCATTATTCTAGGTACAGCCGTTTGGTTGGTACCATTTTTATCCCTCTATTCCTATTTTACCCCTTAAAAGTACGAATTTGGAAAAAATACTTTTATATTATGTACCTACTCAATTAGAGGAATGTACACACAGAATTTCGTGTTTCTAGCTGTTGTCGTTTAATATGTACCATTTTTATCCCTTTTTTGGCCCATTTCACCCCCTACAAATAAGAATCACTTTATGGTGCACGTTTTTGCTATAAGGGGAATGCGCATACCAAATATCAAGCAAATATAAACAGAAATATTCAAAAACATGCTTAAATACTCTAAAATATTAGGGATTATTATGGGTATTTTTAGTCCTTGTGAGGGAAAAATTTTTCCCTTTTGGCCTATTTCGCCCCATTTCAATCCCAACCGATCTACGACTATAAGACGCATTTATGGAAAATTTGAACGTTCTAGCTCCTTTCGTTTAGATGCTAGCGTGCTTTTAACAGACGGACGGACATGGCTAGATCGTCTTAGAATTTTATGACGATCAAGAATATATATACTTTATAGGGTCGCAGGTCGATATTTCAAGGTGTTACAAACGGAATGACAAAGTTAGTATACCCCCATCCTGGAGGTGGAGGGTATAAAAAACTTTTTTTAAAATTATCGCCAAAATCAATATCAATGTGTGTGAAAACAAATTTTGAAAAAATAATTTTGTGTTAAAAATTGTTGACTTAGCCTGGATAATTATCCAGTGTAAGTCAAAATGATGGATATCGAGGCTAAGTCCAATAAATTCGACACAAAATATTTTTTTGAAAATTTCTTTTGATACATATATTTATATTGTAGTTGGCGACAATGTGAAAAAATAATTTTTTATTTTGAGCAAAAAATTAAATTTTTATTAACGTTTTTGTCGTCGCATCTTGTTATCCCGGCTTAAAGAAAAACAGCCCTATTATTACTTTTCTTATCAAAATGGTACAGACATTTGGTCTGTAGCGCTGAAATCTAGATATTCAACTGGAGGAAATCGGCTCCGAGGGAATAAATTTACTATTCATTCAGAATTTATTTCAAGCAATGGACATAATAAGTATGCTTTGTAGTTTGAAATAGTAAACAAATATCGTAATAATGTTCATAAAAAATATCACAATTTACCACACTTCTTTGCAAAGTCGACAGCCTCTAATCTGCTGGCAATACTATGCAATACTGGTGGAGGGTATATAAGATTCGGCCCGGTCGAACTTAACGTCGTTTTTAATTGTTTTTAATTTAATTTATTTAAATTTAAAAAATTTCGTCTACAAAAAAAGGCTTAATTTCTACGTTTATCCATAGATCTTTTACAGGTAGACAGACATTGCCTTCTTCATTAGAATATTTTATCCGTTTTTTTTCTATTTTTGATAGTTTCTTTTTGTAAGAGCAAAAAATATTTTTTTTCGAAAAAAAATTTTTTTCCCATTTCTTAGGAGGCAGTTCATAAACCTCCCTTTCTTTGTAGCCATCACAGTTACCTTTAATTGAACATATAAGCGGTTGTGATTGGACATATACATATATCCAAAACACAATGTTGTATGCTGATTTTATGAATCAGTAAGCTTCAATACACATTTGTTTGAAAATTTGAAGAGGATCTACAGGAGAGTTCCGTTGACCACAATGAACCAAAAATGCGCTTATGTGTTCTTTACAAAAAATAAAAGAAATTTCCAACTGCAGAAAGAATATATATTTATTCTCGTCATTCCATTGTGGAGCATAAGGTCATAAAGTCGCCTTTTTTAACAATAAAAATGGGACCTTTTGAGTTCTATAAAAAAATTAAATCAGAAATTAGCTAATTTAGAAATTAGCCCAAAGTTTCCTACTATTCCTATTTTTCGATTTCAATTTCATTTGGAATTTTCTCAATAACAAATGAAAAAATTCCAATTAAAATTTTCTCATAAAGAAATGGAAAATCTTATAGTCAAGTGGAATTTTCTCAAATTGGAATGGAATTGAAATAGAAAAGCTGCAGATCCAGTGAGGCCGACAAAAACCAAATTTCCCTTTAAATTTTAAAATATTTCAATTGAAATTCAGAATTTACATTTTAAATTGAGAAAATTCCAATTGAAATTAGGAATATCCATTTCATAATGAGAAATTTTTCAATTCGAATTCGAATGGAATTGAAATAGAAAAGCTGTAGATCCAGTGAAACCGGCAAAACCCAATTTTTCGTTTAAACTTTAGAATATTTCAATTGAAATTCAGAATTTACATTTTACATTGAGAAAATTCCAATTGAAATTAGGAATATCCATTTCATAATGAGAAATTTTCCAATTGAAATTGAGAATTTGAAATGGATATTCTCAATTTAATTTGGAATTTTCACAATAAAAAATAAAAACAAATCAATTGAAATTTTCTCATTAAGAAATGGAATTTCCTAATGTCAAGTGGAATTTTCTCAAATTCAAATGGGACATTTCAATTTCAATTGGAAGTTTCTCAAACTGGAATGGAATTGAAATAGATAAGCTGTAGATCAAGTGAAACAGACAAAAACCCATTTTCCCTTTAAATTTTAGAATATTTCAATTGAAATTTAGAATTTACATTTTAAATTGAAAAAATTCCAATTGAAATTAGGAATATCCATTTCATAATGAGAAATTTTCCAATTCCAATTGAAATTGAGAATTTAGAAAATTCCAATTGGAAGTGGAAATTTGAAATGGATATTCTCAATTTAATTTTGAATTTTCTCAATAAAAAATAAAAAGAAGACGGGACATACCGTACAACAACAACCTTTGCATTGTTGCGAGCGATGCAAATTGCAATGAATTGGCAAAGTGAGATTTTTAGTGTGTCGACTTAGTTCGGTGGAATATTTTGTTTATCAGCGCTTCTCATTTGAAATATGTGACCGCTGGTACTAATATGAACCCTGATTAAAGTCAAAGACATACATTCGTTGCGAAAGTTCTGACGAGATGGGGTAGCGCCCATCGAAACTGCGCAGTCAACTTTTAGCTGCAACAATAAAGGTCTCACTTTGCCTTTTTGCTAATTTTGGGTTCTGCTGAAGACTTCAGCACAACCTTTGATCTTAAACCAAAATAAATGACAAGACAAAAATAAAAAAATTCTATTGAAATTTCCTCATTATGAAATGGGAAATCTCAATTTCAATTGGAATTTTCTCAAATTCAAATGGGAAATCTCAATTTCAATTGGAAGTTTCTCAAATTGGAATGGAATTGAAATAGAAAAGCTGTAGATACAGTGAAACAGGCAAAAACCAATCCCTGAATTTATTATTTTTTCTCAGGTTTACAGATCAAATTAGCATCAAATTAGCTTTATAAAGAAACGACTACTTTTATTGAACACTTATTCCGCGGTACTTTTTTCCTGAGCGTTATTAATTATAATTGGACGTATACTACGAGACCATCATCTACTCAAAAACTGGGCCAAAGTTCTTACTTTCTTTCCTTGCTGCACAAAAATTGGTTTTATTCAATACCCATAAATTAACCCCCTCGTTCGTATCATGTTGTTGTCCCAAAAATACCTTAACAAAGAAAACATTTTTAACCTTAAAAACTTTTAACCTTACCATGCGCGGAAATTTAGTGTTGGGTTTTATGGGTGCCACCCTGTGTTGCGAACTGGGTGCTTTGCTGGGAGCTCATAAGCTATTCATAGCACTTTTTATGCGTGTTATACGAGCTCCTCAGGGCTTTTTCGATGTCATACCCAAGGGACGAATATTAGATCGTTTGGCAAATGACATGTATGTATTGGATCTGATAATGCCCTCGAATTTGAGGGTTTGTTGTTCGCAAATATTCAGGGTAGGTTTTATTTTCGTAGATGTAAATTGTTACTAACATGTTGGTAGCCTTCTTAAACTTGGCACTAAAAACTAAACTAAACTAAAGCACTGTTACTAATTATTCGATAACTAATGACACCCCCCTCTACCATCCATCAACTACTTACCCTATGGCACCTTTAAAATAAAATTAATAGTTATTTTGGTCTAAGTTCTGTAAATAAAACATAAAATATGCAAGTAAAACTAAAACAACTAGTTCAGGGGGCAACGCGGAGCGAATGTTTGTTGTTCGTTTGAAAATCTAAAAAAAAAAAATCTACGCTTTTGTGGTTTGTGTAATATTTAGTCCAAACGTTATAGGTTGCTTTCTCCTTGCTTCCAAAATGTACTCACTTACCTTTTTCAAAATTTTCCAAATCATTAATTTGCAGCTTTAATGTCATATGGTGTGGGCTTAGTGCCACATTTGGGCGCCTTACGGGCGGCCACTATATTGCATTTTATTTTGTTGAAAAATGTTCTCAAATTGCCCATGGAATTCTTCGATACCACACCCAGTGGTCGTGTCATGTCGAGATTCTCGAAAGACATCGATTCTCTCGATGTGGTTATACCACGTTTGTTAGGCGGCATCTGGTGTGCGTTCGAGGTAAATCATATTTATGTACATTTATAGCAAAATTCAAAATTGTCCAGTTCAACTACTATTTCGAGGGGTCTATATTGCAAGTCAATTTTCAAATCAAATTCCCGCTCTCTTGTTTTGTAAAACAGCCTGAAAAATAATAAATAAAAACTGAAAACACTTCCTTTTTTATATATTTTTTTTTTTTTATAAAATTTTACATTTTGAACAGTTGAAAAGTCACATGGTGTTCTGAATATCTTTTTCATCGATCTTCTTCCAAGTCATGTTGCTATAAATGGAATATCCCACCTCCATGAATTTCGTTTGTTTAGCTTCATGAACCATGCAAACATTTTCTATCGCGGGAGACACTAAAGCGTTACGCCAAGAAGTTGAAAATGATCGCTTTCCTACCGAAGAAGTACCTCTTGTCGAGAAGAAATATGCCACTTCCGCGATGCACGCAGAAAAGACATATGATTGTTGCAAGCGTAATATGATTGCTGCTAAGGCAATTGAAAGGCATCATATAATTTATGAAAATAATGATAGTGGTTAATCATGAAATGGTCATAATGAAAATATTGTGATTATCTAAAGCCATAATCCTAATCATAATATGATACTCTTCGCCTATGGTTGCGGCAATCGTTACTCTTCTCTGCGTGTACTCACTACTTAGTGACTTCTAGAAGTAGAAAAGACGTCTATAAATAAATATTTTTTTATTTATTCAGTTTCATTTCAATTCAATCAATACAAACAATCGTTTAATTATCTTCCAGGCGTGTCAAAGTAGTGACTTCTGCCTTTTCAGCCATACTATAATTTCCCCGACCATAATCCTAATCATAATATGATACTCTTTGCATATGGTTGCAGCAATCATAACTCTTCTCTGCGTGTACTCATTACTTAATGACTTCTAGAAGTAGAAAAGACGACTGTATGCGAAGTGAAAATGCGAAAATGTAAACAAATATTTTTTATTCATTCAGTTTTATTTCAATTCAATCAATACAAATAATTATTTAATTATCTTCCAAGCGTGTCAAATTAGTGACTTCTGCCTTTTCAGCCAATTATTTTGTGGCTAGTCAAAAAAAAAACACACCTAAAATGATGATTATTTTTCGACCAGGTCTAATGTACATGAAGTAATATATACAATATTGAAACTTTTAAAATTTCATAACGGTTGTTTTGTATTATACGGCTTTAAGTTATCACTAACAAACTTTCAACAATTTTTGGACCCCAGGATCTCATGAAAAGAGGACCTCAAAATAAGAAATGAATTGTTATCGATATTTCGCTTAGTTAACGAGTTATTGGACGCTTGTTTGTAAAAAAGGATTTTTTGTAAGATGAAAAAAGGAAAAACAATAAAATGAAAATTTTCGATAACCATATTAGTTATCGATACATCGAAATTGAAAAAATCGATTTTTTTAAATAAGTTTATTTAGACGAAAAAACGAAAAAATCGGATACAAATTTTTGATAACTTTCGAGTTATCGAAACTAAAAATATCGGGGATGCTCCGACTTTTGTAGAAAACTTAAAAAACGGACAGAAGAAGTAAAAGTATTTTTTTCGATAACTGACGTGGTTACCTAGAGATATTGTACAATATTCGACAAAGAGGTGTCCCACCCAATGTGAAGAAATATTGAAGGCGATAATTTTGCGGAAAAAATTAAAAATGGCCGAATCAAAGATACATCCTCGGTTTTTAAAAAACTTTTCCTTTTTAAATAAATTGCGGTTATTAAAAGATTTATTAAAACTCATAAGAGCGCCGCCGCACAGTGTTTCAGAATCAAAATCCATCGGCCAAAATTCAATAACCAAATTAGACAAGGACCCAAGGATTATTTTGAGATATTAGCATTAAAAATCAGGAAATCGGATATATTTTAGATATCGGTCCAAAGTTGACTACTTTTCGTATTTTTCGATTTTAAAGAAAATTAAAATTTTTATTTTTTTTTTGTTTTTATGTTTTTCTAACATATTTTTATGTATTTGCCCATAATGCGAAGAAAAATTTTAATTTTTTTTTGTATTACAGATTTTCACGTTTTTCAGATTTTGAAAATTGAAAAAAAAACGTAATTTCTTTTTTTGACTTTGTCGAACTGTTTCTCACTAATTTTAAGAGATTTTGCAATCAATTTTTTTTATTTGAAATTGTGGTTTCTTTGTCTTATTATGATGCCAAAACTATGCTTGTGCCAAATATAGTTTGGTTGTAATGAATATTGTAAAAAATATCCTTTTTGAAGAAATGTCAGACTTTGGACCAACACAACTTTTTTCCTTCAAAAGCTTTTAACGAAATGTATACATATTTGGAAAGGTTCCCCGTTTTTGTAGGCTAAATTTTGCCTGCACGAAATTGCACCCTTGGAAGATAGGATACATTTAGTACAAAAAGTCAGATTTTTTATTTCCAAAACGCAATTTAGTCGTTTTCGTCTCATTAACTTCTGATGAGATGAGTAAATTTCCTTTATCCTCATGCTAAATTTTATAACAATCGGAGTCCACTTGCCGGAAATATGCAAAATAATAATAATAATAATACTAAATCAAGTGTTTCCAAATATGTATATATTTCGTTAAATGATTTTGAAGAAAAAAAGTTGTGTTGGTCCAAAGTCAGACATTTGTTCAAAAAGGATCATAATAAAGCTAAGAAACCACAATTTCAAATAAAAAAAATTAGTGAAAAATCTCTTAAAATGAGATAAAGCAGTTCGACAAAGTCAAAACAAATATACGTTTTTTCAATTTTCAAAATCTGAAAAACGTGAAAATCTGTAATACCAAAAAAATTAATTTCTTGGCATTATGAGCAAATACGTAAAAATATGTTTAAAAAAACATAAAAATGTCAATTTTCTTTAAAATCGGAAAATACGATTTCTCGATTTTTAATTTTAGTATCTCGAAATATTCCTGGGGCCCTTGTCTAATTTTGGTTTTTTACAGAACTCAAAAATGTCTACTAGAACAAAAGATATTGAATTTTGGCCGATGGATTTTGATTCTGAACCACTGCGCGTTTTTTAAAGCCCGTTTTTAAGTTTTCTGTGAAAGACAGTTCTTACGATATTTTAGTTTCGATAACTCAAGTTATAGAAAACATTTTCCTTAAAAAATCGATGTTTTTAGTTTTCGATATCGATGTGACGATAACTAAAATAGTTTTATTTTTAATTTTTTACTTTTCTTTGTCATAATTATTTTTGTTATCGAATTATTTTTCTAACTGAAAATAATCGATACTTTTCGATTTTTTCTTCTAATTTTCGATTTTGAGACCATTGGAACGAGAAAAATTCTAATCGTGATGACTAAGCGAGATATTTATAATATGCCAACCATTTTTTCTTATCGGTATCGAAGGTTTGGAAAACGGGTAAAAATAAACAAAAATCCCAAAAACTGCCTCTGAGTCAAAAATCATAAATGAATAAGAAGGTCCGTCCGTATCATTTCAAAAATTGAATGAGTTACGTTAGATTAAAATGTGAAAAATAAAATTTAAGAGAGTGCTGTCGTCGGTTTTGACAGAAATCATTCAAAATAACATAAACATTTCAAAATTAAGAACGCCGAGAACAAAGAAGAATAGGATAATTTTTGGCTTATTATGAATTTTTTTTTTAGCAATTAGTTAAATAAAGAATAATAAGTAAAATGTTCACAAAATTCGTGTAAAATACGACACAGTTTTTCAGTATTTTAATGTTGTTTGTCGTTGCTTTGTGCTGTTTTCTTTAGTTCGTTCACAATTAAACAAAAATCACGAAAAATGTTCATTTTGAAACACCCATTGGTGAAGACCTAAGAGTGGGAAAACGAGTGTCGCTCTTTCATATACATTTTAATCGCACTTAACTGTCAGAAATCAAAGAGTCGGACGGACCTTCTTTTAGATTTATGTTTTTTACTCGGAGTCGCCTCTTTTTTGTATTTTTAAACTAATTAATTTTCCCAACCTTTTACCCACTCCACTCATACACAATCACATTTTTTTTAAAATTTGCTACCACCGCTCTAACTGCCCCTAGTAGACACCTAGGGGAATCAAATGTATGACCGATCACCAATATTTTTTCAACCTCCACATTTTCTCAGTACATATCTACCCTCTATGTTCAAACGTTAAGGTGGCCCCATATATTTTTATTTTTTATATATTTTTTAAAAAGAAAGAGCCAAAACTGCCCCGCAGTCACCTCTAGAGAGGAGACATGTGGAAATGAACCCCATTAATTTCTCCACCCCAACATTTTACCGGACCATAGCTACCCCCTATCACCACTCTTTCAAGGGGCTCCCATATACGATTTTTTTTACAAAATTTGCTCTCAGCGTTCTGTTCCAATGAGGTCCCTTTTAAATTATTTTTTATAATATTTTTAAATAATTTACACAGAGAAAAGTTTGTAAAAACGAAGTTCATTAGAAAATATTTTATTTTATTATTGTTTTATATTTAAAATGGTTTCTTTTTAAACGAACATTGCAAAATTCTGTTTTTACTGTTTATTAACAAGGCGCGTTCTGCAAAATAAGAGTGTGAAATGTCCCCCACTTAAATATCGACTGCAAATACCCTAGTTATGGTTTTATATTTTATACACCACACCAATCTTTTTTTAACTTTTTGATTATATCTAAGTAAGTAAATAAGTAAATAACACATATTTTATTGGCTCCAATCTATTCTTGACTAACATTGTAGTTTTGTAGTAGTAGTTTGACGATAAGTTTATTATCCTATCTACCCTAACACAGCATTTTCATTAGCATTACTTTTGAATTTGCAAAGTATTTTTAGCAGATATTCTTCTTTTCCTTTCGCCTTTGTATGCCTGACAAAAGTGCGAAAATAAATTATTAAATCATCTATATCCTTTGGAATTTAAATGGATAAATTAAATTAAAAAGGAGGAAACTGAGTACACAGTTCTTTTACATACGATCTCTAGTTTCTTATGTATATTAGGGTGTGTTGATTTTAGACAATTTTCGATTTTCAAAAACGTATAGTAAAAAAATGGTGGGTGGAGTGCTTTGCAATTGTCAGATATATTTTTATTTTTGTGATAAAAATTTTTTTGTGATCGTTTTTCTTTTGACGATTTATCGAGCACACCTTAATTTCATCACAAAAATAAAATTTTATCGGAGAATGACACAGCATGCCACAGCTTTTCATAATTAAATGTTTTGAAATTAAAAAAATATATTTTTTTATTAAAATTACAATTATCGTCGAATGTACCTTTATTTTAGAAGTATAAGCCCGATCGAGCCGAGTAATAATTATCAGGGCTACAAATGTTGCAAATGTAGTAGCAGTCGTTAAAAAAGTCGATTTTTCTTCGATTTATCGAGCTAAACTAAATTTTATTACATAAATAAAAATATATCTGAGAATGGCAAAGCATTCCACCACTTTCTTTAACTAGACGTTTTTGAATTTTATCTTTTTTTATTAAAATTACAATTATCGTCAAATTATTATATTATTATTGAAGTGTAAGCCCGATCGAGGCGAGTAATACCATAAATTGAAGGTAATTATGGGGGCTTCTAATATCCTTTTCACGTAGAAGCAGTGGTTTAGTACAGGGTTGCCCATATTCGACGGACCCATGTTTTTTTTAAAAAAATCAAAAAAAAAATAAAAATTTGGCGGTTGGCAATCTTAATCATTTAATTTGTTCCAAGTAGATTTGTTTACATCAATTTTTGAATATGATATCTCTCAAATGGCCGCCTCTGGCGTTGATGGCGTATTGTGCCCTTTTTGCAGCATTTTCCATCGTTTTCGCCAACATTTCGGCCGGAATAGCGGCTATTTCTTCACGAATGTTGTCCTTGAGCTCTTCTACGGTCCTTGGCTTGTTAACGTAAACCTTTGACTTCAAATATCCCCACAAGAAGAAGTCAGGCGGCGTCAAATCGGGCGAACGCGGTGGCCAGTCCAAATCACCACTTTTCGACATCAAACGGCCCGGAAACAAATTCTTCAGAAAATCGATTGTTATGCGACTTGTGTGCGGTGGAGCGCCGTCTTGTTGAAACCAGAACTGCCTCATACGCTTTCGACGAATAATTGGCATCACAAAATTGGTCATCATGTCGCGATAACGCTCCTGGTTGATGGTAACAGCATGGCCATTTTCATTTTGGAAGAAAAACGGCCCAATGACCGTTTTCGCACTAACGCCGCACCAAACTGTGACTTTTTCGTCATGAAGAGGCACTTCTTGAATCTCCTGAGGATTTTCAGTGGCGTAAATACGGCAATTTTGCTTATTTACGGTCCCATTCAATGTGAAATGGGCTTCATCGGACATGATAATTTTGTTCCAAAATTGCTCGTCATCTTCGGCCATTTCGATGACTCTTTGGGCCCATTCCAATCGACGAGGCTTGTCCACAGGCAACAATCTTTGCGTCAATTGAATTTTGTACGGGAACAAATGCAAATCAACGCGAATAATCCGTTGTAAAGTGGACCGAGCCATGCCCAACTGCTGAGAACGGCGTTTTTGGGATGTTCTTGGGGACCTCTCAACACTGGCTCGTACGGCAGCGATATTCTCGGCCGATCGCCTTGGTCGACGTTTATTTGGCCTCTTCGGATTAGAAAGAGCTTCACCAGTCGAAAATTTTTCGTATAAACGCTTAATGGTGTTCTTAGAAGGCGCACTTCTCACATTTTTTAATATTTTAAAAGCACGTTGAGTTTTCACAATTGACTTGTTCTGTTGAATGTAAATTTCAACTATTTCAGAGCGCTTGCGTGGCGTGTATTGTTGCATGGTAAAAATCTGCTTGGACTGACGCTTCAAACGCGGTATGCCATTAAGCGATCTGACATCTCTGTCAAAAGTTATGGCGTTGCCAGATGGGTCCGTCGAATATGGGCAACCCTGTAGAAGCCTTTAAAAAAATAAAAAACGTTTAAAAAATATTTTTCATTTGACGATTTAGCGAGCTAAACTAAATTTTATCACAAAAAATAAAAATATATCTGAGAATGGCAAAGCATTCCACCATTTTCTTTAACTAGACGTTTTTGAAATTAAAAAAAAAAATAATTTTATCTTTTTTTCATTAAAATTGCATCGTCAGAGGTACCCTTATTATTTTTGAAGTATAAGACCGATCGAGGTGACTAATACCTTAAATTAAAGGTAATTATGAGGGCTACTAATGACTTTTACACGTACAAACATTGGTTTAATAGCAGTGGTAAAAAAAATTAAAAAACGTTTAAAAAAGCTATTTTTCTTTTGACGATTTAGCGAGCTAAACTAGATTTTAACACAAAAAATAAAAATATATCTGAGAATGGCAAAGTATTCAACCACTTTCTTTAATTAAACGTTTTTGAAAATCAAAAATTGTCTAAAATCTACACACCCTAATGTGTATGGTCTTGTCAGGTCCCAAAAAAACTCTATGAAATAATTAATGAAAATAATTTATATTTTCTGCTCGGATTTATTGCATAAAGATAATGAAATAGTATTTGGGTGTTTTTGAATGTAATACATTCGAGTGGCAGCTATTTCAAGTTTTGTCTTTGATAATGGAAGGTATGATACACTTTGGTCATATATGCATGTCATACCCTGTGTGTGGATAACTCATCAGTGGATTTTCTGCTCAGATTATTGACAAATTGTATTGTCATTTATTTATTTGGTTTAAGACCAAAGGTTGTGCTGAAGTCTTCAGCAGAACCCAAAATTAGCAAAAAAGCAAAGTGAGACCTTTATTGTTGCAGCTAAAAGTTGACTGCGCAGTTTCGATGGGCGCTACCCCATCTCGTCAGAACTTACGCAACGAATGTATGTCTTTGACTTAAATCAGGGTTCATATTAGTACCAGCGGTCACATACGACAAATGAGAAGCGCTGATAAACAAAATATTCCACCGAACTAAGTCGACACACTAAAAATCTCACTTTGCCAATTCAATGTTATGCATGTGCTCGCATCGCTCGCAACAATGCAAAGGTTGTTGTTGTACGGTATGTCCTGTCTTCATTGACAAGTTGACAAATTCTTGAAGTTATCTTTCTGTTATTTCCATTATCAAACACAAAATGTTCCTTTGTCAGAAGAAATACTTGCTCGAAAAAGCTGCATTCAAAAACGCCTAAAAAACAATCAAGATCGATTTGTTTACAAATTGTATATGGGTGATTCCATTGGAACGGGTGTGACACTTTTCCTTAAATATTTTTAAATATCTCTGATATTCATTGACTGAGATTTTTGCTATATTGGAATATTATTTAGTTAATCGGAATATTATTTCAAATATAAATATGTCTTATGATATACTACAATCTAGAGTGTCACGGGTGTGACCTTAGCTTTGAAAAAAATCTTGAGGTTTTACTTATTTTCTTTAATTCTGTAATACTCTTCCATTACATGACTTTATTCATTTTTGCTAATCAAATGAGTAGTTTATGCACCTTCTTCTAAAGTATACATTATCGACATCTCTTTATGAATATACGAAATATAGTATATTTAAATTGTAACGGGCGTGACATTTTAACGGAAATTTTGTTAAGTCACCAGCCTATATTTGGAAAAGGAAATTATCATACCTATTGTTGTCATTAGTTTTTTGAAATATAATCAACGATATGTATTATGAGAAGTATAAACATTACGAATGTTTATCGGTATTTACTTAAATTATAAATTGATTTTGAAATTTTGTCGAAAAAAGGGTCACTTTACGTGGAATCACCCATATCTGTTCGTCTCTGTCATGCGTTGTTTCATTCTATCAATCCAAAAAAAGTGATCTGGGAAAAACCAATGTCATATGAGCTTTAGCTCTGCATTATGTAGAGATGTCACTCCAACTTGGCCAACCCCACTGTGATGATCTTGTTTTTTTAGGGGGTTTATGTGCATTACAATTAATCTCAACTCTTAAATTCGTATGTACTGCGGTGCCTTTACTTTTTTGTGTATATTTTGCCAATTCAGAATGCTGCTAATGGAAAGTCCTTTTTGCGCTGCTAACTAATTTATTATTATTCGTATGTTTATCTTCCCCAACCCAACCCGTTGTATGCTAAAAAAACCCACCAGAGAAGAAACCAAAAAAAAAAAACAAAAAAAATCATTCGTCTTAACATCCTGTAGCAATTTGGTCTCTCCACATCCATATTTTCTTTTCCATTGTTTTTTTGTGTTCTTGCCTGAAACTGACTTTGAAACTTTTGTTTTTAGCTATGCTCTCCTATGCTCTTACCATAGCACCGTGGCTTGGTACATTACAAGCTGCCCGTGCTCTCTATAAAGAATTGTTGGTGAACATTTTCCGCTTGCCTATGTCTTTTTTCGATACCACACCTGTGGGTCGTATCTTGTCACGTTTCTCAAAAGACGTTGATTCGTTAGACACCACGTTACCCGAACTATTTGATGGTTACATTTGGTGTGTATTTGAGGTAATTTTAAAATAGTTTTCTCGAACATTTTTTTCCTTTTAACAATTATGCACAATGTTTGTTATCTTATCCCCCAAAAATAGTCACCAGAGTATTTATTAAAATAGGAAAATAGGAAAAACGCCTTTGAAATTTTTATGACAATCAATGATCGTCGTGGAAAAATCTACTCTTACGGCAAAAACCACGAACATGAGAAGCTCTCTGACACGCAAAGGTGGCAGTGTCAGCGAGCATCTCATGTCTAGATCAATAACCAATGTTACTGAAAGACATCAAACCCCCCAAAAATATTCCCCCATTAGTGCATGAAGTCCCTTTAAAAATTCTAGGTTAGAACCGGTACTGAAGTTAGAACCGGTACTGATTATTTTTTCAAATTTCTAGTTTTATTGTAAATAATGATCTTTGTCATTTAATAATGGAACACTATCAATATCATTCATATGACTACCACGACTGGCTGGGCAGTACCTCATCCGATTAACCCAATTTTTCAGTACAACCCAAAATCCAAACCAAACAGTGACTCGTTGTGGATGCATTGGCTTCTCAATAGTCACGTGTGGGTTCCCTCAACCCCATATGCGGCAATTTTGCTTTTTGACATAGCCACCGAGCAGAGTTACAAGCCGACCCAGAATTATCGGTGGCGGCGCACAGTGTATTATCAGCGGCAAAAACTCCCAAATTGCATGCGCCCAAATCTCGACTTTACTGATTGGACTTTTCAAAGAACATTCCTATTAAGCATATTCTAAAAGATTTGACCAATACCCGCGGCTAACTTAAGCTTTCATAAATGCTAAAATAGTTGAAAATTTCATCATAACCCCTATTATGATATTTATTTAGGATGTATTTTATTAGAATGTATCTCGGAAACCATGTATCGTATTGAAATTTCGTTTAGTTCGTAGAAAATAGGAGCTCTTGAGGTGTTCTTTTACATTTAAAAAAGTGTAAACACGTTGTTGCTTTCCTTTTCAGGCAGAGGTTTACCTGAAGTTTGTATTTATTTAGCATTTTTAATTTTCTAAAGTATAAAACTATATACGCCAGGCTGACCGATGTCTCGGCATTCGCAAATATTGTTAAACTATTGTCTTATTTATTCATTTTAAAAAGAATATTCTGCTTTTAGTCTCCCAACATCGATTTAATTACTGAAATGGTAAAACCTTCTAAGCAATACTTTCGTCGGTGTTCTCTGTTAATGTATTTTGGAAAATTTATTTAAAGCATACTTTAGGGATGTAAGGTTGTATGACATGCGAGCGCATGTAAAGATTGGTCTATAGTAATCTGAAGTTGAGTATCAAGCTATAATAGCCTTTTTCGTCGATTAAAAAATGAAATACTTTTTCTCAAAAATTGCGAAAATAGTAAAAAAATAAAAATTTTGGGCGTCGAACTGAAAATTTTCATTTAATTGTGGACTCAAATGAAATCACCGGTAATGATTTGTATTAACATATATATGAAAATAATAAATTTATAACGTTTTTTTTTTTTTTCATTTTAACATGGAAGGTAGGCGTGGTTGTGGGCGGATTTAAAAACAATTGTTTTTGATATAATTTTGATCTAATTTGTGCGAAATTTAAAGGTCCTAGCTCTACACCTTCTAATTTTTGGCGCAGCTTGTATGAAAATATTCCAAAATTCAAACCAAACAGTGACTCGTTGTGGATGCATTGACTTCTCAATAGTCACGTGTGGGTTCTTCAACCCCATATGCGGCAATTTTGCTCCTTGACATAGCCACCGAGATGAAAATGAGCTTCATCTGAAAACACGATCATTTTCCTCGTTAATTGCTTACTCACTACTTTGGTAGTATGCTTTTTAATATTTCCCATTTTTATTTTATTTTATTTGTTAATTAAACAAAAACGTGAAAATAAAAACGAATGTTATTTTACCTTTCAAAGTCAAAGTAATCGGTAGTTTAAATTTAAAATGTTACATGGCCCACCCTATAAAACAAATGGTAGTAATCTTCATGTACTAATGGGTTCATTTTATACCCTCCACTGGGGTATTATGTCTTTGTGTGTTTGTGTTGCACTGAAAAATGAAATAGTTTCATTTATGTGTGTTCTTGGATATAATGAAATGTTTCGTAGCCGTTATGAAATATTTCATTAACAATATTTTTAATGATTGACAGTATACAGGGAAATAGTTATGAAATGAATGATATCTATGGAATGAAATCTATTTTCGTAGACACTACGATAAAAATAAAGTATTTTTTGTGGCATGCGATTAGGGTTTGGGGTCCGGGAATTCCCGAATATTTCCCGGGAATACGGGAAATATTTAAAAAATTATTTATTATGTTGATCAATAATTTAATGTTACTATATAAATTGGAATTTTAAGATGTATTTCAAATTCATATATGTATTTACATTACTGACAATAATAAGTATTTGTTGAGTATTTGTTTATATTATATTACTACAAACAAAACTTTTTTATGCGAAACCCAGCTAGGGGAATAAAAATACTTTTTGTGAGGCTATTTGCAGGATCTTTATTGTGAAATAAAAATATCATGTCGACAATACTATGGCTTACATAATGTAAATTTTATTGTTTTCCTAGATGAATCGAGGAAGAAGATATTCTTCAAGAACAATTTACTTTACATATGTAGCCAGAAAGAAAATAAAAATAGGAATAGAATAAAAATTGTTCGCCTGGAAACTTTCAAGAGAAATATAATAGGAATATACATATATGCTACGGTGTATTTCAATGGCCATTTGTAAGAATGACTGGACTATTTCAATATTTTTATTTTTTATGAATTTATTAAATTAATATTAATTTGTTATGTTTCTATTGTTTTTACAGTTTAGAATATTCCCCCCTGTTTCTATAAAATATTTTTGTCGCCGGACGAATGAATATTCTAAATTAAATGTGTCATAACATTTTCCGTCATATGAGTTATTTGTTTCCATAATCGTTTTCAATTTTGAATCTAGTGAAGGTGTCAGTCACTTCTACCTGCGATATAAATGTCCAATTCTGACGATTAGTCTACACCTTTTCAAGTTTATAATGAGAAAATGTAATTTATAATCAGAATATGTAAGTTCATGATGAGAAATGTAAATTCATAACAGGAAATGTAAATTCATAATAGGAGCATGATAATTCACAATCAGCACTCTAAATTCGTAATGTGAAATGTAAAATCATATTGAGAAATATAAAATCATAATATGAACATACAAATTGATAATGAGGTATGTAAATACAAAATGAGAAAATCCAAATTGATAATGAGAAAATATAAATTCATAATCAAGAACTGTAAAATTTATAATCGAAGCTATGTATGTACGTTTTTCTATGGATATTTTAGAAACACATATTTTTATTAATGTTCTGATTATAAATTTACATTTTTTATTAGTTTATATTTTTTCATTATGAATTCATATTTTCTGAATATGAAAACGTATTTTCTGATCATGAATTTGGATTTTCTGATTACAAACTTGTATATTTCATTATGAAATGGTATGTTCCTATTATGAATTAATTATTCTCAATATAAATTAACAATTTTCATTACGAATTCATATTTCTCATTATGAATTAACATGTTCCTATTATAAATTTACATTACCCATTATGAATTTATATGTTCCTAATATGAATTTGCATTTCTCAATATAAATTTGTATGTTCCTAATATAATCTTGAAAAGGTGTAGAGTAAAATATTTGTAAAATGAAAAATAATTTGACAATAACATTTGTTTTTAATTTGTAATATGACAGTATTGAAAAACAACACACCAGTTATTAAATGTTGATATTTTAAACCATATTGGGCATACCTATAAATAAATTAATTTTTCCCGGGAATTCCCGGGAATGAAATTTTTCATTCCCGTAGTCAGGCTGAATACAAATTTATTTGGTTTAACACATTGAGTGCCAAGCATTTTTTGGACTATAAGTAAAAGCAATCACTGTCGTACGGAAATGTACGACGTGGCACTCAATGTGTTAAGGTAAATTTTAGTCAGGCTGAGTACAAATTTACTTGGTTTAAGGAAAATTTTCCTCAGATTGAGTATAAATTTACTTGGCATGACTACAAATTTACTTAGTTTGAGTAACAATTTAATATTTTCCTCAGTTTGAGTATAAATTTATTTGATTTGAGTAAAATTTCTTAAAAATTTTCCTTAGATTAAGTAAAGATTTACTAGATTTGAAGAAAAATTTTCCTCAGTTTGAGTAAATTTTACATGCTTTGAGGAAAAGTTGAACTGGAATCAAGTTCAAAGTATGACCTATTTTCAAAGAAAAGTTTGTACTTGATGTGAGAAATTATTGCCTTAGCGCTATACGAAGATAAATTTTCCTCAGTTTTAGTACATCCGTGGCATACTTTTTTCTGAGTGCAGTAACTGCCTGGCCGGCCTCATTTTGGGGAAAAATACGGCCCGATGAAGCCGCCAGCCAATAAACCGCACCAAACAGTCACTCTTTGTGGGTGCATTGGTTTTTAGACAATCACTCTTGGATTTTCATTCGCCAAATGCGGCAATTCTGTTTATTGACGAATCCACTGGGGTTCAAAATGTGTGATTAAATTGACCGAAAAAATCACGAAGTGCACTATATGCATTTTGATTTGAACGCCCATTTTCATAATAAGCCTGAATAACATTAACGCGTTGCTCGATTGTGTATCTATCCATGGTTCAAATTGAGTTTGTCTGAAATTGAGAAATGTCAAATGAAATGCAGAAAAAAGCTTGACGGCTTGAATGGCCGCTGATAGAATCATGGAATTCGGTGTATACATTCCTCTGATTGCATAGACACGTAAAATAGAGGGATTTTTCGAAATTAGTACTTTTAAGGGATCTAATTAAAAAGAGGGATAAGAATGGGACCTACCAAACCGCTGAAGTTGAAATCATGAAACTCGATGTATACATTCTGACTATGAACACTCGAAAAAGTGTTTTTTTCGAAATTTGTACATATGGGCGGAGAATGGGGCGAATGGGGATATCTTTAAAATTTATACTTTTCTTATCACTTTGTCTGTATCTGAAAATGCTTCTTTCTAATGGCGACTGACAATCGCTTAATATTTAGGCATGTTCACTTTCACAATTACAGCATTTTATTTATATATAGTAGACGATTTTAAACAGTGCGCATAAGTATACATTACAGTTTGAAATAGTAATCAAATATAGTAATGTGCATAAACATATCACAATTTTCGTAATATGGTACTGTGCTTCTATGTAAAGTCGACAACCTTTAATCTGCTGGTAATACTGTGCAATACACTCCGTGGTGGAGGGTATATAAGATTCGGCCCGGCCGAACTTAACGCCTTCTTACTTGTTATAATTGTTTTATAAATATGGTACCTTCCACACAAATTATCCTGCCCTACGTTAAATTTAATTCCTTATAACTTCCGTATATATGTTCTCTGAGAGTATATATAAGACGGTTTAGCCGACTGAATCTTACTTACTTGTTTATGTTACACTTTTGTCAATTTTTTTCTGAGTTGATAGATAAATTGTTATTCTAGTCTTAGAGTAACTTATTGGTCGAATTTTGAGACGTTTATAGTATTTTTTGTGTTGTTTTTAGTGGCAATTGAAATTAAAACATGTTTGAAGTTTATTAAAAACAAATAGCTGTGGACATTCATTTCAATGAAGACTATCTCCGCAGCGCTCATTTGTGCAAAAATAGTTTGGTAATTTTTGGTTCTGATAATTTGATTCTTTTGTATTAATTTGCACCCAAGGACTTTCAAACGTCCTTTTTCTCTGCGTGTACCTAAGAACATTTAGAAACATTTTTATTTTTCCCTCAACTTGTAGTAATGTAGTTTTAGACTATATATATAAAGAAATTTCTTCTGATCAGTAGTCTTCCTTATGTGTTTTGTACTAACACTTGTTGCAATTATATTTATAAAACTACAGCACACTTCTAGTAGTTGCATAATTTGGGATTTACCTTCTCCTTGAAAATAAAAAGGAAAGGGATTGCATGTTTAGAAATTACTTTTCCTCCTCTCTAAGGGCAATGGATTTGCTAGACACGTGTGGCATGTGCTGTCTGTCCTTCTTTTTACTATATCTTGTGTGACTCGAAATAAATATTATTCAAAAAAAGACCCCTCCCCCCAACATTTAGCAGAAGCATATAAAACCCTTATTCCCCCAAGTCCAACTAGATTTTAAATTGTTTGTGTTTGTTGTTTTTTCTTTTCGTGGCAATGTGTGCCACTGTAGTCCGTCCTTATCGCTTGCAATCATTTAGAAAATAAATAAATAAGTATTCCCGTGTTTGCAGCTATCTTTTCCTATGGCGTTGCTGTAATGCCATGGCTTGGAGCCCTTCGAGCTGCTCTCATTCTCCATTGCGGTTTATTGGTGAACATTTTCCGTCTGCCATTGCAATTTTTCGAAACCACACCGTTGGGTCGTATCTTGTCACGATTCTCCAAAGATCTTGATTCGTTAGATACAACCTTACCCAGACTCTTCGATGATTTACTTTGGTGTGGATTTGAGGTAAATAACACTTCCTGTTCTTTTACTTACTTTTGGTTTTTTGAGCCATTTCAGTTTTTTTCTTCTTTTTTTTCTGTTGTACAAGCTCCAATCGCAAAGATTATTATTGCATTGTTTGGGCTTCAGAACAATTCAAAGTGGGCGAATTGTATGCAAAATATATTGAATTTTGTTCGTGTGCAGTTGAAATAAGATATTGTTCAAAAATATATTTTTAGACGGATTTGTACTTTCTGAATTGCTGAGGAGTGGTACGAATTTTGATTTTTTTCTAAATCTCGAAAATATTATTTTTAATTAATTTTAATATATTTAATTTTAAATGATGAATATTTGAAAAATTCCAAGTTTTTGATGGAAAATGGAGAAGAAAAAACATCATAAAATTTGGTGAAATTTGTTTTCATAAGAATTTAATTTGAATCTACAGGGTGGGTCATTTAAAATTGTAAATTTAACACAATTTGGCTGTTTTTCTTTAAGACTGGATAACTAAGCTGCGATAAAATAAAAACCTAAAGAGAAAGTTCTAATTTCAATCAAAATAGACAAGTAAGAAAAGGCTAAAGTCGGTCGATACACTACACTTTATACTCCACTACATTTCAATTCGGTGAAAATGTGAACGACATTTGTATGGGAGCTATATATAAATCTGAACCGATCTCATCCACTTTTATCATAGAATCATCTATAAATATAAGATGTCTGTAAATATAAGATGTCCTGCCGAATTTGAAGAAAATCGGTTGAGGTATGTGGTTTCTACAGCGGTTAACCTCTAATCGGGAGCGAAATTTGTATGGAAGCTATATCTAAATCTGAACCGATTTGACACATATTTACCACAGATGTTTCTAGTTAAAATATGAGGTGTTGTGCCAAAAATTTGTTCAAAATCTGTTTAAATTTAAGGTTTCTAGACCGGAAAATGTCAAATAGGGAGCGAAATTTGTGTAGAGGCTATATCTAAATCTGAACCGATTTGGCCCATTTTCACCACAGATATTTCTAACTTTGATAAAAGGCGTTGTGCAAAATTTTATCAAAATCGCTTCAATTATGAGGCTTCTAGAGCTATAGGAGCTATATCTATGTGGATAGGAGCTATATCTAAATCTGAACCGATTTGCTTCAAATTTAATAGCGCCCGTCTTCGGCATGCAAAAATCTTTTGTGTCAAGTTTCGTTAGAATCAGACAATAATTGCGACCTGTATTGTGATTACACGAATAGATGGACAGACAGACAGACGGACATGGTTAAATCGATTAAAAAAGTGATTATAAGTCGATCGGTATCGGTGTTACAAACAAATGCACAAAGACATTATACCCTGTGGTGTAGGGTATAAAAATTCCAAAAATTTATAAAAACAAATTTCCAAAAAATAATTGTATGTTAAAAATTTTGGACTTAACCTGAATAATTATCCAGTGTAAGTTAAATTTATGGTTATCGAGGCTAAGTCCAAAAAAGTCCACACAAAATAATTTTTTTGAAAACTTGTTTTGATACAAATATTTATATTGTGAAAAAATAATTTTTTATTTTGAGCAAAAAATTAAATTTTTATTAACGTTTTTGTTATCGCAGCTTGTTATTCCGGCTTAAAGAAAAACAGCCCTAATATCATTCATATGACTACCACGACTGGCTCGGCAGTACCTCATTCGATCAACCCAATTTTAAAATACAGACCAAAATCCACTTCAAACAGTGATTCGTTGTGGATACATTGGCTTCTCTGAACCCACAAATGCAGCAAATTTTGCTTATTGGCATAGCCACAGAGATGAAAATGGGCTTCAGCTGAAAACACGAACATTTCCACGTAAAATTCTTATAGTTTGCGTTAAAGTCTCACTACTTTGGAAGTAAGTTTTTTAATATTTCCAAATTTTATTCGAGTATATAGCGTCCCATTTTACAAATGGTAAACATAAACCTGAAAATAAAAATATAAAATAATTTCATTCTAACATTCAAAGTCAAAGTAAAGGTAGTTCAAATTTAAAATGTTAAATGGCCCATCCTAAAAAAAAATAAAAACTCTACCAGATTTTTTCCGTATCTGAAATTACATTTTTTACTCGCGTTAGTCAAATACGATTTAAAAACATCATAAAATTTGGTAATTTTTTTCATGATAATTTAGATTCAATCTAAATTAGAAAAAATCTAAATATTCTCCCACTTTTTTCCGATTCTTTTTTCGGAGTGTCCGACATTATATTTTTTACTCGCGTTAGTCAAATATTATTTATTTTTTGTTGATTTTGTTCTTTGTTTAGTTAAAGTTTAAAGCTATTTCCAACTAAAAATAGTTCCATCTATTACTTTCCCTACTGATTCAGTACACACACAGCCAAAAACGATTTACGAGAATTACTCCAAAAAAAGTAATATATTTTTTAATTCAGTGTATTATAATCCGTTTAGAAATGTAGATTGATTGTATTCTTACAACTCCTGCTAATTTTAATTTAATTTTAATAAAATTTAATTTTAATTTATGTGAAATGCTACATTTAGTCGCCCCTTCTAATACCTCCTACACAATTGTCCCTGTGCTAGTTAAAATTAAACTTCTATATCGGTGCCTGAAATAAATTATGACTTCATATTGGATCAAGTTTTTACAAATGTAGAAGTTGGGCCATTTGCCAAGAACCTACTAGTGTACCTACCACACAAATAATCCAGTCCTGATTAAAATTAAACTCCTTTTAACAGCGCATTTAGATGCTCGCAATTTTTACTCTGAAGGCGAGGTCATATATAAGTCGGTTTAATCGGACTGAAGCTTATTTTTTTAACTTTAAAATTTAACTTATTTATTTTTATTTAAAATTTAATTTATTTAATTTTAATTTAAAATATAATTTAATAGTCGGCCCTACTAATACCTCCTACACAATTGTCCCTCTGCTAGGTAAAATTAAAACCTTTAAAACTTCTATACCCGTGCATGAAATAAACTTGTGGAAGAAGGGACCATTTGCCACGAACCTCCTAATACGAAACGCACGAACCACGCACCCGGTCCTAATTAAAATTAAAGTATTTATAACAGTCACTATAGATTTTCGCAATTTTGACTCTGGCTATATCATACTCAACGTATTTAGTATATATATTTTTTAATAAAAACAATATTCATAATTAATTTTGAATAGAATTCCAAAAAATTAGGAGTTTGAGTTACTTAAAATGTCTATTTCAATTCAGATTTTGTGATTGGCCTCAAAACGATTTTTTTCGTTTTACGTTTTTTTGGAGAAACTAAATACGTTTTGGTTTCCAATTTCGTACGATTTGGCTTTCTCTGACATACCTGTATAATCGGGCTATATTTCCACCTTTGTTTATACCCTCCACTAGGGTATTATGTCTTTCTGCAATTGTTTGTAAAACTCAAAAGGAAACGAGTTAGACCCATAGTTTATAGTACAGATCGGCTTAGAATCACTTTTTGAGTCGATTTAACAATGTCCATCTGTACAGGTAGCAATTATTGTCCGATCTTAACAAAAATTGGCACCTGTAAGTTTTGTGGATCAAGGACGAACGCTATCTATAGCCTCCATACAAATTTCGCTCGCAATTTTACTTTTTCCGCTCTAGAAACCACATATTTTACCAGATTTTCTTCAAATTTTGCACAACATTTTATAATCCAACTAGAAAGACCCACAGCGAAAGTGTGTCTGATCGCTTTAGATTTAGATATAGCCCCATACAAATTTCGCTCCAGATTTGACTTTTTCTGCTCTAGAAACCACATATTTTACCCGATTTTCTTCAAATGATGTGCCAACACTTTCAAATCCAACTAGAAGCACCCGTGGTGAAAATGGGTTTGATCGGTTTAGATTTAGATATAGCCCCATACACATGTTGCTCCCGATTTGACTTTTTCTGCTCTAGAAACCACATATTTTAACAGATATTTGGCAAAATATCTTATATTTTAACTAGAAACATCTGTGGTGAAAATGGGTCTGATCGGTTCAGATTTATATATAGCTCCCATACCAATTTTACTAGAAACCACGCATTTTCTTCAAATCTGGCACAACGCCTTATATTTCAACTAGAAACATCGGTTGTAAAAGTGGATCAGATCGTTTCAGATTTATATATAGCTCTCATACAAATTTCACTCCCGATTTGATTTTTTGCCCTAGAAACAACATATTTTAACAGATCTTCCTCAAATTTGGCAAAATATCGTATATTTCATCTAGAAAGATTTATATATAGCTCTCATAAATATTTCGCTCCCGGCTGGACCTAAAAGTCCAGGTCCCATCGGTCTATGATTAGACACATACAAAAATCCTTCCCGATTTCACTTTACTGAATTGAATTGTATTCGTATAGAAAGTGGAGGGTATCATATAGTCGGCACCGCCCGACTTTAGCATTTCCTTACTTGTTTTAATTTTAATTTTAATTTAAGTGAAATTCTTTCTTTAGTCGAATTGTGAAAGATTCTCAAAGTAATCGGATTATATTTAAGATGTTGAAAATTTAGGAAAACGAATGGGCAGAGACTTCAGCCGAATAAATCGTAGGATCGGAAGTGACTCTAGAGAAATTTTCTTCGGCAAAAGTGTTTGCGAAACCAATTTTCCCACCAGAAAGTGTCATCCACTTTACTGAGGTTCATTAAGTTTTATGATAAATTATTTTAATACAATTGTGAACTGTTATTCTATAACATCGTGTGACCGTACTTTTTGAACCTAAACAAAACCGTATACACTTGAAACTAGGGAGCGTATGTAGAAAAACTGTGTACTCAGTTTTTTATTTGGTGATTTTTTCACATTTTTACACGATTGTTAATTTTCAAAAAATATATATTTGTTTTAATAATTTATTTTTGTACTTTTGCGAGTCATACAAGGGCGATATGCATACCAAATGAAAGAGAAGAATATCTATTAAAAATACTGGGAATTTCATACTCTTATCTGTATTAGTTTAGTATTACCACAACATTTCAACAACCCTTAGTTTTTCATGTTTTACTTTTCAAGGAGAAAAACTTCAAATAATTGTTAATGCTAAACTAATGTAGATAGAAGCATGGTATTTAAAATATTTTTAACAGATATTTTACTCTTTTTACAATGATACCCATATCGCCTTTGTATGACTCGCAAAAGCACGAAATAAATTATTTAAACATCTATGTACTTTGAAAATAAAAAGTCCTTTAAAAATGAGAAAATAACACCAAATCGAAAACTGACTTATGGGTATCACATGAAAGAGAAGATCAGCTGCAAAAAATACTTTAAATTTCTTCCTTCTGTTTCTATTATTTTAGCATTAACAACCATTTCAACTTTTCCTTCTTTGTTTATTTAGTTTATTCATGTTCTTTATGCTAAAGCAATGCAGATAGAGGCATGGAATTTAAAGTATTTTTAAAAGATATTCTTCTCTTTCAATTGATACTGATATCGCCTTTGTATGACTCGCAAAAGTACAAAAATAAATTATTTAAACATCTATATACTTTGGAAATTAAAAAAGGAGAAAATAACGCCAAATCGAAAACTGACTACAAAGTTTTTCTACATGTGATCTATAGTTCCATATGTATATGGTCTTGTTGAAATCCAATAAGAGAATATAAAATTGTCATACGGTGTAAAAAATACTATAATTTGTTTAATACCTCTCACTCTATATAGACCCAAACCGAAACCCCCCGAAAATACTTGGGAAAGTGTGTTGAACTTTTAGTGCCAAATTGCTACTTTTGAAGTTTTAATTAACAACACATATACATACACACATACACATAAATAATAAGCATTCGAAATGCATAGACAAATCTAACACCGAAGATTCCTCCTCCCATATATTGACAATATACATTAGTTTGAAATGACGATTTCATTCAATATAGACCACCATCACCACCCCGAAGAATGCATTACATATCCCACACACTTATCTACACAACAGACAAACATACATGCACACACACTTTAAAAGAAAAATCAAGTCTATGTTATTGTAGCTGTTATAGATTATGAATTCAATCATTTTTGAACACTACCTTTGGCGTATTTTTCTACCCAGCTGACTTCTCAAGCTCCAGCTCCAGTTTGATAACTTGACAGTATGGTTGTTGGCATTGGCAACAGCAACAAATTTAGAGCAAGAGTACGGAACTAGTCTCGGGATTCAATATTGAGAAGTCAATCGAAATTAATATTTAATGTTTTTATATCTACGAAAGAACTGTAATTTTCCAACAATAAAAAATTAGGCGTATTGGAACTAGTTGCATTAGAATTTGAATAAATTTTGTTGAAATTTATGCCCTGTTTACAATAAATAAAAGTTTATTTCGATCTAACATTATCGCTTTTGAATGACGTGATTAGACCCCCAGATTTTAATCCGTATTCTCAGGATGAGCTCTACTTGTTCTTGATCAAGGTTTTCACCATGCTACGCAAGTTACTTAACAACCGTTTATGAAGCCAGCTGGGGAATACAAATTGCACCAATTATCAATTTATTTATCACTTTCTATTGCTCTTTTAAATTAATTGTTTTCATAAACACCCCCCAGGTTTTGGCTACCATTGTGGTTATCAGCTTGTCCACGCCCATTTTCTTGGCCGTCATCGTACCCATTGCCTTCCTGTACTATTTCGCTCAACGTTTCTATGTGGCCACCTCCAGACAGCTGATGCGTTTGGAATCGGTATCGAGATCGCCAATTTATTCGCATTTCGGCGAGACAGTAACCGGCGTTTCGACCATAAGAGCCTATTCGGTGCAAGACAGGTGAGTAGAATAGCATTCATATCGTGTGGTCATGTTTTTTTTTGCTAAACTATGTTTTCCTGTCATTTACAGATTCATTGATGAGTCCGACAATAAGGTCGACAAGAATCAAATCTGCAAGTATCCTTCTCTTATAGCCAATCGTTGGCTGGCCATCCGCCTGGAAATGGTTGGTAATTTGATCATTTTGTTCGCTTCGTTGTTTGCCGTGCTGGGTGGTCAAACAAATCCCGGTCTGGTCGGTCTCTCGATCAGTTATTCGCTGCAAGTCACCCAGACATTGAATTGGCTGGTGCGCATGTCCTCGGACATTGAGACGAATATTGTGGCCGTGGAACGTATTAAGGAATATGGGGAGACCAAACAAGAGGCCCCCTGGGAGATTGAGAACAGCAAAGTGCCCCGCCAATGGCCCGAAAATGGTCAAGTTGTCTTTGATAATTTCAAAGTACGCTATCGCGAGGGATTGGATTTGGTGCTGCGTGGCATTAGTTTCAAAATAGCTGGTGGCGAGAAGGTGGGCATTGTCGGTCGCACCGGTGCTGGCAAATCCAGTTTGACCTTGGCCTTGTTCCGGTAAGTGGAATTTATAGTTTGTTTTAAGAACGAGATAATTTAATAATTTATTATCGTACTTTTATGGGTCATAGAATGACGACAAGGGTTGCAAATGAAAGAGAACAATAACTGTTAAAAATACATAAAATGCCATGCTTCCAACGGTATTAGTTTAGCATTAACAATTAAAATTATAAGTTTTTCCCCTTAAAAATTTAAAATATGCAAAACGTAAATAAAGTAAGTGGGAAACTTGAAATGGTTGTTGATGCTAAACTAATACAGTTAAAAGCATGGGATTCAAAGAGTTTTTAACACATATTCTTCTCTTTCATTCGATATTCATTTCGTCATTCTATGACCCGTAAAAGTACGAAAATAAATTATAGAAACATCTACATAAATTTGCAAATTAAAAGAACGAGATTAGTTTAATAATTTACTTTCGTACTTTTACGGGCCATAGAATGACGATATGGGTAGCAAATGAAAGAAAAGAATATCTCTTAAAAATACATTTAATTCTATGCTTCTAACTGTATTAGTTTAGCATTAACAGTTATTTCAAGTATTCCTCCCTAAAAAGTAAAACATCAATAAACTAAATAAAGTAAGGGGAAAACTTGAAATGGTTATTAATGCTAAACTAATGCAGTTAGAAGCATAGAATTAAAAATATTTTTAAGAGATATTCTTATCTTCCATTTGATACCCATATTGTCCTTCTATGACCTGCAAAAGTACGTAAATAAATTATCGAAACATCTATATAATTTGGAAATTAATAGAACGAGATTAGTTTAATAATTTATTTTCGTACTTTCACGGAGCATAGATTGACGATATGGATAGCAAATGAAAGAGAAGAATATGTGTTAAAAATACTTCAAATTACATGCTACTGACTGCATTAGTTTAGCATTAACAATTATTTCAAGTATTCTTCCTTAAAAAGTAAAACATGAATATACTAAATAAAGTAAGGGGGAACTTGAAACGGTTATTAATGCTAAACTAGTACAGCTCAAATCATGACATTTTTAATATTTTTAACAGGCAATTTTCTCTTTCATTTGATACCCATATCGTCATTCTATGACCCGCAAAAGTACGAAAATAAATTATTGAAACATCTATGTCATTTGAAAATTAATAGAACGAGATTATTTTAATAATTTATTTTCGTACTTTTAAGTAACATAGAATAACGATATGGGTAGCAAATGAAGGAGAATAATATCTTTTAAAACTACTTAAAATGCCATGTATTAGTTTAGCATTAACAATTATATCAAGTATTCCCACCTTAAAAAGTAAAATATGAATAAATTAAATAAAGTAAGGGGAAAGCTTGAAATGGTTGTTGATGATAAAGTAATACAGTTAGAAGCATGATATTTTAAAACACATCTATGTCATTTGAAAGTTAAAAGAACGAGATAATTTAATAATTTAAAGCATGAAATTTAATGTGTTTTTAACAGATATTCTTCTTTTTCTTTCGATACCAATATCGTCATTCTATGATAAGCAAAAGTACGAAAATAAATTATAGAAATATCATCATTTTTTAAAAGCCCTCTAAAAAGTACAAACGATCGCAAAATAAAAAACTGAGTATTCCATTTCGCTACCGGTTACTGGTTATAGCTTCAGTTCTATATAGTCTCATTCTTGTCGCACGATGTAATTTTACAAATATGTGTATGTTTGAGTAGTTTAAATTTTTAAAAAGTATTATATGTATGCATTTTGTAATTTGTTTTGAAATCTAATCAAATAATCTCTGCTTACTACCACAGTATCATTGAATCTTCCGGTGGTCGCATTCTTATCGATGGCATCGATATTTCCTCTCTGGGTTTGCACACCTTACGTTCCCGCCTTACAATTATCCCACAAGATCCTGTCCTGTTCTCCGGTTCGTTGCGCATCAATTTGGATCCCTTCGAGGTGAAGAGCGACGAAGAGATTTGGAAGGCTTTGGAATTGTCACATTTGAAGGCTTTCGTTAAATCACTGCCATCCGGATTGAATCACGAGATAACCGAAGGTGGTGAAAATCTGTCGGTGGGTCAACGTCAGTTGGTGTGTTTGGCTCGTGCCTTATTGCGTAAAACTAAAGTATTAGTATTGGATGAAGCCACAGCTGCTGTGGATTTGGAGACAGATGATCTAATTCAGGTAAGAAGAAAAATTCACATTTCAAACAACTTGTTTCCAATCTAAAATCTAACCTCGATAACAACAAATCTCCCAAAGTGTGTTTTACTTCATCGCAAAGTTTGATATTTCTTCTATCTAAACTTATTATGAGATTTCGATTTGTATATTTACGACTTTAACTAATATTCCGGCTTGAAAACGGAAAAGTCGGATTTTCGGAATTCCTTTCACGAAAGAAAGAAAGAAATTGTTGGTATATCCATTAATTTTTAGACTCGCATCATAAATTGATTTTTCGAAATTAAATAAAAAAAATTTTTAGACCTCTAACATAAATTTTTCGAAATTACAACTTTAAAAAGAGAAACGGTACAAAATTGTATCAGATAGTTGCGAATAGAATCGCTGAAGTCGGTGTGTACATACATTACACTTGCTAAGTAGATCAACAGCTTAAAGGAATTTATGACCATTTTAAGTCCTTGACATAAGGATTTTACCTTAATCAGTTTCCGATTTTGTTTTTCGAATATACAAAAAATAACAAATATTCTGTAATGCTATTGAGTGACAGGATCCTTTTTTTTTAAACTATGCCTATGTATAGCGTCCGCCAAATAACTTTTTTTAAATACTATAAAAAAAACTACTGAATATTTTCTCAAATTTCTTTTTTTATTTGAAAGTACAATCCTTCCGGTTAATAATGGAAAATAATTTCATTCAAATGACTGCCTCGGGAACCCCACAGTTAATAGTCCAACGGTTGAATAGTTGAAAAAAACGTTATATTTATGTTGAGTCATTATACCCTCCACTAGGGTATTATGTGTTTGTACATTTGTTTGTAAAAACCAAAATGAAATAAGTTTATTGTACAAATCGGCTTATTATCACTTTCTGAACCGATTTAGCTATGTCCGGCTGTCTGTCCGTCGTTGTAATCAAAGTACAGGTCGCAATTATTGACTGATGCCAACGAATATTGGTACAAACTGTTTTTGTAGTTCAAGGGCGGACGTTATTTAATTTGAAACAATTCAGTTCAAATTTATATATAGCTCCCATACAAATTTCGTTCTCGATTTGACTTTTTGCGCTCTAAAAAAACACATATTTTAATCGATTGTGCTAAAATTTTAACTAGAAACATCTGTGGTGAAAGTGGATCAGATCGGTTTAGATTTAGATATAGCTCCCATACAAATTTCGTTCTCGATTTAAATTTTTCCGCTCTAGAAACCACTTATATTTCAACTACTTATATTTCAACTAAAAACATGTATTATGAAATTGGGTCAGACCGGTTCAGATTTAGATTCAGCTCCCATACTTTGACTTTGAATCTTTTCGCTGTAGAGACCACATATTTTAACCGATTGTCCCAAATTTTGCCACAAAACCTTATATTTTAACTAGAAACATCTATTATGAAAGTGGGTTGAGATCGGTTCAGACTAAGAATCTGCTCCCATACAAATCACGCTCTCGTTTTTACTTTTTCTGCTCTAGAGACCACATATTTTAACCGATTGTCCCAAAATTTGCCACAAAACCTTATATTTTAACTAGAAACATATATTATGAATGTGGGTCAGATCGGTTCAGATTTAGAATCAGCTCCCATACAAATCACGCTCTCGACTTGACTTTTTCCGCTCTGGAGACCACATATTTTACTCGATTTTCTTCTAATTTGGCACAACACCTTATATTTCAACTAGAAACATCCATAGTGTAAATAGGTCAAATCGGTTCAGATTTACATATAACTCCCATACAAATTACGCTCTCGATTTGGCTTTTTCAGCTCTAGAGATTTTCTTCTACTTTGGCTCAACACCTTATATATCAACTAGAAACATCCATAGTGTAAATAGATCAAATCGGTTCAGATTTACATATAGCTCCCATACGAATCACGCTCTCGATTTGGCTTTTTCCGCTCTAGAGACCACATATTTTACTTGATTTTCTTCTAATTTGGCTCAACACCTTATATTTCAACTAGAAACATCCATAGTGTAAATAGGTCAAATCGGTTCAGATTTACATATAGCTCCCATACGAATCACGCTCTCGATTTGGCTTTTTCCGCTCTAGAGACCACATATTTTACTTGATTTTCTTCTAATTTGGCTCAACACCTTATATTTCAACTAGAAACATCCATAGTGTAAATAGGTCAAATCGGTTCAGATTTACATATAGCTCCCATACAAATCACGCTCTCGATTTGGCTTTTTCCGCTCTAGAGACCACATATTTTACTTGATTTTCTTCTAATTTGGCTCAACACCTTATATTTCAACTAGGAACATCCATAGCGTAAATAGGACAAATCGGTTCAGATTTACATATAGCTCCCATACAAATTTCGCGCTCGATTTGACTTTCTGCGCTCTAGAGACCACATATTTAACAGATTTTGATCTGAACGCGTTATATTTCACCTGGAAACATACATGGTGGAAATGAATCTCATCGGTCCGTGATATAGGACACATGCCAAAATCCTCACCGAATTGAATTGCGTAGAATGTGGAGGGTCGGCTCCGCCTGACTTTTTATATGAAATAGTTTTTACATTTTAAAATGTTAATTTTTCGAAATTACAAAAATAATAAATATCTATTAAAAGTATTGTGTGGCAGGACTTATTTTTACAAAAAATGTATTTTGATAAAACTACAATTTAATTGTATTTTGTATTTGCATTTATTTAATTAACTTTATTTAATTTTTACTTTTATTTGCAGAAAACTATTCGTTCCGAATTTAAGGAGTGCACCGTCCTAACAATTGCCCATCGTCTGAACACAATTATGGACTCAGACAAGGTCATCGTATTGGACAAGGGTGAAATATCGGAATTCGATTCACCCAACAATCTACTAAACAATCATCTAAGCGCCTTCTACAGCATGGCCAAGGATGCCAATTTAGTGTAATGCCCTCTTATACTTAATTTCAAGCTACATTAATTTATTTACTGTTTACAACAAAGTATGCTAACACACACACACAAACTTGAACCTGAAAAATCCCCACAAAAAAAAACAAAGAAGCCACCCGACAAAGAAAAAAACAACACGCAGTTGGGAAAAAAAAGAGCATGTCAAAACATGATTTAAACTAAAACATTTAAACAAACATTAAGCATAAGTAGTTTGAATTTTTGCGAAGCCCGAAATTAGCTTTTAGTTTGTGTAAATTAAGCTTGTTTGTTCTTATTTTTTTTCTAAGCGTTTATGTTGTTTGAATGATTTCATCTTTCGTTTTGTTTTGTTATGACGTTTTTTTTTGTTGGTGTCAATTTTACCTTTTTTTATTAAAGTTTCCATGGAAGAGTCTTGAGGAACATCTAACTATCCCCCGCCTCCCTCCCTCCACACAATCATGCATACGGATAAAACTGCCGCCGCCTTCTTAATATAAGTAGTACTTAAAGAAACGAGAATGTTCCCTGAGACTCTTTGTTTTTTTTTTCATTTGGAATGCTTAAAAATCGAATTGAATTTAATTTTAACGTTTTTCTTTCTTTCTGTTTTTTTTTTTCTTTTCCAAAAGTCGTAAACATTTAACAACAGCAAATTCCGAAAGTGAAATATAATTTTAGCAACAAAAACAAAATAGCAACAACAACCTTCTGAGATATACGCGAAACGAGTTACTTAACTTACAAAAGAGAAAATCTAAAAAATTGTATAGCTTAAAAAAATGTTTGTAAATACTACCTCAATATCCTAGAAAATGTAAAGGATGTAAAAAAATGAAACAAGCAATTTGTGAAACTACGAAAGGAAACGACGACTGCGGGCAGAAGAAACTACCGAAGGAGGGACTGATTGAATGATGGTGTTTTGTGAACGGAGGCGAAGAATGAAGGAGAATGAAGAGTGAATAGCCTAACAATTCTGATTCCCTAACAATTTTTAAGGTTTTTACAGCAGTCAAAAAATAATTTCTAAAGAATCTTTTTAAAATCATTCTGAATTTTCAACGAATGACACTATCTTTCTTCTAAGTTATCGTGATTATTTGTGTCAGTTTTCTATGGAAAGGCCAACACAGTTTGGGCCACTTTGAAATCCATTATTGTGTCAGTTTTCCATGGAAAGGCCAACACAGTTTGGGCCACTTTGAAATTGTTTTATTAAAAAAATGTTAATAGATTAATTTCACAAATGTTGTCTCTTCTCTCTGTATTGATGAAAATTTCTAAAATATGTGGAGAATAAAGCTCAATTTCCCGATTAAGAAAAAAATAAGAAATTGTAGACACTAGGGCTAGGGTGGATCGAAAATAAAGTATTTTTGTCATAAGGTAACTTTTTTGTGTTATCTTGAGCACATAATTGTAAAATTTCATCAACATCGGAGGGAAGAGACAAACTTTGTGTGTGGAATTACTCTAACACCGATGGTCTTAATAAATCATTTATTTTATCAACATCAATGGAAAGGCGAACAAATTTAGATCAGTTTGAATATTAACAACCCAGACTGGCTTTAAAAAAAATCTCTTGGCACAGTAATATCTTCAGAAAGAGTAATTAATTTAGAACAGGGGGCTAATCACGGGATTCGATATCGAGAAGATACTTTCGAAATGAATTTTTATTTTCTGTGAATGAAGTACAATTTCCAGTAAAAACGAATAACGAATGTTGGAACTAATCTCTTTAGAATTTGAATAGTTTTCTCTAATTCTCACTTTCCAATGTCGTGATTAGCTCTAACTTTGAATATTAACAACCTAGACCAGCTTTTCAAAAAAAAACTACACATCTTTGGAAAGACTAAACATCTTAGGCCAGGTGGCTACGATATCGAGAAGATACAATCAATTCAAATTTTATTTTCTATAAAAGAAGTATAATTTTCCAACAAAAATAAATAGGATGCTGGGATAATGTATATTGGAACTAACCTCGTTAGATCTTGAATAAAAGTAGTTGCCAATCGTAATTTTCACGGCTTGGAATGTCGTGATTAGCCCCTAGTTTGAATATCATTTAGCCACTTCAGTTGTATACATTCAGAGGTGATAGATTTTATTGGTAATTTTCTTCAATTTCGGGGAGTTACCACTTAGTCAACCATGATATTTGATATTTGAAAAATCTTTTTAAAAATGTAGTTTGAAAAGATTTTGATTTTTTTTCAACAAATCGACAAATCAAATTAATTCTAGAGATTAACTTCTATACCAATGATTGTTTTGTTTTCTTCACAACGTATATTCCTTTTTTAAACCATTAACACTATTGTTCAGTTGTTTGCCATATGAGGACAGAGGGCGGATTAAATATTAAAATCGTTCTAAAAATCTATAGAAAAGCACCCAACTTTCCTAATTAAAAGATTGTACATTTTTTTATATATTCTTTATATTCAGGAATTTATTTTTCCTTTATAGAATTTCGAAAAAACATTTGTTTAAATTCAAAATTTCCACAAATTGTCGATAAAATTTCTAAAAAAAAAATAATTCTATAGTTTTTCTTCAAGAGTTCGAAAAGTTGAATTTCTGAATCTTTAAAAACAAATCCAAAAATTCAATACATAAAAAATATATTTTGCAGATTTCTTAAAAATTTTCGAATCTCATTATGGAATTGATTATTCACTGTGGCGATGATAACACTACGCAACACAAAAAAAAAATAAAAAAAAATTGTGTGTGAGACCTAAAAATTTATTTCTAATGTGCATTGAGGCAAACTGACTCATGACATCAATACAATCATTTTTTCTAGATATTTTTACTAATATTCTCTCATTTTGGAAATATAAGGTCTTCAATAAAATAATGGAAATTATTTTTTCCATTTTTTTCTCTTTTTTATGATTTTTTTAAAGGTGCCTTCGACGAAAGTTGGATGTTTGTAAAAAATATCCTTAAAAACAAAAGAAAATGTTGTTTAGAAACCAAATCATATACAGAAAGAAAGTGTTCTCACAGCCCTTTGACAAAGTTCAATCATTCACTTTACTCAAATTTACAAAGAAATAAATTAAATGATGTTTTTTTAACTAGCGTAATTTAAAATAATTTTGGAGAAGACATTGCCTTTTCCCTCTAAGCTAAGTCCTATGATTAGGATTAGTAAGAACAGATCGGTTGAATAGATCTATAATTAAAAAGCATCAAGTATGATATTATTATAGCTTTCAGATTGTGTAGAGTTGAAAATCTCCAGTGATGGTGGAGTTAATCAGACATTCTCTCTCCTTCGTTTTTTTTTTCAGCCCAGCCATTCCACAAACTATTGTCACGAGGTAGATTTCCTCGGGAAATCCGTCGTTCGTTTCCGCTCCTATAAATATATGTGAAGTTTTATGAATACTACATCGTGAGTGGTTTTTAATCATGAAATCTAAAAAAAAATAATAATCTAATAGCAAAAATATATACATATGTAGCATACCACTTCTAACTACTTACTTACTTACATACATCTACATACATATGTAACGTATGTATATGTACATTTATAGCCAGAATTTACTTACAGTAATTGATTTACTTAACATAGTTTTTTTATGATAATAATAATAATGATTATAATAATAACATAACATGTATACAACATAAAAAAGAGGGGAAACAAAAAACTAATGGCCTAATATATATTTTTCTAAAGATTTATTTTGTAATTTAACCAAAAAAAAAAGGAAATCACAAAAGTGTTGACTTTGTGCTTTAAAGAATGCAAAACCTTGATCTTGATCTGTAATGCATTCGTCAGCGTTTTCGTTTTATTTTATTTCTCAAACATGTTTTTCTTTTTGTAAAAGTATTGTGTGTATTTGTATTCTTCTTTTTTATATACAATTATTG
This sequence comes from Polietes domitor, assembly GCA_947397865.1. NCBI lineage: Eukaryota > Metazoa > Arthropoda > Insecta > Diptera > Muscidae > Polietes > Polietes domitor. The sequence goes on along the minus strand of OX377619.1, from coordinate 78,588,153 downwards.
TTACAAAAGAATTTAATGTTTATATCGAGAAAATCGAGTTAAAGCAACAACAATTGTTCTCATTGCATTGTTGCAAATAAATGCCTTTGTGTTCATTGAGCTCTAAATTTAGTGTAATTTTTATAATATTTCAACTACAACAACAACAAACAACTACCAAGAAAGAACACCACAATCTTCAAACGAATTATCGTCGTGTAAGCGCGTGCACGTGAAAACAAATGCAATTAAAATATTTTCTAATAGAATTCTATGATTGTTATTGTAAAAAAAACAAAACAAAATAGCGTTATTAACAAATTCTTTAAGAAAAATATACCTTTTTTGTAATACAACAAATTTACAAACGAAAAAATAAAGAAAACAACTTTTAAAACTAAACACAACTTGGTATTTACTATTATAAAAAGGCTATTTTATATTATAACCAGTAAGGAAAGGCTAAAGTCGGGCGGGGCCGACTTCACTTTGCATACAAAGTACTCTTAAATAGCTGTATAGCGTACAGCGGTATGCACGGAACCCTGGACCACTCGTACGTAGTTCGCTGTTGTGTCGGGGATATTCGAGTAGAGTACGGGAAGTGCAGACCGAGTAGCACATTTACCGTAACATACGAGTGAGTGTCTTTACTTTTATTTTCGTTTGGTGAGTTTCTTTCGCTTTGCAAGCTGAGGCTGCCATTGTCGATGTGTTGCTGCCCGTTTCCAACGCCATCGACATCGCCACCGTCATTGCCGTTCTTAAGCTCTTTATACCCTACACTACTTCGTGGGCTAGGGTATTATAAGTTAGTTTCGCCCCAAATGTTTGTAACACCAAGAAATAATCGAGCTAGACCCACCTTTAAGTATACCGATCGGCTTAGAATCACCAGCTGAGTCGATTTAACGATGTCTGTCTGTCCGTCCGTCTGCTGTCCATCTAAGCTTGTTCGCACTCTACATTTCGCAATTGTTGTCCGATTGTTATGAAACTTGACAGAAGTCAAGTGGCAATGGACCATCGGTATTGAATTTGGAGGAAATCGGTTCAGATTTAGATATAGCCCCCATACAAATGTAGCTCCCGATTTGACTTTTTCCGCCCTTTAAAGCACATATAGTACCCGATTTTCTTCAAAATTGGCTTAACACCTTATAATCCAACTAGAAACACCTATGCAGAAATTGGGTAAGATCGGTTCAGATTTGGGTATAGCACCCATACAAATATCGCTCCCGATTTCACTATTTCCGCTTTAGAAACCACATATTCTACCCGATTTTCTTTAAAATTGGCACAACATTTTATAATCGAACTAGAAACACATGTGCTGAAAATGGGTAAGATCGGTTCAGATATAGATATAGCCCCCATACAAATATCGCTCCCGATTTCACTATTTCCGCTTTAGAAACCACATATTCTACCTGATTTTCTTTAAATTTGGCACAACATCTTATAATCCTACTAGAAACACCTATGCAGACCTATGTCGCTCACGATTTGACTTTTTCCGCTCTAAAATTCACATATTGTACCCGTTTTTTCTTTAAAATTGGCACAACATCTTATAATCCAACTAAAAAACCTATTGTGAAAGTGGGTAAGATCGGTTCAGATTTTGATATAGCCCTTATAAAAATTTTGCTCCCGAATGTTTAACCGATTTTGGCCAAACTTTACATATTACATTTCACCAATAAAAATACATGGTGAAAGCGGGTCACATTGTTCCCAAACCGATTTTCTATTCCTTACTTGTTTTTAAATGGTTTTCTTATGGAAATTTCAATAAAATGTGGTAAACGATGATTGTGTCATTTAAAATATGTGGTATATAGAGTGAAAAGAGTCAAATCGGGAGTGAAATTCGTATGGGGGCTATATCTAAATCTCAACCGATTTTCTTCAAATTAAATAGCGTTCGTCCTTATCCCGAAAAACATCGTTGTGCAAAGTTTCTTTTGGCTATATCTAAATTTCAACCGATTTTCTTCAAATTATATAGCGTTTGTCCCTATCCCGAAAAACTTCGTTGTGCAAAGTTTCATTTCGTTCTGGCTACAATTACGACATGTACTTTGATTACAAGAATAGATGGACGGACGGACATACAGACAGACGGATATTGCTAAATCGATTAAAAAAGTGATTCTAAGTCGATCGGTATAATTAACCATGGGTCTATCTCACTTCCTTTTGGGTGTTACAAACAAATGCACAAACACAAAATACTCTCGTGGAGTGTATAAATACAGTTGAAATAAATATGTGCAATAAAAAAATTCCTGGGATTCAATTTGAACAGCCTAAAACATGGCGGCTAAGCAGTAGAGGGTGGTCACCGGCTACAGATCAAATATCAATGGTCGGCAATAAAATGTACAGAAATATTAGTATGTATATTTAATTTCTTTATTTCCTATATCATTTTGGATATTACATTTGAAGTCGTAAATAGATTGGATGGTTGTAAAAAATTTTAATGCTACTCAAATTCATCAAAAAATAATTTGAAATATATAAACAAAAAACAAGTAAAAACGGCATTAAGTTCGGCCGTGCCGAACTTTATATACAATCTAGCATTCCACAGAGGCTGCCGATTTTCGTAGAAGTGCAGTAATATTACAGGAAAATACAAATGCAACAACAGCGACGTACGAGAGTAGTGAAACTACTGTAGCTTTAAGTTACATGTCTATTTATTTTCTTGTTTACCCTGATGATGCAATTCAATGTAATTGCGAAATATTTGAAAAGTATATTTAAATAAATAAAATAATCAAGGCCTCGAGCTCAAAAAATATTTTTTTAATATAGCCAAACCAAAGCAAAAACAAATATTAAAAAAAAAAATAATTTTTTAAATAAATATATATTTCTATTACTTCAAACCACGCTTAACCACGCAAGTCTACCAATACGTTTACTATCGAAATAATACTTCAAGTCAGTTCAAAAATAAATATTCTTATATTTATATTTTCAAAAAAGCTTATATACCATAAATATTGGTAGATAATGGGTGCTACAGTTGTTTGTATTTCCATTCTATTTTAATTCCATTATCTCACGTACATAGTGCAAAATAACCTAACTCATGATTCATCCAATTTTTGCCGTAAAAGTAAAAAGTACGAATTTAGAAAAATTTTACTTTTTGTGGTTCTCCTCCTTTCCATTACCAAAAAACAAAGATTTCCTTCTTAAGAAGAAATTACTTGATCGAATTAGCTGAAATTCGAATGTATTACATTCAAAACTCATAGAAAATCAATCAATCGATCACTAATCAACAACACAAAAACTAATAATTAAAAATCTTTTTATTTTGCGTGTCTATGCAGTCAGAGGAATGTATACACCGAATCCCATGATTCTAGCTGCAGCCACTTGGTTAGTACCATTTTTATCCCCTTTTTCCTATTTTACCCCCTCAAGAGTATGACTATCTAAAATCTCTCTATTTTACGTGTCTACGCAATTATAAAGATATACACACCGAATTATTCTAGCTGTAGTCGTTTAGTTGGTACTATTTTCATCCCTCTGTACCCATTGTATCCCTTGAAATTGCGATTTTGAAAAAAAAAAACCTTTTATTTTTCGTGTCTACGCAGTCAGAGGAATGTATACTCCGAATTTCAAGACTCTAGCTATATATCATTTGGATGGTACTATTTTTTTATTTATTTATTTTCTATTTTAACCCCAAAAAATACCAATTTCGAAAAATCCGTTTATTTTACGTGTCTTCGCAATCAGAGGAATGTATACACCGAATTTCGTTATCCTAGGTGCAGTACCATTTTTATCCCCCTTTTCCATTGTACCCGTTAAAAATACGAATTTGGAAAAAATACTTTTATATTATGTATCTACTGAATTAGAGGAATGTACACACCGAATTCTGTGTTTCAAGCTGTTGTTGTTTGATATATACCATTTTTATCCCTTTTTGCCCCATTTCACCCCTACAAATAAAAATCACTTTATGGTGCACGTTTTTGTTATAGGGGAATGCGCATAACCACTAGTGAACGTGGGCCATATGTTTCCAGGTTTTAATACAACCCTCATATAAATGTCCTTCCCGATTTAACTTTTTTCTCTCAAGTTTTTATAGATTTTGATCTAATTTAGCAGAACACGTTATATGCTACGTGGAAACATACAAAAATCGCTCCCGATTTCACTTTTTTCCCCTGTAATGGGGTAAAAAGTGGAGGGTATCAATGAGTCGACCCCGCCCGACTTTAGCCTTTCCTTACTTGTTTTATGTTGCTTTTTTGTCAATTCCATTTTTAATTAATAGAAAACACTTTAAATATTTACTCTTGTCTTAGAATAACTTATTGGTCGAATTATTGGACGTTTTAGTATTTTTTGTAGTTTTTTCATAATGGCAACTCTAATTTTTAAATTTTAAATTTATTGAGGCTTTTTTGAAATCATGTATGTTATATATAACAATATATATATATAGTGACAACTGGCGAAACCAATTTCAGCTCCCGGACGAGTTCAGAAGCATTATGAAGAAATGTAATGAAATTGAAATCTCTTTTTATTAATAAGTACAAAAAATCCGTATTTCACCACTGTCTTAGAAAAATATTGACAAAAGTCTACATACGACTACATATTTCTGCAGGATAATAGCGGAAAAGTAAAATATGGTTACTTACTATATTTAGACACAGTTGGACACTTGAAAGTAGTACAATTATTGTGGCAGTGGATCATCGAAAAGAAATTTTAGCAAATATTCGAAAATTAGTTGTAAATCGCGGAAGTGAGAACAAACATTTTGATGAAATATCGAATCTCTGGAAAACATGTAAATCAACAGTTCAAACACTATTGAAAATAAAGCCCGAAGTGACCTCCCAATGAAGTTGAGTAGGAGGGATGCTGGCATTAAACTATAAGAAGTGGCCAAAAATTAGAAAGAGAATGCCAGATCGCTGGGCGAATCGCTTGGAAAAGGTTATTTTACGATTATGCGTCCAATAATACTAATACAAAAAAATAAATATTTAAAGTGAAAAATTGTACAAAAATTCAATATAAAAACTTACAGCGGAAAACATGATTTTTAGAGTTGAGATCAGTAGAGTTTAGCTTACAGCGACGAAATATTTTACAGATAATTATTAAACTATTCAATTTTCAATTCTGGGAGAGAGGGGTATGCTTGCAGCAATTCTTTTCGTGACCCAGCCCAGTATACATATCATTTGGATGATTAAAAGAAAAAAATGGGAAACCCCTTTTGAAGGTACCCGGGATGTCCAGGATCCATAGATTTTTTACATAAATACGTTGATTTTTGGATTAAAATGTTAGCTATTAAAAAATAAAACAAACTATTTTTTATGGTATTTTTCGTGGCAGCAAAAAAAGATTTTTTTTTTCGAAAAATGAAAGTGACAGTGTAATTCGCAATATTTGTGGCCATCATGAGTACTTTTAATATATAAACATGTGTTATCGGACTTATATTTCCAAAACGAGAGTACAAATGCCGAAAATGGGAATTTTAGTAAAAATTAAAAAAAAAAAAAAACAAGTAAGGAAAGGCTAAAGTCGGGCGGGGCCGACTATATAATACCCTACACCACTCCCTGCGTATGTACCTCGCTTTGATTACTAAACCCATTTATTTCATATGTAGTTCATATAAATTATACTATAAATTCATCTTTAGTCATATTTAACGAATATGGTTAATAATATGGTAATTGATCCAATTATTCGACAGACAAATACAAATTATACAGTAGTAATAGGATGAATCGGACCGACATTTCAAAAGGGGCCTATAACTACAGTTTGGGCCTGGTCCAAAACATCGGCCTATATATTTCTCATTCACGGTAGGTATTCCTGGTTGATAAATACCATGATCTGCAAAATTTGATGAAGATCTGATGTAAGATGTAGTTTCTAAAACTGTAATAGATCAGAATGGGTTATATCAAAGTATGGACATATGGGCATTTTCCAAACAAGTAAGGAAATGCTACAGACGTTCGGACTTTCTATCTCATTACAATTCAATTCGGTAAAAAAGTGAAATCGGGAAGGATTTTTGCATCCTGTAAATGTATGTGTTTGACAAAAAATGTTAAATCGGAAAGGACATTTGTATAGGGGTATATTGAAACCTGGAACGATGTGACCCGCTTTCACCATGTATGTTTATTGGTGAAATATAAAGTTTGGCCAAATTCGGTTAAACATTCGGGAGCAACATTTGTATGAGGGCGATATCTAAATCTGAACCGATCTTACCCACTTTCACCATAGGTTGGATTATAAGATGTTGTGCCAATTTTAAAGAAAAACGGGTACAATATGTGGATTTTAGAGCGGAAAAGGTCAAATCGGATGTTATGCCAAATTTAAAGAAAATCGGGTGCAAGATGTGGTTTCTGGAGCGGAGGGAGTGACATTTGTATGGGGGCTATATCTAAATCTGAACCGATCTTACCCAATTTTTGCATACGTGTTTCTAGTTCGATTATAAAATGTTGTGCCAAATTTAAAGAAAATTGGGTACAATCGGGAGCGACATTTGTATGGGAGCTATATCTAAATCTGAACCGATCTTACCCAATTTTTGCATACGTGTTTCTAGTTGGATTATAAGATGTTCTGCCAAATTTAAAGAAAATCGGTCGTTTCTAGAGCGGAAAATGTCAAATCGGGAGCGATATTTGTATGGGGGCTATATCAAAATCTGAACCGATCATACCCAATTTTTGCATAGGTGTTTCTAGTTGGATTATACGATGTTGTGCCAATTTTAAAGAAAATCGGGTACAATATGTGGTTTCTAAAGCGGAAAAAGTGAAATAGGGAGCGACATTTGTATGGGGGCTATATCTAAATCTGAACCGATCTTACCGAATTTTTGCATACGTGTTTCTAGTTGAATTATAAGATGTTCTGCCAAATTTAAAAGAAAATCGGGTACAATATGTGGTTTCTAAAGTGGAAAATTTCAAATCGGGAGTGACATTTGTATGGGAGCTATATCTAAATCTGAGCCGATTTCCTCCAAATTCAATACCGATGGTCCTTGGCCAGAAAAAATAACTTCTGCCAAGTTTCATGATAATCGGACAGCGATTGCGACCTGTAGAGTGCGAACAAGCTTAGATGGACAGCAGACGGACAGACGGACAGACGGACAGACGGACAGACGGACAGACGGACAGACGGACAGACGGACAGACGGACAGACGGACGGACAGACAGACATCGGTAAATCGACTCAGCTGGTGATTCTAAGCCGATCGGTATACTTAAAGGTGGGTCTAGCTCGATTATTTCTTGGTGTTACAAACATTTGGCGCGAAACTAACTTATAATACCCTAGACCACGAAGTGGTGTAGGGTATAACAATATAAAAATTTTAATATAGTTTTCGAGTTTAGAAAGCCAAAATAGATCAGAAAATGTTATACATGACCCTTCGACCAAGTTTTGTTGCATATTGTAATAGAGTAAGGCGAGAAACTACACCTTTTCAAGATTATATTCAGAACATACAAATTTATATTGAGAAATGTAAATTCATATTAGGAACATATAAATTCATAATGGGTAATGTAAATTTGTAATAGGAACATGTTAATTCGTAAAGAGAAATATAACTTTATAGTGAGAATTATTAATTTTTATTGAGAACTATTAATTCATAATAGGAATATACTAATTCATAATAAGAACATACTAATTCATAATGAGAAATACAAGTTCGTATTGAGAAATACAAGTCCAAATTCATAATCAGAAAATATGAATTCATGAGAAAATATAAAATCATATTGAAAAAATATACATTTTCAATGAGAACATTGATAAAGTATGTCTTTCAATGAAAATATCCATAGAAGAACGTACATACATAGCTTCGATTATACATTTTACTGTTTCTGATTATGAATTTATATTTTCTCATTATGAATATATATTTCCTGAATATGAATTTATATTTTCTCATTATCAATTTGGATTTTCTCTTTTTTTATTTATATCTCTCATTATGAATTTGTATGTTCTTATTATGAATTTATATTTCTCAATATGAATTACATTTGTCATTATGAATTTACAGTGCTTATTATGAATTATCATATTCCTATTATGAATTTACATTTCTCAAATTCAATTTATATGTTCCTATTATGAATTTACATATTCCGATTATAAATTACATTTTCTCATTATAAACTTGAAAAGGTGTAGAAAAAATACCATTAATAAAAAATAGAACGTTGAACATTTAAAAAATTCAATTCAATACCAGGAAAATTTTAATCGCGATAGCTGTGATTGTGTTTTTCGTGTTTAAAACGCAACGTCAACAATCGGATTCTATGACATATCTTCATAACGTCTCCAAACTGAAATGAAAAGGAATCTGAGCCTAATTTAAGTATGGGTAGTCAAATAAAAGGATATTTTGTATATATAATTATGTATTTATGGGACCATATAGCATATGGGCCTAAAAAAATCTGATCTGAAAGTAAATTTATATGTTCGTTTTGAAATGAAAGGAAATTTTGTTTACATTTTACATTTGCTAAACAAAAAACTAAATACGACGCAGAAAACCTCATAATCTCTGGTTAAACCCAACCATAGTAACTTATTTATAATTTAATGCAAAAATGTATGATTTTACAAAGTCCAACTTCTCATATAATTTCCAAAATTGAAAAATATTTTATTTTTATTTATAAACTCTTACGTAACATCAGTTTTTTACTTTAACTAAAATTAAAAATATTTCAAAAAATCGCACTTTTTTACTTAAATTAAAAATCTTTTTCAAAAAACTGTGCGATTATAAAAATATTTTTTAAATACAGCTACGGTCAAAAAATAATATAATAATAGATAAAAAAATGTCGACACAGAAAAATATTATTTTTACTTCGAATATCCTAAAGCTGTTTTACAGTGATTGAAAGGTGATATTGGGCCATTCTTAATCTGGTTTTAAATAAAAAAATAAGTTTTTGTAATTTTGAGATTAGGCCTTTAGAACCGTTTATGTCAAAAATGATAGCAGCGCTAATAAAAATTATAAATTTTTTCAATTAAAGTGAATTAAAAACTTTAATTGAAAACTTCAAATAAATAACGATATTTCCTTGAATTACCCCTACACGGTCCCTAGGGGTAATTTTAGGGTGCGTGCCATTTTTATCTTTTTGTAGCTGCGCCCCATAATCTACTTTTTTCCAGGTTCAGAGCAAAACTATATTTTTGTATATTCGATTCTATATATATATAAACCACTGTGCCATTTTTGCTCGCACTTATTATACCATCAACCACTGACATTGAAGTACGATTGACTAGAAATGCATTGAAGACCGTCTGGTCTTAGTGGTCCGTTTTTATTCAGACAGAATATAATAGCGGCGTAAACGATCAGAAGTATTTGTGATAAAATTTTAGTATAAATACAATTTTGTATATCAAATCGTGATATACAACACAAAATACTATACAAATACAATAGGGTTTCAGTATTTTATTTTTGATAAATCTTTTTGGTGATTTGAACGTTTTTTTTTTGTTTGTTTTAGCTTCTGCAGATTCCGCTAAATTTAAAAAAATGTGTATTAATAGAAAAATTGCTGTTAAATAAGTGTAAAATACATTTATTTTATCTTTTATGAAAATTTGCTAAACATTATAATTTGTTTTGAAGTATTTTAATTGATATAGAATTCCACTTTGGAAATTGAAAGTGGTTTCATCGCGAAATAAAAATTTGTTTAAAATTTTATGTAGAAGCAAAATTCGGATTTGATTCCACTTCCCAATGGAATTTAACTCTGTGACAAGGCACTTTATTTTAATTGAATAACATTTGTTTTGGAAATATAAAAAACTTACTAAAAATAGCAAATTTATCACTAATACAAGACTAAGTATTTTTTATCCGTAGCTCCCATTTTCACCAGAATAATTATTTTTCGTTTCTATCCCAATCATCAGCTCTGCTCTGATTTCCACGATGATTTCAAAAAGCAATGCTTTTTGCCGTGGATTCGTGTTTTTAAATTGGACTTTGACTTCGAAACTTATCTTCTTAAATGTAATTATGCTGTCAAACCCTCATATTATAGCAATAACGTCGATCCACAATTTGGACACACAATCTAAAACCAAAGACTTACTTTTATGTAATATTTTACACATTTAATTTGTACAGCCACAAATGTATATACATATGAGTCTAACACAATTCAACTGCAGATACATTTACATAAATTTAATTTTGTGTATATTTACATATTTATTTTCCTTTTTTCTGTGTTATAAATACAAATTGTTTCGGAGAGTGAGAAGAAATGTGATAGAATAAACGTGAGGTAATCCCATTGAAAGACTCAAATAGAAACAAAACAAATAAACGGCAGTTGAGGGGTGTGAGATTAAAAATCATGAAAATGATAATTTTAAATAAAATAAAAACGATAGAGAAATTTATATAAATTAAAGATAAAAACTAGGGAAGGTAAGGTGGTTATGTTGGAATGGCGCAACTAATTATCGCCACTTTTCTTTCAATTCATAAGTAATTGAGCCATCAGATTGTTGTCATCGGCATTTGATGTGGAAGCTGCATGTAGACCTGGGCCACTTTCTAAAAATTCTCGCAACTCATTTTCCAAATCACCACCAGCCGTTCCAGTTACATCTTCGTCGATATCCATGGACAGGGACGAAGATAAATTGTGTTGATCGGGTTGCCCTGTCGCGGCGGCAGTGGTGGCAGATGTGGACGGATGAGGTGGTTGTGTGAAAGCGAGAGGTGGCAATGTTACCGGTTGTTGCAGTATAGCAGGTACCTGTAGTCGTTGTTGTGGCTCGGGAGGTGGTGGTAAACCAACTGCAAAGAGAGAGAATATTTAAATTGGGAATAATGAATTAGACTGATCACGACAGATATTCTTCAAAAGCATTGTCACAAACTTACCAAACGACAAGCCCATAGCCTTTCTCAAAGCATACGGATCCGTTACCGCCGAGGGTGGTAACTTTTTCACTACATCCGTCAGCTGCTGGGAAATCTGATGGGCCAACTGAGTTTCCTCTTGCGAGGGCGGCTGCACAAGGCCCAAATGGTGTGGCAGTGGTTGCGAAAGTCGCTCATGCTGGGTATTCTTGAGTTTATCGATAAGATTCAAATTGTTGCTCAGGTGTTCTTGTAGTCTTCGGGTCAGTTCAAAGTTCTTCATTTCTTTTTCGATGTCATTCAAGAATTCCGTATCTATTCCCAAATCGTTTAGAGTTCTTAGGCGGCCGAAATCGATGCGTGTATTTTTGTACTTCTCATATTCTTGTTCGATTTGTGCGCGAGATTCGCTGGGTTCCGGCGAGGTGCTGTCCACTAGTTGTGGTCCAGCATTGGTGAAACATTTGAGGGCTTCTTGTTGTTCATAATTTTGTACTTGGAGATCGTGAAGATCTTGCATGCATTTGGAATGTTCGCCATTAGTTAAAATGTCCAGAAGACCGTTGGCCAACTTGGTGGCATAGGAGGAATCTTTGGTAAATTGTAAAATACTCTCAGCGTACTCGGTGCTCATAGCATCACCATAAGTTTCCATGACCAGTTGAGTTTCGTCTTTGTTGAGGGTGGAGAAACGCGAGTCAAATGTCGGGGCAAACGAAGAGAAGGGGCCGTAATTTAGCGGTTTCACCAGTTTAGCTTCGTTACGCTTGTCTTCACGATAACCCTGGACCTGACCCGAACCTGTTTTAAGTTTACCCACCAGTTCACCCAGACAGACCACTTTCTCTGGACCTTCATTTTCATCTTTGATGAGGAAGTTGAGAGATGTGGAACCGTCTTTATTCTGCCTTAGGAAACCCATTTTATGGGCTCTTTCTTTGGCTGTCAGACGTTTTTTAGCTGCCTGAGCTGCCCCTTGAACCTGAGCTAATATTTCCTCCGACGTCAAATCATCCACATAAGGCTCAAATCGGGACTTTGGTTGATTTTCTAGCCGTATGGCTTTGCGCTTCTCTTCCTCCTCAATCTGGGCCTGGGTCATAGGCTCTTCAGCGCCCGTGGAAGCACCTTCATCTGCCGAATCCGCCATACCGTGATGATCATAACCGCTATAGTCTCCGCCATGCGGAATTAGCTCGAATCCTAGCTCCTTCGCAGTAAGATCCCTCATGTAACCCGATGTGGGTTTAAGACTCCTCATCAAATTGTCTGGAGCCAAGTGCTTCATACCCACTTGAAGCAGACGTTTGGCTGCCTTATGATAGACCGTGTCTACGTGATTGTATCGTATGGCATTTTCACACATCAAACGAAAATCCTCCGTGAATTCGTTTAGCGTGTCGTAATCATTATCGTCGATTTTTTGACGCATGGTGGAAAAGTCCATAGGCCGCGATATAATTTTGGAATATCCCGGTGCAATATCGTCTGTAACAGGCCAAGCAAAGAACTGATGAGGATCTCGTTTCTCCAAGCCGCGTAGCAGATGCTCAAGTAGTTTGTTGAGGGATGATTTCTGCTGTTTGAGTTTGAGCACGCAAGTCCTCGGCTCTCGGCCTGACTCACTTGATGAGCTGGGAGTCTTGGGTGCTTCCAAGACTTTGGGTGTAAGAGCAGCCATAGAATTCGAACCACCAGGTGTTGTGGCGGGAGTGGAAGGCGAAGACAGCGGAATTATTAACTGAAATTGAAGATTTGAATTAAAAGCGCATATAGAATGAAAAAAGAACATGGAAGAGTTTCCAACGAAAGGAGACAAATCAACGAGATATTCATTCAGGGATGTCATTGAAAACCCAATGTTGTCGGAATCGAATTAAAATTAACGTCGTGTTCGAAACAAGAAAAACCATACGATTTCAAGTAATCAATTCATATCGGATTTGAGAAGCAATGAGCAATTTCGACTCGGATTCTACAACAAATTTCTGCAATTTTTATTCCGATTACGACAACAATCGGATTCCATGAATCCCCGAATATAATTGTTTTCATCCTCACCTCTGCCAGGGGCTTTGTTGGGCTTACACCGCCGACAGCACCAACTGTACTGGAACCACCAACCGTGCTGACATTGCCAACCGTGCTAACACCACCACCAGCAACATCCGTACTAGTACCGTCCACTTCCGCTGTCACGCTTGGTACCATTCCTTCTCCTGTGACACCTGCTGCTGAAGTACCAATCGATGAACTTTGTATGGATGAGGAGGCTGGTGAATCTAAAGTCACTTCATCCAATTTCATTGGCACAATTGGCTTTGAAACTGGCCTACAAGATGGTGAACTTTCCGTTGTAATTCCAGCGTATAGCAAAACATTTTCCGGTAATGGCTGAGAGTTTTCATCGTCCATAAAACTGAAACCATCCTGACTACTGTCACCATCCACCATGGCCATAATATTCGAAGGCGGCCCTGCCGCTCCCAATTTAGGACTGCGTTGTAAGACACTAAACGAAGTACCGGGCAACGACTGTGAATCCTGGTTAGCGATTAACGTCATGTCTTCCATGGAGGCATCACGACGATGTGGACTTTCACCTACACCTGCATGACGCTCACCCTTGTCCCGTTTCTTCTCTTTGTGATGTTTGTGCTTCTTCTCACGATCTTTCTTCTTCTTCTTTTTCTTCGATTTCTTATGCTTCTCGCGATACTCTTCCATGTCTTCCAGCATCAAGGGGCTGCTGCACATTGCCTCAGCCGCAGTGGGAGGACCGGCCACAGAGGTTGTTATAACATCGGCTCCGCCATATTCGGGAGTATTGTTGGGACCCACTTTCAATATCAACTTCAGACCCCTTTGGAGACTAGACGGATCCGTGTTATGGCTGTATTCTGTAGAAATCACAAAATGAGTTTACACTGTCGGCAAAAACAAATTTGCAAATGTTACTGACCTTCATACTTTTCCCTTCGCTCCAATTTGTGCTTTTTATGTTTCTTCGAGGAGCCCATTTCGACGTTTTGTCTTTGTGTTTACGATTGACGACACGTCTCACAAGTGAAATTCAAAGTTTCTATTATAAATATTTTTTTGATTTTAGAGTGTTTATTTCAACAAAGCAAGCAAGGAAAACGACGCTTGCCGCCGCTTTTACTACAGCATAGTGCTGTTAAAACAAAGAGTACTTGGGTACGGGTACTCGGCACTGTCTGCTCATCAACCAAAATCCATTTTTCCGCCAACATTTGTTACTACCGAATACCTTTTTACATTACAAAACAATTTTGTAGCTGTTAATGACATTTTGAGGTAGATGTAATTTAATAATTATAAATTACAGGTCGTCATATTCATAATCATATATCAGAGATTTATAAATCTAATATTCAAAGTAAAAATACACTGTAATATATACGAAAATATAATAATGAACGAAATCAATTGCATTAATGGACGGTTTATTGCCAGAGATTATCTTTAAGTTAGATTTAAATTAACACCCAACAGTTGGCCAGAAGTCCTTGGAAAATCATTTACACCATCAACAAGTCCATCCAAATAGTACCGTAAGTATTCAATTGAAAAGTATCGAGTATTCACAAGAGGCAATAACTTGCAACACTACTACACAGCTGCACCAATACGTATGATTTTGTCAATAATAAAGTACACAAAAACACAACCCTGAGTTTGTTTACAAGTAGCAAAAACATTGAAGTACGAAGACATAAGGCCTAAACACAATCAGTGCTGTTCACACATAAAGACCCATTCACACAGACGCGACACGACCGTCTGTGACTATAGTACCGTCTCGTATGTGTTTTTTTTTCGAATATGTGAGACGGCACAACTGTCAGGACGACATTCGACTGTCGTGTCGCGTCCGTCTGAATGGGTTTTCAAAATTGTAGTATTGTGTACATATGTTGAATAGTGTAAAAATACCTAATTCAAGTTTGTAAATCTTTTTTATATAAAGTTGACAAAAGTCATACAAGTAAATGCTAAATTTCCCTCGTACGTGTGTAAATTACACATGTGCTTATTTTGTATAAATAACTAATTTTACTTGGTAGATGCTCAGTGCTTATGTACCTTAAAATATTCCACCATGTTCTTTTTCCCAATTTAGAAATTTGTAACTTTTACACAAGTTTCTTTGTTAAAGTTAATTAGTTAGTTGGATAATGGTTTAATATGTGAGATGCGATAATATGGTTTAATATATGTGGTGCGAATATGTGAGATGTCGCTACTGTCAAAGCGTCTGTAGTGTCGCGTGTGTCTGAATGCGCTTCAAGTATTGTGTCCAATGCATCTTTTACGCTTGCAAAATATTGTGTACACACCGAAGAGTCATGCAATTGTATGTAATTCATGAACTCTACGCATCTATGTCAAGATGCACGCCTCCGTGTGCCAAATGCTTTATGGTACAATCCGATTCAAGTTCGATGAAGGCTTTTAAAATAAAAAATATTGTATTACAGCCTTTACATTGAGTGCTGGTGTAAAAAAAATTTCTTCGTGCGACTCAATCCATTAAGTAAAGGCTGCATAAGCTCGATTTCGCATGCAGGCTATTAGAAGGTTTTACACATGAAGATTTATTGTAAAGAGTGATTTTTTTGAGGTTAGGATTTTCATGCATTAGTATTTGACAGATCACGTGGGATTTCAGACATGGTGTCAAAGAGAAAGATGCTCAGTATGCTTTGACATTTCATCATGAATAGACTTACTAACGAGCAACGCTTGCAAATCATTGAATTTTATTATCAAAATGCGTGCTCTGTTAAGAAAGTTCAGAAAGAAAGAAATTGTGTTCAGCGACGAAGCTCATTTTTGGCTCAATGGGTACGTAAATAGGCAGAATTGTCGATTTTGGAGTGAATATCAGCCAGAAGCATTGCAAGAGCTACCAATGCATCCAGAAAAAGTCACAGTTTGGTGCGGTTTATGGGCTGGTGGCATCATTGGACCGTACTTCTTCAAAGATGATGCGAATCGTAACGTAACTGTGAATGGTGAGCGCTACCGTGAGATGATATCCAACTTTTTTTGCCCAAAATGGAAGAACTGAACTTGGTTGACATGTGGTTTCAACAAGATGGCGCTACATGCCACACAGCTCGCGATTCTATGGCCATTTTGAGGGAAAACTTCGGAGAACAATTCATCTCAAGAAATGGACCGGTAAGTTGGCCACCAAGATCATGCGATTTGACGCCTTTAGACTATTTTTTGTGGGGCTACGTCAAGTCTAAAGTCTACAGAAATAAGCCAGCAACTATTCCAGCTTTGGAAGACAACATTTCCGAAGAAATTCGGGCTATTCCGGCCGAAATGCTCGAAAAAGTTGCCCAAAATTGGACTTTCCGAATGGACCACCTAAGACGCAGCCGCGGTCAACATTTAAATGAAATTATCTTCAAAAAGTAAATGTCATGGACCAATCTAACGTTTCAAATAAAGAACCGATGAGATTTTGCAAATTTTATGCGTTTTTTTAAAAAAAAAAGTTATCAAGCTCTTAAAAAATCACCCTTTATAATTTGGAATGTGTTGCTACTTCTCTGAAGACTTTTTAGAGAAGTAGATAGAAGAATTATAAAGTGTGGTTATATTTTTATGGCCAATGTTGATTTTGAATAAAAAACAAATTATTTAGGAAATTATTATCATTTCTTTTTATTATGATAATATTGGTATGGTTCAATTATGTATGGAACAAAATATCGGCCAAATGGCCGCCACGACCTCGCCGGCACACCTCCCTCCGATGGTCCAAATTTTTAATCACGCTGAGGCATAATTGACGCTCTATGCCGTTAATGTGCCGAATTATCTCATCCTTTAGCTCTTGAATTGTTGCTGGCTTATCGACGTACACATTTTCTTTCAAATAACCCCAAAGAAAGAAGTCCAACGGTGTCAAATCACATGACATTGATTTTTCGACAATCGCTCTTGGATTATCATTCGCCCAAATGCGGTAATTCTGCTTATTGACGAATCCATTGAGGTGTGTTTGTCAGTTAGAATGAATTAGATATTCCCATTTTTCTCTTTACTTTGACCAGATCTCTAATTTAAGAACATTTATTTCTGACAATTATAATGTGGTGTGGTGATATATATTATAATGTCCATTTTATATGATTCAGATAATTTGAATAACATATATTTTGAAATTATTTGAAATGTAAATAATAATTTATCTGAACTCGATTATTTATTCAGATCCAGATATACTAAAGGAAGATCGATTGCATAATTACCAATTGATAAAAGTAAATAATAATTTCAATATAAAGTTTCTAGACAAACAACCTGTAAATATTTATATATTTTTTTAATTTTTTTTTAAATTGTATTTTCTTTCATTTTTGGTAAGGAAATATTACTTTTGCGAATAAAATTTAAAAACATTTTTTTGCTTAATTTCTTCAATTTTGAGAAGAATGTGCTCCGTCTGAAAGTAGTGATTCCATTAGAGGTACCAACGTTGTCTATTTTTTATAAAAGTTCGATGTAGTAGTAGTAGGATATTCTAAGAAAAAAATAGTGCTTCGGTGGAAAAATATTTTTCAATTGACTCAAACATAAACCATTGTATATCTCAGAACGGATAAAGTGTGACTTATACCACTATCATTCTAAATGGCACATAAAGAGTGATTTTTTTGAGGTTAGGATTTTCATGCATTAGTATTTGACAGATCACGTGGGATTTCAGACATGGTGTCAAAGAGAAAGATGCTCAGTATGCTTTGACATTTCATCATGAATCGTCTTACAAACGAACAACGCTTGCAAATTATTGAATTTTATTATCAAAATGCGTGCTCTGTTAAGAAAGTTCATTGCGCGCTTCCATTTTATGGTCAGTTTAATCGACCCACTGAAGCGGCTATTCGGGCTATTGTGACTAAATTTCGCACCAAATTTACATTGTTGGACATTAAACCACCAACACGCTTACGTAGAGTGCGAACTGAAGAAAATATCGCAGCTGTATCGGCCAGTGTTAATGATGACCACCAATTTTCGATTCGTCGCCGTTCGCACCAATTGGGTCTCTGTTACTCAAAAACGTGGAAATGCCAAAATTGGACTAAGCGGATGGACCACCTAAGACGCAGCCGCGGTCAACATTTAAATGAAATTATCTTCAAAAAGTAAATGTCATGGACCAGTCTAACGTTTCAAATAAAGAACCGATGAGATTTTGCAAATTTTATGCGTTTTTTTTTTTTTTAAAGTTATCAAGCTCTTAAAAAATCACCCTTTATAAACTATTAAACGGGGGTCATTGGCCATTCACCTTTAAAAGTATACATTGTATACATTCGGAGCAATACACTTGCTCCGAACAGCCGAGTTTGATTTAGCATGATATATGGAATAAGTAATAAATAAAAAAAGGAATGTCATCATCCCCTGATTTTTTGCAAATGTTGAGCCGACATATTAAGCCTTAGTTATTTATTAAGTAATACGAACTGGATAACATCGTTAAATAGATACTTGGCACTGACAATTTTCATTTTCAGAAAATCTGGTAATAATTTGGACTCAAAATTCAATTCTATTGGTTCCTACTTTGATATAGTCCACATTTTTTTTCGTTTGAATAATTATTATTATTTCTTCACCCCACGGGAGTGGCTTTTCGATATATGGTTAGTTTTCAATTTCTTCGCGGCACCTGTCGAATTACGCTCACCATATGTTTTGCTCTGTTCCAACTTTTGCAGTGAGCTATCCAAACGTCCGCGAATGTCATCGAGGTGGTCACGCATAGTGATAATCTCCTGGGCAATAGATTGGCGATCACGTTTCAATTGTTTTTGATCATTGATCATATATTCGAAGGCGGCATTTTGTTGCCGGATCTCGGCCATCCTTTTTTGATTCACAAAATGGTTGTCGTCCGTGGCCGGGGGTATTGTGTGATGTATGCGTTTCTGTTCTTTGTGTCTGCAGAGGACTTTCAGGCGGGGAATGCCAATTCCCTTGTTGACACGTTTTTCCTTTGTTGTATTTGAATTTTCAAAAAATAAATTTCCCTTGTCGTTGGCTGACTTTGCAGGAATAGAAGTGGTCAATTGAGTTTGAGCTGCTTGCTCTCTATTGGTGACAACTCGAGAGATTTCCTTTTTCGCTTCACGTTTTATTTTGGACATTGGGGTAGGTTTTCTTTCTGAAAGAAGCGCTTGTTTTATTTTCATTTGTTGTGTAGTGAAAATTTTGAAATTTTGTTACTGACCCTTTAACTGGGAATGAACATGCGCCACAATGGAATTTATTTTCCTCTGGATATTTATATTATCGTATGATCCCTTCTCTTTATTCCTTCGCCTGTTCCATTCGTAGTATTCTTCGGGATTTACTACGATGGTATTGAAATATTTCGTCTGCGGATATCCGTGCATATGTTTGTCGACCATTTTTGTAAAATTCAAACGATTTGTTCGAAAGTTATCCATTTTTTAATTTTCACATGAATTTTGTTAAGATTTAGCGAATAGAGGGGGTTATTTAAAGAATACTGGGCATTTTGCAATGTTTTTTTTTTAAGAAAAAATTGTTTTAACTAATTTAATTATATAGAATATTGAAATAAAATTCAAAGAAAATTTGACAATAAGAAAAATTCGAATGTTGTTATACCCAGTAAGCAATTCTAATGGAATTAAAAGTGAATTCAACCTGAATTCCAGTCACGTTCTACAATTTCAAGTGTTGAATTATACTTTAAAATATAGGACAAGAATATGATATCCAAGGCACCAAGAGCTAGCCTCAAAATAAGAAAAAAAATTGGTGTGCGTGTTATCGATAACTCGCCTTTAAAGCTTTTAAAAAATAAAACAGAGGTCAAAATGGAAAATTAAAAACAATTTTTCGATAACTATCTTAGTTATCGAAATTGAGATAAAATTGGGTTTGCGTGTTATCGATAACAGACCTTTAACGTTTAAAAAACATTTTTTGAAATGAGTTCAAAATTCAATTAGTTATCGAAATAGCAAAAATTTGTCTGCGTATTATAGATAACTTGCATTTAAAACTAGGAAAAATCAAAAACTTTTTTAAATGAGGTCAAAACGAAAAAATAAACTCAGTTATCGGAATTGAAAAATTAAAATTCGTTTTTTGTATTTTTTTAATTTTTTTATTATTTTTAGCTCTTTTGAAAAGTCGATACCTTTCGTGATATCGAAATTAAAATTATCGGAAAATTTTACTTGTATAGAAAACTCAAAAGCAGAAAAAGTAAAGCATTTTTTCTTAATTTTCGATTTTGAGTCCATTGGATTGAAAACATCGAAATTTCAATCTTGATTATTGCTTGAATTATAAGTACTTTTAAAATAGGACAAGAAGAAATAACAAAAAATGATTTGCGTGTTATCAATAACTCACATTGAAATCTTAAAAAATAAAAATAATTTTTCAATAAAATCGGGTAAAAATTTCGATAACTTTCGAGTTATCGAAACCAAAAATATCGGAAAAATTGAAAAAAAAAACTCAAAAATAGGCAGCAAAAGTAAAGTAAAATTTTTTTATTTTCGAAGAAATTGGAAGAAAAAAATTGAAATTTCAATTATTATTGCTTGAATTATACTTTAAAAAAATAGGGCAAGAAGAAATAATAAAAAAAGGGTCCGCGTTATCGATAACTCGCCTCTAAAGCTTGGAACATCAAAATGAAAAAATTAAAAATAATTTTTCGATAACTAACTTAATTATCGAAATTGAAAATTAAAAAAATCTTTCCTTTGAAATTTATTTTATTAAATTTATTAAATTTATTTATTTAAAAAAATCGGGTAAAAATTCCCGATAACTTTCGAGTTATCGAAACCAAAAATATCGAAAAACTGACTTTTATAGAAAAAACAGTCAGCAAAAAAAGTAAAGTATTTTTCTAATTTTCGATTTTGAGTCCATTGGAGGGAAAAAATCGAAATCTCAAGTGTTGATTATAGCTTAAATTATACTTTAAAAATAGGACAGGAAGAAATAGAAAAATGGTCCGCGTTATCGATAACTCGCCTTTTAAGCTTGAAACATCGAAATGGAATGAAATAAAAACAATTTTTCGATAACTAACTTAATTATCGAAATTGAGAATTAAAAATCGTTATTTTCTAATTTATTTTATTATTTTTAGCTTATTTTAAAAAATAACCTTCGAGTTATTGAAACCAAAAATATCGGAAAAATTTAAAAAAAAAAACTCAAAAATAGACAGCAAAAGTAAAGTCAAATTCAGCTAATTTGAAAAATACTTTTGAGTTATCAAAACCTAAACTATGGGAAAAATTGAAAAAACTCAAAAGTAGGCAGCAAAAGTGAAGTAAAAATTTTCTAATTTTCGATTTTGATTGAAAAAATTCGAATCAAAAAATATAGTCAGAACTTGGCGCCTCGCATAACATACTTGCCCCATATTTTCTATGACCAAAATCAATAATTAAAAGACGGAAAAATCAAAATGGATGGACTATCTAGTTATCGAAATTGAAAATTAAAAAATCGTTTTTTTTATTATTTTTAGCTCATTTGAAAAAAAGCGAAAAAAACGGGTATCCGATAACTTTCGACTTATCGAAACCAAAAATATCGGACAAATTTACTTTTTATAGAAAACTAAAAAATAAACAGAAAGAGTAAATTTATTTTTTTTCCAATTTCAAATTTTGAGTCCATTGAAAATTCGATGAGGTTCTCAATCAAAAAATATAGTCAGATCTTGGGGCCTCGGATATTATACTTTCCCCATAATTTCTATGACCAAAATTAATGATTTAAAGATGGAAAAATCAAATGGAAAGGGAAAGAATTAAAACAATTTTTCGATAACTATCTACGTTATCGAAAATTAAAACTATAAAAACGTTTTTTTGTATTTTTATTATTTTTAGTAACTTTCGAGTTATCGAAACCAAAAATATCGCAAAAATTAACTTTACTTTAAAAACTCAAAAATGGGTAAGTAAAATTTTTCTAATTATCGAACATATCTGAGGCAAGTCTTAATCTTATTGCACATTCAATGACCTCTCTAATTTCAATCGACTGGTATACTTTGTACCCGATCTTTTTGTAACCCTCTCCCCTTTAGCTACGCCACTGTCTCACAGCCAAATTGGCATTGATGATCGTGATAAGTCCATATGGAATTCGCCGCATAAAAAATCCGTTAATTCACAACTGAGCTCTACTACAGACCACCATCAATTGAACTCATTACCGAGTGAACAAAAACAAACGAAAGCACAAAAGGAGCGAACAAATCTACAATTCCACATGAGTTGTAAATATTGAAAATACCAAAAATATGATCATAATTAAAATCCTTTTAATTATTTTGATCATTCAAAACGTAAGTCTTCAATGAAATTGAATTTCTATTGAAACGATTGATTTATTTATTTTTGCAGAATCATGCCGATTTCATACAAGTCCGTCCATTTACTCCCGTCTTGTTGCCACAGCCACCGCCATGCCCACATCACATCATGCCAATGCCGCCTCAATCTGTTGTTGAGAACGTGAAACCTCAACGAAATGCCTCGGAAATGAATTTCTTACTGCCCTTCCTGGATATTGATATCCAAACGGAACGTAATACCCTTGTAATGCAGGATCATTCACATGGAGACATTTTCATTTTACATGGCCACGAATTATTTCAATTGTTCTTAGGTCGTCAAGAGAAACGTTTAAGTTTGATGGGCTACTTGGAGGGAAGTTTAAAAGATAAGGAGCCGGTAGCAGCGGAGGTAGTTGATGCCGAAAGAGTAGCCTCACATTTTATTTTTAACTATTTTTCAATTTCGAATTTAGGTCATCTCGTGGCATGGTCATCTCTTGCTGGTCGTAGCTTTGAATGACTATTTGGAAATTTTTCAAATACGAAAAGACATTATGAGCTCTCGCGCTGAATTGCTCAAAGATCCCCGTAGATATGTGGAAATGGCGCCCGTATTTCAACCTCTTCAACAAGTGACTCTGAATGGGAGATTGCAGAAGTTGTTTTTGATCAACTCCTCTGAAAAGGAAATTATGATTGTGACGGCAGTAAATTTCTCCAAACTCTATGGCAAAATACGGTAATAAAAGAATCAATGATGATCTATAATTGGGTGGCTCATTTACACCAAATAAACAGACCCCTAATTAGGTGACTTCTTATAAATGGAGTTAGTAGTCAACATGTCCAGTGGCAACTTTTGATAATAGTTTCCAAAAAATGGATGAGTCAAGTGAGGCCATATTTTGCTGGCATGTTTCAAAAAATACAAAAATGTCATTCAGGAAGACTATGACTACCGTGCATCGTAGGTTTTTATACCCTCCACCTCCAGGATGGGGGTCATTCTGTTTGTAACACCTTGAAATATAGACCTGAGACCCTATAAAGTACATATATTCTTGATCGTCATAAAATTCTAAGACGATTTAGCCATGTCAGTCCGTCTGTTGAAAACACGCTAGCATCTTAACGAAAGGAGCTAGGAAGTCCAAATTTTCCATAAATCGGCCCAAAGGTAAACATTTTTTCCTCAAAGGGACTAAAATACCCATAATAACCCCTAATATTTTACAGTATTTAGGCATTGGGTATGCGCATTCCTCCTATAACAAAAAGTGATTCTTATTCGTAGGGGTGAAATGGGTCAAAAAGGGATAAAAATGGTACCTATCAAATGACAATAGCTAGAAACGCGAAAGTTGGTGTGTACGTTCATTTATTTGAGTATAAAATTGAGTATTTTTTCAAAACTCGTACTTTTAATGGGGAAAATGGGAAAAGAGGGATACAAATGGTACCAACCAAAAGGCTGCACCTAAGATAAGATAATGAAGTTGGTTGTATACATTCCTCTGATTGTGTAGACACGTAAAATAAATAGATTTTTCGAAATTCGTACTTTTGGGGTTAAAACGCAAAAGGGGATAAAAATTGTACCAAATAAATGAAATTCGAAGTACACATTTCTCTGACTGCGTAGGCACGAAAAATAAAAGGATTTTTTCTAAATTCGTACTTTTTACTTTTACGACAAGAATTGGTTGAATCTTGATTAGGTTATTTTCCACTATGTACGTGAGATAATGAATTTTCAAAATTTTGGAATTAATTAATTTGGCTTTTAAAGCGGAAAAAGTCAAATCGGGAGCGACATTTATATGGGGGCTATATCTAAATCTGAACCGATCTTACCCAGTTTCTGCACAGATGTTTCTAGTTGGATTATAAGATGTTGTGTGAAATTTAAAGAAAATCAGGTACAAAATGTGATTTCTAGAGCGGAAAATGTCAAATCGGGAGCAACATTTGTATGGGGGCTATATCTAAATCTGAACCGATTTGCCTCAAATTAAATAGCGTTCATCTTTGATCCACAAAACATAGTTGTGCCAATTTTTGTTAAGATCGGACTATAATTGCGACCTGTAATTTGATTACAACAATAGTCGGACATTGCTAAACCGATCTGTATAATAAACGATGGGTCTAACTCGTTTCCTTTTGGGTGTTACAAACAAATGCACAAAGACATAATACTCTCGTGGAGTGTATAAAAATATTAAGAATTTTTTTGTATGGAAAAAATTCCATTTAGGAAATTTTAACTTAAAAATGAGTTTTTCTTTAAAATTATTTAATGTGTTTACTGAAAATTATGCCGAGTTCTTCATACATTTATGTATTAATGAACTTACAAAAAATCATTTCAAATTGTTTAGAAAAATCTTGAATATTAATCTAAGAAGCAATTCTCGTTCGTTTGCAGAGACATATTTCTCAAATACTTCCAGTATTATTCTAAACAACCAGTGCGGCCTTCGCAGCAATCATGGATTGATAGCTCAACTCTTTATGACAGAGGTTTCATGAAACTTTTGAGAAATATTTCATGTTATCAATTTATGTATTATTTTTGCATACTCTGAAGCAAAATCATTTGTTTGAATTATTTTGGTTAAATTGTACTTATTTTAAGTTCACTTTTTTCCTTGTATCAAGTAAAGAATTTCCTCAATTTAAGTAAAAACTTACATGTTTTGAGGAAAAAATCAGCAAATCTGTCCTCAGTTTAAGTAAATATTTACTTAATTTTAGGAAAATTTCATCAAAATTATTTTTTAGATTTTGTAAAAATTTATTTAGTTTTAGGAAAATTTTACTTAAATTTAATAAAAACTTACTTGGTTTTAGGAAAATTTCACTTAGATTTAGTAAAAATGTACTTGGTTTGAAAAACTTACTGGAATTTTCTTCAGTTTGAGTAAATATTTACTTGGTTTGAGGAAAATTGAACTGGAGTCAAGTTCAAAACATGTATTACTTTTACGCTATACGAAGTTCAATTTTCCTAAATTTTAGTTCATTTTAACTCATTTTCTTTTTTCTGAGTGCATGTATTTATTTCTTTAAAGGCTTTTGAAGGAAAGAAGTTATCTTGATTCAATGTTATACATTTTTTCGAAGGGGTTTTTTAAATATTTATTACAATATTTAAAAAATATTTAAAAATCCCAAACGCAGTTTTGACGCCTTAATGAAGCTAGAAAAGCACTATTTCTAATTAAAGAAATTTGAGGGCAAATACTTTTAAAATGGGAAACAGTTCGACAAATTCGTGTTTCAATTTTCAAAATCTGAAAATCTGCTCATTAAGAACAAATACATTAAAACACGTAAACAAAAATAGAAAAGAATAATTTTTGTCCAAAGTTATTGAATTTTGGTCCATTGATTCTGAACAATACATACCTGATAATCCAATCGTTACGTTGCCTATGATATATGGTGCAAAAATGGGTGAAGTTGGAAGACGGTCACACCTGCCGCTCATATAATAGAATATTTCAGTTAAGAGGAATTCAATGTTAAACTAACGAGAAATTTTCTTAGGTCTTATTTGAAGGACATTGGTGAAAGTGTTTGGTATTACAATACTTTATAGGCCTGTTAGATTGCACATAGCTTGATATTTGTATGGAATTTACTCGCTTACCAAAATGTTACTTTTTCGTTTCTTCTTGAAATAAAAAAAATAGATCCCTTGCCAGCAGAAAAGAAACTACATGACGATATATTAATTGTTTACATAGTAATAATGCTTGCTCACGGCATGCCTATTGACTTGCAGAGCAGAAAAATTTAAACAAAACAATAAATTAGAATTGTCAATAAATAGTATGTGGATAGAGATCACATAGTTCTTAAAGTTAATTGGTTCTGCTTATTTATACAATAAAATGATTGAGATATTAAAATTAAAAAATCGACTTTCCATTTATATTTCCGGTTCTGATTCTGTTATATGAGATTTTTTTACTTTAAAATTTTATAAACCACCTCCAGGATGGGGGTATATTCACTTTGTCATTCCGTTTGTAACACCTTGAAATATTCATCGGAGACCCCATAAAGTATATATATTCTGGGTCGTGGTAAAATTCTAAGACGATATAGCCATGTCCGTCTGTCTGTCTGTTGAAAGCACGATAGCGGCCGAACGAAACGAGCTAGGAGGTTCAAATTTTTTCTAAATGTGTCTTATGGTTGTAGATCGGTTGGGATTGAAAGTGGACGAAATCGGCCCAGAGGGAAAAATTTTTCCCTCACAAGGACTGAAAATACCCCTAATATTTAGAGTATTTTAGCATGTTTTTTGAACATATTAGCTTGTTTTAGTTGATATTTGAAATGCGCATTCCCTCTATAGCATAAAAGGGCACCATAGAGTGATTTTTATTTGTAGGGGGCGAAATGGGACAAAAAGGGATAAAAATGGTACCTATCAAACGACAACAGATAGAAACACAAAATTTGGCGTGTACATTCCTCTAATATAGTAGAAACATAATATAAAAGTATTTTTTCTAAATTCGTACTTTTAAGGGGTTAAATGGGGATGGAGGGATAAAAATAGTACCAACCAAACGGCTGCACCTAGAATAATGAAATTTGATATATACATTCCTCTGATTGCGTAGACACGTAAAATAAAAGAACTTTCCAAAATTCGTACTTTTTGGGGTTCAAATGGAAAAAGGGGATAAACATAGTACCTACCAAATGACAGCTGCTAGAATCATGAAATTCGGAATATACATTCCTCTGACTGCGGAGACACGAAAAATAAAACGTTTTTTCCAAATTCGTACTTTCAATGGATACAATGGCTACAGGGGATAAAAATAGTACCAACTAAACGAATACAGCTAGAATGATGAAATTCAGTGAGTACGTCCCTCTAATTGTGTAGATACGTAAAATAAAGAGATTTTAGATAGTCGTACTCTTGAGGGGGCAAAATTGGAAAAAGGGGATAAAAATGGTACCAACAAAATGGCCGCTGATAGAATCATGGAATTCGGTGTATACATTCCTCTGACTGCATATCCACGTAAAATAAATAAATTATAAATAATTTTTCCACTTTACTTTATTTTGTTGCTTTTACGACAAAAAATGTTAGAATCATGAAGTTGTCGTATACTGCGTACGTGAGAGATACTTTCGAAATTAAAATAGGATGGAAATACAACCAACCAAACGACTGTAGCTGAAAGTACACTCTCTATCCCCCAATATTTAGGGTATTTATGATTGCTCCCTTATATTTACTTTATGAATTAAAGTATTATATCCATTATATATATATAGTATACATATATTGGTAGCCTTGGCTTATTAATTAAATTTCTTATTTTCATACAGTTAAAATTTGTTGCGGACATTCCTCTTGTTGTACGACAACAGCTAGAATCATGAAATTCGGTGTGTAAGTCCCAATAATTCGTAGACACGTAAAATGGAGGGATTTTTCGAAATTCATACTTTTAAGGGCTATAATTAAAAAGAGGGATAAAAATGGGACCTACCAAACCGCTGAAGTTGAAATCATGAAATTCGGTGTATACATTCTGACTATGAAGACTCGAAAAAGGTTTTTTTTTCGAAATTTGTACATTTGGGCGGAGAATGGGGCGAATGGGGATATCTTTAAAATTTATACTTTTCTTATCACTTTGTCTGTATCTGGAAATGCTTCTTTCTAATGGCGACGAACAATCGCCTAATATTTAGGCATGTTCACTTTCACAATTTCAGTTTTTTATTTATATATAGTAGTTGATTTCAAATAGTGCGCATAAGTATACATTATAGTTTGAAATAGTAAACAAATATAGTAATGTGCACAAAAATATCAAAATTTTCGTAATATGGTGCTGTACTTCTATGTAAAGTCGACTTCCTTTAATTTGCTGGTAATACTATGGAATGCACTCCGTGGTGGAGGGTATATAAGATTCGGCCCGGCCGAACTTAACGCCTTCTTACTTGTTTAATTTATGCTTTGTATGCACTTGAAATTTGTTGCGTACATTCCTCATGTAGCGCTAAAAGCACTAAAAATTATATACACGCCAATGATAAGACAATAGCTAGAGACATGAAATATGGAATGTACATCCATTTAATTGCATAGATACGTAAAATGGAGGGATTTTTCAAAATTCGTACTTTTAAGGGATACAATTGGAAAAGAGGGATAAATATGGTACGTACCAAACCGCTGAAGTTGAAATCATGAAATTCAGCGTGTGTACATTCATCTGACTGTGAAGATGCGAAATAAAATGATTTTTTGTTCGAAATTTGTACTTTTAGCCGAAATTTGTACTTGGACGAATGGGGATAAAAATGATACCAACCATACGGCTGCAGCTAAAGGGTGATTTTTTAAGAGCTTGATAACTTTTTTTTTAAAAAAAACGCATAAAATTTGCAAAATCTCATCGGTTCTTTATTTGAAACGTTAGATTGGTCCATGACATTTACTTTTTGAAGATAATTTCATTTAAATGTTGACCGCGGCTGCGTCTTAGGTGGTCCATTCGGAAAGTCCAATTTTGGGCAACTTTTTCGAGCATTTCGGCCGGAATAGCCCGAATTTCTTCGGAAATGTTGTCTTCCAAAGCTGGAATAGTTGCTGGCTTATTTCTGTAGACTTTAGACTTGACGTAGCCCCACAAAAAATAGTCTAAAGGCGTCAAATCGCATGATCTTGGTGGCCAACTTACCGGTCCATTTCTTGAGATGAATTGTTCTCCGAAGTTTTCCCTCAAAATGGCCATAGAATCGCGAGCTGTGTGGCATGTAGCGCCATCTTGTTGAAACCACATGTCAACCAAGTTCAGTTCTTCCATTTTGGGCAAAAAAAAGTTGGATATCATCTCACGGTAGCGCTCACCATTCACAGTTACGTTACGATTCGCATCATCTTTGAAGAAGTACGGTCCAATGATGCCACCAGCCCATAAACCGCACCAAACTGTGACTTTTTCTGGATGCATTGGTAGCTCTTGCAATGCTTCTGGCTGATATTCACTCCAAAATCGACAATTCTGCCTATTTACGTACCCATTGAGCCAAAAATGAGCTTCGTCGCTGAACACAATTTCTTTCTTTCTGAACTTTCTTAACAGAGCACGCATTTTGATAATAAAATTCAATGATTTGCAAGCGTTGCTCGTTAGTAAGTCTATTCAAGATGAAATGTCAAAGCATACTGAGCATCTTTCTCTTTGACACCATGTCTGAAATCCCACGTGATCTGTCAAATACTAATGCATGAAAATCCTAACCTCAAAAAAATCACTCTTTATAATAACGTAATTCGGTGTGTACACTCCTCTGATTGCGTAGACACGTAAAATAAACGGATTTTTCAAAATTCGTACCTTTTGGGGTTAAAATGGAAAAAAGGGGATAAAAATAGTACCAACCAAATGACCGGAGCTAGAGTGATGAAATTTGGAGTATACATTCCTCTGACTGCGTAGACACGAAAAATGAAAGAAATTTTTCAAATTCGTACTTTCATTCAACTAAACGACTACAGCTAGAATGATGAATTTCGGTGTGTACATCCCTCTAATTGCGTACACTCGTAAAATAAACAGATTTGTCCAAATTCGTACTTTTTACTTTTACGGCAAAAATTGGTTGAATCATTAAGTTAGGTTATTTTGCACTGTGTACGTGAGATAATGGATTTTCAAAATTTTTACTTTTCGAATGGAAATACAACCAACTGCAGCGCCCACTATCTACGAATATTTATGGTATTTAAGCTTTTTTTGAAAATAAAAATATAAGAATATTTATTTTTTGAATTTACTTGAAGTATTATTTCGACATATAGTGTAAACGTATTGGTAGACTTGCCTTATAAGTGTGGTTTGATATATTTATATATTTATTTATTAAATTATTTTTCAATATTTGTATTTGTTTTGATTTTGCTATATTAAAAAATTATATTTTCCTGTAATATTACTATGCAATCCATTACTTATTTAATATTCTTTTTTACTTATTTAATATTCACTCTTTTATAGAACCTTCAAATGGTCAAACAGGGGCTTCGAACCCCTTGAGGAGTTGACAGTGCCAGCCATGAGTATAGTAAATGTCATTGGTGCCGGAACTAAATATTTGATAACCGGGAAGGTGATGAAACGTCAAACAAAGGTAAGATCTTACCTTCTTATTCTCAGCGTGAATTTGAATCTTACTTCTCTATTCACACATCTTTAGACCATTCTCACCATCTATGAAATCGATCAAAAGCGATCGCTTCATCTGCAAAACAAACAGACGCTCACAGTCGATTCTCTGGTGGTGCACAGTGTTAGCTTTCAAAAACACAATGTGATTGTTGCATGTTCCAGTAAGCAGCTGAGCAGCTGCACATCATACCTTCAAATGGCCGATGGTCACTTCGATGTCTTTAAACTGCGGACGGCGCAGGAATTCGCCTTTGATCACCTTAGTGCCACCTCCAGATTTATTATGGCCTCGCGACAAAATCGTATCATGATTTTCACTGACCACCATTTGGATTGTTATGGTAGTTTTACGTCGGATCTCAGGGATGTCTCGAAACTAGTTGGTCTTCATATTGAGTCCGTTGGTGAAGATTATGTATTGTTGATCTATAGGACTCCATTCAGACTGCTGCTGCGGACTGTGCAAATGGAATTGGGAACAAAAGACAGGCTGGCGAGAGCATCGGATGGTAAAGGTAAAGGTGAGATCAAAGATATTTCAGGGCGAATATTAAAGAACAGAACTTGAATAAAGCCTCAGGAGAACTTGGAGGCATCGAAATGTAATCAGCTTATCGGGGGATTCCTGTCATAACAGGACTTGACTATGTGACTTGGATTCACTTTCGGCATAGCTCTGCAATGACAAACTCTTTCACCACCAACATGGTAGCAGCATTCGTCAGTCACCCTGTACCTGCTGCACAAAACTGATTCTTTTATTTATTTATTGTTTTCATTTCCCCCTTTCCCTAGATGTCCCACTTGCAGCGCAACATAAAAAGATGCTGTCGTCTGCAGCGGATCAATTGAGAAGTTTCTTGCCACCACGCAGAAAGGATATTTTCCAGAGGATATTTAATCCAAAATCAACAAAATCCCAACCGGATCTCTTCCAAAGATTTGCCGATATTATGTCACCGAAACCAAAGAAGCAAGAGCCTCAGAATTCTTTTGCCGATATGTTCCACCGTATGGTGGATGTGATAGAACCGAAACCAAAAGAGGAAGAACAAAGGGATTATGTGACGGACATATTTCACAAGATGGTGGACGTAATACAACCCCAACCGAAGGAACGAACTCCGCAAGATTCCATAACGGGTATTTTGCAAAGCATAGGCGATATGATGAGGCCGAAGAAAAGGGAAGTACAGTCGAATACAGCCACAAAGATGAACGCGGGAAGAGTGGGCACAATACGAATTACCAATAGATCTTTGAGGAGTCCCCAGCAAGTATTGGACAAAGTGACCCAACTGAGGCGAACATTTCTGGTGGGTCAACGGGAAAAACGCTCCGATAGCGTGGGTCCCTACAACATAACCTTGGACTTAACGAATCATGTGAAGGTGCATAAACTTCATGTTAAGAATTTGATATATCTCGGAGATGTCCTAGAGGGTAAGGCTGTAAACAAAATTTTCAAATCTTAGACATTCTCCTAAAGTCTCCTATAGGGTT
The DNA here is from genome assembly GCA_947397865.1 of Polietes domitor. Taxonomy (NCBI): domain Eukaryota; kingdom Metazoa; phylum Arthropoda; class Insecta; order Diptera; family Muscidae; genus Polietes; species Polietes domitor. Next base: position 78,556,039 of record OX377619.1, on the reverse strand, counting down.
TTCTCAGGACCACACCTCTCAATCCTCACCTGTGCTTACCATAAGACCAAAAGTTAGAACTCAACTCTTAAATACCACCGAAGTCCTAACCGCGCCGAACATCAGAGGTACTCGCCAGTACATACCGGATTTATACTACGATCTTACTCCCTCAATTCGAGCTAAACATTTGCTGGTGGCATCTGTGAATGGCCTACCATGGTCTGAGTTTTATGAAGCGATATTCTTGAGAAACCGCGATTCCCTCATCACCGGACGTCTGGTTCTGCAAGACCAGGTGGATGTTGAACATTTGAAGACATTTCAGCTGAATCATTTGACGGTGGAGAATCTCTTCAATTTACACCATCCTCAGGTGGTGAATTCCCAATTGGTCATATCGAGATTTTTCGTACACGATCTGAAGGCGGAACGGGTGAATGGTTTAAAATTCGAGGAGGATATAGTGTTCAGTGGCAGGGAGGCCTTTGTTGAGAGTAAGTAAGAAGAAAAATAGAAATTGCCATCTGTTGAATCGCACTTTATTTATTCCACTCCGTGGAATAGTTTCACGTCAAAGTTTTCTACTATAAAGAAGTAATCCAGCAATTAGCTTATAAGCTGTTCAGCTTAGAATTATCAAACTGAGCTGATGTAACGACATCTGCCTGCTGTCCTAAAGGTTGTGATCAAAGTATAGATCGCATTTGTTGGATATGAATTTTGGCAGAAATATTTTTTAAGTCCGGGACAGACGCTTTTGACTGGATTTAGACATTAGACAGAAAATGTCCCTTCTGTTTTGTCCATTACTGCTCTAGAAACCACATATTTCCACATCATGTTTTATTTCAAAATGTCCCTTTAGTTTACCCCACTGTTGCTCTAGAAACCACATATTAGAGGCAATCTTTTCCTGAAGTGTACCATATGCGTGCAAATTTTGACATAGTTCTCAATACCAATGTCCCTACGATTTAGACAGATTTTATCAGTCGATAATTTACAATTTACATAGGACCTAGATTTTTTCGTTAACTGGCATATTTAGCGAGATATTTTATAATGTTTTCGAAATAAGTGGCCCCATCCAATGCACGATGGGGCCAAACACCAATTTGAGAGGCAAAAAGTCCATTTTGAAGTAACGTATTTTCAGAAATTAATAATGGCAGATTATTGCCAACACTTCAAAATGGCAAAATATAAAAATTTGGAACCAGATGGTAGCTCGTTTTTTCAAACCATGTTGCCAAAGTTACTACTTTTTCTCTTGTTTCATTTCTAATATTTGTGGTAAAATGTAAAGACACAAGCTATTATTTTTTGTAAAGTTTTTCGTTTTTCGTGTATGTTTACGAGTCGTTTGTTTCTGTATTTCTTGGAACAGAACATTGTTTATCCGGACGTATCCGCTGAACCATATATATGAGAAGAAAGGTTAAAAGGTGCACTTTAATATACCGGTAGAATAGGCTGCAGCAAACTGCCATAAATTATGAAAAATTTTGATTTAAAATTGTATTAAAGTTAAAAATGCATATATTGTAAAATTTCGGTTAGAAAATTGCGAAATTCTCCGCGAAATTTCACACAAGTGTTTATAATTAATGTATTAATTAACAAGTAAGAAAAGCCTAAAGTTGGATGTGGCCATGGTTTTAATGGTTTTAATAAACACTTGTGTTTTAATATCAGTGGGAATAGTTTATAGAGTCAATATAAATTATCCAGTGTACTATAAATTCATATTTAACCAAATTTAACGTATATAATATGTAAAAGTTTATGAATATATATTATGTTACTCCTACATGTGCCACGATGGGGCCATATACAAATTTTGGAGGCAAAAAGTAAATTTTCGAACTAACGCATTTTCAAAAAGTAATAATGGCATCGTGTTGCCAACATTTTAAAATTACGAAAAACGGAAAATTGGAACCAAGTGGCAACTAACTGCAAAAAACCAACTACCATCCCACTGTAAGTGGGCGTGGCAGTAGGTTGACCAACAATTTTTTTAAGCAACTTTTGTTAGCAGCATAAGTATATATACGAAATTTAAAAAGTCTATCTGTTTCCTAAGGTATTTTGGCTCAAAAAAACCAACTACCAATAGGCGTGGCAACTTAAAATTTTTATATGTAGATGACTTTGGTAATCACCTCCAATTCTTTTTTTCCTCTAAAACTGGTCATCTGCCAGTTCACCGTGCAATGTGAAGAAATTTGAAAGAATTAGCCCAAAAGCACAATTCTGTATTCAGTGAGTGGGTCATGGTGACGGAGTAACATCGGCAGTGCTGAATTTTATATTGTGGAAAAATGTTGAAAATGGCCGAATCAATGACGCACCCTCGTAAATATTATGGGTGGGATAGTGTTGTATGGAATGACGCTCATCGGGGTCAAAGTTGAGGGAAAAGGTGTAAAAATACACAAAAAGCCTCAAAACAGTCTCGGAATCGCCTCCAGAGCGGTTAAATGTAAGACCGACCCCCATTATTTTTCCCTCCCCTAAAATTGTTTCCCCACTGCTTAGGAGGGTTCCCATAGATAAATACAATTTTTATACACTCCACACAAAAGGAAGCGGTTAAGTACACCGATCGATTTAGAATCACTTTCTGAGTCGATTTTGCAATGTCCATCTATCTGTCCGTCTGTAAATCTATTGTTGTAATCAAACTACAGGCACAATTATAGTCTGATCTTAACAAAAATTGGCACAAATAAGTTTTGTGTATCAAGGACGAACGCTATTTAATTTGAGGCAAATTGGTTCAGATTTAGATATAGCCCCCATAAAAATGTCGCTCCCGATTTGACATTTTCCGCTCTTTCACACAACATCTTATAATCCAACTAGAAACATCTATGCAGAATCTGGGTAAGATCTTTTCAGATTTAAATATAGCCCCTACACAAATCTCGTTCCCGATTTTTTCAGCTCTAGAAACGACATATTATACCCGATTTTCTTTAAATTTGGCACAACATCTTATAATTCAACTAGAAATTCTTATGCAGAAATTGGGTAAGATCGGTTCATATTTAGATATAGCTCCCATACAAATCTCGCTCCCGATTTGACATTTTCCGCTCTAGAAACCCCATACTGTACTCGATTTTCTGTAAATTTGGCACAACATCTTATAATCCAACTAGAAATTCTTATGCAGAAATTGGGTAAGATCGGTTCAGATTTAGATATAGTCCCATACAAATGTCGCTCCCGATTTGACTTTTGCCGCTTTAGAAACCACATATTGTACTCGATTTTCTTTAAATTTGGCACAACAGCTTATAATCCAAGTAAAAAATGGTGAAAGATGTTAAGATCGGTTCAGATTTAGTTATAGCCCAAATACAAATGTTGCTCCCAAATGTTTAACCAATTTTGACCAAACTATACATATTATATTTCGTTCCAGATTTCAATATACCCCCATACAAATGTCCTTTCCGATTTAACATTTTTTGTCAAACACATACATTTACAGGATACAAAAATTCTTCCCATTTTCACTTTTTCACCGAATTAAATTGTATTCGGATAGAAAGTGGAGTGTATCAGAGAGTCGGCCCAGCCCGACTTTAGCCTTTCCTTACTTGTTATAAATTTTATATGTCTCTGTCCTTTGGGGTATGTCGGGATTAAAAATGTTCTCCTCTGGGGTACGCAGAGTAAATGATTTTAATTTGGTGTTATGTATTTGAAGGTTATGTCCGGGTTGGTGGGCGGAATCGTTTTATAGGTATACATAGGTATGACATTTATCTTTAAACAGAAATAAAGGGTGTTTTTTATTGGGGTATAGAACTTTAAGTTGGCATCACTTTTTTAACTGGCGGCCATTTTGTCAGCTGTAAAGTGATTAATATTTAGTTTGGTTTGCCATTTCATCATGAACAGGTTGACAAAAGAACAACGCTTGCAAATCGTGCAAATTTATTTCGAAATTAATGGTTCAGTTCGCGAAGTTCACCATTTTATGGTCGACATAATCGTCCATCAGAGCAATTAATTCGGTTAACCATGGATCGTTTTCGCACTACGTTTACTCTATGTGATAATACGCATCCGCAGAGACGTCGAACAGTGCGCACCGAAGAAACAATTGCCGCTGTAGAGCAAAGTGTTGAAGAGGACCCGAATGAATCGATTCGCCACCGTGCACAGCAATTGGAGCTGCACAGCAATTGGAGAAAGTGGTTGAAAATTGGACCTGTAGAATTGGCTATATTCGAGCCAGCCGCGGCGGCCACATGCCCGAAATCATATTTAAACATTAATGGCATAAAATTATCCTTCCAATAAAGCCAAATTGATGGACATTAAAACGATTTTCTTGTGTTTTATTTCAATTCGAAGTTCTATACCTCAATAAAAAACACCCTATACATATAATTATTTATATAATTCCCGCAATCATTGTTATCGATTAGTTATTATCGATAACTAAAAAAGTTATCAATTTGTATACCCTCCACCTCCAGAATGGGGGTATACTAACTTTGTCATTCCGTCTTGAAATATCGACCCGAGACCCTATAAAGTATATATATTCTTGATCGTCTTGTCGAAAGCACGCTAGCATCTAAACGAAAACTGGACGAAATCGGCCCAAAGGAACAATTTTTCCCTCAAGGACTAAAAGTACTCATAATAACCCCTAATATTTTAGAGTATTTAAGAATGCTTTTTCAACATGTCTGTTTTTACTTACTTGATATTGGGTATGTGCATTCCCACTATAACAAAAACGTCCACTATAAAGAGTAGGGGGTGAATGGGGCAAAAGGGGATAAAAGTGGTACCTATTAAACGACAACAGCTAGAAACACGAAATTCGGTGTGTACATTCCTTTAATTGAGTAGATACATAATATAAAAGTATTTTTTCCAAATTCGTACTTTTAAGGGGTAAAATGGGAATAGAGGGTTAAAAATAGTACCAATCAATCGGCTGCACCTAGAATAATGAAATTTGGTGTATACATTCCTCTGATTGCGTAGACGCGTAAAATAAACGGATTTTACGAAATTCTTACTTTTTGGGGTTAAGATGGAAAAAGGGGATAAAAATAGTACCAACCAAACGACCGCAGCCAGATTCAAGAAATTTGGAGTATACATTCCTCTGACTGCGTAGACACGAAAAATAAACGATTTTTTTTTCCAAATTTGTACTTTCAAGGGATACAATGGGTACAGGGGATAACAATAGTACCAACTAAACGACTACATCTAGAATGATGAAAATCGGTATGTACATCCCTCTAATTTCGTAGATACGTAAAATAAAGTGATTTTAGAATGTCGCACCCTTAAGGGAGTAAAATAGGAAAAAGGGGATGCAAATGGCACCAACCAAATCGCCGCAGCTATTGAGAAACTATTTCGAATGAATATGCTTGTATGCATGCTTTATGAGTAATGATAATGTCATTCATTTTTAACTGCTTCCAAGTTTTTTTGCTGGGTATATTTGTAAACACATTTTTTCAATATTTGTATGTATTTGTTTTGGTTTGGCTATATTATGAAAAATAAATGTATTAAAAAATGTTTCCTGTAATATTACTGCACTTCTACGAAAATCGACAGCCTCTGTGGAATGCAATCCATGGTGGAGGGTATATAAAGTTCGGCCCGGCCGAACTTAGCGTCGTTTTTACTTGTTTCTTCTTCTAATGTTCGATTTTGAGTCCATTGAAATGGAAAAAATAGATTTTTTCAAACTTTAACGTCCGTTAACACGATAACTAAGAGAGGTATCGTTAACATGCCGATCTTTTTTCTTCTTATTTTAAAGTCCTCTATCCAAAAACCTAGTCAGATCTTGGGGCTCTCGGATATTATTCTCTCCCCGATTAGATCTCTAATAACCATTTCCGATATCTCGTCAAAGCCGTGTCGAAATTTGAGCTGGGCAGTCGCATACGAAGCGCTCGTCGCAGCTACGACAGTGATCTTTGAATTGCGGCTTCATTCGTCGCTTATGGTTTTCAATTGGCCAAAGACCCGTCAGCACTGCTATCAGCACTTAATACGTTGCTTCTACTTTGGTTTAGAAGAGGTAAAAAGATTTTCCCTTTGCGCCAATTTAGCCTGTTAAAAAATATCTAAAGTCGTTTGCTTGCCACTAGTTGTATCACATATTTCACATTTTGTCCCAAAAAGTACGGGTATTTGAAGAAAACCTAGCTGATGCCATTAGGTCGGTAATATTTATCGTAATATTATTTAATACGCCTACGCAGTCAGATCAAGCTATACACCGATGTCCATTATTCTAGCTGCAGCCGTTTGGTACAATTGTTATCCCCTTTTTGTCCCGTTTTCACCCCGAAAAGTACAAGTTTCGAAAAATGCCTATAGGTTACGCGTCAGTGAAATTTCATGATTTCCCCTTTGGCCTTTTGGTTGGTACGACTGTTATCCCTCTTTTCCCATTATTTTTATGGATTGACCGATCAGCTGTTCAAGAAAACCGCAGCGCAAAAATAAAAAATGTTGTGGGTGCAAACTAAATCCGCTACCTACATGCGGATTTAGGAAGCTGCTTTAGAAAAACATGTAATCAAAATCTCCGCAGCGGCTGTCCGGGCGGATTTAGGTTGGACCCTTAAAAATTCAAAATTCGAACACCCTGTATATATATTGATTTTATTTTAATCCGCTTTGATCCCTTCGCGCTAACATGAAATGTCCTCCTTTCGTTTCAGCGCCCGTTACAATGCATCACTTGAGTATATCCGGTGATCTGATAGTGGCCGACAAGAAGATTGAACGTTTCTTCAATAATCCCGATGAAATGGAATTTAAACAATTCTACACGAACAAGGTTATCATCAATGGAACTCTGGTCCTAGCGAATGTAAAACGCGACAAGGACAATGGCACCCGACTTGAAATCGGAGATGAGGAATTTCGCGAGAACATCATTAAAGAAAAATATTTGCTAAAAAATGAAGAACAGGTAAGGAAGAGAAGTGCAAAGTTATTGGTCGAAAGATATTTAAGAATCTATTTTTTCCCCAAATCTCTAGCACTTTGATTTTCCCATAATATTCGATAATGGCAAAGTGATGGCCCCCTCTTTGGAGACGCACTACCTAAACGATCATCTAACCGAAGACCACATGTTGACGGATAGGATAAACAATAGTCAGCCTTTGCTGATTGTGTTCATGAAAGCCAAGGTGGAGGGAGATATTATATGCCGGGATTACAAATCGAAAATAGCCGAAATTAAGGAAAACATCATAAGACCCGGCGATGTGGCCAATATTACGGGCCGAAAACGTTTTGTGGCTCCCTTGGCTATGGATGATTTGCAAACTTCCCGCCTTAATCATCTAGCGGTTAGTGATTTAATATTCAAAACGGAATTGGAGGGACCTATGAAATTCCGGGATACGAAGACATTTGACAGGATAACCGTTCGGAATCCCTGCTTTGTAGAGAGGGGCATTGAAGCCATGCACTTGAATAATTTGCCCCTGGAAGATCTACTCAATCACGACTATCACATGGACTACATCTACGTGCCGCACACTTTACTGGCCGCCAACATTGTATTCCACAAGCTCAACGGCATATCTTTCGATGATTTCTTCACAAAATTAAATGTGCGCGAAGATCAGCTGATATTGCGCAAAAATTTGATAGTGGAGGGCAATGTTTTGTTTGCGGATCCCCTGGAATTGGAGTACATCAACGCTGTGCATTGGAATGGGTATGTGGCCAACTTGGCTCGCAACAGCGAAAATACGGTTATCGAAGGCCACGTTTGCTTTCGTGGCGATCTAACGATAGCCGAGCAACTGCAGGCTGCTGAGGTGAATAACTACAATTTACAAGATATTTTCAATAATATCCTGATGAAGAGTAGGCCTCAGCTTATCAGCGGCCAGTATACCTTCGGCTCACTGAAGGTAACGAACGTGGACGTGCTCTCGATTAACGATAGGCCGACAAATGATTTCATAGATTTAGCGCAGAATTACACGGAATTGAGGGGCGATATTAACGCGCCGTGGGTCTTGGTAAGGGGGAACTTGAAAGGTCTTCTAGAGCCCGCTTTGGATTTGGACAACCTGGCGGAGAGGGTGCAAATGGTGCTGACGCTGAACTCCTGGCGCAATCTTAGGGTTTTGAAAAATGCCTCCTGGAACAAACGCCTGACCGCGGTTAATACACAACAAGAACTGTTGAAATATTTATATAGATATGCCGTTAAGTCGCATCAAAATCAGATCATAACGGGCAATGTTAAGCTGGTGAGGCCGGTGATACGGAAAATGCGAACGCGTTTGCAATTTCCCAGCAAAATCGATTTAGCTTTCATTGAAAAGGACGCGCTAACGAAAAATGCCTCCTCGGCACAAAAGGTGAAAGGCCTCAAGGACTTTTCGGAGCCCATCTATATGGAACAATTGGAGGCGCAGAAAGATTTGCAAGCTCAGCTTGTAAACAATATCGATGTATTACTTTTCAATGACTCTTTGTATCGTCGTGTATCGAGTAGAGCGCCTTTGAAGGGGCCTCTAAAGTTTCTCAACCCCTTGACTGTAGGTCATCTGGCTGTGAGGGGTTTGGTAAATGGCTTAAATACCTCGCTGATGTATCAAGTGAGCAACAACTCCGTGTTACCAGCTGTTCGGGCCAATCAGCTGTTGGCCGCCAACAATGTCCAAGTGAAAAACATCAATCACATGCACTTGGACTACTTCCTGGAGAACCGCGTCACTCTAAATGGCCCCGCTTTGGAAGTCTTTGGCTTTCTCACCTTTGAGAATGTCATCATCGAAAATGCCGTCTTGCTGCAGACCATCAACAGCCTACACATCGATAATATGGTCTTCAAGCACAGTGCCCACTTGCAGTCGCTGACGGGTCACAAGACAGTGCAGGGCTCCGTGGAATTGGCCGGGCCAGCTCATGTAATGCGTCTGAACAACAAAGATCTGATGGAGTCCTACCGCAACGCCCTATTTACCGATCGCAACTATGAACTCGATAACTTGGTCATCGATAGGGCCACATTTGAGCAGGGCCTTAATGTGATGGATGACGATATGAAGACGAGATCTTTTGCTGCCACCATAGATGTGGATGGTCAGGATTTGCGAAAGTTCTTGAAAACTGTAGCTAATAATTTGAACACGAATTCGGGCGATATTTTGTATTTGGATTATGATCTGCAGACGGTGGTGAAATGGCAAATGGCGTCTGATCGTAAGGCCAGCGATAAGATCGTTCTCAAGGAACTGGCTCGCATATCCTGTTGTGAGAAACAGTTTCTGAAAATATCCTACTCAATGCGGAATCAAGAAATGTCATTGGAGAACATCACCTCCAATCGGTTGTCGGCATTTGGCCACGGCGTGGCCGTTAAAGCCGAGAACTATTGTAAATTTAAATATCGCAAAGTGAAGTCTAAAATCTCGATAAGCGCCCCCAATCTCTTGAAAGTTTTCGGCATGAAGCGCTTCGTGGAAACTATACACATACTGGCCACAGACCGCGCCCAAGACCAACAGTTTGTAATTTTACATGCCCTGGATTTGCCAACGCTGAAACGTAACGAGGTGCGCCTCTTTAAAATCGATAACAAAAATAGCTCCATACTAGATTGGCAGGGCTTGAATGAACATATTGGCGAAAAGTTGAAAGTCTTCCAAATGTCCGCCATGACCGCTCTATGTACCAATGGACTCGTCAATAGTCATCCAGCGCTGACGATCTATCATTTCAACGAAACGTCACAACAATTCAAATTGCAACAAATTATCGATGGCGACTACGATATTATCGAAATGTTGGAGCTGCACAACGGCAGCTACCAACAGCTGGTTGTCAGCTGTCACAAATGTCAAAGGATATTTATCTATGAGTATGCCGGCCAAGAACAACCCAGTTATCAGATATTCCAGATGCTCTCGATAAAAACGAAACTGGATAAATTGTTTGTGTTCTCATTTAAGAACGACGCCTATATGTTGCTAATATCGGAAGGAGATGATTCGTATTATCATCTCTATAAATATGCTTACATCCAAGGTTGGCTACACATAGCCTTCGGCTATTATCCCAACCTGCGTATGTCGGTGCCATTAACCGAGACCTGGGATAGGGGCAAACGTATCGAGCTCTACGACAACTCCGATAGTATACCACTGATGATTCTCTGTAATTTGGACAATTGCCATTTAGTGAATGCCATTGTACAGAAATAGATTATTTTTTTAGAGTTTTATGTGTACATTATTATATTTAGAAAATTGCTCAAATTGTGTATATATGTATGTATTTATTAATAAATTTATTATGTAAATATTTAAAATTTAAAAAGAAATAAAAGATTATTACGAAGTTGGAGTTAGTGCGCTACATACTCACATTGTACAAGAGAATTCAGACACGGATTACACTAGAAATTCTGTGTTCGAGACCTCAAAAGTATTTTTCCAACACATTACAAGTAAGGAAAGGCTAAAGTTGGGCTGGGTCGACTATATGATACACTCCACTATCGCTTCGAATACAATTCAATTTGGTAAAAAAGTGAAAACGGGAAGGATTTTTGTATGTGTCTAGGGTTTGGGGGTTTTCCGTACTTTTTTCATTTTCCGGGAAAACATAATTTATTTTAGGTACGTTCAATATGGTTTAAAATATCAACATTGGTGTGTTTTTTAACCCATTAAAGTACACCGTACACGTCAGTGTACACTATTTAAAAGTTTTCGTACATTTTTAATAATTTTCAATAAGACTGTAATTCCAAATAAAACTATATGACACAAGGGATCCAGAAGAACAGAATAAAATAATAATAATCTAAAAAATAATTGAAATACGAAAGTAATTGAAAGGAAAATAACTTTAGGGTTAAATTTAATACTGACATATTACAAATGAAAAACGAACATTTTTGTTAAAATATTTAAGTAATTATTTTCCATTTTAAAAATATTTTACTCTACACAAATCAGAAAGGATTGGAAGAGTCATAATATTGGACATTTTAATCACAAACACAACGGACTGACACCTACACTAGATTCAAAATTAAAAAAAATGTTTAAGGAAACAATGAACTTGTATGACTGAGAATGTTATGACGTGTTTAATTTAGAAGACTCATTCGTCTAAAATATTCTAAACTGTAGAAGTAATAGAAACATTAAAAAGTGTTAATATTAATTAAATAAATTCATAAAAAACAAGTAAGAAGGCGTTAAGTTCGGCCGGGCCGCACATGCGCACTGTTTAAAATCGACTACTAACTATAACTATATAAATAAAATGCTGAAATTGTGAAAGTGAACATGCCTAAATATTAGGCGATTGTCAGTCGCCATTAGAAAGAAGCATTTTCAGATACAGACAAAGTGATAAGAAAATTATAAATTTTAAAGATATCCCCATTCGCCCATTCTCCGCTCAAATGTACAAATTTCGAAAAAAAAAAACATTTTTCGAGTCTTCATAGTCAGAACGTATACACCGAATTTCATGATTTCAACTTCAGCGGTTTGGTAGGTCCCATTTTTATCCCTCTTTTTTATTTATATCCTTAAAAGTACGAATTTCGAAAAAATCTCTCTATTTAACGTGTTTATGCAATTAGAGGGATGTACACACCGAATTTCATGATTATAGCTGTTGTCGTGCCATTGGTACCATATTTTATCCGTTTTTGTCCCATTTCACCAGCTAAAACTTTTATTTTCTTTGTGTTGCTTCCAAGCTACAAGAGGAATGGCCGCAACAAATTTTAACTGTATGAAAATCAGAAATTTAATTAATAAGCCAAGGCTACCAATATTTGTATACTATGTATATATATAAAGGAAATAATACTTCAATTCATAAAGTAAATGTAAGGGAGCAATCATAAATACCCTAAATATTGGGGGATAGAGAGTATATTTTCAGCTACAGTCGTTTGTTTGGTTGTATTTCCATCCTATTTTAATTACAAAAGTATAAATTTTGAAAATACCTTATCTCTCACGTACGCAGTATAAGACAACTTCATGATTATACCATTTTTTTCGTAAAAGCAACAAAATAAAGTACGAATTTGAAAAAAAATGTTATGTGGCTATGCAGTCAGAGGAATGTATACACCGAATTCCATGATTCTACCAGCGGCCATTTTGTTGGTACCATTTTTATCCCCTTTTTCCAATTTTGCCCCCTCAAGAGTACGACTATATAAAATCTCTTTATTTTACGTATCTACACAATTAGAGGGATGTACACATCGAATTTCATCATTCTAGCTGTATTCGTTTAGTTGGTACTATTTGTATCCCCATGTAGCCATTGTATCCCTTGATAGTACGAATTTGGAAAAAAACGTTTTATTTTGTGTCCACGCATTCAGAGGAATGTATACTCCGAATTTCATGATTCTAGCTGCTGTCATTTGATAGGTACTATTTTTATCCCCTTTTTCCATTTGAACCCCAAAAAGTACGAATTTTGGAAAGTTCTTTTATTTTACGTGTCTACGCAATCAGAGGAATGTATACATCGAATTTCATTATTCTAGGTGCAGCCGTTAAGTTGGTACTATTTTTATCCCTCTATCCCCATTTAACCATTTAAAATTTATAAAAAATACTCTTATATTATTTATCTACTCTATTAGAGGAATATACACGCCAAATTTCGTTTGATAGGTACCATTGTTATCCCTTTTTGTCCCATTTCGCCCCCTACAAATAAAAATCACTCTATGGTGCCATTTTATGCTATAAAGGGAATGCGCATTGCAAATATCAAGTAAATACAAGCTAATATGTTCAAAAACATGCTGAAATACTCTAAATATTAGGGTATTTTCAGTCCTTGTGAGAGAACAATTTTTCCCTCTGGACCGATTTCGCCCACTTTCAATCCCAACCGATCTACAACCATAAGACACATTTAGGCAAAATTTGAACCTGCTAGCTCATTTCGTTCGGCCGCTATCATGCTTTCAACAGACAGACAGACGGGCATGGCTATATGGTCTTAGAATTTTACCACGACCCAGAATATATATACTTTATGGGTCTCCGATGAATATTTCATGGTGTTACAAACGGAATGACAAAGTGAATATACCCCCATCCTGGAGGTGGAGGGTATAATAAAGATTTCTCTTGAAAGTTTCCCAGTGAACAATTTTAAATTTTGTCCTTATTTTTAGACCAGTTTTTACTGGTTTAACATGTACAGTAATTTCTTCTTTGAGAAGATTTTCACCTTTTATATTGTCGATTTTATGGGGGGAAAACAATTTAATGTCAGCCATAGTATTGTCAGTGTGATGTTTTTGATTCACGATAAAAATCTTGCAAATATCTTCCCAAAAAGTGTGTATTCCCCTATCTGAGTTTCGCAATTTTCCCTTTATATAGAATAACTAAATTAGTGTTAAAAACAAGTAAGGAAAGGCTAAAGTCGGGCGGGGTCGACTTTATAATACCCTACACCACTCCCTGCGTATGTACATCGCTTTGATTACTAAACCCATTTATTTCATGGGAGCAATTTTATTTAGTTCATATAAATTATACTATAAATTAATCTTTAGTCATATTTAACGAATATGGTTAATAATATGGTAATTGATCCAATTATCCGATAGACAAATACAAATTATACAGTAGTAATAGGACGAATCGGACCTACATTTCAAAAGGGGCCTATAACTACATTTTGGGCCTGGTCCAAAACATGGGCCTGGTCCATGGTCGGTACTCCTGGTTGAAAAATACCATGATCTGCAAAATTTGATGAAGATACGATGTAAGATGTAGTTTCTAGAGCTGTAATAGATCAGAATGGGACCGCATTAGTGTTATACCAAAGTATGGACATATGGGCATCTCCCAAACAAGTAAGGAAAGGCTAAAGACGGACGGACTTTCTATCACATTACAATTCAATTCGGTAAAAAATTGAAATCGGGAAGGATTTTTGCATCCTGTAAATGTATGTGTTTGACAAAAAATGTTAAATCGGAAAGGACATTTGTATGGGGGTATATTGAAACCTGGAACGATGTGACCCGCTTTCACCATGTCTGTTTATTGGTGAAATATAATATGTAAAATTTGGCCAAAATCGGAGCGACATATGTATGGGGACTATATCTAAATCTGAACCGATCTTACCCAATTTTTGCATACGTGTTTCTAGTTGGATTATAGGATGTTCTGCAAAATTTAAAGAAAATTGGGTACAATATGTCGTTTCTAGAGCGGAAAGAGTGAAATAGGGAGCGACATTTGTATAGCGGCTATATCTAAATCTGAGCCGATCTTACCCAAATTCTGCATAGGTGTTTCTAGTTGGATTATAAGATGTTGTACCAAATTTAAAGAAAATCGGGTAAAATATATGGTTTCTAAAGCGGAAAAAGCCAAATCTGGAGCGACATTTGTATGGAGAGTATATCTAAATCTGAACCGATTTCCTCCAATACCAATGGTCCTTGGCCAGAAAAAATAACTTCAGCCAAGTTTCATGACAATCGGACAACAATTGCGACCTGTAGAGTGCGAACAAGCTTAGATGGACAGCAGACGGACGGACAGACGGACAGACAGACATCGTTAAATCGACTCAGCTGGTGATTCTAAGCCGATCGGTATACTTAAAGGTGGGTCTAGCTCGAGTATTTCTTGGTGTTACAAACATTTGGCGCGAAACTAACATATAATACCCTAGACCACGTAATGGTGTAGGGTATAATAATCAATAACATATTTTTTAATAATTCCCGAAAAAAATTGGACGGTTCGGGAATTCCCGGACCCCAAACCCTATGTGTGTCCTAATCATAGAATGATATGACATGACCCAATTTGTCAAATCGGGAATTATCACGGCTATATCCAAATATGGAATGAAGTGACCCACTTTCACAATAGGTGCTTCCAGTTCAAGTATAACGTGTTATGCTCAATTTTCCAATTTTCCAACAAGAGGCGTTATTTTGAATCACCTGGTATTTTGGTAGCTGTCACTTTTGTCACAACGCATTGAAATTATGAAAAATTCACTACAAAAATGAAAATCTTGCAGTCACAGTTCGCAAAACTAAAGCGTTTTTGTCGGACCGCAATACAGAAATTGGTGGAAAAATTCGAGCATCTGGGGCTTGGAAAACCCAAGAGTTACTATTGAGAAGCCTCTCCGTCCTCATCATGTCACTGTTTGGTGCGGTTTATGGTCCGGCAGGATCATTGAACCTTACTTTTTCGAAAATAAGGTTGGATCAACAGTTACGGTGAATGGATTGCGCTATCGAGAGATGACTAATGATTTTTTATGGTCGGAGTTGGATGGTATTGATCTGGACAACGATTACTTTCAACAAGACGGCGCTACGTGCCACACAAGCAACGAAACCATTGCTCTTTTACGGGAAAAGTTTCCAGACTTATCTCTCGAAGATGTAATCACAATTGGCCACCGAGATCTTGTGATTTAACACCTTGCGACTTCTTCCTTTGAGACCACGTGAAAGATAAGGTCTACGTCAACAGCCTAGCGTCGATTCAAGACCTCAAAGATAGAATTCGTGAGACTATCGAGGACATAGGACATTGTTGTTTTTCATTATTAACGGCATACCTTCCTCTTTATTATGAAATAAACATCCGATTATTTATCTCAAAACATGACAATTTTCTTTGAATGCCAAAATAACACCTTTTGTTGGAAAACCCTGTACTTGGTTTCTGGGGCGGAAAAGTCAAGTCGTAAGGGCAATTTGTATGGGAGCTATATATAAATCTGAACCGATCTCACTCCTTTTCAACATGGGTGTTTCTATAAAAATATTTGGTTTCTAGGCCAGAAAATGTCAAATCGGGAGTGAAATTTGTGTGGGAATTATATACAAATCTGAACCGCTCTGACCTATTTTCACCATGGAAATATAAGATGTTTTGCCAAATTTGAAGAAAAGCGGATAAAATATGTGGTTTCTAGAGAGGTAAAAGTCAATTCGGGAGCGATATTTGTATAGGAGGTATATATAAATCTGAACTGATCTCACCCTTTTTCAATATGGGCGTTTCTAGTTGAAATATCAGATATTTTGCCAGATTTGATGAAGATCAGTTAAAATATGTGGTTTAAAGAGGGGAAACAAGTCAAATCGGGAGTGAAATTTGTGTGGCCGCTATATATAAATCTGAACTGATCAAACATATTTTCACATGGGTGTTTCTAGTGGAAACATAAGATGTTTTGCCAAATTTGAAGACAATTTGTTAAAATACGTGGTTTCTAGAGCGGAAAAAGTCAAATTGGGAGCGACATTTGTATGGGAGGTATATATATATAAATCTGAACCGATATAACACATTATCACCATAGATGTTTCCAGTTGAAATATAAGATGTTTTGCTAATTTTGAAATAAATCTAATAAAACATGTGGTATCTAGTGTGAAAAGAGTTAAATCAGGAGTGAAATTCGTGTGGGGGCTAGCACTTGAAAAGTGCTATTGTTTTGAACAGAACTGTATATAAATAATATTAACATTGACATGAAATATTGTTGTTCTGTTTTTCAGAAATTAAATTCAAACTACAATAGTTTCGTGTATTGAATACGCATTTTTATATATTTTACTAGAGCCTTCCAATTAATAAGGCTGTCTTTAAGCTGGGATAATAAGATATTTACCAATTCGCCTCCATTAAGCAAAGCCTATTGGAATAACATTATGGAGATGGAGGGTATAAAGAACACTACACTCAGAAAATTGGCATTCCTAATTTTAGTAAAATCCATTCTCCAATTTAGTTCAACAATTTTACTCCAGTTTAGTAAAAAATTCCTTGAAAATTAACTAAGTATCAGTAAAGTTTCATTATTTCAAAGCCATAGCAAATAGTTCATTTACTAGAAATAGGGTAGTAAATTTACTTAAAACATTTCATTGGATCTAATAAAAATTCTTACAATTGAATAAATTCATAATTGTGTGGAAGTAAATTTCCAAGGTTTTAAGTAGAAAAACATTAAGATTTTTTTGTATGGAAAAAAATTCATTTAGGAAATTTTAACAAAAAAATAATTTTTTTTTCTTAAAATTAAGTTAATGTGTTTACTGAAATTTATGACGAGTTCTTCATACATTTAAGTATTAATGAACTTATAAAAAGTCACTTTAATTGTTTAGAAAATTCATTCGTTTGCCGAGACTTATTTCTTAAATAATTTACTTCAAGTATTATTCTAAACAACCACTGCGAAGGCGCCTATCTTGCCTTCGCAGCAATCAGGGAATAATAGCTCAACTATTTATGGCAGAGGTATAATGATTTTTTGAGAAATATTTCTCTGAAGCAAATTTGTTTGAATTATTTTTAGATAAGTTGAGCTTATTTTAAGTTAATTTTTTCCTTGTATAAAGTAAAATTTTCCTCAGTTTAAGTAAAAATTTACTCGTTTTGAGGAAAAAATCAGCAAAATTGTCCTCAGTTTAAGTAAATATTTACTTGATTTGAGTAAAAATGTACTTAGTTTTAGGAACATTTCTGCAAAATTTTACTTAGATTTAGTAAAAATTTACTTTAGGAAAACATTTTAGGAAAAATTTACACTCAAAGGAATTTGTCAGTAAATGAAAGCAAAAAATCTGCCGTAAGAGCAGATTTGCATCTGCTGAAATAGCAAACAGCTGTTAACTGTTTTTAGCAATAAAGAAAAAAAACGTTTTCTTGAAACTTTAAGCATATGTACAGAATAATATAGCCAGTTAACAATTTTATTAACAACACTTTTTAGAATAAATGGTATTATAAGAGAATTTATTACCACTGAAAGATATTGTGATTGTCTTTTTAATGATACACATATTGCCCGAAGCTAATATAAAACGAAATTCGAGCTAAATTTGTTTTCGCCGTCAATCTGAAAGGCTTTTAAATTATAAACGCTTATTTTTATCTAATTTTTAATTTAATTATCAGCAGCCATTTTTAGCAGACTGCAAACACTTTAGCAGTGCGAATGCTGATGCAAGATTGCAGAAAAACTGATGTAATACCAGAAAATTGTCTGCTGATAGGCAACAAACAATCGCTGCTATTAATAACAGACTTTTTTCTTTAAAATCCGTTTATAAATGCAGAAGTTATATAGAAAAATGTAAAAGCGCGACCCCTACGTTCGGCATAAAAAAATAAAAAATTTTTTTTTGAAACTACCTTTCAATAATACTTCATATTCGAAGGTGTACGGCGAACTTTTTTTTGAGGTACGCCCTACTGTACACATACGTGCATATTAGAGTGGCACTTATTTGTATGGATAAGTTTTTTTCGATTTTTAGGGACAAAATATGGACAAAAAAATGTGATACGCTGTACAAAATACCTACAGTGAAAATTTGGGGGAAATCAAGCAACTCTATGACGTGGCGCATCGAGGTCAAGATTGGGTTAAAATTCAAATTTTTCCAATAAATAAGCTATATATTTTTTATTTTTGATCTGATTCTAATCAACCCTGGGGTATATATTACGCATAGTTTAGTCTTTAAATTGTGAAAAAATGAGCAAAATCTCCAAATTTTTTAACGTGGCTTCAAAGGTTTAAATTGGGCTAAAATCCGTATTTTTGCAATAAATGAGCTATATATGTTTTATTGTTTATCTGTATCTAATCAGTCTTGGCGAGTATGGCTAGATGAAAAAAATCACTAAATTTAGCGGGAAAATTATTAAATTGGCAACATTACACCACACCAATACATTCTTCCTTGGCATGGTGTAGAGCAGTGGTGCCAACTTAGCCCCTTTCGGGCTAGATTTAGCCCGTTTTGGGTTGTCCGAAACCCAAAAGTGATAATTTAATGGATCAATTCTCTTGCCACGCTCTGCCACTAAGTATTCACTGGGATACGAAACTTTTGTCGGACATTTCGGGCACAGAGGAGCGTCTTACAATAATTGCTACAGGTCCTGAAATCAATCAAATTTTAAATATGCGAAATACCATCAGGAATAGGAATGGAGATATCGTCTGCTGTTTATAATACTCTGGATTCTAATAATATTTTGGATAAAGTAGAAGCGTTTGTATTAGACACAACAGCATCTAATACTGGTAAATTTAAAGGAGCTTGTAATCTTTTATAAAAAAGATTGGTCGAGTTATATTGTTCTTGGGTTGTAGACATCATATATTCGAAATAGTTATAGCAGCTGTGTTTAATCAATCACACATTGAAGTTAACAAAGGAACTGAGATTAAAATTTTTAAAGAAGATTAAAAATTTTAAAGAATAAATTCGGCAAGTGAGTTGTGATTCTCGTTCGTTTGTGTGAATTATCTCCTTATAGAGGCCGGGTTTGATGTTGAAAAGTCGCTGCCAAGCCACTTGAAAAGACTTTTGACATGGTCGAAATCATGATCGTGGTAGTCTGCACCCAAGTAATAAATGTCACCATGCCATTTGTATATAAATTATTCTATTAAATATAGATGCAAAATGGTCTTGAGCCAGGACAATATCCCAGTTCAAATCAAATTTTTAAAGAATTTAAGAAACACTGGCCTAATATTGACACGTCTAATTTTCGAACCATTAAGTCTTATCCAAGATTAGAAAAAATAAGCAGGCAATCAGCATTCCGAAATACTGTCCTTCGCAAATGAAAAAATTGCGAAGGATTTCCCACGAAATTCCAAAGATTTCCTTGAGCTGATATTAATTCTTTTGGATGGAACACCGTCTCGAGGAACAAAATTTATCAAGCCTGGTGCTCTCCATTTAGCAAGATGGATGGCAAAGGCCATATATTGCTTAAAAATCTTGATATTTAGACACCAAGCCAGCAAAAGTCAAACCACAGGTTTGGTAGGTTTATTCACTTCACTGGTTTGATGTCGATAGAGCGATATTGATTTTTTGAAAAAAGAACAAAAACAAGTAAAAACGGCGTTAAGTTCGTCCGGGCCAAACTTTATATACCCTCCACCATGGATTGCATTCCACAGATGTTGTCGGTTTTCGTCGAAGTGCAGTAATATTACAGGAAAATATATTTTTTTTTTAATATAGCCAAACCAAACCAAATATTGAAAAAATAATTTTATAAATAAATATAATAATTTAATTATTTCAAACCACATTTATAAGGCAAGGCTACCAATACGTCAATTCAAAAAATAAATATTCTTATATTTATATTTTCAAAAAGCTTAAATACCATAAATATTGGTAGATAGTGGGTGCTAAAATTTGTTGTATTTGCATTCTATTTTCCAAAAATACACATTTTGAAAATCCATTATCTCACGTACATAGTGCAAAATAACTTAACTTCATGATTCAACCAATTTTTGCCGTAAGTAAATAGCACTAATTAGGAAAAATCTTTTTATTTTGCTTGGATGTATTTCCATCCTATTTTAATTCCAAAAGTTCAAATTTAGAAAATACATTATCAGACGTACATAGTGCAATATAACCTAACTTCATGATTCAACCAATTTTTGCCGTAAAAGAAAAAGTACGAATTTGGAAAAAAAACTTTTTTATTTTGCGTGTATATGCAGTCAGAGGAATGTATACACCGAATTCCATGATTCCAGCTGCGCCCATTTGGTTGGTACCATTTTTACCCTCTTGACGTTTCTACGCAGTTAGAATTTCGTCATTCTAGCTGTAGTCGTTTAGTTGGTACTATTTTTATCCCTCTGTACCATTGTATCCCTTGAAGTACGAATTTCGAAAAATCCCTTTATTTTCCGTATCCTTTTTTCTACGCAGTCAGAAATGTATACTCCGAATTTCATGACTCTAGCTGCGGTCATTTGATTGGTACTATCTTTATCCCCTTTTTTCATTTTAACCCCAAAAAGTACGAATTTTGAAAAATCTGTTTATTTTCCGTGTCTACACAGTCAGTATACTCCGATTTTCACGACTCTAGCTGCGGTCATTTGATTAGTACTATTTTTTATCCCCTTTTTTCATGTTAACCCCAAAAAGTACGAATTTCGAAAAATCCGTGTATTTTACTTGTCTATGCAATCAGAGGAATGTATACAACGAATTTCATTATTCTCGGTACAGCCGTTTGGTTGGTACCATTTCCATTCCCATTTTACCCCTTAAAAGTACGAATTTGGAAAAAATACTTTTATATTATGTATCTACTCAATTAGAGGAATGTACACACCGAATTTCGTATTTCTAGCTGTTGTCGTTTAATAAGTACCGTTTTTATCCCTTTTTGCCCCATTTCACCCCCTACAAATAAGAATCATTTTATGGTGCCCGTTTTTGCTACAAGGGGAATGTGCATACCAAATATCAAGCAAATATAAACAGTCATATTCAAAAAACATGCTTAAATACGTAAAAATATTAAGGATTATTATGGGTATTTTTAGTCCTTGTGAGGGAAAAAAATTTCCCTTTGGGGCGATTTCGCCCCGTTTCAATTCCAACCGATCTACGACTATAAGACGTATTTATAGAAAATTTGAGCTCCTTTCGTTCAGATGCTAGCGTGCTTTCAACAGCGGGCAGACGGGCAGACGGACGGACGAATGGACATGGCTAGATCGTCTTAGAATTGTATGACGATCAAGAATATATATACTTTATGGGGTCTCAGGTCGATATTTCAAGGTATTACAAACGGAATGACAAAGTTAGTATAACCCCATCCTGGAGGTGGAGGGTATAAAAATCATAACTACAATTCAATAAACTTGACTATTGCAGAAAATGCTCTTTCCAAATTTCAAAATCATTTATATTACTTGAATGAGGAGTGTGTTGGCTTTGCTTTATTCAATGAAAGAATTGCATGTGGAACAAAGGCGAAATTGGTTGCAAGAATAAATATATATATTGCTGAAGATGACATCCAGAATGATGATGAGAACATTTCAAAAAAAAAAAACTATTAATCACACAGCAAAGTCGTGGATGATCCGGCTGAACGTGGAATAAAACTTATTCAGCACTATAGGAGAAATGAGTTTATTTAAAAGTTTTCAAATATACCCCCATCCTGGAGGTGGAGGGTATAAAAATACGGATTATAACCCAATTTTGACCTCAATGCGCCACGTCATAGAGTGGCTCGATTTCTCCAAAATTTTCACTATAAGTGTTTTAAACAACATATCACATTTTTTTTTGCCCGGTAATCGTCGCAAATCTGAATTTAAAAAATAAGTGCCACTCTAGTGCATATGCATGCAGATAAACAACTATCTTTGGATGCAAATCCAGTTAATAAACGCCTGAAGATAGAAAACAACAGATAAACATAATGTTTGTGGAGCACTGGGACACTTTACGAGAAATCCGAAATCCATATTGTAGCGGTACGGATATACCTCAGTTTCATATCCAACAATTGGTAGCCACTCAAACTAAATTAAAAGTATGCTCTCCATGTAAATGGACCCGCTTGTTTGCACTCGCATCGATCTAACAGGAGAATATCTAAATATTTCGTGGTGTAATATTTTTGCAAAAATTGAAAGAGGCCTGACCATTAGCGAAATTATTATGCACCTCACCACCACCCAATCTAGTCTATCTAGTTGTGTTAATGAAAACAACTTAATTTAAATTTATATTGTATACATTGTTATTATCCGCATCAATAAAAACGAAAACAGAAAACAATTGTTTTCAGCCCAAAATAATAAAAAAATGACACTCTTATCTTTATTGCCCCGATGTTAAAACACATTTTCTTAAGAATTGAAAAAAGAAATATTTGTAAATGTTCGCCTAGTTGCAGTCGGCGTAGATAACTTTCGTCATTACATGTAAATAGGAACAGTATGGAAATTAATAGATTATGGTCGAATATGACAATACCGTACCGCCCGTACCGTAATAACTGAAATGCCTAAAATACTCATTTTTTTTTAGAGCGGAAAAAGTAAAATCGGAACCAACATTTGTATGGTGGCTATATCTAAATCTGAACCGATCTGATCCACTTTCACCATACGTGTTTTTAGTTGGAGTATAAGGTTTTGTCACGAATTTGAAGAAAATCCGGTAAAATATTTGGTTTTAGAGCGGAAAAAGTAAAATCGGGAGCGACATTTGTATGGGGGCTATATCTAAATCTGAACTGATCTTACCCGCTTTCACTTTAAGTGTTTTTAGTTGACTTAGAAAGTGATTCTAAGCTGATATATATTATAAACGATGGGTCTAACTCGTTTCCTTTTGGGCGTTACAAATAAATGCACAAATACATAATACCCTAGTGGAGGGTATAAAAATTGAGCACTATGTATGTTGAAATAAGCATATAGCTATTAATGCCTAAATAAAAGGTGGTAGACCCTAGAGGGGAGAAGTGTAAAACTGATCCCAATTAATTTTGCCTCCTCAACATTGTCCCTAAACATACCTCCACTTCTTCCATCTAGGGTCTACTGCGGGGCAGTTTTGGGCCTTTCTTTCATAAAAAAATATAAAAAATAGGCAAATAGGGGCCGGCTTAAGGATTGCACAAGGAGGGTAGATGTGTTCCGAAAAAATATTGGGGCTGAAAAAATGTAGGGGGATGGGTCGTACATTTGACCACAGTAAAAGCGCTGGGGACAAATTTAAAAAAAAAAATTTTTGTAGATAGAGGGTGGTAGTGTCGAGTGGCGATAGAGGGTATGTGTGTTCGAAATAAATGTTGGGGAGGGCAAATGAATGGGGTCGGTCTTACATTTAACCCCTCTGGGGGTGACTCCGAGGCAGTTTTGGGACTTTTCCTGTATTTTACCACTTACCTTTGACCCCGATGAGCGCCCACTTACACTTATACTCACCCCACCACCTCCATTTTTTGGCTCATGAATTTTATTTCCGAATCTCACAAAATAGGGGTTTCTAGCATATCAAAATCCAAAAGTCGTGCACTATCCCACCCCTACTGAACAATAACTAAATTACCCCTTAATGGGAAATCTTGAATTTGATTGATTTTTGGCGTTTGTGTTACGTTTTGGTGTGTTCCGACATATATAGTAAAATTTTATGGCCAACATTTTTGTAGAACATTTCATCCCCGCCCTTCCCCCTTTTCGGGGTGTTTTTTACAATTTGTTACAATAAAGCCAATTAGAAGGTAGCGTGCTTTCACATGACTAGATCGTCTCATAATTTTATGACGATCTAGAATATATATATATATACTTAATAGGGTCTCAGGTCGATAGTTCAAGTTCACCCCATACTGTTGATGGTGTAAAAATATAAAAAATAAAAAAAAATCTTATGGGGCCACCTTAGGGGTTTAAGATAAAGGGTAGATATGTTTGGTAAAATGTAGGGGTTGAATAAATATTGGGGGTTGGTCATACATTTGACTCCACTAGGGTTCTCCTTGGTACAGTTAGAACGGTGGGTGGGAGCCCCCTTAAGGAGTCGGGATAGGGGTTAGGTGTGATCGTAAAAAATTTTGGAGAGGAAAAATTAATGGATGTTGGCATTACATTTAACCCCTCTGGAGGCGTTTTGGTGCTTTTCGTTTATTTTTACCCTTTTTCACCCACCTTTGACCCCGATGAGGGAACCCAAGACGTGATGATAGAAATGCAATATCCTTCATGCTTCGTTAATTATCAAAATTGTCACATATAAGGTTCAGAGAACCCCAGGTGATTCTCGAAGTACACGAGAAAAAAGAGTGCATACGTATAGTAGAATGGGTCACGAAATTTCTACTTTTTATATACTTGAAATATGTTGCGTACATTCCTCCAGTAACATGAGAACACCAATAAGTACAAAAAATATTTAGCGGGTGAAATGGGATAAAAATGGTACCAATGATACGACAACAGCTAGAAATTCGCTGTATACATTCCTCTCATTGCGTAGATACGTAAAATAGAGGGATTTTTCAAAATTAGTACTTTTAAGGGATACACTTGGAAAAGAGGGATACAAATGGTACCAACCCAACCGCTGAAGTTGAAATCATGAAATTCGGTGTATACATTCAATGATTGTGAAGATGCGAAACAAAAAAGATTTTTTCGAAATTTGTACTTTCAGGCCGAAAATTGGGCGAATGGGGATAAAAATGGTACCATCTAAACGACGGCAGCAGCAATAATTTCTTTGATTGCACAGACGCGAAAAATAAAGAGATTTTTCGATATTCGATATGGATATGTGAATAAATGTGGCAGCAATCAAGCGGCTAAAGCTAGAATTATGATATTCAGTATTTGCACTCGTCTGGCTGCGCAGACGCGGAAATTAATTGATACGAATTTTTTAAATTCTTATTTTTTTCTTCTAAAAAATTTCTAGACATTTAGGCTGTAGCTCGAATCAAGAAATTGCAGATGGGGAAATCCGGCTTGAGGGAAATTATTTCTATCTAATAATATTTAAAGCACATTTTTGAAGATGACTGCCTAATGTTCACTTTTCGATTACACTTGAAGTGTTATCCCTATCCCTATTAATATTATAAAATCTTAGTGTAAGTCTGTCCGTCTGTTTGTTTATTCCGCAATCACGTGTAAACGGCTGAACCGATGTTGTTGAACTGTAGGCACTAGAATTTTTAAAAATCAGCTCTGTGGATGGAGGGGCGTGGCAAAAGTGTTTTTGAGAGCTAGAAGGCTGAAAATTGGTACATATATTTTACTGACCACAAGAATGATAAATATGATGCCGAAATTTGGATTTTCATTTTGTGGGCGGAGTGGGTGTGGCAATAGTGTTTTTTGAGCTAGAAGGCTGAAAATTGGAACGTTTATATTACTGACAACGAGAATGATAAATATGATGCCGAAATTTGGATTTTCCTTTTGAGGGCGGAGTGGGCGTGGCAATAGTGTTTTTGAGAGCTAGAAGGCTGAAAATTGGTACATATATATTACTGACCACGATAATATCAATATGAAACCTGATTTTAATTTTACCATTTGTTTTTTTTTGCCTGGCGAAGCGGGCGGGGTTCAGCTAGTATTTATATATAGTAGATGACTATTAATATTATAATAATGATAATTTTCTTAATATGTAAAGTTGACAGCCTCTAATCTGCCGGTAATACTTTGAAATGCACTCAGTGGTGGAGGTTATATAAGATTCGGCCCCGATGAACTTAACGCCTTTTTACTTGTTTTCTTCTGAAATGATAGACACTTGAAAGCACTTTAAATATAAATTTGTATACTTGTCTTAGCGTAACTTATTGGACGAAATATTGGACGTTTATAGTAATTTTGTGATTTTTTCATATTAACAACTTAAAACTTTTCCATATTTGGTGATTGTATTTTATAAAAAATAAATAACTACACTCAATACATTTCGAATGATGCCTAAATGATGAAAATCGGAAGGAAATTGATGACACAGTACTCATTTGTGTAAAAAGAGTTTGAAAATGTTGGCTCTGAAAAACCATCCCTTGTAGTAAATTATTTTTCAAAAATGGACTCAGGGACGTCATTTTTCATCCGATATTCATAATTTGGCATCATTCGATTCCTTCTATTTATTTTTCACAACTTCTTTTATAAAATGATCCCAAGAAATCCCGTCACTTTGAAAAACCACAAAAAATCGAACTAAACGTCTAAGAATTCCACCAATGAGTTATTCTAAGACAAGAAAAAAATTCATATTTAAAGCGCTTCCAAGTGCCTATAAATTCACAATAAAATTTAGGACAAAAGTGCAACACAAACAGGGGAAAACATGATTTTTAGAGGTGTTTTCAGGAGCGTTTAGCTCACAGATGGCTTGACCCAGTGACGAAATATTTTGCAGATCATCATTAAACAAACCAATCTTCATTTCTGGGGGGGTGACCGCTGCAATTTATTTTCGTGACCCATCCTAATGTATAGGTCATTAACCGATAATGGTGAACATTTCCCCAGTGAGAACGAACCCAATTTGACTTCCCGTCCAATTTGACTTCCTTCTACAGCCGATGCAGATTCCATTAGAAGGGCGCACACTACCCACCCAGTACTACTATACTGGTGGTGGGATTGTGGGTGACGTGACTAATTCCCACCTCCAGTAACAACAACATGATGACAACAAATGGATTTGTTGTGTGTACCCACCCACCCATGCATCTACGGAGATTTAACACTTCTTGTTATATGACGTGATTTAATTATTATCTAAATTTCTGGAGATAATAAAATCAACGAAAACAATTTCGATAAGATACCCCTGACTTTGGTCGAAGGAGAGTAGTTGCTGCTGCTGCTGCTCGCGGTGGATGTTATAAAATCTCAACGGTTGCCAGGCCACATAATCAGTCTGCGACTGAGTGCAATTAGATCAAACTGTGTGCTCCAATTGAAAGTTCATCATCGCCGGTTCACTTGAAATCGGATTTAAAGGCGTATTTTGAAGTAGCGAAGGATTGCAAGACCTTGTTCTGTACGACAAAATGTTCGCACACCCACTGCAAAAGCCCACGGGCAAAGGGAAGAGCTTCCAGGACGCCGAAGCGCCGCATCAATATGCGATATCCGATTATGGCTATGGCAAGGATGCTGTCAAACTATTGCACGTTAAGAGGAGCGGGCCAGTGCATTCGATAAAGGAATTTGAAGTTGGCACCCATCTGAAGTTGTACAGCAAAAAGGACTATTTCCATGGTGAGTAGGAGTGTGGTTTTTAGTTGCTGTTGTTGTTAAGAAAAACATATCGTTTCGAGGACAGGAACGGAGTTTTCTAAAGTCCATAACTTCTGACAGAGTTAGGATATTTTGACGGGCATAGATGCGTTTGCAAGGTGTTTTAATATGGGTTTATAGAAATAAATTTAATTCTTGACGATTAAAAATACAATAAAATAATATATTCATTTTCTTATGATCTAATGGCCCCTTCGATTTTAATAACTAAATAAGTAAAACATTCTTATTTAAAATTTTTCGATTCTATTCGAAAAGTTTCGATTTTAATAACTAAATAAGTAAAACATTCTTATTTAAAATTGTAGCCAGCAACAACAATATCAATGTGTGTAAAAACAAGTAAAAACGACGTTAAGTTCGGCCCAGCCAAACTTTATATACCCTCCACCATGAATTGTACTCCACAGAGGCTGTCGATTTTCGTACAAGTGCAATAACATAACAGGAAAATGGTAATTTTCTTAATATAGCCCAACAAAAACAAAATAAAAATATTGAAAAAATAATTTTATAAATAAATATGTATAATATTTATATTATCTCAAACCACGCTTATAAGGCAAGTCTACCAATACGTTTATTCTAGACGGTCCGCCAAATAACATTTTTTTTGAAAATGCTATAAAAAAACTACTGAATATTTTCTCAAATTTCTTTTTTTATTTGAAAGTACAATCCTTCCGCTTAATAATGGAAAATAATTTCATTCAAATGGTTGCCTCGGGCACCCTACAAATAATAGTCCGACGGCTGAATAGCTGAAAAAAAACGTCAGATGGCGGACCCTATATATTTATATATCGAAATAATACTTCAAGTCAATTCCGGAAGTAAATACAAGACTGAAATCTTCAAAAAAGCTTAAATACCATAAATATTGGTAGATAGTGCTGCAGTTCCTTGTATTTCCAAGATGACCTAATTTCATGGTTCAACCAATTTTTGCCGTAAAAGTCAAAAGTACGAATTTTGAAAAACTTTTTATTTTGCGTGTCAGAGGAATGTATACACCGAATTTCATGCTTCTAGCTGCGGCTATTTCGTTGGTACCATTTTTATCCCTTTTTCCCATTTTACCCCTTAAGAGTACGACTATTAAAAATCTCTTTATTTTACTTGTCTACGAAATTAGAGAAATGTACACACCGAACTTCATCATTTTAGCTGTAGACGATTAGTTGGTACCATTTTATCCCCTTTTTCCCATTAAGAGTACGACTTTCTAAAATCTCTTCATTCAGATAAAGGGATGTACACACCGAATAATTCTAGCTATAGATGATTAGTTGGTACCATTTTATTTCCTCTGTTCCCTTTGTATCACTTAAAAGTACAAATTTGAGAAAATAATTTATTTTTTGAAAAATTCCTTTATTTTACATCTCTATGCAATCAGCGGAATGTATACACCGAATTTTATTATTCTAGGGGCAGCCGTTTGGTTGTTACCATTTTTATCCCTCTATTCCCATTTTACTCCATAAAAGTACGAATTTGAAATAAATACTTTTATATTCTGTATCTACTCAATTAGAGGAATGTGCAAACCGATTTTCGTGCTTCTAACTGCATTCGTTTGATATGTACTATTTTTATCCCTTTTTATCCCATTTCACCCCCTACGAATAAGAATCACATTATAGTGCACGTTTTTGCTTCACCCAGTTGCAATCCCAAGTGACCTGCAACCATAAGACATATTTACGGAAAATTTGCACCTCTTAGCTGATATCGTTCGTCAGCTAGCTATGTCTATTCATTCGTCTATCTGTCCATCTATTCCTGTAATCAAAGGACAGGTCGGAATTATTGTTCGATCCGAACAAAAATTTGCGGGTCAAGGACGGGAAAATCGCTGCTTATTTAGATATAGCAGCCATACAAAATTAACTGGTAATATCATCGGCGAGAAAGAGTCAACTCGGTTCAGATTTAGATATAGCCACCATATAAATTTCGTTCGACAAAAAGGGATTAAACGACAATAGGTGAAATTAGGCGTGTACATCCCTCTAATTGCAGCTACACGTAAAATACAGGGATATTCGAAATTCGTACTTTTAAGAGGATGAAATGTGAACCATATGGCTGCTTTGCTAGCATAATAAAATTCCGTGTGAATATTCTTCTGACTTGCAAAATAAGAGAAATTTGTTATTTCGGCGGGTGGAAGCGCGGAAAAGGGGGGGAGGGGGTAAAATTAGTAAGCTAGAATAATGAAAATCAAATCAAGATAATGAAATAAAGATATATTGCGATGTTTGTAGTTGTAGGGCCAAAGTGGGCAAAAAGGGATACAATTTCGACCGATCATATGGCTGCAGCTAGAATCATAAAATTAGGTATGTACATTCACCAAATGTATAGACTTGAAAAATAGGGGAAAATTGTGTATATTGGTACTTTTAAGGAAAATGGGGCGAAATGGGGATAAAAATGCTACAAATCAAATGTGTAGGGATAAAATGGGGTAAAGCTAGAAAACTGGTACCAACTGGCTGTAGCTAGAATCGCAAAAGTAGGTGTGTGCCACATTCCACCGTGAACGCGATAGATAATGAATTTCTGAAATTCGTACATTTAGGATAAAAATGGAACCTACTAATCGACTGCAGCTGTAACGATATCACCGTTCGATAGCCCATTTTACACTTGAATCAGATGATATACGCCTACAACTATAGTCAAAATGGAGTTAATTGGCCTTTAAAGGACTACAAAGTTTCAAAGGATATAATTTTTCGAATAATTATTTTGAATACTTACTCCCGTGCTACCGTACCGATATTGGTGGTAAATTGAAGAGGAGAATATTTGTTAACTATTTCACAAATTTTCCCTCTTAAAAAGTAAAATATGAATAAACTAAAAACTAATGAAAACTTGAACTTAGCATGGATTTTTGAAGTATTTTTAACAGATATTCTCCTCTTTAATTTGACACTTATATGGCTAACGTAGGATGCGATTAAGTATTAGAAATCATTTTTTGAAAAATTTTATCTGTTTGAAAGCTATGAATGTCAAAAGTACTAATTTCGAAAAATTCCTTGACGTTTGGTGGGGTGCGTATAATTATTCAAAATAATTATTCGAAAAATGGTATCCTTTGAATATTATTATTCCGAATTTATTTCAATTATAATTTTACATATAGATTAAATAATTTATTTGTAATCAAAATTATTATCACTATTTATTTAACAAACCAGCTGAAACCCACCCACTTCGTCAGGCAAAAAAAAAAAAAAAACAAATGGTAAAATTAAATTTAAGTTACATATTGATTTTTATCGTGGTCAGTTGTATATACGTTCTAATTTTCAGCCTTCTAGCTAAAAAAAAGACTTTTGCCACGCCCCCACCGCCAACGAAACGAAAATTCATGTTCCAGAATCATACTCTATCTTTCTCATGATCAGTAATATATACCACGAAACGAAAATCCAAATATCAACATCAAATTGATCTTTCTCGTGGTCAGCTCAAAAAACACTTTTGCCACGCCCTCACCGCCCACGAAACGAAAATTTAAAATCCGGCATCATATTTATCTTTCTCATGATCAGTAATATATATATGTACCAATTTACAGCCTTCTAGCTCAAAAAACACTTTTGCCACGCCCACTAAACGAAATTCCAAATATCGACATCAAATTGATCTTTCTCGTGGTAATAAAGGTTGGTTAAATTTGAAGGGCCGATGTTGATTTTGAATAAAACACAAATTAGTTAGGAAATTATTGTCATTTCTTTTTATTATGATAATATTGGCATGGTTCAATTATGTATGGAACAAAATATCGGTCAATTGGCCGCCGCGACCTCGGCAGCACACCTCCATCCGATGATCCAAATTTTAGATGACGCTGAGGCATAATTGAAGTTCTATTAGCGTTAATGTGCCGAATTATCTCATCCTTTAGCTCTTGAATTGGTGCTGGCTTATCGACGTACACGTTTTCTTTCAAATAACCCCAAAGAAAGAAGTCCAACGGTGTCAAATCACATGACCTTGGCGGCCAATTGACATCGCCACCACGTGAGATAATACGGCCATTGAATTTCTCGCGCAAAAGAGCCATTGTTTCGTTAGCTGTGTGGCAAGTGGCACCGTCCTGTTGAAACCACATCCATATCTTCCAATTCGGCCCATAAAAAGTTCGTTATCATCTCACGATAGTGAAGACCAATCACAGTAACTGCCTGACCGTCCTCGTTTTGGAAAAAATGCGGCCCGATGATG
Organism: Polietes domitor; assembly: GCA_947397865.1. NCBI lineage: Eukaryota > Metazoa > Arthropoda > Insecta > Diptera > Muscidae > Polietes > Polietes domitor. The sequence goes on along the minus strand of OX377619.1, from coordinate 78,524,098 downwards.
CCGCCAGCCAATAAACCTCACCAAACAGTCACTCTTTGTGGGTGCATTGGTTTTTCGACAATCACTTTGGGATTATCATTCGCCCAAATGCGGCAATTCTGCTTATTGACGAATCCATTGAGGTGAAAATGTGCCTCATCACTGAAGATGATTTTCTTCGAAGTGCACGATATGCATTTTGATTTGAACGCCCATTTTTATAATAAGCCTGAATAACTTTAACGCGTTGCTCGATTGTGTATCTTTCCATGGTTCAAATTGAGTTAGTCTGAAATTGAGAAATGTCAAATGAAATGCAGAAAAAAACTTGACGTTTAGGTGTGGTTCACATTCAACATCGGCCCTTACACTTTGATCACCCTTAATATATGCACCAATTTTCAGCTCCCAAAAACACTATTGCCACGCCCCTTCTGCCTACAGAGCATATTTTTAATAATTCTATAGCCAATAGTTCTTTCCAGACCTGCATCTATCTGTACTGAAAACAACATCGGTTCAGCCGTATACTCGTGGTTGCGGAACAAACAGGCGGACAGACTTACACTAATGTTTTATAATATTAATAATGGGGAATAGGGAATAATAGGGACATCACAATTTTTGCAATATGTTACTACACTTCTACGTGAAGTCGACAGTCTCTAATATGTGGATAATATTTTGGAATGCACTCCATGGTGAATGGTATATAAGAACTTAACGACTTATTAATTGTTTCAGATTAAATTATTTCATCATTCATCGATTTCTCTAGTTTACAAAATAATATTTCCTTTGTCCTCTTTTCAGGTGATAACTCCGACATTGTCGCCACCGATTCGCAAAAGAACACCATCTATTTGTTGGCCAAAAAACATGGTGTTGAGAATCCCGAGAAATTCGCCCTACTACTGGCCAAACATTTCATGCAGAAATATGCCCACGTCGAGGAGGTGCACATTCACGTCGAGGAATATCCCTGGCAAAGGATAAGCGCCGAACAGACCGGCTGTGACACCAACAAAGGCGATTGCAATTTCTCCACCATCAACAATAGGCCCAGACACAATCACGCCTTCATCTTTACACCCACCGAGATACGTTATTGCGATGTGGTGCTAAGGAGGACGGGTAAGTGAACTTTTGCTCAGCTCACCTCTCTGCAACACTATACTCATCCGATCCCCGTTTTTCCAGATCCCAAGCAAACTGTCATCAGTGGCATACGTGGGCTGCGCGTTCTGAAGACCACCCAGTCGTCGTTTGTTAATTTCGTCAACGATGAATTCCGTTCGTTGCCCGATCAATACGATCGCATTTTCAGCACTGTCGTCGATTGTTCGTGGGAATACTCCAGCACGGAGCAGGTTAAATTCTGCCAGGACTGGAACGTTGTCAAGAATATTATTGTGAAGAAATTTGCCGGCGATCCGAATGTGGGCACCTCATCGCCCTCCGTCCAACATACACTGTATCTGACGGAGAAGGAGGTGTTGGACACACTGCCCGAGATATCGGTCATCTCGATGACAATGCCCAACAAGCATTATTTCAATTTCGATACGAAGCCATTCCAGACTGTAGTGCCTGGGGACAATAATGAGGTCTTTATACCGGTGGACAAGCCCCATGGCACCATTTATGCCCAGCTGGCCCGCAAAGATCTGCGCAGTCATTTGTAGGCGGTCCCTCCATCCACCCGAGATATGTAAATTTTGTTTATGAATAGGAAATTATTGTTAAATTGTAAATACTTCTGCGTTTCAATAAAGTCAGTGTAATGAAGTGTAAAATGTGTGTTTGTTTTGTTGGCCAACAATAGTTGCGTTAACAAATTAACACCTCTTGAAGAACTATGCTTTTTTTAGTTGAATGAACTTTTTTGTGGACACTTGGGTAGCAGTTGCCGTTAAAGTGATGTCGCTGTGGCTTACAATCAAGATCTAATAGAGAACTTCTTTGTTTTACTAATTGAGTGTCGCTTTAACTATATTTTATTGGTAGTGAGTGAAATGGGCCAAACGGGGATAAAAATGGTACCTAACAAACGACAAAAGCTAGAAACTCGAAATTCAGTGTCTACATTCTTCTAAATGAGTAGAAACGTACGAAAATGAAGAAACCCTTTCAAATGGCGGGAATAAAGGGATAGAAATGACGCCAACAAAACGAATGGAGCTAGAATAATGAAATTCGGTGTATAAATCCCTCTAATTACGTTGACACTTAAAATAAAGTGATTTTCACACGGGCAAGAGAAGGGCCCGCGAAAACCGATGCCAGATTATGCGTCGGCTGATCGGCAGCAACAGGCGTCGGCCGAAGCAACCGAAGCTTATGTCGGATTATCACCGTCCATTGTGACCAACCCCCCGACTATAACAGCCGGAGTCACCGAAACAGCCTGGGCCACAGTAGCGACACCATCCGAACCAATGGTGCTTGAAATTCCGGTTTTCACAGCTGAGGACTTAAGGGGAAAAATTGGTTCCGACCACATGGCTGCAGATAGAATAAGGAAATTCAATATGTACATTCGTAGACGTGCGACATCAAAGAAATTTTCAAAATGTTTCACTTTCATGGGAAAACGGTGATAAAAGGGATAAAACTGGTACCAATAAAGTGATAGCGCAAATCAGTATATTTTTTGCTCAGGTTGCGTAAATTCGAAATATAATGTGATCTTTCGATACACGTACTTTTTAGGCCTTTAAAAGGGATAAAATTGGTGCCGACCGAATGGCAGCAGGTAGAAAATCACAAAGTTCGGTACGTACTTTCCTTTGATTATGTAGACACGTAATATGAAGGATTTTTTGGAAATTTGTACTTTTAGCGGAAAACGGAGCAAAAGGTAATAAAATGGTAACAATTACAAATAAATTTCTCTGACTTCGTACTTTTAGGGATGAAATGGGGTAAAATATAAAAACCAAGTTACGTCCCAGAATCGTAAAATTTGGTGCAAACATTCCATTGTGAACCCGAAAGCTAAGAGAATTTCGAAATTCGGACTTTCTGAAGAATTACATTGATATATATATATATATCAATCAATCAAGCAATAACAAGTAAGGAAAGGCTAAAGACGGGCGAGCTGACTATGTGATACCCTACACCACTCCCTGGGTATATACCTCTTTTTGATTACTATGGTGGGATTTTATGTAGTTCATATAAATTATACAGTAAATTAATCTGTAGTCAAATTTTACTCATCCATATGATGGGCCCATACACAAACCAAATCGGTGTCATCCCATCTCATTGTGGGTAGCTGCACCTAGTGAAAAATATAACAATTATTTTCCTCAAGATTAGCTGTAATAAGTGAATCCATAGTGTTATCAATAAATCGGAAGGTACATATGAGCGGTGACAATATATTTGCGTAATGGTCCACTTATATGGTCCATTGTAATATGAACCTGGAACAAGTAAAAACGGCGTTAAGTTCGGCCGGGCCGCACTTTATATACCCTCCACCATGGACTGAATTCCACAGAGGCTGTCGATTTTCATAGAAGTGCAGTAATATTACAGCAAAATATATTTTTTTAATATAGCTAAACCAACACAAATACAAATATTGAAAACATAATTTTATAAATAAATATAATAATGTTATTATTTCAAACCACGCTTATAAGACAAGGCTACTAATACTTTTACACTATATATATCGAAATAATTCAAATAATAAATATTCTTATATTTATATTTTCAAAAATATATAAATACCATAAATATTGGTTGAAAGTGGGCGCTACAGTTGGTTGTATTTCCATTCTATTCTATTCTATATTAATTCCAAAAGTACAACTTTGAAATTCAACCAATTTTTGCCGTAAAAATAAAAAGTTCGAATTGGAACAATCTTTTATTTAATAGTGTACGACTTTCTAAAATCTCTATATTTTACGTGTCTACGCAATTATAGGGATGTACATACCGAATTTCGTCATTCTAACTGTAGTCGTTTAATTGGTACTATTTTTATCCCTTTGCACTCATTGTATCCCTTGAAAGTACTAATTTGGAAAATCCCTTTTATTTTTTTGTGTCTACGCAGTCAGAGGAATGTATACACCGAATTTCATGACTCTAGATGTGGTCATTTGGTTGGTACTATTTTCATCCCCTTTTTCCTTTTTATCCCCAAAAAGTACGAATTTCGAAAAATTCGTTTATTTTACGTGTCTACGCAATCAGAGGAATGTATACACCGAATTTCATTATTCTATGTGCAGCCGTTTGGTTGGTACCATTTTTATCCCTCTATTCCCATTTTACCCTTTAAAAGTACGAATTTGGAAAAACGACTTTCATATTATGTATCTACTCAATTAGAGGAACCGAAATTCGTGTTTTTAGCTGTTGTCGTTTGATATGTACGACTTTTATCCCTTTTTGGTCCGAATAAATATCACTTTATGGTGCGCGTTTTTGTTATAGGGGTAATGCGCATACCCAATATCACGTAAGTACAAGCAGATATATTTAACAAATTTGCTTAAATACTATAAAATATTAGGGGTTATTAGGGCCATTTTTAGTCCTTGTGAGGGAAAATTTTTGGCCGATTTCGCCCAGTTTCAATTCCAACCAATCTACGACTATAAGACGTATTTATGGAAAATTTGGACGTCCTAGCTCCTTTCGTTAGATGCTAGCGTGCTTTCAACAGATGGACATACGAACGGACGGACGGACCGACATGGCTACATCGCCTTAGAATTTTATGACGATCAATAATAGATATACTTTATAGGGTCTCAGGTCGATATTTCAAGGTGTTACAAACGGAATGACAAAGTTAGTATACCCCCATCCTGGAGGTGGAGGGTATAAAAGTGGTACCTACCAAACCGCTGAAGTTGAAATCATGAAATTAGTGAAAATGCGAAATAAAAAGAATTTTGTCGAAATTTGTACTTTAAGCGGAATGTGGGGCGAATGGGGATAAAAATGGTACCAATCAAACGGCCTCAGCTATAATAATGAAATGCGGTGTGTACACTTATCTGAATGCGGTGACGCGAAAAATAAAGAGATATTCGACGATATTCGTAGCATCAGGATCTAAATGGAATTAAATTTGGCTACAATCAAACGGTTGTAGCTAGAATCATGATATTCAGTATTAGCACTCGTGTGTCTACGTAGACGCGGAGAAAAGAGGTATTAATTTGTCTATATTCGCACTTTTAGAGTCTGATACTGAAACTGATACCACCTAAACGGCTGTAGCTAAAATCATGAAAATAGGTGTGTATATTCCACTCTGAAACATATAGGAACTTCAATATTGCAACTTTTCCTATCAAAATGTTACGGACCTTTAGGCTGTAGATGGAATTGCATGGAATTGCAAATGGGGAAAATCGGACTTGAGGGAAATTGTTTGTACCTAATAATGTTTATATGTATTTATAATTATATTAATATTCATATATAGTAGAGGACTATTAATATTATAATAATGAAGAATCACAATTTTCCTAATATTGTAGTACACTTCTATCTAATGTCGACAGCCTCTAATATACCGATAATACTGTGCAATACACTCCGTGTTGGAGGGTAAATAATATTCGGCCCGGCCGAACTTAACGTCTTCTTACTTGTTTTTGTATGTTTTTTATTTCTATTTTGTTTGTTTGTTGAACAAACAAACCAGACATGCAGTGTATTTGGGGTGTGTTTACACATGTTTGAAGTGCAGACCAATTTGACAGCAAATAAAAGCGAAAGTGTTTTGTAGTGGGATGACAACAACTTTATACCAAATATGGGATTATTATGAGTTACTTGGTACTGCAAGTGCCATCCTATCGGTGTACATAGTACTGGCATACGACATTCATTCAAAATAAAACGGAAAAAAATAGTTTGTTAAACACACAGTCATCATACGAGAGACGATTTAATATTTTGTTGTTATTTAGGTTAGGTTAGGTTGTGGTGACAGTCAGAATGTAAGCATATGACCAGAAGAGGTACATTGTGATAACACGGGCTTTAACGCCCCTCATCGGAAACAACCTGTGCGTACCACACGAAACACCTAATCTTACCGCCGCACAGTAGCGCCCGTAGAGCAAACGAGGTTGCAAAAATCAAAATTTTCATGAGCGCCGACGAAGTTTTGAATAAACCCATGTTATAGGAAACTTTTCAACGATTTCATATCTGCCACTCTTAATAATATCACATTTTTAGTTTAGAAGATATAGCCGTTCAAAGTTGACCGACTTTCGGTTTAAAAAAAACACACAATTTTTAGTGAATTTGTTGCGATTTCAGGTGTAATATCACGAAAAATAGGTAACGAATCGCCTTATTTTTTGTTTGTATTGATTGATGTATTTATTAAATGTATAATGATAAAAAAATTAACTGTTTGCTTTGTGTTTCTCCTGGTAAATCACTATTTAAAAACTATCCGCTTTTTCACTATTTTTCAACTTTGACGGAAAATAAAAAAATCTATATTTTTCTATATTTGCCATATTTGCAAAACCTGTTCATTGATTATTTCTTTACATAATTCAAAAATTTTAGCTGCCCGTACGTGCCCGTTTTGCTTCTAGAGGTAAAAAAGGTTAAAAAGACATGGTTGCAGAAATTGTATGGCGTCCATCCCTTATATGTTTTGACTGACAGTAGTTTGATCTAATAGTTTGAAAAAAAAAAACTACTCATTGAAATTAGCAGGTACGTACCTCACTTAAACAATACTTTGGCGTACAAATGGTCAAGAACAATATTGACTTATGGTCCCTACAGGTAGGCACAAATCTTATTTGGACTCGTGCATAATATCAAAATTGCATTATTCAGCCTAAATCCATATGTATGCAGGGAACAGGTAAATTTTTCGGCATGGTAGCATAAGCCTATATATTGCAAATGGTCAAGAACAATATTGACTTATGGTCCCTATTTTTATTTTTTATTTTTAGGCATGGTAGCATAAGCCTATATATTGCAAAATGAGGATAATGCCTGGATTACTCTGCGACTGAAAGTTGGCGCAACAATTACTGAAACCATTAAACAATTTAAGTACTGAAAACATGGAAACTTGATAGCTTATACGGAAATATTGAGAGAAGCGAAATTATAAAAAATAAATTTTATCTGATATATGCAAATATTAAGGCAAAATGGGTGAAATCTAATCGAACCATTCAGAACTTCAACTCCAAATACGAGGACTGGCTTAATGAAGACACCATCCTGGATATATTGGCAGTAGATAAACCCAACACATCAACCAGAGGAGCAAAAGGAAGGCAAAAAAAAGTATCGAGGAGTGTTCAATTTTCACAAGGAAGAGGAAACTTGCCGATGCCACCAATGACTTGACCACGAAGCAATTATCGGACGCGCTGTCTATTAAATTTACAAAGGATAGTGAAAGAGTTAGGTCGCAGATAACCAAATCTGTTGCTGATGCAAGCACACTGCGACTAAAAAGGATTAAGGAAAGCATTCCCACGCCCACAAACGCACACATTAAAAAGTATGGATCCGAAGAAGCCTTTGCCTTGTTTATGGACTTAGAACTTTCCAAAGAGAAATATGAGAAACTACGGACATCTTTAACGCGACACGGCGCTGACGTTTTACCCGGATACAAGCATATTACGCAAGCCAAAATAAATTCACGACCACTGCATACGGAGTTTACGGAAGTCTCTGCGAAAGCCAATCTGCAGGATCTCATGGGCCATACAGCAAAACGGTTGTTGGAGAGTCTTCCTGAAAATGAGGTGAAAATTCTTCCTGAGAAGTTGACATTGATCAGCAAATGGGCTGCGATGGATCATCCGGACAAAAAAAAATAAATAAAAAATAAATAATAATAAATAAATAAATCTAAATAAATATTTTTTTTAATTTGTTGGGTAATAATTTAAAACATAAAACCCTAAAGAAAAAAAAAATAAAAACAATCTAAAAATGTAAAAATTTTTTTTAGTTACCATAAAATTGATTTTTCTACTAATTTTAACTTTGATAACCCATAGTTAGGCCCCTACAGAGCGTAGCACCCTTTCCAAACGCTCATTTCATAGGCTGAACAGTTATCTATCATATGCTGTTTAAACTGTTCAATTATCTTATTCGGTTCAAAAGATATGATTTTTGCAACGAAAAAACTCAAATGGCGCCACTGTGCGACGTTTAGTCGACTGGCCATTTCATAAAATATTTCGGAGATATTCGAAGTAGTATTTGATTTGAATCGCAAATACAGAATACAAAAAACATGATTTTTAGAGGTTATGTAGTATCTCTCTAGCTACGTGAAAGTAAAAGAATATACCCGAAATTTTTCAGGGTAATATTAACCGCATTTTTCCGAGCCGGTCTAATGATCATATTATGATGGGTTACGAAAAAAATGTTACAAAAATACAGATTAGATTGTTTATTGATGATCTGCAAAATATAGATAAAGGGTGGTTAAATTTTACGGGTCGATGTTGATTATGTATAAAACACAAATTATTTAAGAAATTATTGTCATTTCTTCTTATGGAACAAAATATCGACCTCGACGGCACACCTCCATCCGATGGTCCAAATTTTCGAAGACGCTGAGTCATAATTGAGGTTCTATGCCGATAATGTGCCGAATTATCTCATCCTTTAGCTCTTGAATTATTGCTGGCTTATCGACGTACACCTTTTCTTTCAAATAACCCTAAAGAAAGAAGTCCAACGGTGTCATGATCTTGGCGGCCAATTGAAATCGCCACCACGTGAGACAACACGGTCATTGAATTTGTCGCGCAAAAGAGCAATTGTTTCGTCCTGTTGAAACCACATATCGTCCACATCCATATCATCCATTTCGGGCAATAAAAAGTTCTTTATCATCTCACGATAGCGAAGACCATTCACAGTAACTGCCTGACCGGCCTCATTTTGGAAAAAATACGGCCCAGCCAATAAACCGCACCAAACAGTCATTCTTTGTGTGTGCATTAGTTTTTCGACAATCAATCAATCTTGGATTATCATTCGCCCAAATGCGGCAATTCGGTTTATTGACGAATCCACTGAGATGAAAATGTGCCTCATCACTGAAGATGATTTTCTTCGAAAATTTATTATACATCATTTTGATTTGAACGCCCATTTTCATAATAAGCCTGAATAACTTAAACGCGTTGCTCGATTGTGTATCTTTCCCTGGTTCAAATTGAGTTAGTCGGAAATTGAGAAATGGTTGTAATGAATATTGTAAAAAGATCCTTCAAAAGCCTTTAATGAAATATATACATATTTGTAGAGGTTGAAGGGTTCCCCGTTTTTTCAGGGTAACTTTTGCCCGCCCGAAGTTGCCCCATTGGAAGATAGGATACATTTAATGCAAAAAGTCAGATTTTTTAGTTCCAAAACGCATTTTAGTCATTTTCTTTACATTAACTTCTTAAAAAATGTACGCAGATAAAAAGATGAGTAAATTTCCTTTATTTCTGGAAAAATTAATATTTTTTTCTTCGCATTATGAACAAATACAAAACATAAAACAAAACCAGTAAGGAAAGGCTAAAGTCGGGCGGGGCCGACTCCGAATACAATTTAATTCGGTAAAAAAGTGAAAACGGGAAAGATTTTTGTATTCTGTAAATGTATGTGTTTGAAAAAAAAATGTTAAATCGCAAAAGACGTTTGTATGGGGGTATATTTAAATCTGGAACGAAATAGGTGAAATATAATATGTATAGTTTGGCCAAAATCAGTTAAACATTTGGGAGCAACATTTGTATTTGGGCTATATCTAAATCTGAACCGATCTTACCCACTTTCAACATAGGTTTTTTTACTTGGATTATAAGCTGTTGTTCCAAATTTAAAGAAAATCGAGTACAATATGTGGTTTCTAAGGCGGCAAAATTCAAATCGGGAGCCACATTTGTTTGGGGGCTATATCTAAATCTGAACCGATCTTACCCACTTTCTGCATAGGTGTTTCTAGTTGGATTATAAGATGTTGTGCCAAATTTAAAGAAAATCGGGTACAATATGTCGTTTATAGAGCGGAAAATGTCAAATCGGGAGCGAGATTTGTATGGGGGCTATATCTAAATCTGAACCCAACTTACCCACTTTCTGCATAGGTGTTTCTAGGTGGATTATAAGATGTTGTGCCAAATTTAAAGAAAATCGGGTACAATATGTGGTTTCTAGGGTGTAAAATGTCAAATCGGGAGCGACATTTGTATGGGGGCTATGTCTAAATCTGAACCGATCTTACCTAATTTCTGGATATGTGTTTCTAGTTGGATTATAAGATGTTGTGCCAAATTTAAAGAAAATCGGGTACAATATGTCGTTTCTAGAGCGGAAAATGTCAAATCGGGAGCGAGATTTTTTATTAAATAGCGTTCGTCCTTGATCCACAAAACTTATTTGTGCCAGTTTTTGTTAAGATCGGACTATAATTGCGACCTGTAAATTGATTACAACAATAGATGGACAGACGGACGGACAGACGGGCATTGCTTAATCGACTCAGAAAGTGATTCTAAGTCGATCGGTATACTTAACAAAGGGGTATCTCGCTTCCTTTTGGGTGTTACAAACAAATGCACAAAGCCATAATACTCTCGTGGAGTGTTTAAAAATAAAAATTTTAATTTTCTTTAAAATCCAAAAATATGAAAAGTAGTCAACTGTGGACCGATATCTAAAAAAAATCCGACTTCCCGATTTTTTAAATGTTAATATCTCAAAATAATGGGTCCTTGTCTAATTATTGGTTTTCACAGAACTCAAAAATGTCTACTAGAACAAAAGTTATTGAATTTTGGCCGATGGATTTTGATTCCTTCCCAAAGTCTATAAGACACTTGAACCCGATGATATACGTCGTCCGGTTCAAGTCTGAAACTATATGCCAAATGGAGTTAATTAGTTTTTCATTTACTCATCCTGTTGCTACTTAAAAGGTCTACAAAGTTTCAAGGGATAACATTTTTTAAAAAAGTGTTTAAAATATTATTTTTAAATGTTTTGGCTATAGTTTCATAAGTATATCATCCGGTTGAAGTGTAAAGGCTAAAGTCGTCCCCATTACAATTGAATTCGGGAAAAATGATATCGGGAACGATTTTTGTATGGGTGAAAGTGATTCTAAGCAGATATGTGTAATAGACGATGGGTCTAACTCGTTTCCTTTTGGGTGTTACAAACAAATGCACAAAGACATAATACTATCGTGGAGTGTATAAAAAGAAATGATTATATTTTTAAATTTCTGGTTTTATCGGAAAGGTTGAACTTTGTCATTTAAGATTGGAACACAATATCATTCATATGACAAATGCAAATCCAGGGCAGTACCTCATCCGATCAACCCAATTTTTCAGTGCAGCCCAAAATCCACACCAAACAGAGACTCGTTGTGGATGTATTGGCTTCTCAATAGTCACGTGTGTGTTCTCTGAACCCATATACGGTAATTTTGCTTATTATTGACATAGCCACCGAGATGAAAATGAGCTGCACGAACTGAAGGACGATCTCTTCTCGAAAATTTTCCAAACATCATCATTATGCAAATATCAAACACAAACCTGAAAATAAAAACGGCGTTAAGTTCGGCCGGACCGAACTTTATATAGCCCCAGCCTTGGATTGCATTTCACAGAGGCTGTCGATTTTCGCATTTTTTAATATAGTCAAATCAAAATAAATTAAAATATTGAAAAAATAATTTTATAAGTTAATATAAAATGTTAATTATTTTAAACCACGCTTATAAGGCTAGGCTATAAACACGTTTACACTATATACAATATCGAAATAACACTTCAAGTAAATTCAAATCAAAACAAATTAAAATATTGAAAAAATAATTTATAAGTAAATATAAAATTTTAATTATTTTAAACCATGCTTATAAGGCTAGGCTACAAATAAGTTTGCAATATATATACTTCAAGTCAATTCAAAAAATAAATATTCTTAAATTTATATTTTCAAAAATGCCATAAATATTGGTATATAGGGGGTGCTACAGTTGGTTGTATTTCCATTCTATTCTATATTAATTCCAAAAGTAAAAGTTTTGAAAATCCATTATCTCACGTACACAGTGCAAAATAACCTAACTTAATGATTCAACCAATTTTTGCCGTAAAAAAGTACGAATTTGGAGGAATGTATACACCGAATTCCATGATTCTAGCTGCGGTCATTTGATTGGCACCATTTTTATCCCCTTTTTCCTATTTTATCCCTTAAGAGTACGACTTTCTAAAAATTCTTTATTTTACATGTCTACGGAATTAGAGTGATGTACACATACAATTTCATCATTCTAGCTGTAGTTGTTTCTTTGGTACTATTTTTATCCCTCCGTAACCATAAAGTACGAATTTGGAAAATATGTTTATATTATTTATCTACTCAATTAGATGAATGTACACACCAAATTTCGTGTTTCTAGGTGTTGTCGTTTGGTAGGTACTATTTTTATCCCATTTGCCCCATTTCGGGCCCTACGAATCACTTTATTGTGCACGTTTTTTTATGGGGGGAATGCGCATACCCAATATCAAGTAAGTAAAATATAATGGATTATTATGGGTATTTTCAGTCCTTTGAGGGACACCTTTTTTGGACCGATTTCGCCCAGTTGCAATCCCAACCGATCTACGACTATGAGACACATTTATAGAAAATTTGGACGTTCTAGCTCCTTTCGTTTAGATGCTAGCGTGCTTCAACAGACGGACAGTCGGACGGGGACGGACATGGCTAGATCGTCGTAGAATTTTATGATGATCAAGAATATATATACTTTATAGGGTCTCAGGTCGATATTTCAAGATTTTACAAACGGAATAACAAAGTTAGTAAACCCCCATTCTGGAGGTGGAAGTACAATGAATGTTATCTACCTTTCAAATTTAAAGTTTTAAATGACCTACCCTACATTTCTACCCACCGACAAGGGGCAATATTTTTATCGCAAATGAAAACTTCGTTACGAGTATTTTATCTCTCCATCGAATGTTGAACGCTAAAACTATTTAGTACACTTTTTAAGATTGACTTTCATGTATATGCCTTAATACTCATACGAGGCGTCAATGTTTTGGATTTGGTCACTTGACCACATCAGCATGCCCGCCCGCTTCATGACGTTTTCTCCCAAATTAACCGGAAGTTTTAAATTGTTACAAGGCATGCAATTGTTTAGTTTAGTTATGTATATGTAATATTGGAAATAAATAAAGTTATTGTTATCATGGCACTGTGGGCCGAAAGAGGCAGAGAGAATAAAAACTGTATTTGAAATAATTTTAAAGAAGATGTTTGACACAAACGTTTAGACAAAAATTAATAATTATTTATTGGAACTCTTAGAGCAAAACTGAAAATTGAATTTTGAGTGTCAGAATAAAATGGGAATACTACATAGATTTGAATATTATAGGCATGCATAGTATATCTTGAACAAGTTACAACGTTCCCCCAGTCATACGTGAAATATATATCGGATTCTCCTTCTTAAATCGGTTGGATCGTGGTAAATTATTTTCAGGAGTGTCTGGTAGGCTTGGATGGTGATGGATTGACTCATTTTGAGGTTGTGAAGCCAGGGTCATTCCATTTTCAGGGTAGTTCCCAAATATGACGTAGACGTCGACTAAGGGGCTTTACAAAATTTGTAATTTAGGGTGTAAAATGGGACAAAAAGGGATAAACATCGAACCTTCGTCCTTTCACTGACCATGTAGACGAGCTACAAGTAGGGATTTTTCGAAATTTGTACTTTTAAGGGAGGAAAGAGACAAAAAGGGATAAACATTGTACCAATTTAAGTATTAGCTGCAATTTGGTGTTTACATTTCTCTGACAACGTAGACTTGCAACATAAATGGATTATTCGAAATTTGTACTTTTAAGGGGTGAGTGACACAAAAAGGGATTAAATGGTACCAACTAAAGTATTACAGCTAGAATCGTGAAATTTGGTATGTAAATTACTCTGACCATGTAGAAGGGCAAATCTAAATTGACTTTTCGAAATTTGTACTTAAAGGAGGTAAGTGAGACAAAAAGGGATAAACATTGTACCAATTTAAGTATTAGCTGCAATTTGGTGTTTACATTTCTCTGACAACGTAGACTTGCAACATAAATGGATTATTCGAAATTTGTACTTTTAAGGGGTGAGTGACACAAAAAGGGATTAAATGGTACCAACTAAAGTATTACAGCTAGAATCGTGAAATTTGGTATGTAAATTACTCTGACCATGTAGAAGGGCAAATCTAAATTGACTTTTCGAAATTTGTACTTAAAGGAGGTAAGTGAGACAAAAAGGGATAAAAATTGCACCAATTTAAGTATTGCAACTATAGTCGTGAAATTTGCTGTGTAAATTCCTCTGACAACGTAGAAGCGCAGTAAGATTGGATTTTTCGAAATTTATACTTCTTTTGTAATTTTAAATTGGTTGTCTTTTTTGGTAGTAAGATTGGTGGATTTAGAAATCCGTCAGATCTAAAACAAGTAAAAACGGCGTTAAGTTCGGCCGGGCCGAACTTTATATACCCTCCACCATGGATTGCATTCCACAGAGGTTGTCGGTTTTCGTAGAAGTGCAGTATTATTACAGAAAAACATAAATTTTTTAAAATAGCCAAATCAAAACAAATACAAATATTAAAAAAATAATTTTATAAATAAATATAATATTTTAATTATTTCAAACCATTATTTATTTCAAATCAAAAAATAAATATTCTTATATTTATATTTTCAAAAAGCTTAAATACCATAAATATTAGTAGATAGTGGGTGCTACAGTTGGTTGTATTTCCATTCTATTTGAAAATCCATTATCAGATGTATGTAGTGCAAAATAATCTAACTTCATGATTCAACCAATTTTTGCAGTAAAAGAAAAGGTACGAATTTGGAGGAATGTATACACCGAATTCCATGATTCCAGCTGCGCCCATTTGGTTGGTACCATTTTTACCCCCTCGACGTTTCTACACAATTAGAATTTCATCATTCTAGCTGTAGTCGTTTAGTTGGTACTATTTTTATCCCTCTGTACCATTGTATCCCTTGAAAGTACGAATTTCGAAAAATCCGTTTATTTTCCGTGTCTACGCAGTCAGAGGAAAGTATACTCCGAATTGCATGACTCTAGCTGCGGCCAATTGGTTGGTACTATTTGTATCCCCTTTTTCCATTTTACCTCAAAAAGCACGAATTTCGAAAAATTCGTCTATTTTCCTTCTCTACGCAGTCAGAGGAATGTATACTCCGAATTTCATGACTCCACCTGCGGTCATTTGATTGGTACTATTTTTATTCCATTTTTCATTTTAACCCCAAAAAGTACGAATTTTGAAAAATCCGTGGATTTTACTTGTCTATGCAATCAGAGGAATGTATACACCGATTTTCATTATTCTAGGTATAGCCGCTTGGTTGGTAACATTTTTATCCCTCAATTCCCATTTTACCCCTTAAAGGTACGAATTTGGAAAAAATACTTTTATATTATGTATCTACTCAATTAGAGGAATGTACACACCGAATTTCGTGTTTCAAGCTGTTGTCGATTAATATGTACCATTTTTATCCCTTTTTTGCCCCATTTCACACCCTACAAATAAACATCACTTTTTGGTGCACTTTTTTGCTATAAGGGGAATGCGCATACCAAATATCAAGCAAATATAAACAGACATATTAAAAACAAGTAAGAAGGCGTTAAGTTCGGCCGGGCCGAATCTTATATACCCTCCACCACGGAGTGCATTCCACAGTATTACCAGCAGATTAAAGGATGTCGACTTTACATAGAAGCACAGTACCATATTACGAAAATTGTGATATTTTTGTGCACATTACTATATTTGTTTACTATTTCAAACTATAATGTATACTTATGCGCACTGTTTAAAATCGGCTACTAAATATAACTAAAATGCTGAAATTGTGAAAGTGAACATGCCTAAATATTAGGCGATTGTCAGTCGCCATTAGAAAGAAGAATTTTCAGATACAGACAAAGTGATAAGAAAAGTATAAATTTTAAAGATATCGCCATTCGCCCCATTCTCCGCCCAAATGTACAAATTTCGAAAAAAAAACCCATTTTCGAGTCTTCATAGTCAGAATGTATACACCGAATCATGTAGATTTAAACTTCAGAGGTTGGGTAGGTTCCATTTTTATCCCTCTTTTTAATTATATCCCTTAAAAGTACGAATTTCGAAAAATCCCTCTATTTTACGTGTCTATGCAATTAGAGGGATGTACACACCGAATTTCATGATTCTAGCTGTTATCGTATCATTGGTACCATATTTTATCCCTTTTTGTACCATTTCGCGCGCTAAAACTTTTATTTTCTTTGTGGTGCTTCCAAGCTACAAGAGGAATATCCGCAACAAATTTTAACTGTATGAAAATAAGAAATTTAATTAATAAGCCAAGGCTACCAATATTTGTATACTATATATATATATATAATGGATATAATACTTCAATTCATAAAGTAAATATAAGGGAGCAATCATAAATACCCTAAATATTGGTATATATTTTAAGTTCAAAAGTATAAATTTTGAAAATACCTTATCTCTCACGTACGCAGTATAAGACAACTTCATGATTCTACCATTTTTTGTCGTAAAAGTACGAATTTGGAAAAAAATATTTTACGTGGCTATGCAGTCAGAGGAATGTATACACCGAATTCCATGATTCTATCAGCGGCCATTTTGTTGATACCATTTTTATTCCCTTTTTCCAATTTTGCCCCCTCAAGAGTACGACTCTCTAAAATCTCTTTATTTTACGTATCTACACAATTAGAGGGATGTACACACCGAATATCATCATTCTAGCTGTATTCGTTTAGTTGGTACTATTTGTATCCCCTGTAGCCATTGTATCCCTTGATAGTACGAATTTGGAAAAAACGTTTTATTTTTCGTGTCTACGCAGTCAGGGGAATGTATACTCCGAATTTCAAGATTAGCTGCGGTCATTTGGTAGGTACTATTTTTATCCCCTTCTTCCATTTGAACCCCAAAAAGTACGAATTTTGGAAAGTTATTTTATTTTACGTGTCTACGCAATCAGAGGAATGTATACATCGAATTTCATTATTCTAGGTGCAGCCGTTAAGTTGGTACTATTTTTATCCCTCTATTCTCATTTAACACCTTAAAAGTGCGAATTTATAAAAAATACTCTTCTATTATGTATCTACTTTATTAGAGGAATGTACACGCCAAATTTCGTGTTTCTATCTGTTGTCGTTTGATAGGTACCATTTTTATCCCTTTTTGTCCCATTTCGCCCCCTACAAATAAAAAACACTCTATGGTGCCCTTTTATGGTATAAAGGGAATTCGCATCGCAAATATCAAGTAAATACAAGCTAATATTTTCTAAAAACATTCTGAAATATTCTAAATACAAGGGAGTACTTTCAGTTCTTGTTAGGGAAAAATGTTTTCCCTCTGGGCCGAATCCGCCCCCTTTCAATCCCAACCGAGCTGCAACCATAAGACACATTTAGGGGAAATTCGAACCTCTTAGCTCATTTCGTTCGGCGGCTAGCGTGTTTTCAACAGACGGACAGAAGGACATGGATAAATCTTCTTAGAATTTTACCACGACCCAGAATATATATACTTTATGAGGTCTCCGATGAATATTTCAAGGTGTTACAAACGGAATGACAAAGTGAATATACCCCCATCCTGGAGGTGGAGGGTATAAAAATGCTTAAATACGCTAAAATATTAGGGGTTATTATGGGTATTTTTAGTCCTTGTGAGGGAACAATTTTTCCCTTTGGGCCGATGTCGCCCCGTTTCAATCCCAACCGATCTACGACTCTCATGTCGATATTTCAAGGTGTTACAAACGGAATGACAAAGTTAGTATACCCCCATCCTGGAGGTGGAGGGAATAAAAGTTATCGGCGGCGTGGTTGAAGTCGATATGAGCCGATGAAATCGGCGGAGGCGCGGCTCGTGCAGAAACATCCGGCGGCTTGTCAGTGCAAAATCGGTCGGCTTGTATCTCTACCCAAAAGGAGGCGAGAGAGACCCATCGCTTATTATACCGATCGACATAGAATCACTTTTTGAATCGATTTAACCATGTCCGTCTGTCTGTCTGTCCATCTATTCTTGTAATCACGATACAGGTCGCAATTATTGTCCGATTCTAACGAAACTTGACACAAACGATTTTTGCATGTCGAAGACGGACGCTATTTAATTTGAAGCAAAACGGTTCATATTGAGATATAGCTCCCATACAAATGTTGCTCCCGATTTGACTTATTCTGCTCTAGAAGCCACAGAATTGAGGCGATTTTGATAAAATTTTTCACAACGCCTTATATCTAAGTTAGAAACATCTATGGTGAAAATGGGTCAAATCGGTTCAGATTTAGATATATAATTGTCTTACATTTAACCCAGCTAGGGGCAACTCCGGGGCAGTTTAGGGCCTTACTGTCATAACAAAAATGGGACCACCTTATGGGATGTAAGTATGTTCGAAGAAAATGCGGGGGATAAAAAACTATTGGGGATCGGTCATACATTTGACTCCACTAGCGGCCTCGTTGGGCCAGTAAGAAAGGTGGGAACAAACGAGTGGTGATAGGGTGTATCTGGGACCGATTCCGAGGCTTTTTGTGTATTTTTACCTAAAAAAAACTTTTGACCCCGATGAGCGCCCACTTACTCTCACCCCATCACCCCCTCTTTTTGGTTCATGATTTTGTTTTCTGAACCTCACAAAATTAGGGGTTCTAGCATATCAAAATCGAAAAGTCGTGGGGTAGTGCACGACCCTGATGTGCATATATATTTAGCATCAATAGATTGAAAAGATTCATCCGAAAAAGAATTCACTTTGGAACTAATGAAACACTGACCTAATGGAAACACTTACATCTTTCGATAATTTAATAAATATAATTTTGAAAATATCGTTTGTCAGGCCCGTGCGCTGGATTTTCCCCTGGGGTGGTTTTCATCTACACTCATAAAAAAGTGAACCCTATAATGAGTTAAAATTAACTAAAATTTAGGAAACCAAGTACATTTTTACTAAATAAAAGTAAAATTTTGCTGAAAATTTCCTAAAACTAAGTAAATGTTTACTCACATCAAGTAAATATTTACTCAAACTGAGGACAATTTTGCTGATTTTTTCCTCAAAACGAGTAAATTTTTACTTAAACTGAGGAAAATTTTATTTTATACAAGGAAAAAAGGTGATATTAAAATAAGTACAATTTTACTAAAAATCAAACAAATAGTTTTGCTTCAGAGTATGCAAAACTGATACAAAAATGACAACATGAAATATTTCTCAAAAGATTCATGATACCTCTTCCATAAGGAGTTGAGCTATTACTCCATGATTGTTGCGAATGCAATATTGGCGCCTTCGCAGTGGTTGTTTAGAATAATTCATAAAATATTTAAGAATTAAGTCTCTGCAAACGAACGAAAATTGCTTCTTAGATTAATATTCAAGAATTTGTTTAACAATTTAAAATGTTTATTAATACTTAAGTTCATTAATACTTAAATGTATGAAGAACTCGGCATAAATTTCAGTAAACATTTTAACTTCATTTTAGGAAAAACACATTTTTAAGTTACAATACAAAAAATTTCAGATTTTTTTCTCACTTAAAACCTTGAAAATATTCTTCCACATAAGTTTGGATTTACTCAATTGTAAGAATTTTTTATTAGATCCAAAGAAATGCTATGGCTTTGAAAGAGGGAAACTTTACTCATACTTAGTTAATTTTCCAACTTTTTAGGAAATTTTTAGTGGAGCGTTTGGAAACCACTCATATTTTATTGCCAGGATCTTCAAGAAATATTTTGATACATTCGTCCGACAGACATTGTCGGCAAAATTGCCTTAGTAATCCATCTATCAGTACACTCAAAGGAATATGTCAGTAAAAGAAAGCATAAAGTCTACTGAAAGAGCAGATTTTCTGCTGTTAAAAAAGAGACAGCATATTTGTATTTGCTGAGATGGTAAACACCTGTTTGCTGTTTTTAGCAATATATATGATACGCATATTGTCCCAAGCTAATATAAAAGAAAATTCGAGCTAATCTCGCTTATGAACGCTTATCTATTTTTATGTTTTAATTAACAACAGCCAATTTTAGCAGACTGCAAACTCTTTAGCAGTGTGAATGGTGATGTAAGATTGCAGAAAACTGCTGTTATGCAAAAAAAACAGCTGTAATAGCAGAAAAGTGTCTGCTGATAGGCAGCAGACAATCGCTGCTTGTTCTCTAAGTGTAGAACTTCTTTTTTTAAATAGTGGCTTGAAATTACATACATACATATCGAGGGCTTATATTCATAAGTGGCTATGAACAAAAACATAACTTTTCAGGAGAGGGAAAAAACTGATCTCCTTAATTTGAAGAGAAATTATGAATCGTTCTTCTACAGTTTAATCTAAAGAGGATTAGTAATTGCTACGATTAAAAAGTTTTCGAAATTTCCTATTATTCGCGGTTTCATGGTTCATAGCCACTTTTGTATGTTTAAAATTGAGCACTATGAATTTCCAAACTTTTATTGCAGTACACAATTAAAAGTTCATAAGATATAGCTCTAGTCGAATGTCAAGAAGTGATATCGGTTAATAAAAATGGAAATTTTCCGAACAGTTTGGTGTTCATTAGCGTAATCTTGAAATTGGCACAATTCGTTTAGTTTGTTTGTATTTTTCATAACTTTTGTCCGAAATTCAAGAATGTGTCCACGATTTTTTATGTAATTTTCGTGTTTTCATGATTTTACTGGAAAATTACCATCTCAGACAAAAGACCTTAAAAATTCTATATTTTATTGCTTCAGAAAGTCTAGAAGGTTTTAAAAAAGTATATGTTCGAAGCCTCTCTGACGGGGGGTTTGAACCCCCAAAACCCCCCCTGCGCACGGCCCTGCCTTTTGCAGCTCATTGATCGGTAGAGAGAACTAGAATTGGAAAATAAAGAATGGGGAAAATAAATTTTAAGAAACATTTTCCATAATTCGATAGTTTCTAATCTCTAACAATCCAACTGCAACATTATTAAAATTTCAACACGAAATTTACATTTATAATAAGTTTCAAATATATACCTTCCTTCTCGCCATATTTACTCACCTCAGTCCCACTGTGACAGTGTTAAACAGCATTTATGTTTCTTCTTATTTTCGTTTTAACAAAACAAAACATTAAATTGTTTTCTGAGACGTTTTCGTGTTTTTTTTTTGTTGTTGCTTTTCTTTCGACTCGAAAGCAAACAAACACCCAAATAATTTCACACCTTAGTGGACAATATCGACGGAAAAGGCGGCCGTACTCAATGACCCGAAAAGTGAATGAAACTTCAAACCAGTCTCTTTTGAGAATTTTAACGAAACACAACCGAAACGCGCATCGCAAAAGTGAAATCTTCCGAAAAGCAGAAACATGCAAATATTTTTACACAGTTTCGTTGTAATAATTTTCTGGATGGCCAGCGAGCCAGCTTGTGGCCACACTCACGATGAGATACCGAAGTGTACGCTTACGGGGGTGTACAAAACACGCCAGACCATACTGGAGTCGCCGAATTACCCCAACAATTACTCACCGGACACCTGCTGGGATTATGTGATACGGTCGCCCTATCGTTGCCCCACCAAGTTTCATATACAATTTTTGGATTTCTATTTGGAAAGTTCAAAGGACTGCATGAACGACTACCTGGCCGTAGGTTTGGACAATGTCGACGATGACATGGACATATTGTGCGGCCAGGTGGTGGGCATCAAGAAGTACCACACGCCCGATGGCGTGTTGCGCCTGCGTTTCTATGCCGATGAGTCACCCTGGTCGACGGGTAAGGGCTTTAAACTGTTGATCACCCGCTTGGCTTGCGAAAAGGAAGAAGCTCTCAGAGAGCTGGCGGATCGTGATGATGATGATGACGATACTGTGACAGTAACGGCTCATACGGGTCAATTGAGGCCTCCTCAAACGCAGGTCATGGAATTGTTCCGCAATTTAAGTGGCCTGGAACAACACCAAGTCTATCCTTTGCCACCACTGTTCGGTTTAAACTATCCCACGCATTTGCCTTCTCCGCCCTATCCCGGTTTAGGAGGGCTCTACGTGCCTGGCGGCGCGGTGGTGGTGCCGCAACAAAATTATTTGGCTAACACACAGAACACTTTGGAGAAGCCTTGCCAAGATAAAACGCAATCGAAAGAGCAACCCTACTATCCTCCCTATGTGGGCAGTAGTAACACTTACTTGCCTATATCGCGAGACCAATATGTGGGATCCTGGCCACCAGCCACCAGCTATCTGCGTGCCATCGATGGCTCCAGCAACGGCAACACTGTAGAGGCCTGTTGTACTTCGGCCTTCCAGCAGAAGCGCTTCTACCTCTCAAGTCCCGGGTTTCCACGAACCATCTTCAGCAACCTATTGGCCACGGAGCGCCGAGACTGCGAGTTCCATTTGCAAAAGCACTCGGCCAATGTCTGTCGTCTGCGAGTCGAGTTTAAATTCTTCGACTTTGGTCAAAGCTTCCAAGGCACTGGCTCGCTAGCCGGTAATATAGGTCTGCCAGCCATAGCGTCCTCGAGAAACACCTGCACCGACGATTACATCGAGATAGATAATCAGCGATTTTGTGGCTGTCGTTCGGATTATGTTTACAACGCCTTTTGGAATTATCAGGGTGACAAAAAGATACGCATGAGAATGGGCTACTCGGGTATACCGTCGGGCGGTTTCCTATTGGAGATAGTACAGGAGGAATGTTCGGAAACGCAATTTTCAACATCGACCATGAGACCTGCCAGGCCCATATCACCAACACCCACGATCGCTGTCCAAAATACACAGGGCCTGTTGAATCAACAACAACAGCAACAGCAGCAGCTATTTGGCGGACAATTCCCTCTACAACAACCAGGGAACTACCAAACGTCGCAGGGTTTTCTGAACCATCCACAAACGGGTTTAGCGCAAAAGCAAGATTCGTCGTTACAACAACTCTTTGGTGGGCAATTGCAAAATTTCGGCCAAACCCCGAATGGTCTTTTGGGGAACTACCAAACGTCGCAGAGTTACTTGCAGAATCCACAAGCGGGTTTGTCGCAAAAGCAAGATTCCTCGGCACAACAACTCTTTGGCGGCCAATGGCAAAACTTCGGTCAAAATCCGCTACAACAACCGTCAAATAGTCTCTTGGGGAACTACCCATCAGCACAGCAAAACTTCGGTCAGAATCCTCTGCCACCTCTGGGCCAACAACAAATTTTCAGCCCTCAAGGTCTTACCTCATCTTTCCAACAGAATCCTTTTCTGCCGCAGCAACATATTCCTCAGCCAGGTGCTAGTGTTTATCAGCCCTTGCCCCAGCTAAGTGCTGCCTATCCAGGCTATCAGTACAACAATCCTAGCGCGTTGCAAACCAGCGGTCCTTATGGTCTGCCCCAGCTGCGCAATGCTCGTTCTTACATCGATCAGCAACCCGTTACGATTGTCGAAACGAATTCCACACGCAAGGAATACTATTTCTCCGATAATGAGGACAGCCCCGCCGGAGATCCCAAACTAAGCTTTGCCATGTCACGATCCAGTAAAGCAGATGGACCCGCGGCCTGGGAAGCGGAGGATATCAAAGCCAATGCCAATGTCGCCCAGCTACGAAGGAAGTGTTCCTTTGATATGGGCGATATTTTGCGTTTATCGGTCGATGTTTTGTGGTTAACTAAACCGACATGCTATGCCCCCCAAAGGAATTGGTTTACAAATTTGATACCAAATTTCGGTTGAGATTCCAGCAACAGTTAGGACAATTGTAATCGAATGAAGTTGAAATAAAGAAATTATCAATAAATCTTTGTAACAATTACTGATTGTTTGTTTCATTTTTTCTCAATGGGTGGCAACGCTATTGTGGCGTCGCATTTGTTGTCTAGGCTGTCGTGCTCGTATGATCTTATTTGAAAATGAGACGGCACTAATGCCAAAGCGACTCGGACGCCTCGGTATGTGCGAGATTTGGTCTTGATCTGACAGAATAATATGGCTGCACTAGTTCAGCGACTAATACTTGCTTCTTAAACGAGTAAGAGATTACCCACAAGTGGCATCGCCAGTCATGGCGACGTGTATTTCTTATGACGGAGTCTAAATTCATAGCGGAGACTGTCGAGTCAGCGATATCTGATCATATGAAATACACATATAGTCGCTGGCGATCCCAAGAAGAAGAAAGAGAAAGTTTAATATACAATTTGCCAACACACGAGAGCAGAGAGCCAATTTTTTAGGACCACGTACATTTCCATCGGTCTGATGTTTTTGCTTTTTGTGAGACTCAGTTGTGTGAGAATTCTGATCCATGGGTATCACACCCTGTCGCTATGTAATTCACACAGAGGTATTGATGTAGTGGTGTTCCAGGGCCTCATATAGGAAAAACGTTCTTTCTTCTCCCAGCGCAAGGAAGAGCATTTGTAAGAAGAGTGAAGGAAAGCTCTTCATATATCCCAACTCTTGCGAAAGATGACCAGATATGGATGTCTAACAGGGTTGCCAAAGCTGAAATGTTTGCCAGGAATTCATTATCAACCACTGCCCTAGATCGAAAATGTATTTAGTTCCGTGCCTCAGGTCATAAAGTTTCTCGCAAATCTCGACGTAAATAAATCCCCGGACTCGGTTGGCAACAGCTTTTGTCCTATGTAAGTCCCCTTCGGCGCTAAAATTGGTTATCCATCCGTCAGTTTGGTGAGACTAAGATCATTAATCTGGGTATTTCATTCGCCTTTGACAGAGTCTGACACGGCGCACTCATGTCAAATCTCATTGCATTTGGTATTGATTTCTCGTGATTTTTATCGAGCTTTCTCAGAGATCGCACTATATGTGTTGTTGTGAATGGGCTCTCATTCGACGAACATACAGTTGTGTTAAAAAAAATAGGAGTGGCCTCATGAAAAAAAGACAGTTACTTATATATAAAATAAACAAGTAAGGAAAGGCTAAAGTCGGGCGGGCCGACTCTATGATACATTCCACTTTCTATCAGAACACAAATCAATTCGAAAAAAATGAAAACGGGAAGAATTTTTGTATGATTCCTAATCATAGGCTAATATGTCCTGGTTCAATTTGTCAAATCGAGAAGAATATTTGTATCAGGGCTATATCCAAACATGGAATGAAGTGACCCATTTCACAATAGGTTCTTCCAGTTTTCAATTTGAAGTAATTCGATGAAAATACGTGGTTTCTGGGGCGGAAAAATCAAGCCGGGAGCGAAATTTGTATAGGAGCTATATACAAATCTGAACCGATCTGACTCATTTTCATCCTGGGTGTTTCTCATGCAAATATAAGATATTTTGCCAAATTTGAAGAAAATCTGTTAAAATATGTGATTTCTAAAGCAGGAAAAGGTCTAAATCTGAACCAATCTGGCTCATTTTCACCGTGGATGTTTCTAGTTGAAATATAATATGTTTTGCCAATTTTGAAGCACATCTGTTAAAATGGACGTCGGACATACTCTCTAGAACCAGTTCCACCAAATAGGACGATCTTACCTTCATCTGTCCATAATATATTTCACCACTTTTCAGATGGTCTTGGGCGAATTTAAAGCGATCAGTTACTTCTTAGTCAATAAGGGTACCATGCGTGGACTCCTTTTAAATTAATTATTTTCATCAATCGTCTACGAATGGTTACATCACTAACAGACAGATTAAGTTCCTTCTGTATCTTTTTTGAGGACGCCGATGGGTCTTCCTTGCTATATAGCACTATACGCCGGTCATCCACACTTGATGTCTTGCGTTTACATATTCTTATATATAATTGCATTGCTGATCATTTGATCTGAGCACCCCAGCATATCTTTAATTTATTTATATGTTTTCCCCTGTTTTCGATGATTTTGTATTATTTCGCGTTTTTCCTCGGATCAGTGTTTTGCTTGACCCACTGGTAATAAAAAACAAGTAAGGAAAGGCTAAAGTCGGGCGGGGCCGACTATATAATACCCTACACCACTCCCTGCGTATGGACCTCGCTTTGATTACTAAACCCAGGTATTTCATGGGAGCAATTTTATGTAGTTCATATAAATTATACAATATACTATAAATTCATCTTTAGTCATATTTAACGAATATGGTTAATAATATGGTAATTGATCCAATTATCCGACAGACAAATACAAATTATACAGTAGTAATAGGATGAATCGGACCGACATTTCAAAAGGGAGCCTATAACAACATATTGGGCCTGATCCACAACATGGGCCTATATATTTCTCATTCACGGTAGGTATTCCTAGTTGAAAAATATCATGATCTGCAAAATTGAAGATCCGATGTAAGATGTAGTTTCTAGAGCTGTAATAGATCAGAATGGGCCCCCATTTGGGTTATACCAATATATGGACATATGGGCATCTCCCAAACAAATAAGGAAAGTCTAAAGACGGACGGAATTTCTAACTCATTACAATTCAATTCTGTAAAAAAGTGAAATCGGGAAGGATTTTTGCATCCAGTAAATGTGTGTTTGACAAAAATGTAAAATCGGAAAGGACATTTATATTGAAACCTGGAACGACGAAATATAATATGTAAAGTTTGACCAAAATCGGTTTAACATTCGGGACCGACATTTGTATGGGGGCTATATCTAAATCTGAACCGATCTTACCCACTTTCAGCATTGGTGTTTCTAGTTCGATTATAAGATGTTGTGCCAATTTTAAAGAAAATCGGGTACAATATGTGGATTTTAGAGAGGAAAAAGTCAAATCGGGACCAACATTTGTATGGGGGCTATATCTAAATCTGAACCGATCTTACCCATTTTCACCATAGGTGTTTCTAGTTCGATTATAAAATGTTGTGCCAATTTTAAAGAAAATCGGGTACAATATGTGGTTTCTAGAGCGGAAAAAGTGAAATCGGGAGCGGAATTTGTATGGGGGCTATATCTAAATCTGAACCGATCTAACCCGTTTTCGCCACAGGTATTTCTAGTTTGATGATAAGGTGTTAAGCAAAATTTCAAGAAAATCGGGTACTATATATGCTTTATAGGGCAAAAAAGTCAAATCGGGAGCCACATTTATATGGGGGCTATATCTAAATCTGAACCGATTTCATATGTTAGAAAAGACATAGCTAGGGAGGTCAATATTTTTATACCCTACACCATTTCGTGGACTAGGGTATTATAAGTTAGTTTCGCGCCAAATGTTTGTAACACAAAGAAATAATTGAGCTAGACCCACCTTTAAGTATACGGATCGGCTTAGAATCACCAGCTGAATCGATTTAACGATGTCTGTCTGTCCGTTCGTCCGTCTGCTGTCCATCTAAGATTGTTCGCACTCTACAGGTCGCAATTGTTGTCCGATTGTCATGAAACTTGGCAGAAGTTACTCTTTTTGGCCAAGAACGATTTGTATCTAATTTGGTTCAGATTTAGATATAGCCTCCATACAAATATCCCTATAATTTACACTATTACTGCTCTAGAATATACATTTTACATGGGATCATGACCAAATTTTCAGCATCATGTTATAATTGAACTAGAAACAGCTCACGGGAAAGTGGATCATATGGGTCTATGTTTTGATATAGTCCCCATACCTCCGATTTATAATATTACTGCTCTAAAATGCACATTTTACATGGGATATTGATCAATTTTTCCACACAATGTTACATTTATACTAGAAACACGTATTTTGAAAGCCAGCTATATGTTTGGAATAGCCCCCATACAAATGGGCCCCCAGTTTACACTATTATCGCTCTAGAACCCACATCTTATATTGGATCTTGATAATATTTTGCAGATCATGTTATATTTCAATAAGGAATACCTACTTTGAAAGTGATCTATAAAGGCCCACTTTTTAATGTAGCGCCCTTACAAGTGGGCCCCTTTTGAAGTATTACCTCCCTAGTACACACATTTTACATCGGAATTTTTACAAATTTTGCAGATTATATTATATTCATATTTCATACTAAGAATACCTACTTTGAAAGTAATCTATATGGGTCCACTTTTTAATGTAGCGCCCTTACAAATGGGCCCCTTTTTTATTGTTACTCCTCTAGGACCCACATTTTACATCGGAAGTTTTTCAAATTTTGCAGATTATATTATATTTGAACTAAGAAGACATATTATGAAAGTCAAATATATGGGTACATATTTTGGTATAACCCCCATACAAATTGGGCCCCCATTCTACTCTATTACATCTCTAGAACCCACATATTGTATTAGATCTCCATATAATTTTGCATATGATGTCATATTTCAAATACGAATACCAACTTTGAAAGTGATCTATATGGAACCACTTTTTAATGTAGAGCCCTTACAAATGGCCACATTTTAATTTTTATCCCTCCAGAACGCAAATTTTACATCGATTTTTATTTTTCAAATTTTGCAGATGATATTATATTTCAACTAAGAATACAAAGTCAAATATATGTGTCCATACATTGGAATAACCCAAATGGGGCCCCATTCTACTCTAATACAGCTCTAGAAACAACTATATGATCCGATATATACCGTGAATGAGAAATTTATAGGCCCATGTTTTGGACCAGGCCTCAAGTGTTGTGATAGGCCTACTTTCAAATGTCGGTCCGATTCATCCTATTACTACTGTATATATACTTACTGTATAATTTATATGAACTACATAAAATTGCTCCCATGAAACACCTGGGTTTAGTAATAAAAGCTAGGTATAGTCGGCTCCGCCCGACTTTAGCCTTTCCTTACTTGATTTGTTTTTGTTGCTTGCTGGCTTTTTGTATTCAACTGCTGCTTCATAATAAATTTGTTTTTTTTTTTTTGAACCTCCGTCTTTGGCCAAGCTTCAAACGGAAAAAGCCATTTTCCTCCACTTGGGAAGCCACATCTCCCCGTCTGTCACCCCTGACAGCTGAAATATTGTCGGTTTAAAAAACACTGGCCTATTCGCGTTACCTACTCCAAGTTTGGCTATTAGCCGTGGGGTGTAGCTTGCTCCTTGCACTGCGCACACTACTGTTGGTTCAGTGAGAACAAAAGTCGATGAATGTGACACTTGGTCAGGACTTATTGGTCATATATGAATGGGGTTGAGTGAATAGAGTAGATTTTAATGCTCTTAATACCCAGTACTCCCTTTTGTCTGCGGTTCACTGATCCAATGGTGAAGTCGATTTCAATGAACGGTGTGGAATTTGAGGGATCGAATGCTCTTGATGTTCTTGGCATGAAAATACATTGCGATGCTCGATACATGAAATATGCATTTGATGTATCCAATGAAGCATTCAAGCGGTGTAAGAAATATTTCACTCCCTCTGATATTCTCAGCAGCTAGTCTACCTACATTAGACCAAAGATGGAATACAACTTCCATATATGGTCGGGTGCTCCAGGATCTGCCCTGGAGCTACTTGAACATGTCCGAAGGTGGGTGATGGTGTTGATAGGTGACGGTAGGATATCCAATTCTATTGTCTCCCTTGATCACTGTCGTAATGTGGGATGTGTATCGTTGTTCTACCGATACTTCCATGGCGTTTGTTCTTCGGATATTCGTGATCTTATACCGGCCGTGAGAACGTTTGGTAGATATACGTGACTTTTCAGGAACTCTCACCGGTCGCATTGGTTCTTAGCCCACACTATCCGTATGTGGAATAAACATCCGGAAGGAATATTTCCCGCTTATTACGATATTCAGATATTCAAAACAGATGTCAACAAACACTACTCCCTCCTTATCTTCCCTCCGCCAACGAAATTCACAGCATTTATAGGAGACATCCCCTGAAAGTGGATGGAAATCTCTTCTCATGTTTGATTTGCTATGTGCCCCTCCTTAAATGAAACTCTTCTTTTGTGGCTTTTGGTCATTAAATAAAATCTTTATTAAAAAATATCATTTTGTATTTTACAAATGCGTGCGCGAAATTTCTTCGCAAATAATAGTTCAATCTCATCTGGTATTTATTTTTTGGATTATTAACAAAATTCTACTGACTAGGTTCATTCGTAACCTGGAAAGAAAGGACAAAATAAATCCAGAGTTGTACGTCCACAAAAGTAGAAGATAAATAGTATATGGCAATTGCGACATATGTATGTAATTATTTACATGTTTTTAAATGTTTATACAAATAATTTATTATTATTTTTCCAATTTCCAATTATCAATCAATCTTTGCATTACTGTTCGCTTACTTGTATGCCGCAAAATCATGCATATGGTAATTAATTGCGGCAGTAAGCGATCAGTATAGTGACGATTGTTACCAGACCCCAGTTAGCATAGTTATGACCACAACCACTGGCTACATGAATACCCGAAGATTCAGCCATTAGGGCTGATGAGCGAGAATTGACGTAATAATCACCTGGTGATCTGAAAAGATCTGGCGCGGCTGAGGGGTTGAAAGGCGCCAGTGGTACCGAACCGGGGGGTATCGTGAAGGGTGTCGTTTGCAAAGGAGCCAATGCTACACCGGCAGCCATGGGTGTAGCCGGAGTTCCAGCCACAGCGGTGGTATTGGTGGTGGTGGGTGCTGCTGGCGTTGGTTCAGGTGCGGGTGCATTGTAGCAGGCAATTTTTTCCACTTCAATCGTTTTCGTGCTGTCATTTGGATCGGGTTCGGGCACCTTAACGGGCACGCAAATTATACCACCGGGAGCTACAGGAGGTTGTTCAGCAGCGGGACCAGCAGCAGGTGCAGGAGGAGCAGCAGCACCTGCTGCCCCAGCTACCACACCTGTGGCACTGGCTGCATTAATGGGGGCAACGTTAGTGGGATTTATAGGTATAGGTCCAGGTGAGCCAGCGGGTTCGGGATTTGTGGGATTCAAGGGAGCATAATTAGTTGTAGCGGGAGCGGGATTGGCTTGAGGGTAGACAGCAGCAGGAGCTGGAGCTGCAGGTGCTGGAGCTTGAGCTTGAGCTGTGCCAGTATTGATGACTGTAGTGCCACCGCCAACATCAGTGGTAGTGACCGATCCAGGTGGTCCATTATTGATAATGATTATCTTGTCGTCATTTTGGGGAGCCGAACCGCCGCCATAGTTACCACCGCCATAACCACCACCTCCGTAGCCGCCACCGCCATAACTTGGTGATTGTTCTACGACCCTGGTATGTGTGGGTGTTAAAGCGTGACCCAAAATAGCACCGCCCAGACCGCCAGCAATTAAACCAGTGCCTAAAATAGGAAAACATCAAATTAATAGAAGTGACTGTGGCCCATCTTCTAGGGAACATATTTGAGGAGCAATAATCTTACCAAATCCTGGACCAGATGACTTTTGAGGCTGTTGTATGAATGTGGCGCCGGCCGGTATGGCAGAACCAGCAGGCAAGAACGTAGCTCCAGCTGGCAAAGCCGAAGCTTGTGGGTAGTAAACGGGTGCTGGAACAGGAGCTGAGGGATAATATGTAGCACCATGGGGCAAAGCACCAGGACTATGGTATGTGGCACCAGCCGGCAGAGCCGATTGCGAAGGGTAGTATGTGGCTCCATGCGGTACAGCGCCAGGGCTATGATAGGTAGCTCCTGCGGGCAGCGAAGATTGCGAAGGGTAGTATGTAGCTCCAGCTGGCACATGACCAGGAGCATGGTATGTGGCACCAGCCGGCAGAGCAGATTGCGAAGGGTAGTATGTAGCTCCAGCTGGCACATGACCGGGAGCATGGTATGTGGCACCGGCTGGCAATTGACCCGAGGGACGATAGGTGGCACCGGCGGGCAGAGCAGAAGACGATTGATAATAAGTGGGGCTGGGCACATGCGATCCACCACCAAACGAACCTCTGGTATTATTGAAACTATTGCGATTGTTACCCGACTGTTGATTGTTGTAATTTGTTGCAGTTATGGGTCTGTTATTGTTGTTGTTTGTGGCCGAACTATAACTAGGTGGCGCTGCGTTGTTAGGCTTATAAGCCGGAGCCTGTTCGTGAATGTTTGTCTTGCCACCTCCAATGGGGTTTGTCGGCGAATATGCTGGCGGTGGTCCCTGAGGCTTGGCCGGCACATTCCAACCTATCGGCGTGGAAGTGGGCCGCGGTGCGGAGGCGTGGGTGTTACTAACATGAGTATTAGTGACATGTGTGTTAGAGCTGCCGCTGTTGCTGGGTCGTTTATTGGGCTGTGAGTTATAGTTGGCATAACTCAACGAAGTCAGGCCAGTGTGGGACAACGAGGGGCTGGAGTGAGTATTGTGGCTACCGCCACTGCTGCTGCCGCTGTGCGATGTAGAGCTCGGTCGGCTGTTCGTGCGTCTCACGTTGGACGACGACGACGACGAAGATGTACGCCGGCTGCCGCCAGAGCTGTAGATACGTTTTGCCTCCACACTGAGGTCATGACTGATCAACAGTATGACGAGAGCAAATATCATGCAATTTATTTTGTTTCGGGCAATTGTAGCCATTGTCGGTTTTCGACTGATGCTGTCTGCCACCCCTCCTGAAATTGAAACAAAAAGAAAAGCGAATTAATTAAATTAAATGCATGCTTTGGAACAACCGAACAACAGATCACAAGAAATTTACTAGATTGCAGACATCCGGCCGGCAAATTAAATTGTTTGTTTCTTGAGTTTGGCTTGGTTGGGTGGCACAATTTGTAATAGAAACGGAAGATGGGGAAAATAATTTACGCTTTTGAAAAACCTCACATGTGTCATTAATAGTTTTTGGAAAACTACTCCAAGAACTGACAACTGAAAGACTCATCATCCGTCCATCAATGACAACTGGATGGCTGATGGATTTGGCAGCGGATGTTACAACTGAATTCCTATTTTCCAGACTCTAGGAAGCTGAAGCCTGATTTGAGTCAGAAAATGACTGAATTGTCTATCTTTGCTTGCTAATAAAATTTCACTATTTCCAGGGGTAAATTTTCACTGACTTATAAGGCATATATTAGGGTGTTTCTATGGGAAAGCATGTGAAAACGCTCATTCCATTCTATTCGAGCTCAAATTTAATACAAGAAAAAGTGAAATGTGGGGAACCCATCTGTCGTATATGCCACTGAGGTATAGGTATCCGGGTATGGCTCGAAAACCGATTTTGGAGATGGCCCCGGTGTTTTCTCGCTAAAGCTAGTCTAGGTTATGTTCCTACTTCCTCTCCCCTAGAGCGTCTTCTAGATAAAAGTCTTTGAAAAAAAAGTGTGGACAACAAGGCGCGTGGACCTGTAGACAACCAGACTGACCTTTTGTCTCTAATATCTAACGGCATAAAATTTAGTCTAGGATAATGAGTTAAAATGAATTAAAAGTTAGGAAAATTGAACTTCGTATAGCGCTAAAGCAATATTTTATCTTATCCTTGAAAGTAGTACCTGCTTTGAACTTGATTCTAGTTCAATTCAATTCAAATCAATTAGATTTACTCAAACTAAGGAAAATTGCAGTAAGTAAAATTTTCCTAATTCTAAGTAAATTTTCTCTCAAACCAAGTAAATTTTTACTAAATTTAAGTATATTTTTAATCAAACCAAGTAAATTTTTACTAAATCTAAGTAAAATGTTGTTGAATTTTTCCAAAAACTAAGTAAATTTTTATTCAAATCAACTCAAATATTTACTTAAACTGAGGACAAATTTGCTGATTTTTTCCCTCAAAACGAGTAAGTTTTTACTTAAATTGAGGAAATACTTTACTTGATGCAAGGAATCTAAACTAAGTTCAATTTAACTAATATAACTCAAACAAATGATGTTGCTTTAGAGTGTTCAAAACTGAGACAAAAAATGGCAACATGAAATATTTATCAAAAGTTTCATGATACCCCTGCCATAAAGAGTTGAGCTATTAATTCATGATTGCTGCGAAGGCATACTAGACGCCTTCGCACTGGTTGTTTAGAATAATACTGGAAGTATTTAAGAAATAAGTCTCTGCAAACGAACGATAATTGCTTCTTAGATTAGTATTCAAGAATTTTCAAAACAATTCCAAGTGATTTTTATACCCTCACTCTACAGAGTAGGAGGGTATATATCATTTGGGACAGACATAAAGTGTAACGCATAGAAGAAGTGACTTAAGGCCCTATGCGTCTTTTGACCAAATCCGTTTCACGTCTGTTTAAGATGTTTGAGCCATGTCCGCCCGTCCGTCCGTCCATCTATCTGACTGGCTAGTGTACACGATAACTCTCGAAGGGAGTTAAGGAATCAATTCACATGATAATATTTTTCCCAAACTAAGTTTAAGTTCGAAGATGGGCGAAATTGCCACGCCCCCTCCCACACAAATGGACCATATTCCTATGTTAAATTAAAACTAATGTAACTTCCCCGCCGATATTCGGAATCACCGATATTTTGGTATTTGTTAAAGTTTGTATAAGCACTTTAAGTGTACTAAATATGGAGGGTTTTGCCACTCCCCTTCTAGTGCCTCCCACACAAATCACCCTAAACTACGTAAAATTAAAGCTGTTATAACTTCTATACGGATCGGAATACTATGAAATTTGATATTTGGCAATGCTTCTATAGATGTTGAATGTATGTGGAATATGGGCGATATTGTCACACCCCTTCTGGTACCTCCCACACAAAATGACATATGTTTTCTTTAAAATAAAACCGGTGTAACATTCACACGGGTAGTCAAAATCATTTGAAATTTGATATTTGAAAATGTTTTTATAACCACTATAAACCAAAAAAATATTGACGCTTTAGCCACGCCCCTTCTTGTACCTCCCACACAATTGTTTGACACGTAATTATTGTGACATGGTCATAAATACCGCATGAAAGGTGCAAAATACTAGTCGACTCCAATAAACGACGTCATGAAGCAGAGATAAGCAATAATGGCAACTAAGTGTTAAATTCAAAAAATATCGTTATTTAAATAATTATTCAAAAATGTTTTCAATTAATGTGAATTGAAACAAACTAATTTTAGTTTTTATTAGCGCTGCTATTTTTTTTTTTTGACTGGCCTCATTTTTGACATAAATGGTTCTAAAGGCCTAATCTCAAAATTACTAAAACTTAATTTTTTATTTAAAGCCAGATTAAGAATGGCATAATACCACCTTTCAATCACCGTAAAAACTTTTAGGATTTTCGAAGTAAACCTGATATTTTTCTTTGTCGACATTTTTTATGTCGTCGCTGCTATTTTTTTGACCGCAGCTGTATATAAGTCGGTTTAGCCGACTGACGTTTTCTTACTTGTTTATATGTTCATTAATACTTAAATGTTTGAAGAAATCGACATAAATTTCAGTAAAACATTAACTTAGCTCTAGGAAGAAAACAATTTTTATACACTCCACGAGAGTATTATGTCTTTGTGCATTTGTTTGTAACACCCAAAATGAAACGAGATAGACCCATTGTTAATTATACCGATCGTCTTAGAATCACTTTCTGAGTCGATTTAGCAATGTCCGTCTGTCTGTCTGTCCGTCCGTCCGTCCGTCCATCTATTCTTGTAATCACGATACAGGTCGCAATTGTAGACAGAACCAAATGAAACTTTGCACAACGATGTTTTTCGGGATAAGGACGAACGCTATTTAATTTGAAGAAAATCGGTTCAGATTTAGATATAGCGCCCATACGAATTTCACTCCCGATTTGACTCTTTTCACTCTAGATACCACATATTACAACAGCTTTTCTTTAAAATTGGCAAAACATCTTATATTGTAACTAGAAACACCTGTG
Source organism: Polietes domitor (assembly GCA_947397865.1). NCBI lineage: Eukaryota > Metazoa > Arthropoda > Insecta > Diptera > Muscidae > Polietes > Polietes domitor. The sequence continues at coordinate 78,488,250 of OX377619.1, read as the reverse complement.
GTAAAAATGTGTTAGATCGGTTCTGATTTATATATAGCTCCCATACAAATTTCTCTCCCGATTTGACTTTTTCCGCTCAAGAGACCACATAATGTATCATATTGTCTTCAGATTTGGTAAAACATCTTATATTTCCATTAGAAACACCCATGGTGAATATCGGTCAGATCGGATCAGATTTATATATAGCTCCCATACAAATTTCGCTCCTGATTTGACTTTTTCCGCTCTAGAAACCACATATTGTATCAGATTGTCTTCAGATTTGGTAAAACATCTTATATTCCCACTAGAAACTCCCATGGTGAATATCGGACAGATCGGTTCGGATTTATATATAGCTCCCATACAAATTTCGCTCCCGATTTGACTTTTTCCGCTCTAGAAACCACATATTGTATCAGATTGTCTTCAGGTTTGGCAAAACATCTTATATTTAAACTAAGAACATCTATGGTGAAAATAGGTCAAATCGGTTCAGATTTAGATATAGCCCCCATACAAATGTCGTTCCCGATTTGACATTTTCCTCTGTAGGAACCACATATTGTACTCGATTTTCTTTAAATTTGGCACAACATCTTATAATCTTACTACAAACACCTATGCAGGAATTGGGTAAGATCGGTTCAGATTTAGATATAGCCCCATATAAATGTCGCTCCCGATTTGACTTTTTCCGCTTTAAATGCCACATATTCTAATCGATTTTCTTTAAATTTGGCACAACATCTTATAATCTAACTAGAAACACCTGTGGCTAAAGCGGGCTAGATCGGTTCAGATTTAGATATAGGCCCCATACAAATGTCGCTCCCGATTTGAATTTTGCGCTCTAAAAACCATATATTGTACCCGATTTTCTTTAAATTTGGGACAACATCTTATAATCCAACTAGAAACACTATGCAGAAATTGGGTAAGATCGGTTCAGATTTAGATATAGCCCCCATACAAATGTCGCTCCCGATTTGACTTTTGCCTCTTTAAAAGCCACATATTGTGCTCAATTTTCTTTAAATTTCGCACAACATCTTATAATCTAACTAAACAAAACTATGGTGAAAGTGGGTAATATCGGTTCAGATTTAAATATAGCCCAAATTCAAATGTTGCTCACATAAGTTTAACCGATTTTGGCCAAACTATACATTTTATATTTCACCTATTTCGTTCCAGGTTTCAATATATCCTTATACAAATGTCCTTTCCGATATAAAATTTTTTGTCAAACACATACATTTACAGGATACAAAAAACCTTCCCGTTTTCACTTTTTCACCGAATTGAATTGTATTCGGATTGAAAGTGGAGTGTATCATAGAGTCGGCCCCGCCCGACTTTAGCCTTTCCTTACTGGTTATACTCTCCATCTCCAAGGAAGGGGGAATATTCACTTTGTCATTCCTTAAAATATTATATTCACCTTAAATATTCTAGCTAGGAAGTTCAAATTTTCTCTAAATGTGTCTTATGGTTGCAGATCGGTTGGTATTGAAAGTGGGCGACATCGGTCCAGCAGGAAACATTTTTCCCTAATAAGGACTGAAAGCACTCCCTAATATTTAGAATATTTAAACTTTTTTTTTTAAATTTCTGCTTTATATGCACATGCAATTTGTTGCGTATATTCCTCTTGTAGTGTAAAGTAAATAGACGTTTTAGCGGGCGAAATGGGACAAAAAGGGATAAAAATGGTACCAATGAAACAATAACAGCTAGAAACATGAAATTTGGAATGTACATCCCTCTAATTATGTAGATACGTAAAATAGAGGGATTTTTAAAATTCGTACTTTTAAGGGATCCAATGGAAAAGAGGGATAAAAATGGTACTACTGAAGTTGAAATCATGAAATTCGGTGTGTACTTTCATATGACTATGAAGATGCGAAATAAAGCGGATTTTTCGAAATTTGTACTGGAAAATGTGGCGAATGGGGATAAAAATAGTACCAACCAAACGGCCGCATTTTAATATTTATATAGTAGATGCCTATTAATATTATAATAATGAAGAATTAAAATTTTCCTAATATGGTAGTGTACTTCAATGTAATGTCGACAGCCTTTAATATACCGAATACACTCCGTAGTGGAGGGTACATAAGATTCGGTCCGGTCGAACTTAACGCCTTTTTACTTGTTTTAGTTAAAATTTCCTAAATGGATTTCTTCCAAACGACAAATTTCTTAGTTTTTTTCTTACTGAAAACTCTTGGAAATTTCCTGCCACACAAGTATGAATTTACTCAATTGTAAGAATATTTTATTAGATCCATAGAAATGTTTTTAAGTAAATTTACTAGTCTATTTCTAGTAAGTGAACTATTTACTATGACTTTGAAATAAGGAATACTTAGTAAAATTTTCTATGTTCAAAGAAATATTTACACAACGAGAGTAAAATTTTTGAACTAAATTATAGTATTAATTTTATTCAGATTTAGGAATGGTATTTTTCTAAGTGTGGATGGAATCAAAAAAAAATACTAAAACTACGTTTTTGCCTCAAGAAAGTGCTATAGCATTATTTCCTGAATAAATCCAACTCGACACTGTGTCCTCTCTAGGGAATTTCCCAATTCATACCACAAGATGGAAAAAAAGTACCCGCACAGTATTCATTAACAACAAGCTACGTTTTTTAACGTCGTAATAAATGGCAAATCACAATTATTCGAATCATTGCATTCAGATTAAACTGTCTTTTCAGGCACAAAAACTCGACTTTCTTATCAAGCTTTACGAGCGAAAACAGCAGCCTTTTGAACCGCTATGATCTCTGTGCTTGATCTTGGCATGGAATCAGCTAACGAATCAACTTCGGTGCCGAACAAAACAATTCTAGTGTAGTGTAGCGACTCACACAAGATTCTAGGAATTTTACGTACGTAAAACATAAACATTCGTAATTTTCAGAAAAAAAGTAAATATAATTAAAATGAAATTTACTCAATTGTATGAAATACATACATACATACTTATTAACATACATATAGTATACATTACTACGTTGGTTGAAATGCAAACGGATTTAAGTAACAAATAATTGAAAAATGAATTTAACCTCAGTTAACTGGTTCCAATTTCATTTTTGGCAGTCACAAAAAGATAGCAAGTAAAAAGGCGTTAAGTTCGGCCGGGTCGAATCATATAAACCCTCCACCACGGATTACATTCAACAGTATTATCAGCAGATTAGACGCTGTCGACATTACATAGAAGTGCACTACCATATTAGGAAAATAGTTGTGCTGCATTATTATAATATTAATAGTCCTCTACTATATATAAATATTACTATAATTATTAGTCAGAAATCTTCAGAAATTTGCCCTAAATATTATTAAGTAGAAACAATTTCCCTCAAGTCTGATTTTCCCAATTTGTTGATTTCAGCTACGGCCTAAATGTCTGTACCATTTTGATAGGAAAAGTTCTACAGCCGTTTTATAGTCGCCAAATTTAATCCCATTTAGATCTACGTAGTCAGAGAAGTGTACACACCGAATTTGCTTATTATAGCTGCAGCCGTTTGGGTGGGGTCAAAAATGACCCCATTCCGCGGTTTGGTTGGTACCATTTTTATCCCTCTTTTCCGATTGTATCCCTTAAAAGTACGAATTTTGAAAAATCGCACTACTTTACGTATCTCACGCAATTAGAGGGATGGACATTCCAAATTTCATGTTTCTAGCTGTTGTTATTGTATCATTGGTAACATTTTTATCCCTTTTTGTCCCATTTCGCCCGCTAAAACTTTAATTTACTTTTTGGTGCTTTCGCGCTACAAGAAGAATTTACGCAACAAATTTCAAGTGCATATAAGCAGAAATTTTCAAAAAAAATGTTTAAATAGTCTAAATATTAGGGGTAATTTCAGTCCTTGTTAGGGAAAAATTGTTCCCTTTTGGCCGATTTCGCACTGTGTCTTATCATTTAGAGAAAATTTGAAAATTTTCGTTCGGCGGCTAGCGTGTTTTAAACAAACATGGCTAGATCGTCTTAGAATTTTACCATGACCCAGAATATTAATACTTTACGGTGTCTCCGATGAATATTTTAAGGTGTTACATACGGAATGACAAAGTGAATATACCCCCATCCTTAGGGGAAGGGTATAAAAAGTGTTTTTTCCTAGAGTTAATTTAATGTGTTTACTGAAATTTATGCCAAGTTCTTCATACATTTAAGTATTAATGAACGTATAACAAGTAAATAAAAGAGGCGTTAACTTCGGCCGGGCCGAACTTTATATACCCTCCACCATGGATTGCATTCCACAGAGGTTGTCGGTTTTCGTAGAAGTGCAGTAATATTACAGGAAAATATAATTTTTTTATTATAGGCAAACCAAAACAATTGAATGAATAATTTTATAAATAAATATAATATTTTAATAATTTCAAACCATTATTTATTTAAAATCAAAAAATAAATATTCTTATATTTATATTTTCAAAAAGCTTAAATACCAAATATTGGTATTGCTACAGTTGGTTGTATTTCCATTCTATTTTAATTCCAAAAGTACACATTTTGGAAATCCATTATCAGACATACATACATAGTGCAAAATAACCTAACTTCATGATTCAACCAATTTTTGCCGTAATAGAAAAGGTACGAATTTGAAAAAAAACTTTTTATTTTGCGTGTCTATGTAGGCAGAGGAATGTATAAACCGAATTCCAGCTGCGACCATTTGGTTGTTACCATTTTTACCCCCCTTGACGTATCTACGCAATTAGAATTTCATCATTCTAGCTGTAGTCGTTTAGTTGGTACTATTTCATACCTCTGTACCATTGTCTCCCTTGAAAGTACGAATTTCGAAAAATCCGTTTATTTCCCGTGTCTATGCAGTCAGAGGAATGTATGCTCCGAATTTCATGACTCCAGCTGCGGTCATTTGGATGGTACTATTTGTATCCCCTTTTTCCATTTTAACCCCAAAAAGTACGAATTTCGAAAAATTCGCCTATTTTCCGTGTCTACGAAGTCAGAGGAATGTATGCTCCGCATTTCATGACTCTAGCTGCGGTCGTTTGATTGGTACTATTTTTATCCCCTATTTTCATTTTAACCCCAAAAAGTACGACTTTCGAAAAACCTGTTTATTTGAAGTGTCACGCAATCAGAGGTATGTATACACCGAATTTCATTATACCAGGTGTAGACGTTTGGTTGGTACCATTTTTATCCCTCTGTACCCATTGTATCCCTTGAAAGTACGAATTTGGAAAAAAACCTTTTATTTCTCATGTCTACGTAGTCAAAGGAATGTATACTTCGAATTTCATGACTCTAGTTGCGGTCATTTGGTTGGTACTATTTTTATCCCCTTTTTCTATTTTGACCCCAAAAAGTACGAATTTCGCAAAATCAGTTTATTTTCCGTGTCCACACAGTCAGTTAAATGTATACTCCGAGTTTCATGACTCTAGCTGCGGTCATTTGATTGGTACTATTTGTATACCCTTTTTTCATTTGAACCCCAAAAACTACGAATTTTGAAAAATCCGTGTATTTTATGCAATCAGATGAATGTATACACCGAATTTGATTATTCTAGGTACAGCCGGTTGGTTGGTACCATTTTTATCCCTCTATTCCCATTTCACCCCTTAAAAGTACGAATTTGAAAAAATACTTTTATATTATGTATCTACTCAATTAGAGGAATGTCGTTTAATATGTCCCATTTTTATCCCTTTTTTGCCCCATTTCACCCCTTGCAAATAAGAATCACTTTATGGTGCACGTTTTTGCTATAAGGGGAATGCGCATACCAAATACAAAGCAAATATAAACAGACATATTCAAAAAACATACTTAAATACGCTAAAAAATTAGGAATTATTATGGGTATTTTTAGTCCTTCTGAGGGCCGATTACGCCCCGTTTCAATCCCAACCGATCTACGATTATAAGACGCATTTATAGAAAATTTGGACGTCCTAGCTCCTTTCGTTTAGAAGCTAGCGTGCTTTCAACAGACGGACGGACGGACATGGCTAGATCGTCTTAGAATTTTATGACGATCAAGAATATATATTCTTTATAGGGTCTCAGGTCAAGGTGTTGCAAACGGAATGACAAAGTTAGTATACCCCCATCCTGGAGGTGGAGGGTATAAAAATCACTTCAAATTGTTTAGAAATATTCTTGAATATTAATCGAAGAAGCAATTCTCGTTTGTTTGCAGAGACTTATTTCTCAAATACTACCAGTATTATTCTAAACAACCAGTGCGAAGGAAAAAATCATTTGATTTGATCGAAGAAGCAATTCTCGTTTGTTTACAGAGACTTATTTCTCAAATACTTCCAGTATTATTCTAAACAACCAGTGCGAAGGAAAAAATCATTTGATTTGAGTACAAATTTACTTAGTTTTAGGAAAATTTTATTTGTATTTAGTAAAAAATTTCTTGGGTTGGGGAGAAATTTGTTTAGATTCAGGAAATTTTCAACAAAATTTTACTTAGATTTAGTAAAAATTTAATTTGATTGAGTAAAAATTTACTTAAATTCAGGAAAATTTTACTTAGATTTTGTAAAAATTTACTTGAGGTAAAACTTCCCTCAGTTTGAGTAAATGTTTACTTGGTTAACTAGAACCAATTTCAAAGAATGTACACTTTGAACATGCCATGAGGAAATATTGCATTAGCGTTGGTTCGGACCATATTAGCCCATGAATAGGAAATATAAAATCCCGTTTTTACTTTTTTACGGAATTGAAATGCTTTCGGATAGAAAGTGGAGTGTCTTATATAATCATTTAGTATGCCCCGCCCGACTTAAACCTTTCCTTACTTGTTTCTGAGTGCAATTAGCCGTAGTTAACATATTTGATCATATCTCTGAATTAGCACCTTTGAAATGGTATCACATTTCTGTGAATGAAATTCGTACTTTTTAAGGGTAGATTGTGGAAAAAGGGATTTTGAAAATTTTTACTTTTTGGGTGAAAACAGCAAGAAATGAAATAAAAAATTGTACCAATCAATCGAACAATAGAATAATCGAAATCTGAGTAAACTTTGCTCTGTCTGCATGGACTCGAAAAATAAAGCGATTTTTGGATATTCCCTAAAAGTGGACAAAAAAGGGATAAAATTGTTAACGAGCAAATGACTGCAATGGCGAAATTTCCTCAAATCGGTTCAGATTTAGATATAGCCCCCATATAAATGTCGCTCCCGATTTTATTACATTTTTTACCCGATATTATTCAACTTTGGCTCAACATCTTATAATCCAATTACACCATTTCCAATTGAAATTGAGAAAATTCCAAATGTAATTGAGAATTTCCATTTCATATTGAGAAAATTCCATTTGAAATTAAGATTTTCGATTTTAAAATGAGAAAATTCCAATTGAAATTAAGAATTTTCATTTGAAATTGAGAAAATTCCAAATGTTAATGAGAAAATTCCATTGAAATTGAGAATATTTCTGATTTGACATAAATCTTATGTGTTGTGAAGTGGTATATACCATCCGTGACTATTTATTGAATGTCCATAATTAAACCAATTGTGCCACATTCAGAGTTTATGGTGTTCCTTAAACATGTTTCTAACGAACGTGTAATTACGGTATACTGTAATTATTATACTGAATAGAAGAATCGGCTCATTCAAAACGCGTTCAACAAAAAAAAATGAGTTCTGAGAAGATGAGTAATTTAAATTAACTTGTTTTGGTAAACAATAACGCTTAATTCCATAGTTGACTGGAACAAGTCTTTGAAAGCTGCCACTTGATAATGATATCGTAGTTATTTGATCCAAGGTTAAGGAGGATCTCAAATCGCCAAATGTAAGACCACAGAGAATTGCATACAATGCACACATGTTCCAGCATTTGAAACTGTTTATTGCAGACGACGAATCAACAACATTTGAAATGGAAATTCTCAATTTCAATTATAACTTTCTCAATATGAAATGGAAACTCTCAATTTCAATTGGAATTTTCGCAATTTTAAATGGAAATTATCAATTTCAATTGGAATTTTCTCAATTTCAAATGGAAAATCTCAATTTCAATTGGAATTTTCTCAAATTGAAATGGAAAATCTCAATTTCAAATGGAATTTCCAAATTTCAATTGGAATTTTCCCAATTTCAATTGGAAATGGTGTAAAAATACCTAGAGTGAAAGTGGGTAAGATCGGTTCAGATTTAGATATAGCCCCCATACAAATTTGGCTCCCGATTTGACTTTTTCCGCCACATATTGTACCCGATTTTCTATAAAATTGGCACAACATCTTACAATCCAACTTAAAACGCCTGAAGTGAAAGTGGATAAGATCGGTTAAGATTTAGATATAGCGCCCACACATTATGAGAGTTGGTCACAATGGTGCGTGGTTAGGACCCATACAAAAGTCCTTCCCCACTTCACTCTTTTACTGAATTGAATTGCAGTGGGGAGGGTATCATATAGTCGGCCCGTCCGACTTTAACCTGTCCTTACATGTTTTAAATTAATTCTGTAACTTTTGAACAGAAAGAGATATCTTGACGAAACTTCAAATGCTTAGCGCTGAGGTGTTTTCCAAATCTCTAGGGGATATGGGGGCCTCCAAAGTTAGTCACCTCGGCCATTTCAAATTTTAAAATGATTTTCAAAAGCTTAATTTTGTACCGATTACAAAGATATCTGACAGAGTGCTCATGAATACTATGTGTAGCTCAATTAGTTTAGGATACAAACAAAAACAATCGTCCCATTAGTATATTTAGAATTGTATGAGCAATCTAACAGTATCAGTTAATACTGAGACCGCAACATTAAAAATATGATTGGATGGTTGCGTATTTTTAATGTTGCGGTCTAATTATAAACTGATACTCTTAGATTACTCATAAAAGTCAATCGGTATTATGTACGTGAGATAATGGATTTTCAAAATTTGTTCTTTTGGAATTAAAATAGAATGGAAACACAGCCAACTGTAGCACCGCCAAAATTTATGGCAGTTAAGCTTTTTCAAAATATAAATATAAGAATATTTATTTTTTGAATTGAATTGAAGTATTATTTCGAATATGAAGTCTAAACGTACTGGTAGCCTTGCCTCATATGCGTGGGTAGATATAATAAAAATATTATATTTATTTAAAATATTAATATGACTGCACATCTATGAAAATCGACAGCGTCTGTGGAATGCAATCGACGATGGTGGGTATATAAACACCGTTTTTACTTGTTTATAATAAGTAATAATGACAGTTGTAATGCAAAAGTAAGTATAATCAATGCTGTGTTAGAACAACAACATACGAATTTATTTGGTGAATTTTCAAATAAACAGACCCCTGAAGAAGCTGGAAACAAGCCAGAGAAACGTTGGGTAAAAAATGAAATAAATTAGTTCCACTTCAATAAAAAGTTGACCAAATTAGCCCGTACAACAACAAAATTGAAGTTAATAAGAAAACAACATTGACCATAAAAAAATAACAATAAAATATTTCCCTTAACCAGAACATAACAAACAACAACGCCATCTATATGTGAATGTTGTGGCATTGACATGTAGTCATTTTCGACATGGATATCTGGTTTTTGGTTTTTCCATTGAACAAAAAATTTTGTTTGTTTTGTATTTACATTGTTTTGTATTTTATCTGGCGATATAAGTGCCTGTATCCAAACACGTTGTTACAATTTAATGGAACACATTAATAATATTATTTATTTTTGTGTTCTTTCCTCTGAGTCATATACATACTTGGTATGGCTATGCGGGGTACTTGTTTAATTGTAAAAACTTGGTTTACGTCATATGAGTTTGAGTTGGCGTTGAGTTTTAGAATTCAACAGAAAATTGCAAAAAAAAAACAACAACTGTACAAGTTGTATGAACTGACTTAGGTACACGCTAAAGCCTGTGAGTCAGGTATGGAATCGCTGGAATGCGGTGTAATTTGGTTTGTTTTGGGCTGAGAAAAATATTCTTTATTTTGAAGAAAAAAAAAAAAAAATTTCTCATTTTAAGTGAAAATGGGACTTATTGAAAAAGGAAATTATATGAGTGTATTTTTCAGGAAAAAGAAGAATTTTATATACCCTCCACAATGGAGGAGGGTAGATGTGCAGCAACGTTACAAGAAAATATTAATAAATAAAAATAATAATAGAAAAGAAAAAATAATTTTATAAATAAATGTAAAGTTTTAAGTATCTTAAACCACGCTTATAAGGCATAGCTACCAATATTTTTATACACTCAACGAGAGTATGTCTTTGTGCATTTGTTTGTAACACCCAAAAGGAAACGAGATAGACCCATTGTTAAGAATACCGATCGACTTAGAATCACTTTTTGAGTCGATTTAACGATGTCCGTCCGTCCGTCTGTCCATATATTCTTGTAATCAAAGTCCAAGTCGCAATTGTTGTTAGAACAAAATGCACAACGATTTTACTCTTTTCACGCAAGATACCACATATTTTAACAGAATTTCTTCAAATTTGGCAAAATATCTTATATTTGCACTAGAAACACCCATGGTGAAGATTTATATATATAACTCCCATACAAATTTCGCTCGCAATTTGTCTTTTTCCGCTCTAGAAACCACATATTTTATCAGATTGTTTCCAAAACAGTTTATATTTAATAAAGCCCCAATACAAATATACTTCTCGATTTGACAAATTGGGTCAGGTCATATTAGCGTATAATTAGGAAGCATACAAAAATCCTTCCCGTTTTCAATTTTTTACCGAATAGAAAGTGGAGTATATCATATAGTCGGCCCCGCCCGACTTTAGCCTTTCCTTACTTGTTTATATTTATACTTTATATATCGAAATAATACTTCAAGTCAACTAAAAAAATAAATATAAGACAGCAATCTTCTAAAAAGCTTAAATACCCTAAATGTTGGGGGACAATTTGTGCATTTTCAGCTACAGCCGTTTGGTTGGTTGTATTTCCATCCTATTTTAATGCCAAACGTATACATTTTGTACCTTCTTTTATCTCTCATGTACACAGTGAAAAATAACCTAACTTCATGATTCTACCCATTTTTGTCGTAAAAGCAGCATAATAAAGTACGAATTTGGAAAAATCTACCATATCTATCCCTCTATTCCCATTTTACCCGCTTAAAAGTACGTCTTTCGAAAATCTCTTAATTTACATGTCTACGCAATTACAGGGATAAACACAACAAATTTCATCATTCTAGATGTAGCCGTTTATTTGGTACCATTTTTATCCCTCTGTTCCCTCTGTTCCCTTTCGCCCAGCTGCAATCCCAACCGATCTATGACTATAACACAAATTTATGGAAAATTCGGACGTCGTAGGTCCTTTGATTTATATGCTAGCGTGTTGTCAACAGACGGACGGATGGACATGGCTAGATAGTTTTAGGATTTTATGACGATTATGGTCTCAGGTCGGTATAAAAGTCATGTGTGTTATACAATTCAATAAAAATTGTATTCAATAATGTTATAATTTCCAGGAAAAATACGATGTTAATATTTTAATTTATTTTCCACCCCCTTCCCAAGCCACTGTGCGAAAGAGAACATACCAACATGATTGAAAGTAGTGTTGCAAATGGCATTGTGTACAATGAATGTATACGCCATTCTGCAGTAGAGTTTATACAAATCAGAATAAATTATTCTGTTTTTTTTTTATTATTTAAAAACAAAAAGCAGCCGCAATTGTTTATTCTTGTTTTTTTGTGGTTTTTGTTAAACAAACAACAAATTAATTTAAAATGAAATTAAAAAAGTGCACAAAAGCTGTTTGTTTCGTTTATGCAAGCGAATGTTTTTCAGGATGTAATCAAATATAGTGTGATCTGAACAAAAATTGGCACAAGTAAGTTTTGTGGATCAAGTGGATAATTTGAAGAAAATCGGTTCAGATTTAGATATAGACCCCATACGAATTTCACTCACACATATTTTAACAGATTTTCTTCAAATTTGGCAAAACATCCTATATTTCAACTCGAAACACCTGTGGATTTATATATAGCTCCCATGCAAATTTCGCTCCCAATTTGACTTTTTCCGCTCTAGCAATCACATATTTTGACAGATCTTCTTCAAATTTGGCAAAATATCTTATATTTCCACTAGAAACATCCATGGGTGAGATCGGCTCAGATTTATATATAGCTCCCACACAAATTTCACTTCCGATTTGACTTTTTCTGCTCTAGAATCCACATACTTTAATATTAATTTCTGGCAAAATATCTTATCATATGTAGCATATTTTTATACCCTCACTCTACAGAGTAGGAGGGTATATCATTTTGGGACAGAAAATAAGTGTAACTCATTGAAGGAGTGACTTAAGACCCCAAGTATTTTTGGTCCAAATCCGTTTCATAACTTTTTAAGTGGTTTGAGCCATGCCCGTCCGTCCGTCTGGCTGGCTGGTGTACACTATAACTCTCGAAAGGAGTTAAGGTATCAATTCTAACTTTGTACAAGTTAATATTATTCCCAAACTTAGTTTAAGTTCGAAGGTGGGCGAAATTGCCACTCCCCTTCTGGTACCTCCCACACAAGGTGGCATAAACTTTGGTTACAATAAAACCGATATAACATCCATACGGGTAGTTAAAATCATTTGCAATTTAGTATTTGATAATGGTTTTATAATCACTTTTAATTTTAAAAAATATTTACGCTTTAGTCCATTCTTGTACCTCCCACACAATTGTCTCTACCGTAGGTATAATCAAGTGCTTTATAACTCCTTTACAACACTCCTTTGGAACACAGTGTGTAGTAGGATGTATATTAGAGTTGCTTCTTTTGTGAGGAAGGAAAAAATGTTGTTGATGTTCCCGACTAAAATGAAAGATTGGTTTGTTTTATGTGTTCTCCCAAAATATTTCGCGTTTATCATTGTCCATTCGTGAATGGAAAATAACCTCAATAAATCAGGTTTTTCTTGAATAAAATTCACCATGAGAATGGTATTGAGAAAAAAAAACCGCTAGAAAATAGAATTCGACCGGAGCCTTAGCAAACCATATTAAAACCTTGCAATATGACCCAGTATAAAGGACAGATTTATACAATTTTTGATGCATTTTTTATAAAAACCGCAATAACTTCCACATTTTTAGTTCGATTTACGTTGTTAGGGGTTCGTTGGAGAGGTATTGATAAACAATTGCAATTTTTAGAATTTGCTAACCCATTAAGGGCCGCAAATTTTTTTCTTACTGTTAATACTCAGTGGGTTAAATGTGAAGTAAAAACTGAAATATGGGGTTATTTGCATCGTAAACACATTCTAATCTTATGTAAAGCAAATTTTTGAAAATAAATTCAACTATTTAAAATTTTCTCCCTTAAAAAATAAAACATGAATAATATACATAAAATTTATAAAGGGGAAAATTGAAATGGTTGTTAATGCTACTAATAGACAGATGCATGAAATTAAAAGTATTTTAAGCAGATGTTCTTCTCTTTCGCTTGATACCCATATTGCCATTGTATGGCATGCAAAAGTACGAAACTAAATTATTGAAACAGTTACATCCTTTGGAAATTAAAAGTCCTGTAAAAAAGACAAAGGACCACGAAATAAACAAAAAACTGAGTATGAGTTTTCCTATTAGTGACCTATAGTTTCACTTCTATATAATCTCGTTCTTGGGAGGGAAATCATGTCGCACGGTTTATTGTAACATCTTATGTGAAGTTTTCCTCCCAATTTATCCATTGAAAGACCAAAATTTCAGATATAATTTTTCAAAAATTAGATTTTTGTAAGACTAGAATGTGTTTACGATGCAAATAACACCATATTTCAGTTTTTACATCACATTTAACCCACTGAGAACCAACAGTAAGAAAAAAATGGTCGGCCCTTAATGGGTTAGGAAGTTCTAAAAATAATAGCGAAATATTTTGGGAGAACACATAAAATAAACTAATCTTTCATTTTAGTTGGGAACATTCACTACTTTTATTTTGAAGCCACTCTAATGTACATTAGGCTGTGTCGCGGGCCATACAAATGAAAATTCAATTTCCAGTCACCCCACGAAAATAAAGTTTGGATTGTTTAATGATGATCTGCAAAATATTTCGTCACTGGGTCAAGCCATCTGTGAGCTAAACGCTCCTGAAAACACCTCCAAAAATCATGTTTTCCCCGTGAAATTCTTTTTACGTTGCATTTTTGTTCAACATTTTTTCTGAATTAATAGACCCTCGAAAGCACTTTAAATATAAATTTTGATGCTTGTCTTAGAGTATCTTATTGGTCGAATTATTGGACTTTTATAGTATATTTTTGTGTTTTTTTTTTCATAGCGACTACTGAAAAAATTTTCGTATTTGGTGTTAGTATTTTACAAAAAAATATTTGGTGTTAGTATTTTATAAAAAATGCATAGCGGCAATCAATACCTTTCGAATGATGCCTGTATGATGAACATCGGAAGGAAATTGACGCTCACTTTTGTAAAAAGAGTTTGAACATTTTGGACCTGTATTAAATTATTTCACAAATATAGAGTCAGTGACGTCATCGTCGTACGATATTTATCATTTGGGGATCATTCGACAGATATTGATTTCTTCTATTTATTTTTCATAACACTTTTTACACAATGTTCACAAGAAATGTTCCCACAAAAACTCAATCTAAGCGTCCTATAATATTCATTGGTCATATTATGTTTATACCCTCCACCTCCAGGATGGGGGTATACTAACTTTGTCATTCCGTTTGTAACACCTTGAAATATCGACTTGAGACCCTATAAAGTATATATATTCTTGATCGTCATAAAATTCTAAGACGATCTAGCCATGTCCGTCCGTCCGTCTGTTGAAAGCACGCTAGCATCTAAACGAAAGGAGCTAGAATGTTGAAATTTTCCATAAATGCGTCTTATAGTCGTAGATCGGTTTGGATTGAAACGGGGCGAAATCGGCCCAATGGGAAAAATGTTTCCCTCACAAGGACTAAAAATACCCATAATAATCCCTAATATTTTAGCGGATTTAAGCATTAATTTTGAATATGTCTGTTTATATTTGCTTGATATGTGGTATTCGCATTCCCCTTATAGCAAAAACGTGCACCATAAAGTGATTCTTATTTGTAGGGGGTAAAATGGGGCCAAAAAGCGATACAAATGGTACCTTTTAAACGACAAAAGCTAGAGACATGAAATACATAAGTAGATACATAATATAAAAGTATTTTTTCCAAATTCGAACTTTTAAGGGGTAAAATGGGAATAGAGGGATAAAAATGGTACCAACCAAACTGCTGTACATAGAATAATGAAATTCGGAGTATACATTCCTCTGACTACATAGACAAGTAAAATACACGGATTTTACGAAATTCGTACTTTTTGGGGTTAAAATGGAAAAAGGGGATAAAAAAAGAGTCATGAAATTCGGAGTATACATTCCTCCGACTGTGTAGACACGGAAACGTTTAGCTCACAGTTGGCTTGACCCCAGTGACGAAATAACTTGCAGATCATCATTAAACAATCCAATGTACATATTCGTACGTTGAAAGTAGGAGGTCAATCCTCCACAAATGATTTTACACCAATGTTATTAAAGAAATCCCCGTTCCAGACAATGCCACAATTTCAAAATAATTTCTTTCAAAATAACTTTCACTCACATTTTAGCTTATATTCGCCAGATGAGATTTTTGGGTCATCTTTTGTTTGTTGACATTTGTTTTTGAATATTTTACTTTATTATTTTTTGACAAACTCCACTAACGTGTATATTTGAATATAATCAAATACGTATTACGAGTATGTCTGTCTGTCTGTCTGTCTTACGTTTATGTGGGATCCATGTCCATAAACTTGTTTTCTATTTTGAGTAATTAAAACATACATCAATCATCCAAATATCCATACATGTGTGTATGTATATTACGCCGGCAGGTGAATATTGTTGAGGATTGCAAAGAAAACAAACAATTTATGTTTGTCTATTCATGGATAACTGTCGTCAATCTATAATTCGGCGTCTACAAACTCTCACATTGGAAGTAGCAGATACTTAGAGATTTCATTCCATTTCATAGCAATCAGCAATATTAACTAAGATACACTTAGAGAAAAGTAAAGTCGAAAATATGTTAAAACAATCAAAAATGTCATAAAACCTTAATATTTTAAAGAGATTCGTGTAGGGAATTTTTGAAAGGGACTTTTTTCCTATATAAACCTATATCTATATAAACCTATATCATTATGCATATTTATATTCTTTGTTTGGCAAACGAAATGTGGCAAAATTAATATTTAATAATAAATTTATATGTCCTGGAAGTGATGAACACTTTCATTCCCGGGAAAAGTTTAATGTGTTTATCCACATTATCGGTGAGTAAATTTAAAAAATATAAAAAATAAATATTCGAAAAATCCTAACAAAATATTTAAAGTGCAAAAAATATAAATAAAACGAGTAATTAAGCTTCAGTCGGCTAAACCGACTTATATATACCCTCACTTTCAAAGAACATATATAACTATACCTGCATATACACATACTTACATATGCAACTCAATGAGATGCTTGTAAGATGGCATGTGTACTTTATTACTTGGTGCGATTTTTTTAAACGCAAATTCGGCAAATGAGTTGTGATTCTCGTTCGTTTGTGAGAATCATCTCCTTATAGAAGCCGGGTTTGATGTTGAAAAGTCGCTGCGAAGCCACTTGAAAAGACTTTTGACATGGTCGAAATCATGATCGTGGTAGTCTGCAGCCAAGCAATAAATGTCACCATGCCATTTGTAAATAAATTTGCATTTTATTAAATATAGATGCAAAATGGTCTTGAGCCAGGACAATATCCCAGTTCAAATCAAACATATATACGGAAGTTATAAGGAATGACATTTTATGTAGGGCAGGATAATTTGTGTGGAAGTTGCTAGGAGGTTCGTATCACACGATCCCAGCTTCCACATTTTCACACAATTGTAAAAGCATGATCAAATATCAAGACATAGTGGATTCCATGCACCATTATTAGCTAGAATAGAGACAATTGTGTGGGAGGTACAAGAAGGGACGTGGCTAAAGCGTAAATATTTTTTAGGTTTAAAGCGATTATAAAAGCATTTTCAAATATAAAATTTCAAATGAGTTTGACTACCCGCACAGATGTTGTGCCGGTTTTGTTGTAACCAAAGTTTATGCCACTTTATGTGGGAGGTACCAGAAGGGGTGTGGCAATATCGCCCATATTCCATGCGAATATAACCACTAAAATATAAAATGCTAAATATAAAAATTCACAGTATTCCGATCATCACTGTAGATGTTATAACAACATTAATTTTACGTAGTTTTCCGTTTGTGTGGGAGGTACTGGAAGGGGCGTGGCAAAACCCGTCATATTTAGCACACTTAAAGTGATTATAAAAATACTAACAAATACCAAAATATAGTTCATTCCGAATATCCGTGTGGAAGTTATATGGGTTTTTATTTAACATTGGAATATTGGCCATTTGTATAAGAGGTACCAGAAGAGGCGTGGCAATTTCGCCCTTCTAATATTGAAAATCCAATATGTAGAATGCACAAAGTTATTTTCATTTCGAGCCTAAAAGTACGGATTTGGAAAATGACCTGTTACTTTCCGCGTCAGACGAATTATATGATTCTAGCAAATCCGCTTGATTAGTGCGGAATTGAATCCTACCATACCATTTTTATACCCATTTGGCCCATTTTACGCCTAAAAGTATAAATTTCGAAAAAAATCTCTATGTTCCGCGTTTATACAGTCAGATGAATGTGTATACCTAATTTCATGATTTCTATTTCAGCGGTTTGATTGGTACCATTTTTATCCCTCTCTTCCAAATCCTTCTATTTTCCGTGTCTACGCAGTTAGAGGGATGCACACACCGAATTTCATGATTCTAGCTGTTGTCGTATAATTGGTACCATTTTTATCCCTTTCGTCCCAAAAGTACGAATTTCAAAAAAAATCCTCTATTTTAATTATCTACGCGATTAGAGGGATTTACACTCCAAATTTAATGCTTCTAGCTGTTGTCGTATCATTGGTAACATTTTTATCCCTTTTCGTCCCAAAAGTTCGAATTTAAAAAAATCCTCTATTTTACTTATCTACGCGATTAGAGGGATGTACACTCCAAATTTAATGTTTCTAGCTCTTGTCGTATCAGTGGTAACATTTTTATCCCTTTTCGTCCCAAAAGTACGAATTTCAAAAAATTCCTCTATTTTACTTATCTACGCGATTAGAGGGATGTACTCACCAAATTTCATGATTCTAGCTGTTATCGTATTATTGGTACCATTTTTATCCTTTTTCGTCCCAAAAATACGAATTTCAAAAAAATCCTCTATTTTACTTATCTACGCGATTAGAGGGATGTACACCCCGAATTTCATGTTTCTAGCTGTAATCGTATCATTGGTACCATTATTATCCCTTTTTGTCCCAAAAGTACGAATTTTAAAAAATTCCTCTATTTTACTTATCTACGCGATTAGAGAATTTTAGAGGATGTACTCACCGAATTTCATGATTCTAGCTGTTTTCGTATCATTGGTACCATTTTTATCCGTTTTTGTCCCATTTCGTCCGCTAAAACTTTTATTTACTTTTAGAATCTTTTAGACTACAAGAGGAATGTACGCAACAAATTTCGAGTGCATACAAAGCAAAAATAAAAATTGCTTAAATTTCGACCACTTTCAATCCCAACCGATCTGCAACCTTAATTTTAATTTAGGGAAAATTTGAACCTCCTAGCTCATTTCGTGCGGCAGCTAGCGTGTTTTCGACAACATGACAGACGGACGGACATGGCTATATCGTCTTAGAATTCTACCAGGATATAGAATATATATACTTTATGTGGTCCACGATGAATGTTTCAAGATGTTACAGACGGAATGACAAAGTGATTATAGCCCCATATATATAGCCCCATGGGAATAAAAATAGTAAAAAATAGAACACGTCATCAAATGTTTCTAATTTTTTCAAAAAAAAAAAATACTCATACAATATTTTATGAGAAGTATACATACACAAACTTTAAAAACAATCGCAGCTACCGAGGTCAAAAATCGTACCGCTTGACATGGAATGACTCATATATTTTATGTTTTTTTGAAATTGATCAAATATTAATATTATGATTATTATTATATAAAATAAAATACAATTTTGCGGGGAAATTTGTTACTTCAGGAACTGCTCTCGTATATATCTATATATATATATTCATTCAAATGTCAATACCACAGCATCGCCATAAGGTGTCTAGTCCAGCGAATGGCCATGAAATTGATGTACTATAAGTACACAATAGGCTATACTAAAAAAACAAACACTCATTTATTTGGTGCCATTTCTGGCACCGGTTTCGAAATCTGTTGCCTCGTGCAATACTCGCATGCTAGATATGTATCTTATACAATTCTAAAGATATATTAATATATATATAAATTAATATATATAATATAAATTACAAAAAACACGCGTCTACATACATCCCGAACGAAACAACGGAGAAGCGTCTGTCATTCAGTGTGTCAGAGAAACATCGCGTTCAAATGGCATAGCATATTTTACTCGATTTGCTTAAAATTTTGCACAGCAACTTCTAATTCAACTAGAGACGTCTATGTTGAAAATGGGTCAGATTGAAATTCAAATTTTATTATAGGCCCCACACAAATTTCACTCTCGATTTGATTAGAATTCACACTTTATATTTCAACTAGAAACATCTATGATGGAAATGGATCAGATCGCTTCAGATTTATATATAGCTCATAAACAAATTACGCTCTCGATTTGATATCACTTTTTTCCCCGAATTCAATTTTATGGGTTAAAAAGAAATCTTTTTTTTTTCTGTGTATTTTTTGTGTTGCATTTTTGTCAAATTTTCTCCGAAATAATAAACCCTTAAAAGCACTTTAAATATATATCGCGATGTTTGTCTTAGAGTAGCCAATAGGTTGAATTATAGAACGTTTATAGTATTTTTCGGTGTTCTTTATAGTGACAACTGAAAACTTCTTCGTATTTGGTGGTAGTATTTTATAAAAAATAAATAGCTACAGTCAATATCTTTCAATAGAGGATTAAATGATGAACATCGGATGAAAATTGACTGATAACGTTTCTAAAAAGAGTTTGACCATCCATCCACCTGTATTAAATTATTTCACAAAAATTGGGGCCCGATATTTATCGTTTAGGCATCATTCGAAACGTATTGATCCCTTTTATTTATTTTCAATAACAATTTCTTTAAAATGTTTCCAAGAAATATGAATTGTTAATACGACCAATGAGTTATTCTAAGACAAGAATGCGAATTTATATTTAAAGTGCTTCCAAGGCTATATTAATTCAGAAAAAATAATTGGGATAAACATGATTTTTAGAGGTGTTTTCAGGAGTGATAAGCTCACAGACGGGTTGACCCATCGAAGAACTATTTTGCAGATCATCATCATCAACAATCCCATCTTCATTTCGTGCCTAGTACACATATTGATTGAATAGATTAAAATATCAATTGAAGTATTTAATATGTATATACGTTTATATTTTATTGGGGCAAATAATTTTTGAGAACAAATTGACAAAGTCGTTTTCTTTAGTTTTGCAACGGCCCTCTTATGTTGGAATTTAACATTTTGGGTTGCTGCCCGCAAAAACATTATGTTTTGTGGCTTTGGGGTCAATGTACGAATCCATACGTATATATATATACACATATATATATCAGACAGCTAACATGAAGCCCACACAAAAGCGATACAACCTAGTTGGCAACATTTCATCTAAAAGGAAAGTTTACACTTAAAGATTTATTGAATTATGTTAAAAACTTTAAGACATAAGCATTTCTATATAACACTATGCAGCAAAAAAAAATAATAATTTATGTCCGAGATCTAAAAAATACTTTTTGGCATACTGATTCAAAACATAACACCAAAATTACAAATTTACCTTCAACATTTATGCTCTCATTTTGGAAATATATGTTCAACTAGCAGTTCCCGTGCTTTGCAAGCGAAAAAGCCGGGTATTTGTTATTAGTTTTATCCGTCTCTATTTTACGATAGTATTTATTTGATTTTCGTTTCTAAAATAGTAAATTGGAAACATAGCACTCATATACAGTCAAAGGAATGTGCTTGTCGATGTGCACTGTTTTAGCTGGAATCCCTTCGCATATATATTTTTTATAATTGTCTACCCAGTTTTTAGCAAAAAATTAAAACCGCAGAGCCTTTTATTCGAAAAAAATCCATTTTGATGGCGCTTCATGATTCTAGCTGTAATCCTAAAGTTGGTACCATTTTTTATCCCTTTCGGTACCGCTCTCCTCTTAAAAGTAAAAATTTCGAAAAATCCATTTATGTTGCAAGTCTACGTTGTCAGAGGAATTTACGCACCAAATTTTACGACTATAGCAGCAATATTTTAGTTGGTACTAGTTTTATCCCTTTTTGTCCCGCTCACACCATATAGGTATAAATTTCCAAAAAATCCATTAGGATTTGCGCTTCTACCTTGTCAGAGGAATTTACACACCAAGCTGCAATACTTAAATTAGTACCATTATTATTATTTTTTGTCCCTCGTAACCCTTAAAAGCACAAATTTTGAAAAATCCAATTTTAATGCGCTTATACATGGTCAGAGGAATTTACATACCAAATTTCACGATTCTTGCTATACTATTTTTATCCCTTTTTGTCCCGCTTCGAAGAACCCAATTTTAATGCGCTTCTACATGATCAGAAAAACTTACACAGCAAAATTCAAGATTCTAGCTGCAATACTTTAGTTGGTACCATTTTTATATTCCGCTTCTATGTGGTGAGAGGAATTTACATACCAATTTCACGACTATAACTGCATAACATAACTTTAGTTGGTACCATTTTTATCCCTTTTCGTCCCGCTCACCTCTTATAAGTACAAATTTCGAAAAATCCAATTTTACCGCGGTTCTACATAGTCAGAGGAATTTACATACCAAATATCACGATTCTAGCTATCATACTTCAGATGGTACCATTTTTATCCCTTTTTGTCCCGCTCACCCCTTATAAGTACAAATTTCGAAAAATCAATTTATATTGCAAGTGTACGTTGTCAGAGAGATGTAAATACCGATTTCCAGGATTCTAGCTGCAATTCTTAAATTGGTACCATTTTTATTCCTTTATGTCTCTTTCCTCCCTTAAAAGTACAAATTTCGAAAAATCCCTGTTTATAGCTCGTATCTGCATGGTATTTGCAAGGAACACACCGAATTTCATGTTTGTAGCTACTGCCGTTTAGTCAGGACGAAGGTTCGATGTTTATCCCTTTTGTCCCATTTTATCCCCTAAAAGTACGAATTTCGTAAAACCCTTTCTTAGTCGTGGTCTACGTCATATTTCGGAACTACCCTGTAAATTTCATGACGCTGGCTTCAGTCGTTTGGTCTGGGGGCTGGTCAATGATAAGTCAGTCAGTCAGTAACGCAACTCTTTTATATATATAGATTAAAGGTTATGGTAATTATGATGGTTACAAATGTTGTGAGTTACACTTTCACACAGAAACTGTGGTTTAGGAGCAGTTTCAAACAAAAATCGGAAAAATATATTTTTTAATTAATGAATACATGTAAAATATCTATGTATAAATATAGAAGTTATGTCACTCTTTGTAGGTGCACAATAATTTTAGAAAAATTTTTAAAATTATGCTCGAGAAATTATGCTTAG
Source organism: Polietes domitor (assembly GCA_947397865.1). Taxonomy (NCBI): domain Eukaryota; kingdom Metazoa; phylum Arthropoda; class Insecta; order Diptera; family Muscidae; genus Polietes; species Polietes domitor. The sequence continues at coordinate 78,465,424 of OX377619.1, read as the reverse complement.
AAAATTGATTTAGTCCGTACGTGGAGACGACATGTACTTCTACAACAAGGCCCATAATTTCTATATTTATACATAGATTTTCTCCAAAAAAACCTTATGTTCTTCGGGTCAGCTATTACAAAATAAAATAAAATAGCATTCTAGCTATTAAAAAGGAAGAAAACAGTTTTTTCCATTTTTTATTTTCGTGCCAACAAAAAATCAATTATTCGTAATTTTTCAGAGTCTGTGAAAGTGAAATACGCAACATTTGTAGCTATCAAAATTACCTTTTATTCGACATATAGGCGAACATAGATGTCAAAAATGAGAGCACAGAAAGTACTTTCGGCGAAATTTAGAATTTTAATAAACAAATAAAAAACATCCATTACATTGTTGTACACTCAGAAAAATAGCATTCCTAAATTTGAGTAAAATCCTCCATACACCAATTTAGTTCAACAATTTTACTCCAGTTTAGTAAAAATTTCTTTAAAAGTAGGAAAATTAACTAAGTATGAGTAAAGTTTCATCATTCCGAAGTCATAGCAAATAGTTCTTTTACTAGAAATAGGGTAGTAAATTTTCTTAAAAACATTTCATTGGATCTAATAACAAATTCTTACCATTGAGTAAATTCATACTTGCGTGGAAGAAAATTTCCAAGGTCTTAAGTAAGAAAAATATTAAGAATTTTTTTTGGTATGGAAAAAATCCATTTAGGAAATTTTAACTAAAAAGTGTTCTTTTTCTTAAAGTTAAGTTAATATGTTTGCTGAAATTTATGCCGAGTTCTTCAAACATTTAACTATAAATTAACTTATAAAAAATCACTTGAAATTGTTTAGAAAATTCTTGAATATTAATCTAAAAAGCAATTCTCTTTCATTTGCAGAGACTTATTTCTTAAATACTTCAAGTATTATTCTAACAACCAATGCGAAGGCGCCAATCTTGCCTTCGCAGCAATCAACTCTTTATGGCAGAGGTATCATGAAGTTTTGAGAAATATTTCATGTTGCCATTTTTTCCTAATTTTGCATACTCTGAAGCAAAATCATTTGTTTGAACTATTTTTAGTTAAATTGTACATATTTTAAGTTCACTTTTTTGCTTGTATCAAGTATAATTTTCCTCAGTTTAAGTAAATATTTACTTGTTTTGAGGAAAATATCAGCAAAATTGTCGTCAGTTCAAGTAAATACTTACTTGATTGGAAAACTTAATTAACTTAGTTTTAGGAAAATTTCTGCAAAATTTTACTTAAATTTAGTAAAAATTTACTTAAATTTAGTAAAAATTTACTTAGATTTAGGAAAATATTAGCAAAATTTTGCTTAAATTTAGTAAAAATGAACTTGGTTTGCGTAAAAACACACTGGATTTTTCCTCAGTTTGAGTAAATATTTACTTGGTTTGAGAAAAATTTAACTAGAATCAAGTTCAATGCATGTACTACTTTCAAGGAAAAGTTTGAACTTGATATGAGGAAATATTACTTTAGCGCTATACGAAGTTCAATTTTCCAAAATTTTAGTTAATTTTTTTCTGAGTGTGTTTATTTTTTTTTATTTGTTTAGAAAGTCGAAATACATCACATGTTATACTATAGGCTGAGTCGCGGTCCATACAAATGGAAAAACAATTTCCAATCACCCTACGAAAATAAAGTGTGGATTGTTTTACTTTTTTGACCCTAAGAACGATAACACTATGTAACAAAAATCTTGCCAAAGGACTATGTATATATAGTAGGATTGGTCACGAAAATAAATTGCATTGTTTAATGATGATCTACAAAATATTTCGTCACTGGCTCAAGTCATCTGTGAGGTAAACGCTCTCGAAAACACTTCAAAAAATCATGATTTTCCAGTGTAATTTTTATACACTCAACGAGAGTATTATGTCTTTGTGCATTTGTTTGTAACACCCAAAAGGAAAAGAGATAGACCTATAATTAATTATACCGATCGACTTAGAATCACTTATTGAATCGATTTAGCAATGTCCATCTGTCTGTCTGTCTATCTGTCCGTTTGTCCGTCTGTTTAGTTTTAGATTAGTTAGTGTTTAGATATAGCCGTCTGTGAGCTAAATGTTCCGGAAAATACCTCTAAAAATCGTGTTTTTGGATATCCTGTATTGAATTATTTTGCAAACATGTATCCAGTGATGCCATTGCAAAATAAAAAGATTTTCCCAAAATCGTACTTTTTACTTTTAGCGCAAAAATTTGTTGAATCATGAAGTTAGGTCATTTTGCACTTGAGATACTGGATTTTCAAAAATTGTACTTTTGGAATTAAAATAGAATGGAAATACAACCAACTGTAGCACACAACATCTACCAATATTTTTATTGTATTTAAACTTTTTAGAAAATATAATTATAAGAATATATATTTTTTAAATCGACTTGAAGTATTATTTCGATATATATAGTGGTTTGAAATAATACTAATATTGCATGTATTTATAAAATTATTTTTTTCAATATTTTTATTTGTTTTGGTTTGGATATAATAAAAAAAATATATTTTCCTGTAATATTACAGCATTATATTTTCCTGTAAAATGCAATCCATGGTGGAGGGTATATAAAGTTCGGCCCCGCCGAACTTAACGCCGTTTTTACTTGTTAATTGATTGAATGAATTGAAATGTCAATTAAGTTGACGAATAAATTAATTGGATATATTGGCATTTCAATTGAAACCCGATTTCCTGTTTTTTCTGTGCGCAGAGAAAAATAGTTGAGTTTGAGTTGATAGGCCTTTTCTATTGGGCTTACTGGCTTAATATTTGAATGAAATTTACTCGCATAACAAATATATAGCTTCCCAGCAAAAAATCTCATTACCAAGTAATGTTAGACATAATGCTAAACAAAAAGTCTTCACTACTTATTTTTTGCATCCGTTTCTAATTATTTTTATAAATGGATTGTAAAGAAATAAGTACTTCCACGAACGCTTACAAAAAGTTGAAAAATAAGCACTTCTACGCACGCTTACAACTTCAACTTATTGCAAATTCATTATATTTCAAAATTTGTATACACCACGGCAAGCGAACAAAAATTACCGTTTTGTTGTCGCAACAAAAGGAACAGAAGAATGGGAAAAGTATTTTCCAATAACTACTTTTTTAAGCCATTATAAGACAATTTTAATTTTAGTAAAAATAAAAAAAATCCGACAAAAAAATTTGCGTTGATTGTTATTTTTGTATAATTTTTATTCCTCTTTGCCCCATTTCTACCCCTGAAAGCATGGGTCATTCGCACTTTGCCTTTTTATGGATTTGGACTTTTACCAAATATTAGGCCTGTTCGATTGGGCTTAAGATACTTTTGATAAAGTGGCAACGTTTCCACCCATTGGTTTTTCTTAAATGAATCAACATGAAAAATCTGGCAACAACTCTAAGAGAGTAGTAAGCTACTTTCTTGTTAAGCGCGTAAATTCCATACAAAAATTAAGCTAGTAAGCCCAATCGAACAGGCCTATTAAGTAAATACAAAGCAGAAATCAATCTTAAATACTCGATATATTAGGGATAATTGGGGGTATTTGCTGTCCTTGTTAGGAAATATTTTGAAATAGCTGGAATTCTACATTCAAAAGCCTATAAAATCGATCACTATTCGAGCAGCACTGCAACTATTAGTAGTCTTTAATTGAACATATAACCGGCGTGATCGGACTTCAAAAAGGGACTGCCAATATTAAAGGTATCTCTGACCAAAATTGCAATGTTAGTAAGAAAATTAAAGGACATGTATATTGTTGATTTATGAATTAGTAGACACAATGTTGGTTGAATAGGGTGATGAAATTTGAAATCCATAGGGCCTGCCAATTTCAATGTGGGGTTTCATCATTTTTAAATCACTTTTGAAGAGACTATATTCTTTTTTTTCTATTCAGTGGTGTTTCCCAAAAGTCGAAATTTTATCATTAATGCTGTTTTTCTTTAAGCCGGGATAACAAGCGATAACAAAAACGTTAATAAAAATTTATTCTTTTGCTCAAAATAAAAAATTATTTCTTCACATTGTCGCCAAATAGAATATAAATATTTGTATCAAAACAAATTTTCAAAAAAATTATTTTGTGTTGACTTTTTTCGACTTAGAATCGATAACCATTAATTTGACTTATACAGGATAATTATCCAGGCTAAGTCCCATATTTTTAATATAAAATATTTTTTTTTTTTTCAAAAATTGCCTTATTCTTGATTCAGAATAGACAAAGTGTCACTGTCTAAACTCCAAACACCATAATTTCATATTGAAAAGTTCAACACACAGCTTCAAACATCAATCTCCAACATCTGGCAACCCTGGCCACACCTCGAAATATTCGCCAAAATTTCGTGTTGTCTTTAAAATCAATTAATTTGCCTCGTTTTTTTCGCAACAATATTTCAAAATACGGCCATTATTAAACACAATTTATTACCGTTTATTGTATGGTTTTGTCACACTGTGTGACTCACTTGCTGGCGGTTTTGTGCCTTTTCTCTGTTTTGTTTTGTTTTTTTTTACGCTTTTGTTCGTTATGTTAATTCGTGTTGTTTTATGTACATATATTTGTTGTTGTACATAAAATGTGTATAATTAATAATTATTTGTTGAATTCCACTGCGTGGCGGCGTGTGTATCCCCACTCGCTCACTCTCGTTATGTCGTGTTTCGCGTTCAACGTTTTGGAATAAACTGAAATGTTTTTGCGTTTGTGCGATCTGTTTTGTCTGTCTTGTTTGTTGTTTGTCGTGTAGTTTGAGATCCATGTGTACATATGGAATGTATTAGGGATGATGCTCGCGTCGTACACTTACTACTTTTGAACGTTTTTTCGTACTATCAGAGATTGTAGGCATGGCACTAAGAAAACAGATTACACTATGCAACAAGATTTGTATATACCCTCACTCTCAGAGATCATATATACGAAAGTTATAAGGAATTAAATTTATAAATCAATTATAACAAGTAAAAACTTTATATACCCACCATGAATTGCATTCCACAGAGCTTGTCGATTTTCGTAGAAGTGCAGTAATATTACAGGAAAATATATTTTTATACACTCCACGAGAGTATTATGTCTTTGTGCATTTGTTTGTAACACCCAAAAGGAAGCGAGATAGACCCATTGTTAATTATACCGATCGAGTTAGAATCACTTTCTGAGTCGATTTAGCAATGTCCGTCTGTCTGTCTGTCCATCTATTGTTGTAATCAAATTACAGGTCGCAATTATAGTCCGATCTTAAGAAAAATTTGCACAAGTAAGTTTTTTGGATCAAGGACGAACGCTATTTAATTTGAGGCAAATCGGTTCAGATTTAGATATAGCCCCCATATGAATTTCACTCCCGATTTGACATTTTCCGTTATAGAAACCACATATTGTACCCGATTTTCTTTAAATTTGGCACAACATCTTATAATCCAACTAGAAACACCTATGCAAAAATTCGGTAAGATCGGTTCAGATTTAGATATAGTCCCCATACAAATGTCGCTCCCGATTTGACATTTTCCGCTCTATAAACCACATATTGTACTCGATTTTCTTTAAATTTGGCACAACATTTTATAATCCAACTAGAAACACATATGCAGAAATTAGGTAAGATTGGTTCAGATACAAATGTCGCTCCCGATTTGAAATTTTCCGCTCTATAAACGACATATTGTACTCGATTTTCTTTAAATTTGGCACAGCAGCTTATAATCAGATTTAGATATAGCCCAAATACAACGCTATTTAATTGGAAGAAAATCGGTTCAGATTTAGTTATAGCCCCCATACGAATTTCACTCCCGATTTGACTGTTTTCACGCTAGATACCACATATTACAACAGATTTTCTACAAACTTGGCAAAACATCTTACATTTCAACTAGAAACACCTTTGCCGAAAATAGGTCAGATCGGTTCAGATTTAGATATAGCCCACATACGAATTTCACTCTCGATTTGACTTTTTCTGCTGTAGAAACCACATATTTTAACAGATGTTCTTCAAAATAGGCATAACATCTTATATTTCAACCAGAAACACCCACGGTGAAAATGAGCCAGATCGGTTCAGAGTAAGATATAGCCCACATAAGAATTTCACTCCCGATTTGAGTTTTTCCGCTCCAGAAACCACATATATTAACAGATTTTCTACAAATTTGGCAAAATATCTTATATTTCCATGAGAAACACACAGAATGACAATGAGTCAGATCGGTTCAGATTTATATATAGCTCCTATACAAATTTCGCTCCCGCCTTAACTTTTTCCGCACTAGAAGAAATTCGGTTACTTGAACTGGAATATGCTATTGTGAATGTGGGTCACTTCATTCCATGTTTGGATATAGCCCCGATACAAATATTCTTCTCGATTTGACAAATTGAACCAGGACATATTAGCCTATGATTAGGAAACATACAAAAATTCTTCCCATTTTCACTTTTTTCCGAATTGAATTGTATTCTGATAGAAAGTGGAGTGTATCATATAGTCGGCCCCGCCCGACTTTAGCCTTTCCTTACTGGTTTTAATATAGCCAAACCAAAACAAATACAAATATTAAAAAAATAATTTTATAAATAAATATAATATTTTTATTATTTCAAGCCACGCAATTAGTATGTCTACGCAATTAGTATGTACACATCGAATTTCATCATTCTAGCTGTAGCCGTTTAGTTGGTACCATTTTTATCCCTCTGTTCCTATTGTATCCTTGAAAGTACGAATTTGGAAAACCGTTTTTATTTATCGTGTCTACGCAGTCAGAGGAATGTATACTCCGAATTTCATGACTACAGCTATTCGTACTTTTAAGGGGTAAAATGGGAAAAGAGGGATAAAAATGGCAACAACCAAACGGCTGCACCTAGAATAATGAAATTCGGTGTATACATTCCTCTGATTGCGTAGTCACGTAAAATGAACGGATTTTTCGAAATTCGTATTTTTTTGTTGGTTAAAATGGAAAAAGGGGATAAAAATAGTACCGACCAAATGACCGCAGCTAGAGTCATGAAATTCGTATTTTCGTACAGACGTATGAAAATAGTATCAAATAAACAACTGCAGCTAGAATGGTGAAATTCGGTGTGTACATCCGTCCAAATGCGCAAACACGTAAAATGAAGAGATTTTATAAAGTCGTACTCTTAAGGGGGTAAAATAGGAATAAGGGGATAAAAATGGTACTAACCAAATGGCCTCAACTAGAATCATGGAATCCTCTGACTGCATAGACTCGCAAAATAAAAAGATGTTTTCAAATTCGTACATTTTACTTTACGGCTAAAATTGGTTGAATCATGAAGTTAGGTTACTATGTACGTGAGATAATGAATTTTCAATATTTGTACTTTTGGAATCAAAATAGATAGGAAATACAACCAACTGCAGCACTCACTATCAACCAACATTTATGGTTTTTAAGCTTTTTTGAAAATATAAATATTAGAATATTTATATTTTGAATTGACTTGAAGTATTATTTCGATATATATAGTGTAAACTTATTGGCCGCCTTGCTTATAACCGTGGTTTGAAATAATAAAAATATTATATTTATTTACAAAATTATTTTTTCAATATTGGTATTTGTTTTGGTTTGGCTATATTAAAAAAATGTATATTTTCCTGTAATATTACTGCGCTTCTACGAAAATCGTCAGCCTCTGTGGAATGCAATCAATGGGGGAGGGTATATAAATGCCGAACTTAACGCCGTTTTTACTTGTTTTTTAAATTCTTTTGTGTCCACAAAAACTGTCATAACTTCTACTTTTATCCATAGATCTTTTACATATAGACATTGGCTTGTTATAATTCCCGTGTAATTTGTTTTGTGTTGCATTATTGTCTATATTTTTTTGCAAATCATCATTAAACAAACCAAACTTTATTTTCATGGGGTAAATGGAAATTATTTTTCCATTTGTATGGACGACGACCCAGCCTACGATATACATATAAGTGCAGGGTTTTTCCAACAAGAAGTGTTATCTTGAATCACCCGGTATTTCGGTAGCTGTCACTTTTGAAGCTTTTATTCGTTGACATTTGACAAGAAGAAACTACTACATTACTAAAAAAATGGAACGATATACGCATCAACAAAGCATTGAAATTATTAAAATTCATGAATGAAAATGATCCGGAATTCCATCGAAAAATCATCTTGACTGATGAGGCCCATTTCCACCTCGGTGGCTACGTCAACAAGCAAAATTGTCGCATCTGGGGCTCGGAAAACCCAAGAGTTATTGTTGAGAAGCCTCTCCATTCTCATCGTGTGACTGTTTGGTGCGGTTTATGGTCCGGCGGGGTCATTGGATCTTACTTTTTCGAAAATGAGGTTGGATCAACAGTTACGGTGAATGGATTTCGTTATCGAGAAATGATTAATTATTTTTTATGGTCGGAGTTGGATGTTATTGATCTGGACAATGTTTACTTTCAACAAGACGGCGCTACGTGCCACACAAGCAACGAAACCATTGCTCTTTTACGGGAAAAGTTTCCGGACCGTTTTATCTCTCGAAGAGGTGATCACAATTGGCCACCGAGATCTTGTGATTTAACACCTTGCGACTTCTTCCTTTGGGGCCACGTGAAAGATAAGGTCTACGCCAACAGCCCAGCGTCGATTCAAGACGTCAAAGATAGAATTCGTGAGGCTATCGAGGACATAGAGCAGCCACTTTGCGATTTGGATATGGAAATTTTCAGGAAAAGGATATGGTCCAAATGGCCACCACGTGGTCGTGGTGGCCATTTGGCTGATGTTGTTTTTCATTATTAACGGCATACCCTCATCTTTATTATGAAATAAACATCCGATCATTTATCTCAAAAATGGAATTTTTTCATTGAATACCAAAATAACACCTCTTGTTGGAAACCTTGTATTATACTTCAAGTGTAATCAAAAAGGGATTATGTGGCAGGTTATTATCAGTCGTCATTGGAGAGAAACATTTTCTCCCAGAGCCGATTTCGCCTACTTGCATTTTGTTCATTCCGTCTACAGACCATGTAAGTGTTAGTATAAGAAACAAAATGTAAAAGATCTTCCTTTTTATATAATTCTATTTTTAAGGAAAAACATGTTAATGTAAAAAAATTAAAGAATGCCATGTTAGCAGCAAGCTGCGACATAACTTTAGTATAAATGACATTGTCCTTGAAAGATACTATAGTATGCTAGGATGTAAATTACCACTATTAGATTTAAGATATTTTATATTGTGTAAGGCTGAAATGAATTTAATAAAACCCAAATCGTTTGCAAAAAAAATTGGTCTACAGACCAATTGTTTCGCGTCACAGTGGAATGCATACACATAATTTCATGTTTCTAGCTACAGATGTTTCCTTGGTATGAGTTTTTTTTTCGAACGGTCCATAAAGTAGGTACAGCGGACACACCATAGTCCGAACCATGGCGGCTAAGCAGTAGAGGGTGGACACCGGCTACAGATCAAATATCAACAGCCGGCATAACAAACATATTAAACAAAATATTACATGCAAATAAAAGTTATTCTTAAAGTTAGTAACTAAATATATTAAAGTAAAGTAAACATGTCACAACAAACTAAACATCCAAGCAGGAGAAAATCATCGACTTTATTATATCGATTCCTAATCCGAAATCTATGATGTGACACAATGAATTGAAATAAATACACATTCTGCGACTGGGCTCTGCGGAAGCATAATTCGTACGCTGAAAGTCAATATGGATGAATTGATAGTATCTAGAAGGTCTAAATGGCACGTTAAACTTAATCCTAGAAATTATATAGTCAAAAGAGAATTCACCATTTATAACCTTATAAACCACGGTGTTCAACATATCACGTCTCCTTTTCAAGGAAGGCAAGTCGATCAACTTCAATCTACTAGTATAAGGGGGAAGAATAAAATCACTATTCCAATGCAAGTGTCTTAATGAAAATATTAAAAATTGTTTCTGAAGTGACTCAATTCTGTCAATATAGATACCATACTGAGGATCCCACACTACGGAACCATATTCCAGAATAGGTCTGACAAGTGATGTAAATAGCTGCTTCGTTATGTAAGGATCGGAGAACTCCTTAGCCCATCGCTTAATGAAGCCAAGAACACCATATGCTTTGTTAAGCATAGTAATAATATGATTGTTGAGATTAAAATTTTATTTTATTTTATTTTCATTTGGACGAATTTGGGGAAGTACTATTATTTTGCTTGTCTACGCAGTTAGACGAATGTAAACAACGAATTTCATGATTCTAGCTACAGTCATTTACTTGATATCAATTTCATCCCGAATATGGAAAGATATCTTTATTTTTCGCTTCTACTCAGTCTGAGCAATGCACACACCGAATTTCACTATTCTATCTGCAGCCGTTTGGTTGGTACTATTTTTATCCCCTTTTGCGTCATTTCGCCCCTAAGAGTACAAATTTAGAACAATTCATTTATGTTTCGCGTCTCACAGTCAGATGAATTCATACACCGAATTTCATGATTTCAGCTTCAGCGGTTTGCTTGGTACCATTTGTATCCCTTTTTTCCAACTGTATCTCTTAAAAGTACGAATTTCGAAAAATCCCTCTATTTTACGTGGCTACGTAATTATAGGGATGTACATACCGAATTTCATGTTTGCAGCTTTTCTCGTATCATTGGTACCATTTTCATCCCTTTTTGTCCCATTTCACCCGTTAAATATTTTTTGTACTTTTTGGTTTTTTCATGTTACTAACAAATTTTAAGTCTTTAAAAACAGTAATTTTCAAAAAATTTCTTTAATAATCTAAATATTAAGGGGTGTTTTCAGTCCTTGTTAGGGAAATTTTTTTCCTCTGGGCCGATTTCGCCCACTTTCAATTCCAAGCGATCTGCAACCATAAGACACATTTATGGAAAATTTGAACCTATTAGCTCATTTCGTTCGGCAGTTAGTGTGCTTTCAACAGACAGAAGGACATGACTAGATCGTCTCAGAATTTTACCACGACACAGAATATATATACTTTATGGGGACTCCGATGAATATTTCTAGGTGTTACAAACGGAATGACAAAGTGAATATCCTAAGGTGGAGGGTATACAAATTACACGGGGAGAACATGATTTTTAAAGGTGTTTTCAGAAGAGTTTAGCTCACAAAAGGCTTAACCCAGCAAGGAAATATTTTGCAGATCATCATTAAACAATCCAATCTTCATTTCGAGGGGTGACTGCACTAATTCATTTTCGGGACTCATCCTATAAACATAGATAAGACTTTTGTACATCTGAAGAAGTAGAAGTGTATAACGAATTATCCTACATCGTTAACTCAAAAATCGCGATTTTTCGAATTACGACAGTCTTGTAGTAAATTAGCAATATGCATACATATATAGTATAATATATGTATGTATGTATACATAAAGGCTTATGTATGTATGTCCATGTACACTGTGGTGATGTTATCTGATCACATTCGAGGCTCCGAATGTACTATTTTATTTGATGTCCGTCCACAAGTACTGGACAGATGCTGGGGGAGATGCTTCCACATTGTTTTCTGTTCTATGAGCGAACGATCTGTGGCGTTTGTGTGTTATTGTTTTTATTTAATTCTATCATCTCATCAACAATCATTCATCAACGTACATACATATATGTACATATATAAATGTTTGAAATACAGTAGAACCTATACTAAATGATAACAATCAACAGACATGTTGGAAATGGCTTCGGACGTTAAAAATGTTATTCTGCGCATTACCCTATATGCAGTAAACAAATTGTCATATGTATATTAGGATGGGTCACGAAAAAACAAAATTGCTACGGCCACCCCCCAAAAAAATTATCGTCGCCGGCTCAAGTAGACCGTGAGCTAAACGCTCCCGAAAACACCTCTAAAAATCATGTTTTCCGTGTAATTTTTATACCCTCCACCTCTAGGATGGGAGTATACCAAATTTGCCATTCCGTTTGTAACACCTTGAAATATCGACCTGAGACCCTATAAAGTATATATATTCTTGATCGTCATAAAATTCTAAGACGATCTAGCCACGTCCGTCTGTCCGTCCGTCTGCCTGTCCGTCTGTTGAAAACACGCTAGCAACTACACGAAAGGATCTAGAACGTTAAAACTTCCCATAAATGTGTCTTATAGTCGTAGATCGGTTGGGCCGAAATCGGCGCAAAGGGAAAAATTTTTCCTTCACAAGGACTAAAAATAGCCATAATAATCCCTAATATTTTAGCGTATTTAAGCATGTTTTTTGAATATGTCTTTTTATATTTGCTTGATATTTGGTATGCGCATTTGGTATGCACGCTATAGCATAATAAAGTGATTCTTATTTGTAGGGGGTGAAATGAGGCAAAAAAGGATAAAAATAGTACATATTAAACGACAACAGCTAGAAACACGGTGAGTGCATTCTTCTAATTGGGTAGATACATAATATAAAGTATTTTTTCTAAATTCGTACTTTTAAGGGGTAAAATAGGAATAGAGGGATAAAAATGGTACCAACCAAACTGCTGTACCTAGAATAATGAAATTCGGTGTATACATTCCTCCATTCGTTCTTTTTGGGGTTAAAATGAAAAAAGGGGATAAAAATGGTACCAATCAAATGGGCGCAGCTGGAATCATGAAATTCGGTGTATACATATATCTGATTGCATAGACACGCAAAATAAAAAGTTTTTTCCAAATTCGTACTTTTTCTTTTACGGCAAAAATTGGTTGAATCATTGAAGTTATTTTGCACTATGTACGTCTGATAATGGATTTTCAAAATTAAATTAATTGGAGTTAAAATAGAATGGAAATACAACCGACTGTAGCACCCACTATCTACCAATATTTATGGATTTGAAAATATTTTTGAAAATATAAATATAATAATATTTATTTTTTGAATTGACGTGTTGGTAGCATTACCTTATGAGAGTGGTTTGAAATAATTAAAATATTATATTTATATATAAAATTAATTTTTCAATATTTCTATTTGTTTTGGTTTGGCTATATTAAAAAACAATTAAGGAAAGGCTAAAGTCGGGCGGGCCGATTCTATGATACACTCCACTTTCTATCCGAATACAATTCAATTCGGTGAAAAAGTGAACACGAGAAGGTTTTTTGTATCCTTTAAATGTATGTGTTTGACAAAAAAATTTTAAATCGGAAAGGACATTTGTATGAGGATATATTGAAACCTGGAACGAAAATCGGTTAAACTTTTGGGAGCAACATTTGTATTTAGGTTATATTTAAATCTGAACCGATCTTACTCACTTTCACCATAGTTTTGTTTAGTTGGACTATAAGATGTTGTGCCAATTTTAAAGAAAATCGGGTACAATATGTGGTTTCTAGAGCGGAAAATGTCACATCGGGAGCGACATTTGTATGGGGGCTATATCTAAATCTGAACCGATCTAGCCCGCTTTAGCCACAGGTGTTTCTAGTTAGATTATAATATGTTGTGCTAAATTTAAAGAAAATCGAGCACAATATGTGGCTTTTAAAGCAACAAAAGTCAAATCGGGAGCGACATTTATATGGGGGCTATTCTGAGTCTGAACCGATCTTACCCAATTTCAGCATAGGTGTTTCTAGTAAGATTATAAAATGTTGTGCCAAATTTAAAGAAATTCGAGTACAATATGTGGTTTGTACAGCGGAAAATGTTAAATCGGGAGCGTCATTTGTATGGGGGCTATATCTATACCTGAACCGATTTGATCTATTTTCACCATAGATGTTCCTGGTTTAAATATAATAACTATACATATTATATTTCACCTATTTCGTTCCAAATTTTTTGTCAAAAACATACATTTACAGAATACAAAAATCCTTCCCGTTTTCTCTTTTTCACCGAATTAAATTGTATTCGGATTGAAAGTGGAGTGTATCGTAGAGTCGGCCCCGCCCGACTTCAGCCTTTCCTTACTTGTTTTTTTTTCAGCACATTATTTGAATGCGTTTGAAGGGTACTTAAGCACATTCAAAACATTGACGCCCTCCAATCTTCCTGGTGGAGGGTATATAAGAATCGGCGCGGCGATCTAACTCCTTTTTGTTTGTTTTCGTTAAAATTCATTAAATTTTTTTAATTTTTCCATAAAAAAGTCTTTATTGTTTTTTCCTTTCTTAAAACCATGGACACTTGCTATTTATATTATTTATATACATATATATATTACTTAATTAATTAATAGTTAAATTAATATATATAGCAAGTGTTCATGGTTTTAAGAACGGAAAAAAATAAAGATTTTTTTTTATGGAAAAATATATATTATATATATATATATATACATATATATATGAAGAAACAGTTAATAGTTAAATTAATTGCATTTTACATTGCTGATGGCAGAGAAAACCAATAAAAACGTTCGTTATATTGGCCACCTACTGTTTGTGTAATGTTTTTGAAAACAATGTTTGCCCTTCAATTTGATTAGTTCTATTTCAGTTCGGTTTTTGACTCCGAAGTGATAAGCAAAACGCGAATTTCAAACATACATACATACATACAATGTATTTCACGGGAACATCAATGTCGTAAAGTCAAGGGTTCTCTTGCATTCGATTAACGCTTCGAGTGTTGATTTTTGTTTTCACTAATTACAGCGTCCGATAGTCCATATAACACTTGAACCATATGATATACATCTAAAACTACGGAGTAAATTGGTGTATTTAGCTTTTCATTTCCTCATCCATTACTACAAAATTCCAAAGGATACAATTTTTCAAAAATTATTTTAAAATTATTTACTCGCACCCCATGATGCCGATATAAGTGTCAAAATAAAGAAGAGATCATCTGTTAAAAATACTTTAAATGTCCTGCTTGTAGAATTAATAACCATTTCAAATCTCCCTCCTAGTTTATTGTGTTTATTCGTATTTTACTTTCTAAGAGGGATCAGTTTGAAATTTGACTTATTTTTATACCCTCCACCTCCAGGATGGGGTATACTAACTTTGTCATTCCGTTTGTAACACCTTGAAATATCGACCTGAGACCCTATAAAGTATATATATTCTTGATCATCATAAAATTCTAAGACGATCTAGCCATGTCCGTCCGTCTGTTGAAAGCACGCTAGCATCTAAACGAAAGGAGCAAGAACGTTCAAATTTTCCGTAAATGTGTCTTATGGTCGTAGATCGGTTGGGATTGAAACGGGGCGAAATCGGCCCAAAGGGAAAAATTTTTCCCTTACAAGGACTAAAAATACCCATAATAATCCCTAATATTTTATCGTATTTAAGCGTGTTTTTTGAATATGTCTGTTTATATTTGCTTGCTATTTGGTATGCGCACTCCTCTTATAGCAAAAACGTGCACCATAAAGTGATTCTTATTTGTAGGGTGTGAAATGGGACAAAAAAGGGATAAAAATGGTACATATTAAACGACAACAGCTAGAAACACGAAATTCGGTGTGTACCATCCTCTAATTGAGTAGATTATACTCAATATAAAAGTATTTTTTCCAAATTCGTACTTTTAAGGGGTAAAATGGGAAATGGTACCAACTAAACGGCTGTACCTAGAATAATGAAATTCGGTGTATACATTCCTCTTATTGCATAGATAAGTAAAATACACGGATTTTTCAAAATTCGTTCTTTTTGGGGTTAAAATGAAAAAGGGGGATAAAAATAGTACCAATCAAATTACAGCAGCTAGAGTCTTGAAATTCGGAGTATAAATTCCTCTGACTGCGTAGACACGGAAAATAAACTGATTTTTCGAAATTCGTACTTTTTGGGGTCAAAATAGAAAAAGTGGATAAAAATAGTACCAACCAAATGACAGCAGCTAGAGTCATGAAATTCGAAGTATACATTCCTTTGACTACGTAGACATGAAAAATAAAAGGTTTTTTTTTCCAAATTCGTACATTCAAGGGATACAATGGGTACGTAGGAATAAAAATGGTACCAATCAAACGACCGCAGCTAGAGTCATGAAATTCGGAGTATACATTCCGCTGACTGCGTAGACACGGAAAATAGACGAATTTTTCGAAATTCGTACTTTTTTGGGTCAAAATGGAAGAAGGGGATACAAATAGTACCAACCAAATGACCGCAGCTAGAGTCATGCAATTCGGAGTATACATTCCTCTGACTGCGTAGACACGGAAAATAAACGGATTTTTCGAAATTTGTACTTTCAAGGGATACAATGATACAGAGGGATAAAAATACTACCAAATAAACGACTACAGCTAGAATCATCAAATTCTAATTGCGTAGAAACGTCAGGGGGTAAAAATGGTACCAACCAAATGGGCGCAACTGGAATCATGGAATTCGGTGTACACATTCCTCTGACTTCATTTTTTTACAAATTCGTACTTTTTCTTTTACGGTTTAAATTGTTTGAATCATGAAGTTAGGTTATTTTGCAACAGACGTACAGTCTGATAATGGATTTTCAAAAAAATGTACTTTTGGAATTAAAATAGAATGAAATTACAACCAAGTGTAGCACCCACTATCTACCTATCTATTAAAAAATTTATATTTTCCTGTAGTATTGCAGCACTTCTGCGAAAATCGACATCCTCTGTGGAATGCAATCCATGGTGGAGGGTATATAAAGTTCGGCCCGGGCGAACTTAACGCCGTTTTTACTTGTTAATCTTCAAAAATGTGCCCTTTATATTATTGGGTAGAAACAATTTCCCTCAAGCCCCATTTTCCACATTTGTAATTTTCAGCTGATTCCAGCTACAGCCTAAATGTCTGTACCATGTTGATAGGAAAAGTTTTAATATTGAAGATATCATAATATACAAATCTAAATTCATGATTTTAGCTGCAGCCCTTTGCTTGGTACCAGTTTCACTCCATTTTTCCATTTTGACCCTTAAAATGCGAATATCGAAAGATCTTTTTGTTGTTCACGTCTACGCAGTCCAAGAAATGTACACAATTTTTATCATCATTCGTCCAATTTACCGTCTAAAAGTACAAGTTTCGAAAAATACCTTTTTGTTTCGCGTATTCACAGTCAGATGAATGTATAAACTGAATTTCATTATTTCAACTTCAGCGGTTTGGTTGTTACCATTTTTATCCCTCTTTTCCAATTGCATCCCTTAAAAGTACTACTTTAGGAATCTACGCAATTAGAGGGATGTACATTCCAAATTTCATGTTCTTAGCAATTGTCGTCTATTTTTTTTCTTTTTTATATAATTTTCCCACCTGAAGTTATTGAAATTAAATCAGAAACAATTTAAAAAATAAATATAATTTATTTTTTTTTAATGTAAAGCTTACAATTTGCACAAACATACATGTGGATTGTACCGCTAAAATACAGCACCTTCTCCATCCTAACGATTTGCAAATAAGTTTGAGTTTTGCCTTTGGGGAAATTTCAATTCCACAAAGCAAACAGAAGAATGAAGGTGGTTATAAAGCCCAGACTGCTATAATTGAGCCCGCTGGCGCCACTCCTATATCTAATTGTGGAAGCAGGGCGGCAAATCTCCTTCTCCACATTTATTATAATGGTGCTGTTTTTCGGATCTGGTTCGTTTACTCTCTGCTTGTAACAGGCGATTAGGTAAGTGCACTCCTCTCTGTTCACCGCAATCGTGTTTTTACTATTCTTCGGATCTGTTTGATAGATTTTCACCTGATTGCAAACCTTTTGACCGTTTGCCACACTCGAACGGGAAGCATTTGGAGCAGGGCGACAAATCTCCTTCTCCACCTCCATTATAATGGTGGTGTTTTTCGGGTTTACTTCCTTTACTTTCTCCTTGTAACACGCCACTGGGTAAGTACACTGCTCTCTCTGCACCACAATTGTGTTTGTAATGTTTCTCGGATCTGTTTGATGCACTTTCACCTGTCGGCAAACCTTTTGATTGGCTGGTACGGAATTGGCAGGGTAGTTTGGGTAAACTGCATAGACGGGCGCCTTCGTTGTCAAAGCACTGTGAAGCGCTGCACCAAGTGCAATGCCTAAATGTTGTGACGTCGCTGAAATAGGAAAGAGGACAAGAATTTTTATATCTTTCAGAGATTGTAAAAACTTTAACAAATATCAAAATGTAGCTGATTCCGAATATCCGCGCGGAAGTGGCATTGGTTGGAATTTAACAGTTAATCAACAGGGGCGTGTTAATTTCGCCCATCGCCGAATATAAACAATGTTTAGGAAAAATTTTGTCATGTACAAAGTTTGAATAAATTCCTAAACTCCTGTTGAAAGTTGCCGTATACACCAGCCAGCAAGACAGGCGTGAAATGGATTTGGCACAAACATTTTTAGGCTCTTAAAACGAGACGCCAAAAACCGAAAATTCGTTCAAAATTTCACAATTTTGATAACCCGGTTTTCGGTTTTTAAATTTTTACAAAACCCGAGCAACCGGTTTTTTAAATACATTCAAAAAAGTAGTCTTCTATATTATTTTCCGAATATTTGTTCAAAATTTCACAATTTTGAAAACCCGGTTTTCGGTTTTCAAATTTTTTACAAAACCTGAGCACCAGTTTTTTTGAATACATTCAAAATTGTAATCTTCTTTATTATTTCTAGAGATGCCAAAACCGAAAATTCGTTCAAAATTTCACAATTTTGAAAGCCCGGTTTTCGGTTTTCAAATTTTTTACAAAACCTGAGCACCAGTTTTTTTGAATACATTCAAAATTGTAATCTTCTATATTATTTCTAGAGATGACAAAAACCGAAAATTCATTCAAAATATCATAATTCTGAAAACCCGGTTTTCGGGTTTCAAATTTTTACAAAACCCGAGCAACCGGTTTTTTAAATACATTCAAAAACGTAATCTTCTATATTATTTATAGAGAAGACAAAAACCGAATATTCGTTCAAAATTTCACAATTTTGAAAACCCGGTTTTCAAATTTTTACAAAGCCCGAGCAACCATTTTTATATCTTATATATTTTTCTAGAGATAACAAAAACCGAAAATTCTTTCAAAATGTCATAATTCGGAAAACCCGGTTTTCGGTTTTCAAATTTTTACAAAACCTGAGCAACCGGTTTTAAATACATTCAAAATTGTAATCTACTTTCTAATTCTAATCTAATTTTCAAATTTTTACAAAGCCCAAGCAACAGGGATTTTAAATACCTTCAAATTTTTCCTAGGGATGCCAAAAACCGAAAATTCGTTCCAAATTTCACAATTCTGAAAAATCGGGTTTCGGGTTTCAAAATTTTACAAAAACTGAGCAACCGGTTTTTTTAATACGTTCAAAAAATAATCTTCTATATTATTTCTAGAAATGACAAAATTGAAAATTTTTTCAAATTTTCACAATTTTGTAAAACTGGTTTTCGGTTTTCAAATTTTTAGAAAACCCGAGCAACCGGTTTTTTTTTAAACATTCAAAAATGTAATCTTCTTAGACTTTTTCTAGTTTATTGATTAAAAAACTAGTTATTGTTTTTCATTAATCTATATGTCCAGAACGAACGTCTAGAGCGATAAAATGGGATCAAAAGGGTTAAAGATGGTACCACCGCCTTGACCAAACGGCTGGGGGCTAGAACCTAGAAATTTGTCATGGGCGTTCGTCTTATAGCATGAATCTAACCTAAACAATTAAAACTCTTACTTTTGGGGTGAAAGTGTATAAAAGGGGATAAAAATGGTACCAACCATCAATCAAGAATCGTGAAATTCGGTGTGTATATTTCTCTGATCGTGTAGACGCGAAACCGAAAAGAATTTTTCAAAATTTATTCTAATATGAGAGAAAGGATACAAATTTTACCAATCTGGCATTGACAAAATTTGCTGTATACATTCCTCTGACAGCGTTCTCCTGCAACACATGTGTATTTTTATAGAAAACTGTACTTTTAAGGGGGAAGCGAGTGGTACAAAAAGTATGAAACTTGTCCTTTTAAGGGACTTGAGTAAGTGAAAATGGGGCTACCAAAGTATTGGATGGCATCCGATTTAATGAAATATAAAAAATACTAACAGATAGGGATGAGTGCAGACAAAAGGTAGAACAAAAGGTGTAAAATGTACCAACTAAAGTGTTGCAGCTAGAATCGTGATATTCGATGAGCACATTTCTGTGACTACATAGGCGGTCAATATGAATGGATTTTTCGAAAGTTGTTATTTTAAAGGGGAAATTGACATAAATATGGTTACGGTTAAAAATGGTACCAACAAAAGTGTGGCAACTTGAATTGTAAAATTCAATGGGAATAAGGGGAATCGGAGAAAAAAGTATAAAAATGGTATTGACTAAAGCGTTGCAGCTAGAATAGACGGACAACAAGAATGGAGATTTCGCATGAGAAACAAATAAATAGACGTTTCGAAATTTACCCTTTTATGGGGACAAGAGTAAGTGAAAACGGGGCTACCAAAGTCTTTTATCTGCAGACTGGGATACCCAACATTACTGAGAGAGAAATTTGCACCTTATTTAATGAAATAAAAAAACAAGTAAGAAGGTTGTTAAGTTCCGCCGGGCCGAACCTTATATACCCTCCACCATGGATTGCATTCCACAGATGCTGTCGATTTTCGTAGAAGTGATGTTACAGCACTTCTACGAAAATGTAAATTTTTTAATATAGCCAAACCAAAACAAATAAAAATATTGAAAATTATATAAATAAATATAAAATTATTATTATTTCAAACCACACTTTAAAGACAAGGCTACCAATATGTTTACACTATATACATGTATATCGAAATAATACTTCATTCAAGTCACTTCAAAAAGTAAATATAAGACCGCAATCTTCGAAAAGGCTTAAATAATCAAAATATTGGTGGATAGTGGGTTGTATTTCCATCCTATTTGAAAATTGAAAATCCACTATCTGTCATGTACACAGTGCAAGATAACCTAACTTCACGATTTTGACCATTTTTGCCGTAAAAGTTAAAAAGTAGGAAAAATCTTTTTATTTGGCTTGTCTATGCAGTCAGAGGGATGTATACACCGAATTTCATGATTCTAGATGCGATCAGTTGGTTGGTACCATTTTTATACCCTCCACCTCCAGGATGGGGGTATACTAACTTTGTCATTCCGTTTGTAACACCTTGAAATATCGACCTGAGACCCTATAAAGTATATATATTCTTGATCGTCATAAAATTCTAGGACGATCTAGCCATGTCCGTCCGTCCGTCTGTCCGTCTGTCCGTCTGTTGAAAGCACGCTAGCATCTAAACGAAAGGAGCTAGAACGTTCAAATTTTCCATAAATGCGTCTTATAGTCGTAGATCGATTGGGAATGGGGCGAAATCTGCACAAAGGGAAAAATTTATCCCTCACAAGGACTAAAAATACCCATAATAATCCCTAATATTTTAGCGTATTTAAGCACGTTTTTTGAATATGTCTGTTTATATTTGCTTGATATTTGGTATGCGCATTCCACTTATAGCAAAAACGTGCACCATAAAGTGATTCTTATTTGTAGGGGGTGAAATGGGGCAAAAAAGGGATAAAAATGGTACATATTAAACGACAACAGCTAGAAACACGAAATTCGGTATGTACATTCCTCTAATTGAGTAGATACATAATATAAAAGTATTTTTTCCAAATTCGTACTTTTAAGGGGTAAAATGGGAATAGAGGGATATAAATGGTACCAACCAAACGGCTGTACCTAGAATAATGAAATTCGGTGTATACATTCCTCTGATTGCATAGATAAGTAAAATACACGGATTTTTCAAAATTCGTACTTTTTGGTGTTAAAATGAAAAATGGGGATAAAAATAGTACCAATCTAATAACCGCAGCTAGAGTCATGAAATTCGCAGTATACATTCCTCTGAGTGTGTAGACACGGAAAATAAACTGATTTTTCGAAATTCGTACTTTTTGGGGTTAAAATGAAAAAAGGGGATAAAAATAGTACCAATCAAATGACCGCAGCTAGAGTCATGAAATTCGGAGTATACATTCCTCTGACTGCGTAGACACGGAAAATAGACGACATTTTTCAAGGGATACAATGGTACAGAGGTATAAAAATAGTACCAACTAAACGACTACAGCTAGAATGATAAAATTCTAATTGCGTAAAATGGGCGCAGCTGGAATCATGGAATTCGGTGTATACATTCCTCTGACTGCATAGACACGCAAAATAAAAAGTTTTTTCCAAATTCGTACTTTTTCTTTTACGGCAAAAATTGGTTGAATCATGAAGTTGGGTTATTTTGCACTATGTACGTCTGATAATGGATTTTCAAAATTTGTACTTTTGGAATTCAAATAGAATGGAAATACAACCAACTGTAACACCCACTATCTACCAATATTTATGGCTTTGAAAATATTTTTGAAAATATATATATAAGAATATTTATTTTTTGAATTGACGTATTGGTATTACCTTATAAGCGTGGTTTGAAATAATTAAAATATTATATTTATTTATAAAATTAATTTTTCAATATTTGTATTTATTTTGGTTTGGCTATTTAAAAAAATATATTTTCCTGTAATATTACTGCACTTCTACGAAAACCGACAACCTCTGTGGAATGCAATCCATGGTGGAGGGTATATAAAGTTCGGCCCGGCCGAACTTAACGCCGTTTTTACTTGTTTTCACTCATTTTACCCCTTAAGAATACGACTTTCAAAAATCTCTTTATTTTACTTGTCCTCGAAATTAGGGTAAAGTACATACTGAATTTCGTCATTCTATCTGTAGCCGTTTAGTTGGTACCATTTTTATCCCATTTTCCCCATTTTACCACCGTAAGAGTACGACTTTCCAAAATCTCTTCATTTTATGTGTCTACGTAATTAGAGGGATGTACGCACATAATTTCATCATTCTAGCTGTATTCGTTTAGTTGGTACTATTTTTTATCCCCTGTATCCATTGTATCCCTTGAAAGTACGAATTAAGAAAAAAATCTTTTATTTTTCGTGTATATGCTGTCAGAGGAATGTATATTTCGAATTTCATAACTCTAGCTGAGGTCATTTGGGTAGTACAATTTTTATCCCCTTTTTCCATTTTAACAGCAAAAAGTACGAATTTCGAAAAATCCTTCTATTTTACATGTCTACGCAATCAGAGGAATGTATACACCGAATGTCATTATTCTAGGTGCAGCCGTTACCCATACCAACCCATTTTTATCCCCCTATTCCCATTTTGTCCCTTAAAAGTGCGAATTTGAAAAAAGAATTGCATATTATGTATCTACTCAATTAGAGAAATGTACTCCCCTAATTTCGTGTTCTAGCTGTTGTCGTTTGATCGGTACCATTTTTATCCCTTTTTGCCCCATTTCATCCCCCACGAATAAGAATCACTTTATGATGCACGTTTTTGTTAAGGGGGAATGCGCATTCCCAGTATGAAATATGTTTGATATTAAAAATCATGTTTAAATACAGAACTAGTGAAGGAAAAAATTATCCTTGGACCGATTTGCAGTCCAAACCGATCTACGACTATAAGACGTATTTATGTAAAATTAGGACGTCCTAGCTACTTTCGTTTATATGCTAGCGTGCTTTCAACAGACGGACGGACGTGGCTAGATAGTCTTAGAATTTTATGACAATCAAGAATATATATACTTTATAGGGTCTCAGCATGATATTTCAAAGCGTTACAAACGGAATGACAGACTTAGTATACCCCCATCCTGGAGGTGGAGGGTATAAAAACTACTAAAGAATAGGGATGACTGCAGACAACACAAGCTATGCTCAAATGATAAAACGCTCTAAAGAATGTCATGGTCAAACATTCATTATAAATAGCAATCCTGGTAGAAATGAATCCCCGGCAAAAGTCCGAAGCACTGATTTCTGTTGTGATTTATCGATTCAGAGCCAAATTTAAATTTAGTTTTAAAGTTCATGTTGAAATCTAGACCACCATACTCATCCCACTCTATTCTTTTTAGCACTGATAGCAGTCAAAATCGGGTGTCGGGAGTAATAAAGGCATGTCTATTGTAAGATGCCTTGGCCGGAATTTCAACATGGGGCTCCTGTCATTATAGTCCATGAACACCAGCGAGTGATGCAAGGTTTTAAGATTATTAAAAAAGTATGCAGTGATTCAGATGCATCCAAAATGGAATGTTTACTTGTTTACTGCGATGATTATATACTTACATATGCCTGGTTGTTGTTGCACTATAAAGGTCTGCGACGGGACATGGTGGATGGTATTTGTATGAGTGACTTGAAGTGGTTGCTGGTTCACCGGATTACTTCCAGGAACGTAGATATTTATGTTAGTGTTAGCTTGGTGGTGCCCAGTACTGTTGCCGGAAACCTGATGATGATGATGATGCGATTGTTTAGAAGAGGCCGTATTATTTCCGGAAACTTGATGATGATGATGCGATTGTTTGGAAGAGGTCGTATTATTGCCGGAAACCTGATGATGCGATTGTTTGGAATAGACCGTATTATTGGCGGGAACCTGATGATGATACGTTTGTTTGGAATAGACCGTATTATTGGCGGGAACCTGATGATGATGCGTTTGTTTGGAATAGACCGTATTATTGGCGGGAACCTGATGATGATGCGTTTGTTTGGAATAGACCGTATTATTGGCGGGAACCTGATGATGAGTTTGTTTGGAATAGACCGTATTATTGGCGGGAGCTTGATGATGTGGTTTTTGGTGTAAAGTAGAATTCCGAGAGACATGATAATTGTGTTGAGTAGCTTGATGGAGTCCAGTATTTCCACCAGATTGCTGAAGATTTGCATTAGTTTTGGTTTGGTGGTGACCAACAGTACCTCCAGATTGCTGAAGATTTGCGTTAGTTTTGGCTTGGTGGTGACCAGTAGTACCTCCAGATTGCTGATGTTTTACGTGAGTTTTAGTCTGTAGCGCTCCAGACTTTCCCGAAGAGGAAAACGTTCCCAGGGATTTCCCTGTGTATGATTTCGACGAGGTCCCAGTGTTACCGCTACTTTTGCCCTTTGTCTTACTTTTTCTGTGGATTTTAGCTTCCGCTCCTGTATCCATGCTGGCCATTAGAATGACCAAAGCTAACAGCAAGATATATAGTTTGTTGCTGTCCATTCTGTGGCAGCTAGCAGTAGAGTAGTGTAGGGTGTTGTGTTTGATCGCTTTAAATGGAAAGAAACGAATTGTGTTATGATTAACTTTGATTTCATTGATTTACAAAAAATTATAATTTGCATGAGAGTCATTACAAGTCAAGCGGTACGATTTTTGACCTCGATAGCTGTGATTGTTTTGCATTCTTCTCATAAAAATATTGTATACGTATTTCAAAAAAAAAAAATTTTTTTCACGAGATATGACCAATTCAACAGTGAAAAACATTCTACTTCTTTCAAAAGATTGTTTATTCAACCGCCTATAACTCCTGAAAGACTCTGCCGATTTTAATGTGCTATAACTTGTTTTGAAGGTAATTTCAATTAATTTTACATTATTATTGAGGTGTTGTGTTATAGCAGGGTTTGATTTTTTAAAGTTTTTGCAATTTTAATTTTTTATTATTATTTTCGAAATGATTACACCAATTCATTTTGTTGAAATTTTAAAGTAGTGTACTTAGGTCTATTTTTTAAGCGACTGTGTGTATTTGAAAGTGGTGAAATGGTGGCTTCTACATTATATATTTTACTATTTTTTTTTTGATTTATTTTTTACAAAATCAACCAGTATTACAGTGAAGAATTATGTATGAAAATAAATTAAAATATTTTCATACTTTTGCCGTACATACAAAGATGATGTCAAGTGAAAAAGAAGAATATCTGTTATTCATTCATAAGCCCTCATTCGAAAATGAGTTTTTGATGCCAAACTATTCTCAGATTTGGATGCCATCTGTCATATAAATTTGGAGAATATTTTTTTCTAAAGCAATATTTTTAGAGTGATCAAACCCAAGATCGAAAACCGGGTTTTGCATCTCAAAGCGATCGTCGGGTTTTTTAAATCACAGTTTTTAAAAAACCGGGGTTTTGGGGGTTCAAACCCCCCCCCAGAGAGGTTTAGAACATATACTTTTTTAAACCTTCTAGACTTTCTGAAGCAATAAAATATAGAATTTTTAATGTCTTTTTAAAATAATTCGTCTGAAATGGTAATTTTGCAGTAAAATCACGAAAACACGAAAATTACATAAAAAATCGTGGACACATTCTTGAATTTCGGACAAAGATTATGAAAAAGGCAAACAAACTAAACGAATTGTGCCAATTTCAAGATTGTTTAATGCTAATTTCGCTAATGGACACCAAATTGTTCCCAAATTTTCATTTTTATTAACCGATACCACTTCTTGACATTCGACTAGCGCTATATCATATGAACTTTTAATTGTGGACTGCAATAAAAGTTTGGAAATTTAATAACAAAATCGTTTAGTAATTTTAAAAAAGTGTAGATAAGAATCACTATGATGTCATAATGAAATCTAAAATATTCTTAATAAAAGCAAATAATTTGCTTGATCCTTGTAGAGCGCTAAGATGTAACATTTGCGATTGGACATTTTTATGGAGCTGTATCTAAATCTGAACCGATGTGTCCTATTTTCATCACAAATGCAACAACAACGGTTTCTGTTACTTCCAATGTTTTGGGAGTTTGCAATTATAATACAAATCCATTCCGACAAACGAAGAAAACTGTTTGATATACATAAACTTATTTATCTTTGTTCATTTACAACAACTGATGACATGTTTACCGCAAACAAACTAATTTTTCCCAAAAAAGAAACTGAAAAACGATGTTCACGTGTCTAAAATTTCGTTTCTACGAAATGCATTTTTTCTCTGCGTCTCTGGTTTGAAATCTACTTTAAAGTTGCGAAACAATAAGAAATGAGTTTTAACTTACTAAAATCACTTATATTTATCACTTATGTCAATTATTTTTCAGAGTTACTATTTTTTTGTACATATGTAACAAGTATTATTCAGAAGAGAAACAAAAAATTTAGTAACTTGGTTCTACATAGGAAAACTAAACTCTAAAATACCAATTATTTGTTTTTTTGGAATTAAAATTTCTAGTTGTTTCTTCTTGAAAACTGTATTTGTTATTCGAATTTATACATATTTAAGATTATAAAAATAAAGAAACATTTCCAAATATTTTTTATTTAATCGGAATATGCGTATAAAGATTTTGAGTAAACATCCTGTTACTCATATCCTATATACTAAAAACTCCAAAACTCTTTAGCCATCCTATTTAGACCCATACTTCGTCAAAAAGCATATCCAATTTTCTGCATTTATCAAAGAAAAAATGCGGGACTGAAGGGTTTATCGCCGAGGAATTTGATCGTTTTTGTGTAATATTTCTTCAAAATATATATCGAGGGCTTATATCCAAAAGTGGCTATGAACCATTTTCTCGAAAATGAGTTTTTGATGCCAAACTATTCTCAGATTTGGATGTCATATAAATTTGATTTTTTTCTAAAGCCATTTTTTTAATTTTCTGATTTGGATATCCCCTCGCACGTTAGTTTGTGACTGCATAAGTGGCTAGGGACATAAAAATAATAGAAATAAAATAGTTCAACAATGGAGCAGCATAAAACCGAAGGTTGTAATTCGCTACAACGATTCTGTTTAAAACATTTTTCTATATTTAGGGCATATCGTACTAGCAAATTCCATCATTACGCGGTTAATAGCATTTTGGTTCCCAAGTTATCAGGCTACAATAGGATAAATAGTGGCTGTAAAGTCAAAAATTGTGAAAAGTAGCTTTAGAAAAACCCGCGTAACTTTTTATCATATTGAGAATACCAAAATATGTTTATGGCATATGATCGCTGACTTCATTGGAATTTTCAGAATCCTGAACAAAGAAAGTTTAAATATAAGCAAATGCAACCGCGAATTCTGTGTTTTTCAACAATTGCAGCGATTTTCGCGACTGGCTACATATATGTTACAAACGACATTGGTTCTTAATACACAAACAAAAATTCAGTCGGATCCGTTGGCTAGATAGCAAGAAAATCCAAAAACAAAAATGTCATGCATGGACATCATTTTAGCCATATTTCCCGCGAAAATGAAAATTTTATAAAAATATTCAATTTGTATTTTTATTTATACCATGCACTACCACAATATCCACTTTTTGTAAAAAAATTGGAAAAAGGGATAAAAATGGTACCAATCTACCGGATGAAGCTGGAATCTTTAAATTCCCTGTGTACATCCCAGAAAATGGGTTTTCTACACAACATTGCCAACATTTCATAAAAACACGTTATCGAGTTTACAATAAGTCTTATTTATATATTTGAGCACTAATGGCTATGTGCTTATTTCAACATTCATAGTGCACAATTTTAAACGTGCGAAAGTGGCTATGAACCATAAAACCGCGAATAATAGAAAATTTCGAAAACTATTAGTAATCTTCTTTAGATTAGAAGAATGATTCATAATTACTGTTAAAATTAAGGAGTAAATCAGTTTTTTCGCTCTCCTGAAAAATTGTTTTTTTTTTTTGTTAATAGCCACTTACTAGTTCAGCATTAACAATTACTTGAAGCATTACCCCTCAAAATGTTAAATTTTATTTTTTTATTTTAAATGGGGAAAACTTGAAATGGTTTTACAGTTTGAACTATTTTTAACAGTATGTCTCGCAAAAGTATGAAATTAATTATTAGAATATGTATATCCTTTGGAAAATAAAAGTCCTGTAAAAAGGAGAACATGTTATTGACCAAAGCATGTACATATTATTACGGCCCTATGCTCCTCTTAGGAACCATGGGAAAATATAGTTATTCGAATACTCTGGCGTCCGCCACTCGTTTGAGATCGAACAAGAATTGCAACAATGCACTATGGGTCGACTTAGAATCACTATCTGCAGCGACTTAGACATGCCTGTCGGCCTGTCCATCTTTTCGGCATAAATCTAGTTTAAGTGCGATTCTCAGAATTGTTTCAAATTTTCACTATAGATAGAACTTTTTGATCTAAACACAACAAAAAAATTTGGCGCTACGGTCAACTTTTCGAGATTGGGCCTTGAAAGTTCGGATATATAATTTGAGCTATAGTCATCATTCCTGATCCGATCGGGTCGATATATATATCGTTGGAAAGCTTATTGAATTTACTATAAGATAGCAGAAAAACGTTAAAATCATTAACCCATCGGGAGCCAGCGTTAAAAAAATCGACATTATCGGAAATAGGTCCTATATTGAGGTACGCCATCGTATATATAGGTTTATAATCAAGACTTCCAGCTTTCTTTTAAGGTAGTTTGCAGCTCCTTAACCCTCTTGGAACAGAAGATATTCAACTTCAAAGATGTCCTATGATTTAGTTATCGATTTCTTAATCAATTACGAGCCAACCATATTCTGACTTTGTTTTACAAACTTCAGAGTGTTTTTTTTTAATTTTTACAAAATATAAATTTTGAATATAAATTTAGTCTGCGTAGCCGGTTTTGGACATACCCCAGAGGAGAAAATCTTAAACCCCGGCCGAAGGCCGGCTACGCAAGAAAACTTTAGTCTGCGTAGCCGGCTTTGGACATATCCCAGAGGAGAAAACCTTTAACCCCGGCCGAAGGCAGGCTACTCAAAAAAACTTCATGTTTCTGTCTGCGTGTTTACATATAAACTACTTTTAGGATGTACAATACATCCTCATGTGTAAACACGCCTACAGAAAATCAAATTTTTGCAATTATTGCAGACTTTCCCAAAAACATTATTTTGAAGTTGAATATTTCCGGTTCCAGGTGGGTTACGATTCCGTAACCCACATTGAAAGAAAGCTTAAAGTGTAGGCTATAAACTGATATTAATCATCTCTTACCTCAATATCGATCACATTTCCAGATAATGTCGATTTTACAAAAAAAAATCGGATTCAAAATTCACTTTTTTAACGCTGGCTCCCGATGAGTTAATGATCTTATAGTAAATTCAATAAGCTTTCCAACGATATATATATCGACCCGATCGGATCAGGAATGACGACTACAGCTCAAATTATATATCCGAACTCTCAGGGCCCCGATCTCGGAAAGTCGACCATAGCGCCATATTTATTTTTTTTTTTGAACATCGCCATTAAACTAGATTTGTTCCATATTTTCTTGTTATCAAAGTACTGGTCACAATTATTGTGTGATCCCGACGAACGCTATGTAATTTGAAAATAATCGCTTCAGATTTAGATATAGCTCTCACACAAATATCTCCCTCGATTTCAATTTTCTCTCTCTCTATAAAATACATATTAAACAAATTTCGTACTACATACATCCACCACTGGAGGGGGCTATACAAAGATTGTCATTCCGTTTGTAACACCTTGAAATATCGACCTGAGCCCTTATAAATTATTAATATTTTTGATCGTCATAAAATTCAAGACGATCTGACCATGTCCGTCCGTCCATCCGTCTGTTGAAATCACTTTACATGAAAGCAGCTAGGAGGTCCAAATTTTCGATAAATGCATCTTATAGTCGTAGATCGGTTGGGATTGCAACTGCGCTAAAGCGGTCCGAAGGGAAAATTTTTCCCCACACAAGGTCTAAAAATACTTACAATAACCCCTAATATTTAGACTATTTAGTCATGTTTTCATACCCTCCACCTCCAGGATGGGGATATAATAACATTGTCATTCCGTTTGTAACAACTTGAAATATCGACCTGAGACCCAATAAAGTATATATATTCTTGATCGTCATAAAATTCTAAGACGATCTAGCCATCTAGATCATCCGTCCGTTCGTCTTTTGAAAGCACACTTGCATCTAAATGAAAGCAGCTAGGAGGTCCAAATTTTCCATAAATGCATCTTATAGTCGTAGAACAGTTGGGATTGCAACTGCGCGAAAGAGGTCCAAGGACTAGAAATACCCATAATAACCCCTAATATTTAGAGTTTTTAATATATAATAATAATATATAATAATAATATTGGTTCCTTTTATAACAAAAACGTGAACCATAAACTGATTCTTATTCGTAGGGGGAGAAATGGGGCAAAAGGGATACAAATTGTACTTGTCAAACAACAAAAGCTAGACACACGAAATTCAGCGTGTGCACTCCTCTAATTGAGTATATAAATAATAAAATAAATAATAATAATAAAAGTATATTTTCCAAATTCGTACTTAAATAATAGAAAAAGGGGATACAAATTGTACCAACCAAATGGCGGCAGCTAGAATAATGAAATTCGGCGTATAAATTCCTGCGACCGTTTAGACACGAAAATAAAGATATTTTTCGTTTATTTCAAGGGATACAATGGGAACAGAGGGATAAAAGTGGTACCAACTAAACGGTTACAGCTAGAATGATGAAATTCGTTATGTACATCCCTTTTATTACGTAGAGACACGTAAAATAAAAAGATTTTTGAAAGTCGTACTTTGAAGGGATAAAATGGGGAAAAGGAGATAGAAGTGGTACCAACCAAATGGCAGCAGCTAGAATCATGAAATTCGTTGTATATATTCCTCTGACTGCGTAGGTACGCAAAATAAAAAAGATTTTTCCAAATTCATACTTTTCTACATTTAAGGCAAAAATTGGTTGAATCATGAAGTTATCTTGTTATCTTGCACTGTGTACGTGAGAGATAATGATAATGAAAAAAAATTGTGTTTTTGGAATTAAAATAGGATTGAAATACAACCAACTATAGTAGGCACTATCTAAAGAGTGATTTTTTTGAGGTTAGGATTTTCATGCATTAGTATTTGACAGATCACGTGGGATTTCAGACATGGTGTCAAAGAGTATGTATGTATGCTTTGACATTTCATCATGAATCGTCTTACAAACGAACAACGCTTGCAAATTATTGAATTTTATTATCAAAATGCGTGCTCTGTTAAGAAAGTTCATTGCGCGCTTCCATTTTATGGTCAGTTTAATCGACCCACTGAAGCGGCTATTCGGGCTATTGTGACTAAATTTCGCACCAAATTTACATTGTTGGACATTAAACCACCAACACGCTTACGTAGAGTGCGAACTGAAGAAAATATCGCAGCTGTATCGGCCAGTGTTAATGATGACCACCAATTTTCGATTCGTCGCCGTTCGCACCAATTGGGTCTCTGTTACTCAAAAACGTGGAAATGCCAAAATTGGACTAAGCGGATGGACCACCTAAGACGCAGCCGCGGTCAACATTTAAATGAAATTATCTTCAAAAAGTAAATGTCATGGACCAATCTAACGTTTCAAATAAAGAACCGATGAGATTTTGCAAATTTTATGCGTTTTTTTAAAAAAAAAAGTTATCAAGCTCTTAAAAAATCACCCTTTACTAATATTTATGGTATTTAAGCTTGTTTGAAGATTGCTGTCTTATATTTACTTTTTTGAATTGACTTAAAGCATTATTTCGATATATAGAGTATAAACGTATTGGTTGCCTTGCCTTATAAGCGTGGTTTGAAATAATACAAATTTTATACTTATTATTTTTTCAATATTTGTATTTCTTTTGTTTTGGCTGTATTACAAAAATCACATCTTCCTGCAATATTGCTGCACTCGACTTCTGTAAAATCGGCAGTCTCTGTGTAATGCTATCCATGGTGGAGGGTATATAAATTTCGGTCCGGCCGAACTTAACGCTCTTTTTACTGATTTGTATTAGTTTTGCATACTCTAAGGCAAAATCATTTGTTTGAACTTTTTTTAATTATATTGAACTTATTTCAAATTCACTCTTTTCCTTGTAACAAGTTCAATTTTTCTCAGTTTAAGTAAAAATTGATTTGTTTTGAGGAGTAAATCAGCAAAATTGCCCACAGATTAAGTAAATATTGGCTTGATTTGAGTAAAAATTTACTTCAGCAAAATTTTACTTGGATTTAGTAAAAATTTACTTGGTTTGAGTGAAAATTTACTTAGAATTAGGAAAATTTCGGCAAAAATAACTAAATAACTAAATAACTAAATAACTAAATAACTAAATAACTAAATAACTAAATAACTAAATAACTAAATAACTAAATAACTAAATAACTAAATAACTAAATAACTAAATAACTAAATAACTAAATAACTAAATAACTAAATAACTAAATAACTAAATAACTAAATAACTAAATAACTAAATAACTAAATAACTAAATAACTAAATAACTAAATAACTAAATAACTAAATAACTAAATAACTAAATAACTAAATAACTAAATAACTAAATAACTAAATAACTAAATAACTAAATAACTAAATAACTAAATAACTAAATAACTAAATAACTAAATAACTAAATAACTAAATAACTAAATAACTAAATAACTAAATAACTAAATAACTAAATAACTAAATAACTAAATAACTAAATAACTAAATAACTAAATAACTAAATAACTAAATAACTAAATAACTAAATAACTAAATAACTAAATAACTAAATAACTAAATAACTAAATAACTAAATAACTAAATAACTAAATAACTAAATAACTAAATAACTAAATAACTAAATAACTAAATAACTAAATAACTAAATAACTAAATAACTAAATAACTAAATAACTAAATAACTAAATAACTAAATAACTAAATAACTAAATAACTAAATAACTAAATAACTAAATAACTAAATAACTAAATAACTAAATAACTAAATAACTAAATAACTAAATAACTAAATAACTAAATAACTAAATAACTAAATAACTAAATAACTAAATAACTAAATAACTAAATAACTAAATAACTAAATAACTAAATAACTAAATAACTAAATAACTAAATAACTAAATAACTAAATAACTAAATAACTAAATAACTAAATAACTAAATAACTAAATAACTAAATAACTAAATAACTAAATAACTAAATAACTAAATAACTAAATAACTAAATAACTAAATAACTAAATAACTAAATAACTAAATAACTAAATAACTAAATAACTAAATAACTAAATAACTAAATAACTAAATAACTAAATAACTAAATAACTAAATAACTAAATAACTAAATAACTAAATAACTAAATAACTAAATAACTAAATAACTAAATAACTAAATAACTAAATAACTAAATAACTAAATAACTAAATAACTAAATAACTAAATAACTAAATAACTAAATAACTAAATAACTAAATAACTAAATAACTAAATAACTAAATAACTAAATAACTAAATAACTAAATAACTAAATAACTAAATAACTAAATAACTAAATAACTAAATAACTAAATAACTAAATAACTAAATAACTAAATAACTAAATAACTAAATAACTAAATAACTAAATAACTAAATAACTAAATAACTAAATAACTAAATAACTAAATAACTAAATAACTAAATAACTAAATAACTAAATAACTAAATAACTAAATAACTAAATAACTAAATAACTAAATAACTAAATAACTAAATAACTAAATAACTAAATAACTAAATAACTAAATAACTAAATAACTAAATAACTAAATAACTAAATAACTAAATAACTAAATAACTAAATAACTAAATAACTAAATAACTAAATAACTAAATAACTAAATAACTAAATAACTAAATAACTAAATAACTAAATAACTAAATAACTAAATAACTAAATAACTAAATAACTAAATAACTAAATAACTAAATAACTAAATAACTAAATAACTAAATAACTAAATAACTAAATAACTAAATAACTAAATAACTAAATAACTAAATAACTAAATAACTAAATAACTAAATAACTAAATAACTAAATAACTAAATAACTAAATAACTAAATAACTAAATAACTAAATAACTAAATAACTAAATAACTAAATAACTAAATAACTAAATAACTAAATAACTAAATAACTAAATAACTAAATAACTAAATAACTAAATAACTAAATAACTAAATAACTAAATAACTAAATAACTAAATAACTAAATAACTAAATAACTAAATAACTAAATAACTAAATAACTAAATAACTAAATAACTAAATAACTAAATAACTAAATAACTAAATAACTAAATAACTAAATAACTAAATAACTAAATAACTAAATAACTAAATAACTAAATAACTAAATAACTAAATAACTAAATAACTAAATAACTAAATAACTAAATAACTAAATAACTAAATAACTAAATAACTAAATAATGTTCGTTGAAGTGAATCAGTTTTCAGTTATCCAAACATCGTTTAACTGAAAATGATAAGACAACATGATAAGACAGCTCACAGCTGTCGAAAGACGGTGTCTGCCAAGAGTGTGAGTGGCTGCGCTGTTGCACTGGCTTATCTTTTCCCCATGACTTCGCTTTCACATGAAAGCAAAACTATAAATACGATATAGAAGCTCGTATCGTTATCATCATACACTAAAAATGCTTTCTCCAATCTATATCAGAAATAAAAATTTTGGGAATTCGACCGCCATAAATCATTTCGGAAGTATCACATCCATACATATGGAGGAGAGTGCATTAGGTTGAGAATGAAACTAAAATCTCTGTTTTAGCCTTACTTTCAAATTTCTTTTAGTTTATTTGGTTGTTATCTTTTCAAATCTGAGACAACAACAACTTTATATTTAAATTTTTTCACCGACGAAGTTGTTGCAGTTCGCCTGATACGTTCCATTTTTAGGTTGAGTGGAACACGAGTAGGGGCTGGGAGCAATAAATATTTGGCATTCTGTTAATACCCTTATACACACACACACGCATAACTATGACACTTTTTAAATAGCTCATACATTTCGAGCTGTATCGATACTTCTTTCTTCTCCCACATACATATACTATTTGGAATTATGATCAATTTTAAGCTCTTTGCGTTGACATTTTCAAGTGACACTACAATTTCCATTCTCATGTCCTGATCACTACACAATTGTCGTCGTCGCCTAGTTTTCTTGTGTTTTTTTACTCACATTTAATTATCCGAGTTTCCGCGTTGCTAAGCGTTTGACAATTTCCAAAAAACTAAATTGTGTTTATGGAATGTTTGTTTTTTGGAAGGTTTGTGCGTTGTGCAAAATCTCCGCCTATCTTTATGCCCACTTTATACATATCTAATCAACAGGGTGTACACCGATATATTTACATACATATGTGTACTAGGGTTGGGATAGTGTTGTATTTGATTTTTAAGAATTCAATATGGAGACGCTAGAATCAACTATTTTGTAAGGTTCGGATTAGAAATGAATGAGCAAAAACGTGGGGGTGGTTGGGTGGTTGCAAGTGGTCGCTCATCGGGTTCAAAGGTGAGGGAAAGAGGGTAAAACACACAAAAATCCCCAAAACTGTCTCGGAGTCGCTCCCCGAGGGGTTAAATGTAAGACTGGTTCCCATTATTTTCCCTTCTCAACATTTTTTTCGAACACACATACCCGACTCCGTAAGGGGAATTAAAGGGAAATTAAAATTTTTATAAAATTTGTTCTGACCGCACTTACTGGCCTCAGGAAGCCGCTAGTGGAGTCAAATGTATGACCAGCCTTAAATATCTTTCCAGTCCCAATATTTTCTTAGAACATACCTTCAATCCTTAAGGTGACCCCCATACATTTACATTCATTTATTTGTTATATTTTTATGAAAGAAAGGCCCAAAACTGGCCCCAGGACACTCCTAGATGGGAGACACGCAAGACTGTACTCAATTTGCTTACCCAAAATTTTCCATAAACATAACTGTCCCCTATCTCCACTCCTTAGGGAGACATCCTTACAAAAACTAAATTTGTATAAAATTTTCTCCAAAAAAATTATAAAAAATAAAAAAGTATGGATGCCACCTTAATGGTATGCTCTGAGAAAATATTGGCGCTGAACAAATATTGGGTCATATATTTCACTCCACTTACTTGAGGAAGTTATTGCGGTGGTAGCAAATTTTATAAAAAAAGTTTTTGTCTGGGAGTCCCATTAAGCAGTGGAATATGTGTTGAATGTGTTCGGAAAAATATTAGGGAGCGAATACTATCTTATATTTAACCAGGCTAGGGGCATCTCCGGGCAGTTTTGGGACTAGATGTCATAGAAAAATATTAGAAAAAATAATTATAAAAAAATAGAAAATATTAATAAAAATAGAATAAACAAGTAAGTCGGGCGGGGCCGACTATATAATACCCTACACCACTCCCTGCGTTTGATTACTAAACCCATTTATTTCATGGGAGCAATTTTATGTAGTTCATATAAATTATACAGTTACTATAAATTCATCTTTAGTCATATTTAACGAATATGGTTAATAATATGGTAATTGATCCAATTACCCTAAAGTGAAAAAGTGAAATCGGTAGAGACATTTGTATGGGGGCTATATCTAAATCTGAACCGATTTCCTCCAAATTCAATACCGATAGTCCTTGACCAGAAAAAATAACTTCTGCCAAGTTTCATGACAATGGGACAACAATTGCGACCTGTAGAGAGCGAACAAGCTTAGATGGACAGCAGACGGACATACGGACAGACGGACGGACGGACAGACGGACATCGTTAAATCGACTCAGCTGGCCGATCGGTATACTTAAAGGTGGGTCTAGCTCGATTATTTCTTGGTGTTACAAACATTTGGCGCGAAACTAACTTATAATACCCTAGCCCACGAAGTGGTGTAGGGTATAACAAGTAAGGAAAGGCTAAAGTCGGGCGGGGCCGACTATATAATACCCTACACCACTCCCTTTAATGTAGTTCATATAAATTATACAGTATACTTTAAATTCATCTTTAGTCAAATTTAATGAGTATGGTAAATAATAAAGTAATTGGTCCAATTTACCAGCAGATATTCCGAGTAAAGTAAATATAACATGATATGGAAAAATTGAACAACATCGAATAATAAATACAGATTATACAGCGGTAAATGGATGAATCGGACGGATATTTGAAGGCATATAAGAACACTTGAACTGTGCCAAAACATGCGCCTTTATATTTCTCATTCACGGTAGGTATTCCTAGTTGAAACATATAATGATCTGCAAAATTTGATGAGGATCCGATGTAAGATGTAGTTTCTAGAGCTGTAATAGAGCAGAATGGGTTATAGCAAAGTATGGACATATATGCATCTCCCAAACATGTAAGGAAAGGCTAAAGACGGACGGAGCTAATAGACCCACTTTCTATCTCATTACAATTCAATTCGGTGAAAAAGTGAAATCGGGGAGGATATTTGAATCATGTAAATGTATGTGTTTGCCAAAAATGTTAAATCGGAAAGGATATTTGTATGGGGGTATATTGATACCTGTAACGATGTGACCCGCTTTCACCATGTATGTTTATTGGTGAAATATGATATGCAAAGTTTGGCCAATATCTGTTAAACATTCGGGAGCGACATTTGTATTGGAGCTATATCTAAATCTGAACCGATCTTACCCACTTTCAGCATAGGTGCTTCTAGTTCGATTATAAAATGTTGTGCCAATTTTAAAGCAAATCAGGTACAACATGTGGTTTCTAGAGAGGATAAAGTCAAATCGAGAGCGACATTTGTATGGGGGCTATATCTAAATATGAACCGATCTTGCCCAATTGTTGCATACGTGTTTCTAGTTCGATTATAAGATGTTCTGCCAAATTTAAAGAAAATCGGGTACAATATGTCGTTTCTAGAGCGGAAAATGCTAAATCGGGAGCGACATTTGTATGGGGGCTATATCTGAATCTGAACCGATCTTGCCCAATTTTTGCAGACGTGTTTCTAGTTCGATTATAAGATGTTCTGCCAAATTTAAAGAAAATCGGGTACAATATGTCGTTTCTAGAGCGGAAAATGTCAAATTGGGAGCGACATTTGTATGGGGACTATATCTAAATCTGAACCGATTTCCTCCAAATTCAATACCGATGGTCCTTGTCCAGAAAAAAATAAATTCTGCCAAGTTTCATGACAATCGGACTACA
Source organism: Polietes domitor (assembly GCA_947397865.1). NCBI lineage: Eukaryota > Metazoa > Arthropoda > Insecta > Diptera > Muscidae > Polietes > Polietes domitor. Next base: position 78,426,445 of record OX377619.1, on the reverse strand, counting down.
ATTGCGACCTGTAGAGTGCGAACAAGCTTAGATGGACAGCAGACGGACGGACGGACGGACGGACAGACAGACATCGTTAAATCGACTCAGCTGGTGATTCTAAGCCGATCGGTATACTTAAAGGTGGGTCTAGCTCGATTATTTCTTGGTGTTACAAACATTTGGCGCGAAACTAACTTATAATACCCTAGACCACGAAGTGGTGTAGGGTATAAAAATATGGGGACCTCCTTAAGGGCTGAAGATACAAGGTAGATACATAAGTTCAGAGAAATGGGGGTTGAAACAAATATTTGGGAGGGTCATAAATTTGCCGGTAGGGGCATATTTTATAAAAATACACTTTTTGGGTTTTTTTTTTGTTAACCCCTTTTCCCCATTTTATTGACATTATCAACTACAAATAAAATTTCTTTTATAAAAATCAAAGGTGTATTTTTATAAAAAATAAATAATATATTTTTCTTAGGATTTTCGATAAAATATAAGTAATTTGCTGGTGTTAAGTTCGGCCGGGCTGAACTTTATCCCTCCACCATGGCTTACATTCCACATAGGATGTCGATTTTTACTAATAGCCAAACCAAACAAATAATTTTATAAATAAATATAAAATTTTAATTAATTTAAACCACGCTTATAAGGCAGGACTAACAATATTTTTGTACTGTATAAAGGGTGATTTTTTAAAAGTTTTTCAAAAAAAACACATAAAATTCAGAAAAATGCATGAAATCTTTATTTGAATCGATAGTACGGTCCATATAATTTAATGTTTGAAGATTATTTCATGCAAATGTTGACCTTGACTGCGCCTCAAATGGTCAATCCGCTTAGTCCAATTTTGGCATTTCCACGTTTTTGAGTAACAGAGGCCCAATTGCTGCGAACGGCGACGAATCGATAATTGATGGTCATCATTAACACTGGCCGATACAGCTCCGATATTTTCTGCAGTTCTCTAGCACTCTACGTAATCGTGTTGGTGGTTTAATGTCCAACAATGTAAATTTTCTTTCTTAACAGAGGACGCATTTTGAAAATAAAATTCAATAATTTGCAAGCGTTGTTCGTTTGTAAGACGATTCATGGTTAAATTATAGACCAAAGTGAAGATGTTTGACAGTGAAACAAAACACGAAACGTGCGTCAGCTGTTTAAACCAGTGTTGTCAAAAAGATAATAGCTAAAAAACACCCTTTATATATCGAAATAATACTTCAAGTAAATTCAAAAAGTTAATAAGGAAGCAATCTTTTAAAAATCATTATCTACAGTCCAAAGGTGCAAATGTTGAAAATCTGTTACACGCACTCAATATAACACATGATTCTACCCATTTTTGCTGTAAAAGTTATAAAACTAGAAATTTGGAAAAAAATTTATATTTTGCACGTCTATACCGTCAGATGAATGTATATAACAATTATAAAACAATTGTAAAAACATGATCCAATATCAAGTAAAAGTGGATCCCATTACCCAGGATAGAGACAATTGTGTGGGAGGTACAAGAAGGGGCGTGGCTAAAGCGTAAGTATTTTTCTGGTTTAAAGTGATTATAAAAACATTTTTAAATATCAAATTGCAAATGACCCGTATGGATGTTATATCGGTTTTATTGTAACCAAAGTTTATGCCACTTTGTGTGTGAGGTACCAGAAGGGATGTGGCAATAGGGTCCATATGTGTCCAAATATATCTTCTATAAAAGCTTTGCTAAATATCAATTTTCACAGTATTCCGATCATCTGTATAGAAGTTATAACAGCTTAAATTTTACGTAGTTTAGGGTGATTTGTGTGGGGGGTACTAGAAGGGGCGTGGCAAAACTCACCATACTTAATACACTTACAGTGATTATAAAGACATTATCAAATACCAAAATAAAGCTGATTCCCAATATCCGTGTGGAAGTTACATTAGTTTTAATTTAACATTGGAATATGGGTCATTTGTGTGGGAGATATCAAAAGGGCGTGGCAATTTCACACATCTTCAAATTTAAACTAAGTTTGGGAAAAATATTATCATGTGCAAGTTTGTATTGATTCCTGAACTTCTTTCGAGAGTCGGACGGACGGACGGACTTGGGCCAAACAGCTTAAAAAGTCGTGAAACGGATTTGGTCCAAACATACTTGGCCTTAAGACACTCCTTCAATGCGTTACATCGGGCGGAGCCGACTATATGATACACTCCACTTTCTATCCTATTACAATTCAATTTGGTAAAAAAGTGTTGTTTGAGTTTGACAAAAAATGTTAAATCGGAAAGAACATCTGTATGGGGTTATTGAAACATGGAACGCTGTGACCCACTTGTATGTTTATAGGTGAAATATAATATGTAAAGTTTGGCCAAAATCGGATAAACGAATATCTACATCTGAACCGATCTTACCCACTTTCTGCATAGGTGTTTCTAGTTGTATTATAAGATGTTGTGTCAAATTTAAAGAATATCGGGTACAATATGCAGTTTTTAGAGCGGAAAATGTAAAATCGGGAGCGAAATTTGTATGGGGGCCATATCTAAATCTGAACCGATCTTATCCACTTTCTGCACTGGTATTTCTAGCTAAATTATAAGCTGCTGTGCCAAATTTAAAGAATATCGGGTACAATATGTGGTTTTTAGAGCGGAAAATGTCAAATCGGGAGCGCCATTTGTATGGGGATATATCTAAATCTGAACCGATCTTACCCACTTTCTGCATAGGTGTTTCTAGTTGTATTATAAGATGTTGTGGTAAATTTAAAGAATATCGGGTACAATATGTGGTTTTTAAAACGGAAAATGTCAAATCGGGAGCGACATTTGTATGGGAGCTATATCTAAATCTGAACCGATTTGCCTCAAATTAAATAGCGTTCGTCCTTGATCAAAAAAACTTACTTTGTTAAGATTGGACTATAATTGAGACTTTGATTACAACAATAGATGGACAGACGGACCGACAGAAAGACGGACATTGCTAAATCGACTCAGAAAGTGATCTGTATAATAAATCTGTATAATAAAAGATGGGTCTAACTCGTTTCCTTTTGGGTGTTACAAACAAATGCACAAAGACATAATACTCTCGTGGAGTGTATAAAATCATGAGGAAATACTTTTAATATTAAGGATATTTTCAGTGCTTGTGAGGAAAACAATGTATTCCCTGTGGCCAGATTTCGCCCATCTACAACTATAAGACGTAGACATGCAAAATTTGGACCTCCTAGCTCCTTTCGTTTTGATGCTAGCGTGCTTTCAACAGACGGACGGACATGGCTAGATCAAGAATATATGGACTTAATAGGGTCTCAGGTCGATATTTCAAGGTGTTACAAAGGGAATGACGAAGTTAGTATACCCCCGGCGGGGGGTGGAGGGTATAAAAATATATTTGTTTTTTTTTTTCGGTCCACCCTAGTGTAGTGTAGTAAATAGTTGGTAAAATTTCATTCATGTCTGAGGGAAGAGACAAAATTTGTGTATTCGCTTCACATCGAGTTACTCAACATTGAAAATTCACAGAATGAGGGCTTATTTTAAAGTTAATTGCACGAGCTTTTCATTGGCGGATCCACGTCCGCTAATGCCCAAATATTAGTATTTTGTGGGTTTTTCGCCAACTTAAAAATTCGTAGAAAATATAGTCGTATTCTCACTAAACTCTGGAAAATTTACGGTGGCCAACTAAGGGGTTATATTTGAAAAAAGGAAATATTTACTAAATTCAGTCGACCGAAAACAGTATTTTTCCAATTCGAATTTATACATCGATGTGCCTGTTCGAAATGTTGGTCTTATTCTTTTCCTTTCTATATAAAAATAGCAGAAACGAAATTTTGGCAGAAATTAGACCACGAAATCTGCAATCTGCACCTGCAGTTTCTGTGGTCCAATTGCGATACGTATTGATCGGACTTCAAATGAACTGCACTGCAGTGCAATCAAAAATAATTCGACTTTTATCTTCAGACACCTGTAGCGAGGAGGCGCATTTCGGATGCATGGCTATGACAACAAACAGACAAAATCGTCGTATATGCGACTACGCCAACGCACACCACGAGGCAGCATTATATCATTATGCTTGCCGGCGTAGTTAGTATTTCATACTATCTTATCGGGGTGGATTGTAATCATCGAATGCGTCGACTATTTCATTATTGGCATAAACAAACGACCGAACTAATTTTTCGTATGTCAAACAAGAAAACTGACTGCGACTTATTAGCGCCAGATCCAACTGTCTGTCGCAAATGGATTGGTGGAAACTATTCAAACAAAGAACTATGTACATTAGGCTGGGCCATACGCGAGCCATACAAATGGAAAAACAATGTTCAGTCACCACCACAAAGTAAAGTTTGAATTGTTTAATGATGATCTGCAAAATATTTCGTCACTGGGTCAATCCATTTGTTGCTGAAAATACCTCAAAAAATAATGTTTTTCCGGTGTAATTTTTTTTTACACTCCACGAGATATTATGGCTGTTTTTCTTTAAGACTGGATAACTAAGCTGCGATAACAAAAATCTAAATAAAATATTAAAATTTCCTGAAAATAAAAAATTCTTTTTGGTTTAAATTGGCGCCAAAAGCAATATCAATGTGTGTGTGAAAACAAATTTTGAAAAAATAATTTTGTGTTATAAATTTTTGACTTAGCCTGGATAATTATCCATTGTAAGTCAAAATTATGGTTATCGAGGCTATGTCCAATAAAGTCAACACAAAATATTTTTTTGAAAATTTCTTTTGATACATATATTTATATTGTAGTTGGCGACAATGTGAAAAAATATTTTTTATTTTGAGCAAAAAATTAAATTTTTATTAACGTTTTTGTTATCGCAGCTTGTTATGCCGGCTTAAAGAAAAACAGACCTATTATGTCTTTGTGCATTTGTTTGTAACACCCAAAAGGAAGCGAGATGGACCCATAGTTAAACCGATCGACTTAGAATCACTTTTTGAATCGATTTAGCAATGTCCGTCTGTCTGTCTACTTTTGTAATCACGATACAGGTTGCAATTGTAGCCAGAACCAAATGAAACTTTACACAACGAAGTTTTTCGGAATAAGGACGAACGCTATTTAGTTTGCAGAAAATCGGTTCTGTGTCGACCTGTGTCGTGATTACAAGAATAGATGGATAGACAGACAGATGGACATTTCTAAATCGATTCAAAAAGTGATTCTAAGTCGATCGGTATAATTAACAATGGGTCGATCTCCCTTCCTTTTGGGCGTTACAAACAAATGCACAAAGACACAATACTCTCGTGGAGTGTATAAAACTTACACGGGAAAAACATGATTTTTAGGAGTGTTTAGCTCACAGATCATCATTAAACAATCCAATCTTCATTTCTGGGGGGGTGACCGCTATAATTTATATTCGTGACCCATCCTAATGTACATATATCCAAATGCATCCAAAATTTGCGGTTTTGAAAGACCTTTTTGCTATTGAAGAGTTGGGTTAATTTGATATGATTAGCACGTATTGACGTTGGAATAGCAGCGAACGATATAATGAAGCATCGAAACGATAGAAATGAAATTCCCTACACCGTACAGTGGCTCCTAACCGAAAAAACGTACAAGTTATATCAAACATTTAAGACTAGCAATACCCGCTGCTTCGCGCGCCAGTTATTTGTTATTAGTTATATCCGTCTCCGTATTTATTTACATTTCTTTTGGTAGGCATAGATAAATCTAAAATAAATAAATGTGGAAACCTCCTATCAGATAACACACAATCACAGGAATGTGCTTGGCGTTGTCTAATATTTTAGCTGAACTCCCTTCGTATGTATAATTTTTACCATGTGCCACGAACCCTCTGACACCTTCCACACAAATTATCTTGTCCTAAGTAAAATTTAATTCCTTATAACTTCCGTACATATGTTCTCTGGGAGTGAGGGTATATAAAAGTCTGTTTAACCGACGAGGGTAAAAACGGCCTTAAGTTAATTTTATAAATAAATATAAAATTTGGTTTATTTTAAACTTAGGAGACAAGGTTGCCAATATGTTTATACTATATAAAGGGTGGTTAAATTGTAAGGGCCAATATTGAATGTGAATCACACCTTAACGTCAAGTTTTTTCTGCACTTCATATGACGTTTCGCAATTTCAGACTAACTCAATTTGAACCATGCAAAGATACACTCGAGCACCTCTCACGTTCGTCGTTGATGAACATTATGCACAAAGACTTGCATTTACACGCTTACAACGCGCAATTGACTCAAGAACTAAAGAGTCTTGACAATTCCAATCGTGGTTGATCAATTTTCGAAGAAAATCATCTTCAGTGATGAGTCACATTTTCACCTCAGTCGATTCGTCAATAAGCAGAATTGCCGCATTTGGGCGAATGAAATGTTGTGAAATATATATTTATTTTACTTTAATAAAATGTGAATGTTTCATTGGAAAAAATAAGCTTAACTCATGGTAAACAGTATGTTGACGATTTCCCGTGCTGTCCCGGGATCCCGGGAAATAAAAAGTACGGGAAAATGCAAACCCTAGTCGGATGGAGGTGTGCTGTCGAGGTCGCGGCGGCCATTTGGCCGATATTTTGTTCCATACATATTTTGAACCATACCAATATTATCATAATAAATAGAAATGACAATAAGACTGTATAACATTTTCAAACTTTTTCCAAAATTAGGGGTTCTGTAAATAAATTCTGAAAGAGGAGACTACAAAAATATACGTGTGTCTGCGTTTTTTAGATCACAACTCTAGCTGGTGTATAAAACTATGTTTTCGTTACATCTGAGGCATAGGATATGTTCAGCAACTTTGTAGATAATGATATAGCGAATATTTTTGTAGAACATATTAACCCTCAAAACACCATTTTTTGGATTTATTTTAACAAATTGTAAAAAACACCCCGAAGAGGGGGAAGGACGGGGATGAAATGTTCCACAAAAATGTTGGCCATAAAATTTTACTATATATGTCAGAACACACCAAAACTCAAAACTTTACACAAACTCCAAAAATCAATCAAATTAAAGATTGCCCATTAAGAGTTAATTTAGTTAGAACCCCCTATTTTGTGAGGTTCGGAAATAAAATTCTTGAGCCAAAAAATGGGGGTGGTGGGGTGAGTGTAAGTGGGCGCTCATCGGGGTCAAAGGTAAGTGGTAAAATACAGGAAAAGTCCCAAAACTGCCTCAGAGTCGCCCCAGAGGGGTTAAGTGTAAGACCGACCCCCATTAATTTTCCCTCCCCAACATTTATTTCGAAAACACATACCCCCTGTCCCCACTCGTTAAGGGGCTCCCATATAAAAAATGTTTTTTTTTTATAAAATTTGCCCCCCACCAATTTGTAAAGAAAACATAGTTTTATACAGCGATATGCTGCAAGAAGAGGCCAGAGTTGGGAAACTTTAATCGTCTATAAAATGAAATTCCGATGTGATCTAAAAAAAACGCCGACACACGTATATTTTTTGGTCTCCTCTTTCAGAATTCATTGTCAGAACCCGGTAATTATACCCTACACCACTTCGTGGGCTAGGGTATTATAAGTTAGTTTCGCGCCAAATGTTTGTATCACCAAGAAATAATCGAGCTAGACCCACCTTTAAGTATACCGATCGGCTTAGAATCACCAGCTGAGTCGATTTAACGATGTCTGACTGTCCGTCCGTCTGTCTGTCCATCCGTCTGCTGTCCATCTAAACTTGTTAAGAAGTTATTTTTTCTGGCCAAGGACCATCGGTATTGGAGGTATCGGTAATTTGGAGGAAATCGGTTCAGATTTAGATATAGCCCCATACAAATGTCGCTTCCGATTTGGCTTTTTCCGCCCTATAAAGCACCCGATTTTCTTCAAATTTGGCTTAACACCTTATAATCAAACTAGAAATACCTGTGGCGAAAGCGGGTAAGATCGGTTCTGATTTAGATATAGCCCCCATACAAATGTCGCTCCCGATTTGACTTTTTCCACTCTAAAATCCACATATTGTACCCGTTTTTCTTTAAAATTGACACAACAGCTTATAATCGAACTAGAAACACCTATGCTGAAAGTGGGTAAGATCGGTTCAGATTTAGATATAGCCCCTATACAAATGTCGCTCCCGATTTAACCTTTTCCGCTTTATAAACCACATATTGTACCCGATTTTCTTTAAAATTGACATAACATTTTATAATCGAACTAGACAAACCTATGCTGAAAGTGGGTAAGATCGGTTCAGATTTAGATATAGCCCCATACAAATGTTGCTCCCGATTTGACTTTTTCCACTCTAAAATCCACATATTGTACCCGATTTTCTTTAAAATTGGCACAACATTTTATAATCGAACTAGACAAACCTATGCTGAAAGTGGGTAAGATCGGTTCAGATTTAGATATAGCCCCCATACAAATGTCGCTCCCGATTTGACTTTTTCCGCTCTAAAATCCAAATATTGTACCCGTTTTTTTTCTTTAAAATTGGCACAGCATCTTATAATCGAACTAGAAACACCTATGCTGAAAGTGGGTAAGATCGTTTCAGATTTAGATATAGCCCCCATACAAATGTCGCTCCATATTTCATTTTTTCCGCTTCAGGAACCACATTTGTACCCGATTTTATTTAAAATTGGCACAACATTTTATAAACGAACTAGAAACACCTATGGTGAAAGTGGGTAAGATCGGTTCAGATTTAGATATAGCCCTCATACAAATGTTGCCCCCGAATGTTTAACCGATTTTGGCCAAACTTAACATATTATATTTCACCAATACAAATTTCACCCCATACAAATGTCCTTTCCGATTTAACATTTTTTGTCAAACACATACATTTACAGGATGCAAAAATCTTTCCCGATTTCACTTTTTTACCGAATTGAATTGTAATGAGATAGAAAGTCCGTCCGTCTTTAGCCTTTCCTTACTTGTTTGAGAGATGCACATATGTCCATACTTTGGTATAACCCAAATGGGGCACCATTCTGATATATTACAGCTCTAGAAACTACATCTTACATCAGATCTTCATCAAATTTTGCAGATCATTATATTTTTCAACTAGGAATACCTACCGTGAATGAGAAATATATAGGCCCATGTTTTGGACCAGGCCCAAATTGTTGTTATAGGCCCCCTTTTGAAATGTCGGCCCGATTCATCCTATTACTACTGTATAATTTGTATTTGTCTGTCGGATAATTGGATCAATTACCATATTGTTAACCATATTCGTTAAATATGACTAAAGATGAATTTATAGTAACTGTATAATTTATATGAACTACATAAAATTGCTCCCATGAAATGCCTGGGTTTAGTAATCAAAGCGATGTACATACGCAGGGAGTGGTGTAGGGTATTATATAGTCGGCCCCGCCCGACTTTAGCCTTTCCTTACTTGTTTTTTTCGTGTTGTACTGTTTTTTTATTCGAAAATCAACATCGGTCCTTAAAATTTAACCACCCTTTACTATAAATATTAGGGGTATTTTCCGTACTTGTGAGGAAAAAATCTGCCCTTTGGAGCGATTTCGTGGAAAATTCGGACCTCCTAGCTCCTTTAGATGTTAGCGAGTGGACGGACATGGCTAGATCATTTTAAAATTTAATGACGATCAAGAATATATATATATTTTATATGGTGTCAAGGTGTTACAAATGAAATGACAAACTTAGTGGTGGAGGGTATACAAAATGGACAAAAAATGACAAACTATTTCTCTTAGTCCTCTAAATAATTAATTTGATTTTGAAAAAAATCGACATAAAATTTAAATTATCCAGTTATTATTAAAAACGTGAATTACTTACTATAGAAAATATACAATGACAGTAATACGATTCATGAATCATATATTTTCCACAATTTAGCAATAACGAATTAGTTTTAGAATATACAAGAATTCATATTTATTTATCCAATTTTGAGAACGAAATAAAATGAATATTATTGTCGAATTTCAGTATCGACACCTGAGCTTATGGGAATTAAATTAGAAACATACAACATTTTTGAAAAAATAAATATTATTTTAAAGTTTTTTATTTAAAGCTTACAATTTGCACAACATGCCTGCATGTGGATTGTACTGCTAAAATACAGAACCTCCTACATGCCAACCAATTTGCAAATGAATTTAAGTTTAAATAATTTAAGTTTTGCCTTTGGGGGAATTTCAATTCTGCAAAGCAAACAGCAGAAGGAAGGCGGTTATGAAGCCCACACCACTATAACTGAGCCCGCTGGCGGCACTCCTATAGCCACCTTTGGGAGCAGGGCGACAAATCTCCTTCTCCACCTCTATTATATTGGTGCTGTTTTTCGGATCCGGTTCGTTTACTTTCTCCTTGTAGCACGCGACTAGGTAGGTGCACTCCTCTCTGTCCAGCGTAATTGTGTTGGTACTGTTGTTCGCATCTGTTTGATGGATTTTCACCTGATTGCAAACCTTTCGACCGTTTGCCACACTCGAATGCGAAGTATTTGGAGCAGGGCGACAAATCTCTTGTTCCACCTCCATTATATTGGTGCTGTTATTCGGATCTACTTGCTGCACTTTCTCCTTGTAACAGGCGACTGGGTAAGTACACTCCTCTCGCTGCAGCTCAATTGTGTTTGTGGCATTCTTGGGATCTGGTTGATGCACTTTCACCTTGTGGCAAGTTGGGCGATATTGGCGGGGAGTTGTGGAGCTGTGGTGGTGGTGGTGACGGATGTGATGACTCGCTAATACAAGTAGGGAGGAGAATAAGTGTATTTTAATATTTCCAATACAATACATCAATTCAATTCAATTTAATATGAATATCTTAGATTTGAACGATCTCGAGGTTAGTATTTTGTTTTATTTAGAAACTTCTAAAATAAACACGAACAAAAAAATAAATTTCATTCTATTAAATATAGATGCAAAATGGGTTTAAGCTAGGACAATATCCCAGTTCAAATCAAATATTGATTACAGAACGAAAGAATACAAACGAAAAATAACTAAAATAAACACTAATTTTCCTGAGGAAGTCTCTCATCGGCAGAGAGACGAAATATTGAAAATATATGAATATGAAATAAAATGCTAACCACGTGATCGATTAAATCTAAGGTCTGTCTTTTATAATTTATTATTATCCAAGAATAATCGAATAATTTAAGTGATACTTACTATAACCGATCGGTTGTGCCACTATAATATTTTGTGACGGAGTATGGTGAATGTTATTTGTATGTATGACATGAACTGGTTGCTGTTGGCCCGGATAACTGCCGTAATGGGGCTGTTGGACCGGATAACTTCCGTAGTGGGGCTGTTGGACCGGATAATGGGATTGCTGATGCACGGTAGAGTGACCAGCAGTGTTGGCAGTGTGCTGATGCGTTACGTGCGTTTTAGTCACTGGCGCCGAATCATGATGAACGGTGGTCTTGTGCTTCGTTTTTCCCGACGATCCCGATGAGAAAAAGCTTCCAAATGATTTAGAGCTGCCGCCAGTTTTGCCCTTTGTCTTACTCTTTCGTCGGAATTTGGCTTCAGCTCCCGTATCCATGCTGGCCATTAGAATGACGAAAGCCAACAGCAAGAAACATAGTTTGTTGCTGACCATTTTGTTGGAGCTATCACTGTAAATGGTAAGAAATGAAAGGCGTTATGCGTTAATTCAAGTCAACAACTTTTAGGTTTATAAATAAGAGTTAAATACACTCCACTTTCTATCGGAATACAATTCAATGCAGTAAAAAAGTGAAAACGGGAAATTTTTTTTTATGTTTCCTAATCACAGGCTAATATGACCTGGCCCAACTTGTCAAATCGAGAATAATATTTGTATCGGGGCTATATCCAAACATGGAATGAAGTGACTTTACTTTCACAATAAATTCTTCCAGTTGAAGTATAACGTGTTATGTTCAATTTTAAGAAATTCTCTGAAAATACGCGGTTTCTGGGGAACGAAATTTGATGAGAGCTATATTTAAATCTGAACCGATGTGATCATTTTAACCATAGGTGTTCCTAGTTTAAATATAAGATGTTTTGTCAATTTTGAAGAAAATCTGGTAAAATATGTAGATTCTGGAGCGGAAAAAATCAAATTGGGAACGAAATTTGTATGGGCGCTATATATAAATCTGAGCCGATCTAACACATATTTACTACAGGTGTTTCCAGTTGAAATATAAGGTGTTTTGCGAATTTTGAAGAAAATCTGTTAAAATATGTGGATTCTAAAGCGGAAAAATTCAAATTGGGATCGAAATTTAAGACATTTTTACCACAAGTGTTTCTAGTTGCACTGTAAGATGTTTTCCCAATTTTAAAGAAAATCGAGTAAAATATGTGGTTTCTAGAGCGGAAAATGTCAAATCGGGAGCGAGATTTGTATGGGGGCTATATCTAAATTTGAACCGATCTTACCCAATTTTTACATAGGTGTTTCTAGTTGGAATAAAAGTTGTTGTGCCAAATTTAAAGAAATTCGAGTACAATATGTGGATTCTAAAGCGGCAAAAGTCAAATCGGGAGCGACATTTGTATGGGGGCTATATCTAAATCTGAACCGATCTTAGCAAATTTCTGAATATGTATTTCTAGTTGGATTATAAGATGTTGTGCCAAATTTACAGAAAATCGAGTACAGTATGAGGTTTCTAGAGCGGAAAATGTCAATTCAGGACCGAGATTTGTATGGGGGCTACATCTAAATCTGAATCGATCTTACCCAATTTTTGCATAGGTGTTTCTAGTTGGATTATAAGATGTTGTGCCAAATTTATAGAAAATCGGGTACAATATGTGGTTTCAAGAGCGGAAAAAGCAAATCGGGAGCGACATTTGTATGGGGGCTATATCTAAATCTGAACCGATCTAGCCCGCTTTACCCACAGGTGTTTCTAGTTAGATTATAAGATGTGCCAAATTTAAAGAAAATCGATCACAGTATGTGGCTTTTAAAGCGGAAAGAGTCAAATCGGGATCGAAATTTGTATGGGTGCTATATATAAATCTGAACTGATCTGACCCATTTTCATCATGGCTGTTTCTAGTTGAAATACTATCTTATATTTGCCATATTCGAAGAAGATCTGTTAAACTATGTGGTTTCTAGAACGAAAAAGGTCTAATCGGGAGCGAAATTTGTATGGGAGCTTTATATAAATCTGAGCCGATCTGACCCATTTTCACCATGGGCGTTTCTAGTGGAAACATAAGATGTTTTGCCAATTTTGAAGAAAATATGTTAAAATATGTGGAATCTACAGTGAAAAGAGTCAAATCGGGAGTGGAATTCGTATGGGGGCTATATCTAAATCTGATCCGATTTTCTTCAAATTAAATAGCGTTCGTCCTTATCCCGAAAAACTTCGTTGTGCAAAGTTTCATTTGGTTCTGTCAAGAATTGCGACCTGTATCGTGATTACAAGAATAGATGGACAGACAGAAAGGCGGACATTGCTAAATCGATTCAAAAAGTGATTCTAAGTCGATCGGTATAATTAACAATGGGTCTATCTCTCTTGCTTTTGGGTGTTACAAACAAATGCACAAAGACATAATACTCTCGTGGAGTGTATAAAAATGGAACAATACACGCATCAACAACGCATTGCAATTGGGTCCTTGAGATGAATGAAAATGGTCCGGAATTCCATCGAAACATCATCTTGATTAATGAGGCCCATTTCCACCTCGGTGGCTACGTCAACTAGCAAAATTGTCGCATCTGGGGCTCGGAAAACTCAAGAGTTATTGTTAAGAAGCCCCTCCATCCTCATCATGTGACTGTTTGATGCGGTTTAATGTCCGGCGGGGTCATTGGGCCTTACTTTTTCGAAAATGAGGTTGTATCAACAGTTACGGTGAATGGATTGCGCTATCAAGATATGATTAATGATTTTTAATGGTCGGAGTTGGATGTTATTCATTTGGACAACGTTTACTTTCAACAAGACGGCGCTACGTGCCACACAAGCAACGGAACCATTGCTCTTTTACGGGAAAAGTTTCCGAACCGTGTTATCTCTCGAAGAGGTGATCACTTCTTCCTTTGGGGCCACGTGAGAGATAAGGTCTACGCCAACAGCCCAGCGTCGATTCAAGACCTCAAAATCATTTATCTCAAAAAATTGAATTTTTCTTTGAATACCAAAATAACACCTCTTGTTGGAAAACCCTGTACAAGAGGGGAAATCTCGCTCTTTGTCTGTTATTACCGGCGCAACGTTGGACAATAACAGCGAATTCTGCTGTTAAAGCCATCTTAACTTTTTACAGCAAAATATTGAAATAAGAAAAACAATGGATACGCACACAAATATACACGAAGATGATATATAAAGGGTGCTTTTTTAGCTATTATCTTGTTGGCAACACTGGTTTGAACAGCTGACGCACGTTTCGTGTTTTATTTCACTGTCAAACATCTTCAGTTTGATCTATAATTTAACCATGAATCGTCTTACAAACGAACAACGCTTGCAAATTATTGAATTTTATTATCAAAATGCGTGATGTGTTAAAAAAGAAATTTCGCACCAAATTTACATTGTTGGACATTAAACCACCAACACGCTTACGTAGAGTGCGAACTGAAGAAAATATCGCAGCTGTATCGGCCAGTGTTAATGATGACCATCAATTATCGATTCGTCGCCGTTCGCAGCAATTGGGACTCTGTTACTCAAAAACTAAGCGGATTGACCATTTGAGGCGCAGTCAAGGTCAACATTTGCATGAAATAATCTTCAAACATTATATTATATGGACCGTGCTATCGATTCAAATAAAGATTTAATGCATTTTTCTGAATTTTATGTGTTTTTTTTTTTTGAAAAACTTTCCTATAGCTTTTAAAAAATTACCCTTAATATCCATAGTTGATTGCTAAATTTTTGAAATATATTTTAATTTCGTAGCAAAAACTTATAAAAACAGTAAAATAACGACAAACAATTGTACTTGCAGAAGCTAATGTTATTGTTGTTCGGTTGCATAGCTCGGCCTCTCTACCAGTTAACAGACAAAGAGCGAGATTTCCCCTCTTGTTTATTTACGCTCTTTGATTCTAAGTTAATCTATGAGAGAATTCTTATTGTCAGAACTATATGGTGGAATCTTATTTTCGTGGAAGATCTTAACGCTCTAGCTCTTCTCTGTATGGGTCAATTTTACCCTTTTTCGAGAAAATCAAAAAAGTCCTTTCAAAAAGGAAATTTAAGGATTAAAATGTTCTGCAAAAAAATTGTCGGAAAATCTCTTCGGTGATTTTCCGACATCGAAGTTGTAAATAATGCTCTTACCGCTTAAATAGCAAAATTACACGCCTGCTTATACACCACAATTACTAGGCCTTATATTGGCCCATGTTTTTTGGAAGATCGATCTTTTTCCACAAAAAATGTGGGTATTTCGCTAGAACACGGTAAACTAAAACAAGTAAAGTAAGGCGGGGCCGACTATAAAATACCCTACACCACTCCCTGCGTAATATACCTCGCTTAGATTACTAAACCCAGGTGTTTTATGGGAACAATTTTATGTAGTTCGTATTTATTCATCTTTAGCCAAATTGAACTAATATGGTAATTGATCCAATTTTCCGGCAGATATGCCGCGTAAAGTAACTATAACGTGATCTGGATCAAGTTCCAATAACAAATACAGATTATCGACAGAGAGCCTATAACAATACTTGGGGCCTGTGCCAAAACGAGACTATATAGTTCTCATTCACGGTAGGTATTCTTAGTTGAAATATATCATGATCTGGAAAAAGAATGTGGGCCATTTGGGTTCTACCAAAGTATGGACACATATATTTCATTTTCATATTATGTATTGTTATTTGAAATCTATCCGCCAAATAACTTTTTTTTGAAAATGCTATAAAAAACTAATGAATATTTTCTCAAATTTCTTTTTTATTCGAAAGTGCAATCCTTCCGGTTAATAATGGAAAATAATTTCATTCAAATGGCTGCCTCGGGCACCCACAAATAATAGTCCAACGGTTGAATAGTTGAAAAAACGTTAGTTTTTAACGTTATATATAAAAGAGATGCGTTACTGACTGACTGACTTATCATTGACAAGCCCCTAGACCAAACGGCTGAAGCCAGGATCATGAAATTTTCAGGGTAGTTCCGAAATATGACGTAGACGTCGACTAAGAAAGGGTTTTGCGAAATTCGTTCTTTATATAAATATAAATGCATTTTGTACTTTTAAGGGTTGCGTGGGACAAAAAGGGATAAAAATGGTACCAACTAAAGTATTGCAGCTAGAATCTTGAAATTTGATGTGTAAGTTCTTCTGACCATGTAGAAGCGCAGTAAAATTGGATTTTCCGAAAATTATTGTTATAAGAGGTTAGCGGGACAAAAAGGGATAAAAATGGTACCAACTAAAGTACTGCAGCTAGAATCTTGAAAATTGATGTGTAAGTTCTTCTGACCATGTAGAAGCGCAGTAAAATTGGATTTTCCGAAAATTATTGTTATAAGAGGTTAGCGGGACAAAAAGGGATAAAAATGGTACCAACTAAAGTACTGCAGCTAGAATCTTGAAATTTGATGTGTAAGTTCTTCTGACCATGTAGAAGCGCAGTAAAATTGGATTTTCCGAAAATTATTGTTATAAAAGGTTAGCGGGACAAAAAGGGATAAAAATGGTACCAATTAAAGTATTGCAGCTATAGTCGTGAAATTTGGTATGTAAGTTATTCTGCCCATGTAGAAGCGCAGTAAAATTGGATCTTACAAAATTTGTACTTATAAGAGGTGAGCGGGACAAAAAGGGATAAAAATGGTACCAACTAAAGTATTGCAGCTATATTCGTGAAATTTGGTATGTAAATTCCTCTCACCACATAGAAGCGGAATATAAATGCATTTTGTACTTTTAAGGGTTGCGCGGGACAAAAAGGGATAAAAATGGTACTAAATAAAGTATTGCCGCTAGCATCTTGAAGTTTGATGTGTAAGTTCTTCTGACCATGTAAAGGGTGATTTTTTAAGAGCTTGATAACTTTTTAAAAAAAAAAAAAACGCATAAAATTTGCAAAATCTCATCGGTTCTTTATTTGAAACGTTAGATTGGTCCATGACATTTACTTTTTGAAGATAATTTCATTTAAATGTTGACCGCGGCTGCGTCTTAGGTGGTCCATCCGCTTAGTCCAATTTTGGCATTTCCACGTTTTTGAGTAACAGAGACCCAATTGGTGCGAACGGCGACGAATCGAAAATTGGTGGTCATCATTAACACTGGCCGATACAGCTGCGATATTTTCTTCAGTTCGCACTCTACGTAAGCGTGTTGGTGGTTTAATGTCCAACAATGTAAATTTGGTGCGAAATTTAGTCACAATAGCCCGAATAGCCGCTTCAGTGGGTCGATTAAACTGACCATAAAATGGAAGCGCGCAATGAACTTTCTTAACAGAGCACGCATTTTGATAATAAAATTCAATAATTTGCAAGCGTTGTTCGTTTGTAAGACGATTCATGATGAAATGTCAAAGCATACTGAGCA
Source organism: Polietes domitor (assembly GCA_947397865.1). Lineage (NCBI taxonomy): Eukaryota > Metazoa > Arthropoda > Insecta > Diptera > Muscidae > Polietes > Polietes domitor. The sequence continues at coordinate 78,408,900 of OX377619.1, read as the reverse complement.
TCTTTCTCTTTGACACCATGTCTGAAATCCCACGCGATCTGTCAAATACTAATGCATGAAAATCCTAACCTCAAAAAAATCACTCTTTAGAAGCGCAGTAAAATTGGATTTTTCGAAATTTTTACTTATTAGAGGTGAGCGGAACAAAAGGGATAAAAATAGTACCAACTAAATTATTATAGCAAGAATCGTGAAATTTGGTATGTAAATTCCTCTGACCATGTATAAGCGCATTAAAATTAGATTTTTCAAAATTTGTGCTTTTAAGGGGGACAAAAAGGAATAATGGTACTAATTTAAGTACCAGCTATAGTCGTGCAATTTTGTGTGTAAATTCCTCTGTCAAGCGAAAATCTTAATGGATTTTTTCGAAATTTATACCTATAAGGTGTGAGCGGGACAAAAAGGGATAAAAATAGTACCAACTACAATATTGCTGCTATAGTCGTGAGATTTGGTGCGTAAATTCCTCTGACAACGTAGACTTGCAACATAAATAGATTTCAAAATTTGTACTTTTAAGGGGAGAGCGGGACCAACAAAGAATAAATATGGTACCAACATTAGGATTACAGCTGGAATCATGAAATTTAGTATGTAACTTCCTCTGACCATGTAGAAGCGACATCAAAATGTATTATTTTTCGAATAGAAGGCTCTGCGGTTGTAATTTTTTGTAGAAAATGATAAAAAATATATATACGAAGGGAGTTAAGCTAAAACAGTGCACATCGACAAGCACATTCCTTTGACTGTATATGAGTGCTATGTTTCCAATTTACTATTTTAGAAAAGAAAATCAAATAAATACTATCCTAAAACAGAGACGGATAAAACTAATAACAAATACATGGCTTTTTCCCGTGCGAAGCAGCGGGTACTGCTAGAATAATATAATCTGCAAACTTTGATAAACTTTCGATGTAAAATGTGGGTCCTAGAAGGGTAATAATAAAAATGGGGGCCCATTTGTAAGGGCGCTACATTAAAAAGTGGACTCTTATAGATCACTTTCAAATTAGGTATTCTTAGTATGAAATATGAATATAATAAAATCTGCGAAATTTGATCGAAGATCCAATGTAACTTGTGGGTTCTAGAGCGATAATAGTTTAAACTGTGGGACCTATAACAAAACATTGACCCATATAGCTGACTTTCAAAATAGTTGTTTCTAGTCTAAATGTAACATTGTGTTGGAAATTTGATTAAGATCCGATGTAAAATGTGAAATTTGGAGCAGTAATATTGTAAATCGGAGGTATGTGGGCTATATCAAAACATGGACCCATATGGTCCGCTTTCCCTTTGGTTGTTTTTATTTCAAATATAACACGATCCTGAAAATTGTGTCATGATCCCATGTAAAATGTGTATTCTATAAACGTAATAGTGTAAATTATAGAGATATTTGTATGGAGGCTATATGTAAATCTGAACCGATTTCCTCCAAATTCAATACCGATGGTCATTGGCCAAAAAAATAACTTGTGCCAAACTTCATGGCAATCGGACAACAATTGCAACCTGTATAGTGCGAACAAGCTTAGATGGACAGACAGACATCGTTAAACCGATGATACCAACAAAAGCGCTGAAGATAAAATCATGAAATTCAATATAATATATGAAATATATAATATAATATATATATAAAAATATATAGTAGTAGACTATTAATATTATAATAATGAAGCAATGAAATTTATTTAAAAAAGTGTGCATTATAAAATATGCTAGTTCACTTCTTTGTAAGGTAGACAGACTCTAATCTACCGGTTATACTATGGAATGCACACAGAATATGTTTCCCTTTCAGAACGCCCCCTCCTAAAATTTAGTTTAGAGGAACAGTTTAGCATCAATACGGAAAAACTAGGAATTTGGACTCATTTCTAGTATTTAAGCTGAGTTTTGGGTATTGGTGTATTCATAGACTTATTTATAGTCGCATTTTATGGCAAATATTTTTGTAGAACATTTTGACCTGTTTTAGGGGTGTTTTTTGCCCTTTTGTGCAAAATTGTGATTCTTCATCATTATAATATTAATAGTCCTTTACTATATAAATATTAATAATGTTATTAGTCAGAAATCTTCAAAAAGGTGCTATATATATTATTAGGTAGAAACTATTTCCCTCAAGCCCGATTTTCCCCATTTGCAATTTCTTGATTCCATCTACAGCCTAAATGTCTGTACCATTTTGAGAGAAAACGTTGTCTTGAAGATCCATTATGTTTCAGAGTGGAATGTTCCAGTATCACTCCTTTTTCCGAGGTACGAATTTACAAAAACTCGTACCTCTTATTTTCCGCGTCTTCGTAGATAGACGAGTGCAAATTTTGAATATCATGATTCTAGCTACAAACTTTTGATTGTAGCAAAATTTAATTCAATTTAAATCCTTATGTTACGAATATCGGATCTCTTTATTATTCGCGTCACCGCAGTCAGAGAAGTGTAGCTGCAGCCGTTGCACAGAGGGCCAAAAATGGAGATTAATTCAAAAATCAAAATTTATTTTTTTGAAAATTTTTTATTATACGATTAAAGAATATAAAATTCTACATCACTGCCGCAAATATCAATGACATGTCTTGTATACTATCCCAGTTACACTGCCTGAAAGTCAAGAAAATTTTGAGATTTACACGATCAGTTGTGAAAAGTTAAAATTGACACATTTTAAAAGTTAATATCATTTTGCTCAATGATAAAAAGTAACACTTTGATTATGGAATCTTCAAGTTCAGTTATTTTAGAGTATTTTTACAAAAAAAAATTTTAACGAAAGCATTGTAGAAATATTTTTAAAAAATTGTTCAAAATATGTCTAAATTTAAGGTATTTTCAAAATATATGTGAAGTTTTAAATGTGAATTCTTTAACATACCGCCAGATGGCGAATTTCTAATTAAATTACGATGTGTTAGCTTCAATATTCCGCAATAACATGTTGCGCGTGTTTGCGCCAATTTATTTTATTAAATAAATTGTGAAAATAGTCACTCTTTATGGCAGCTTATACATTAAGTTTTATTGTACAACTGGAATTTAGATTATGACGAAAACTTAATATTTAAGCATTTTGCAATGAAAAATAAGTCATTTACTTAACACTTAAATGAAATAATTATTTCTCATGAAAAGCATTCACTGAAGCAGAATCAGGTTCCAAGTTTCACAATAAATCTTATTTTATAAACATCGCTATACAAAAACAAGTACGGAACGACTAAAGTCGGGTGATGTCAGTTATATGATACCCTGCATCTTCTACCCTATTACTAGTAATTTACTACCATTTCTAGATGTATTAAAATATCTGTGATAGTTTAATGCCGGAAACAATCGAAACATTGTCCTTTATGAGTAAATGTCAGCAAATCTGGTGCGACATTTGTATTGGGGCTTTATCAAACAATGGACTAGGTGCAATATAACGTTATGTGCCAAATGCGAACCAAATTGGGTAAACAATTTTGTTACTAGAGAGGAAAAGTCAAATCTGGAGCGACATTTGTATGGGAGCTATAGCTAAATCTAAACCGATGTGACCCACTTTCACCATACATTTATAATCTTATAATCCAACTAGAAACACCTATGCCGAAATTGGGTAAGATCGGTTCAGATTTAGATATAGCCCCCATACAAATGTCGCTCCCTATTTCACTTTTTCCGCTTTACAAACCACATATTGTACCCGATTTTCTTTAAAATTGGCACAACATCTTATAATGCAACTAGAAACACGTATGCAAAAATTGGGTAAGATCGGTTCAGATTTAGATATAGCCCCCATACAAATGTCGCTCCCGATTTGATATTTTCCGCTTCAGAAACCACATATTGTACCCGATTTTCTTAAAATTTGGTACAACATCTTATAATCCAAGTAGAAACACCTATGCAAAAATTGGGTAAGATCGGTTCAGATTTAGATATAGTCCCCATACAAATGCCACTACCGATTTGACTTTTTCCGCTCTAAAATCCACATATTGTACCCGTTTTTCTTTAAAATTGGCACAACATCTTATAATCTAAGTTAAAACACCTATAGTGAAAGTGGGTAAAATCGGTTCAGATTTAGATATAGCCCCCATACAAATGTCGCTCCCGATTTGACATTTTCCGCTCTAGAAACCACATCTTGCATCCGATTTTCTTTAAATTTGGCACAACATGTTATAATCCAACTAGAAACACCTATGCAAAAATTGGGTAAGATCGGTTCAGATTTAGATATAGTCCCCATACAAATGCCACTACCGATTTGACTTTTTCCGCTCTAAAATCCACATATTGTACCCGTTTTTCTTTAAAATTGGCACAACATCTTATAATCCAACTTAAAACACCTATGCAGAAATTTGGTAAGATCGGTTCAGATTTAGATATAGCCCCCATACAAATGTCGCTCCCGATTTTAATTTTTCCGCTTCATAAACCACATATTGCAACCGATTTTCTTTAAAATTGGCACAACATGTTATAATCCAACTAGAAACACCTATGCTGAAAGTGGGTAAGATCGGTTCAGATTTAGATATAGCCCCCATAGAAATGTCGCTCCCGATTTCACTTTTCCGATTTAGAAACCACATATTTAAATTTGGCACAACATTTTATAATCCAACAAAAAATACCTATGCAGAAAATGTTGCTATTGGCCCCCTTTTGAAATGTCGGTCCGATTCATCCTATTACTACTGTATAATTTATATTTGTCTGTCGGATAATTGGATCAATTACCATATTATTAACCATATTCGTTAAATATGACTAAAGATGAATTTATAGTAACTGTATAATTTATATGAAGTACATAAAATTGCTCACATGAAATAACTGGGTTTAGTAATCAAAGCGAGGTACACACGCAGAGAGTGGTGTAGGGTATTATATAGTCGGCTCCGCCCGACTTTTGCCTTTCCTTACTTGTTATAGTTGAAATATAACGTATTGTGCCAAATTTGAACCATATCGGTTATAATATGTGGTATCTAGAGCGAAAAATGTCAAATCGGGAGTGACATTTGTATGGAAGATATATCTAAATCTGCACTGATTTGCTTCAAATTTAATAGCGTCCGTCATTGATGCGAAAACATTAGATGTACCAAGTTTTGTTGGGATTGGATAATAGTTTAGACTTGTACTTCGATAACAAGATTATATACACGGTCGGATTATTAATTTATTTTCAAGGAAAAACATTTTTTCCACTAAACTGTACTCAAATTGGGTTTTCTTTTATTGATTATGGTATATATATTGAAAAAATATAAACATTACCAGACCCGAAGGCTTCCCCGAATTAATCTCCATTTTTGACGATTTCAACCCTCTGTGCGTTGGTAGTAACAATTTTTATCCCCAAAAAGGCTAAAAGTGCAAATTTTGAGAAAATCCTTTTTATTTCGCATCTTCACAGTCAGATGAAAGTACACACCGAATTTCATGATTTCAACTTCAGCGGTTTGGTAGGTACCATTTGTATCCCTCTTTTCCAATTGTATCCCTTAAAAGTACGAACAAAAATCTCTCTATTTTACGTATCTACGCAATTAAACGGATTTACATTCCAAATTTCAAGTTTCTAGCTGTTATCGTATCATTGTTACCATGTTTATCCCTTTTTGTCCCATTTCGCCCGCTAAAATGTGTATTAACTTTTTGGTGCTTTTACGGTACAAGAGGAATGTATGCAACAAATTACATTGCATATATAATAGAAAAAAATGCTTTAATATTCTAAATATTAAGGAGTACTTTAGTTCTTGTTAGGACGGCTAGGTCGTCTTAGAATTTTACCACGACCCAGAATATATATATATATACTTTGTGGTGTCTACGATGAATATTTTAAGGTGTTACAAACGGAATGACAAAGTGAATATACACCCATCCTTAGGTGGAGGGTATACAAATATGTTCCATCAGAAATTTTTTGCTGCAGACACTGTTCCACAGTGTCAGTTATTAAAAACTATAAGCATATGTGGGCGTATTGTTTGCAATAGTAAACACATATTGCCATTTTCATAAAGAAAATATAATAATTTCCCTCTTATTTGACGGCGATACTATCGAATATATGGAGGGTGGTGTAAGATTCCGGTCCAGCCCGATCGGACCGGAATCTTTCTTCTTTTTTCTTGTCTTCTTTGCGAGTTTTCATGAGCTTTACTCATTGTATTAAATTAAAATTAGGTGGTCTAAAATATTCCCGTGGGGGAATATTTTAACATAAAATTTCACTTTTAATTTCTCTAAAACAAAGCGATTGCGCATTGATGGCCGATGCTGTTAAAGCTGTTTTGTGTTGATTGAAACGCTATATGATAGTTTGATGATAATCTAACACTATGCGCCACGCTAACACACTCATACACAACTATGTGACATTTTAAATTTCGCTTGCTCGTTTTTTTTAATTATCTTTTTTTTTTGGTTAACGAAACTTTTTCAATTGTCACCCTTTAATTGAAATCCATTGCCATTGTAAATATTTTGGATGAAACAATAAAAATTCCATGCTCATGTCCCACGTCATACCACACTCGTTGTCTAGTTTATTTTTTCCGTTTCTTTGACTCACATTTACTTTTCGAGCTTCCGCGTTGTTACGCGTTTGGCGATTTCCAAAAAACTGAATTGTATTTTTGAGTCTCGAGATAGTCTTTTGGTAGGGAAGAATGGTTGTTTTGTGCAAAATCTCTCGCTATATATGCCTATACCCGCTTATGTATCCAGTCAACATAATGGACGCAGACAAAAATACCTACAGACAGACAGACATACATACATACGTACGACAAGTATCTACTATGAATACATAAATCCGCTGAATCTGGCAGACGGCGAGCGACTTCTTCTCTCTGGACAATTTTGTTCTCTTCGAAATAGCTGGGCTGCCGGAACAACGCTTTGTTATTAGCCGTGTACGCAAGGGCTCGTTGACCTTTAATAATCTAGCTTGTTAGTGTACGAACAAACAATAGGCGCCAGACTTGGCAGCATTGTCGCAAGGTGGAAGAAGATTGGTTAAAATACATATAGAGCGGAAAAAGTCAACTTGAGAGTGAAATTTATATGGGAGCTATATACATTAGGATGGGTCACGAACACAAATTACAGCGGACACCCCCTTGTTATGAAGATTTGATTGTTTCGTCACTGGCAAGCCATCTGTGAGCTAAAAGCTCCTGAAAACACCTCTAAAAAATATTTCGTCACTGTGTCAAGCCGTCTGTGAACTAAACGCTCCTGAAAACACCTCTAAAAATCATGTTTTTTCCCTGTACTTTTTTACGTTGGATTTTTGTCCAAAATTGTTTTCTGGGTCTATTAACCCTTGGAAGCACTTTAAATGAAATATGTTAGTATTATTGGACGTTTAGATTGATTTTTTTGTGGGTTTTCAAAATGACAGCTGCAAACATTTGCAACTTGTGTAAATAGAAGGAATCAATACCTGTCGAATGATCCCTAAATGATGAATATCGGACGATAAATGACGTAACTGACTCCATATTTGTGAAATAATTTAATACTGGAGATGGCTCTTTTTACAAAAGTGAGCGCTGCAGCGTCAATTTTCTTCCAATGTTTATCAAATATGCATCATTCGAAATGTATTGACTGCAGCTATTTATTTTCTATATAATAATGATATCAAATACGAAAAAGTTTTCAGTTGTCATTACAAAAAAAACGAAAAAAATGCTGTAAACGTCCAATAATTCTACCAATAAATTACTCTAAGACAAGAATCAAAATTTTTATTTAAAGTGCATCCGAGAGTCTATTAATTCAGAAAAAAATATTGGCCAAAAATGCAATGTAAAAAAAATACACGGGATAAAAATGATTTTTGGATGTGTTTTCGGTAGCGTTTAGCTCACAGCCTGACTCAGTGACAAAATATTTTCCAGATTATCATTAAACAATCCAAACTTTATTTTCGTGGGGTGACTAAAATTGTTTTTCAATTTTTATGGCCCACGACCCAGCCTAATATACATATGTATAAATCTAAACCGATCTAATCCACTTTCAGCATAGGTGTTTCTATATTAAATACATATTAGGTGTTGTGCCAAATTTGAAGCAAAAGCGTGTAAAATGTGTGGTATCTAGAGTGGAAAATGTTAAATCGGGAGCGAAATTTGTATGGGAGCTATATTTAAATCTGAACCGATCTGACCCATTTTCGCCACAGGTGTTTCTAGTTGAAAAATGGTGCGTTGTACCAAATTTGAAGAAGATCTATCAAAAAGTATGGTTCCTATATCGGTAAAAGTTAAATCGGAGTCGAACTATATGTAAATCTGAACCGATCTGACCCATTTTCAAAATAGTCGTTTCTAGTTGAAACGTAAGATATTTTGCAGAATTTGGAGAAAAGCTGTCAAAATATATGGTTTCTATACCGGAAAAAGTTAAATCGATGTCGAAATTTGTACACAAACATTATATAAATCTGAACCGCTCTGATTCACTTTCACTCCAGATGTTTCTAGTTGAAATATAAGGCGTTGTACCAAATTTGAAGAAGATCTGTTAAAACGTATGGATTCTATACCGGAAAAAGTCAAATCGGGAGCGAAATTTGTGGGGCAACTATATAAAAATCTGAACCAATCTGACCCATTTTCACAATAGTTGTTTCGAGTTAAAACATAAGATATTTTGCAGAATTTGAAGAAATGCTGTCAAAATATGAGGTTTCTAGAGCGGAGAAAGTCAAATTGATAGCAAAATTTATATAGGAGCTATATATATATTCTGAACCGACATGACCCATTTTCGCCACAGGTGTTTCTAGTTGAAATATGAGGCGTTGTACCAAATTTGAGGAAGATCTTTTAAAATGTGTGGTTTCTATAACGGAAAAAGTTTAATCGGTGTCGAATTTTGAATGCAAACTATATATAAATCTGAACCGATCTGACCCATTTTCACTACAGATGTTTCTAGTTGAAATATGAGGCGTTGTACCAAATTTGAAGAAGATCTGTTAAAATGCATGGTTTCTATACCGGAAAAAGTCAAATCGGGAACGAAATTTTTGGGGCAACTATATATAAATCTGAACCGATTTGACCCACTTTCACTACAGATGTTTCTAGTTGAAATATAAGGGAAGTAAAATATGTGGATTCTATACCGGAAAAAGTCAAATCGGGAGCGAAATTTGTGGGGCAACTATATAAAAATCTTAACCGAACTGGCCCATTTTCACAATAATCATTTCTAGTTGAAACATAAGATATTTTGCAGAATTTGAAGAAAAGTTGTCAAAATATGTGGTTTCTAGAGCGGAGAAAGTCAAATTGATAGCAAAATTTATATAGGAGCAATATATATAACTGAACCGACATGATCCATTTTCTGATCTAACCCACTTTCACTACAGATGTTTCCAGTTGAAATATAAGTTGATGTGCCAAATTTAAAGCAGATCTGTTAAAATATGTGATTTCCAGAGCGGTAAAAGTCCAGCTCTAGAATCTAGTCCCATACAGATTATTATACAGATCGGCCTAGAATCACTTTCTGAGTCGATTTAACAATGTCTGTCTGTCCATCCGTCCGTCTGTCCATCTATTCTTGTAATGAAACTACAGGTCACAATTATTGTCCGATCTTAACAAAAAATTGGCACAAGTAAGTTTTGTGGATCAAGGGCGAACGCTATTTAAATTGAAGCAAATCGGTTCAGATTTAGATATAGCCCCAATATTGCTATCGATTTCAATTTCTCCGCTCTTGAAACCACATATTGTATCCGATTATCTTTAAATTTGGCTTAACGTCTTATAATCCAACTATAAACACCTATGCTGAAAGTGGGTAATATCGGTTCAGATTTAGATGTAGCCGCCATACAAATGTTGCTCCTGATTTGCCGTTTCCGAATTTGGAAACCACATATTTTACCTGATTTTCTTTAAATTTGGCACAGCATATTATAATCCAACTAAAAACACCTTTTGTGAAAGCGGATAAGATCGGTTCAGATTTAGATATAGCCCCCATGCAAATGTTGCTCCCGATTTGACTTTTTCCCCTCTAGAAACCACCGATTTTCCTGAAATTTGATGTAACACATTATAATCCAGCAAACAATATCTGTGGTGAAAGTTGGAAAGATGGGTTCAGATTTAGATATATCGCCCATACAAATGTTGCTCCCACATGTTTAACCGATTTTGACCAAACTACATGGTGATTTCAGATTTATCAATTTTTTAAAATAATTTGACAGAATGCTTTATATTTTACCTTGAAACATACATTATGAATGTGGTCCATGATTAGGACTCTTACAAAAATCCTTCCGATTCCCATTTTTTGCGAATTGAATTGCAATGGAGTCGAAAGTAGAGGGTATATATATAGTCGGCCTCGTCCGACTTTAGTCTTGCCTTACTTGTTATTTTCAGGTTTATGTTTGACATTTGCAAAATACGCTCGAACAAAATTCGGAAATATTGCAAAATTAATTCCAAAGTAGACTCACTACGCAAACTTTAAAAAATTTACGTGGAAAATTTTCGTGTTTTCAGATGAAGCCCATTTTCTCATCTCGGTGGCTATGTCAATAAGCAAAATTGCCGCATATGGGAGACCACTGAGAAGCCACAATGCATCCACAACGAGTTTGACTATTTGGTGTGGATTTTGCTAATAAATGAAATTTGAAAAAAAAAATAGTAATGTTATTAATAGCCGATTCGAATTATGATTTCAAATGGCCCACCCTATATTTGTAGTCGTCGTTAGGGAAACATGTTTCCTTCAGGGACGATTTCACAAAATTGCGTGCATTTCATGATTCCACCTACAGAATTTATATATTTTATGGGGTCTCCAATGAATATTTCAAGGTGTTGCAAACGGAGTGACAAAATAAATCAATTAATGCTCCCCATCCTAAGGTGGAGGGTATAGAAGGTAACAATATTATCCAAATGTGGAACAGCCCTCGTGAAGAAGAGTATATGTGCCAATTTTTTTAAATATACAATTTTTAGATAAGTCTATTCGAAACTAGTTTTGTAAACAAATTTCATGAGCGCCAACACTTTTGTATCTGCTGTGAATTGCTATAGTTTTACCGACTTTTAAGTTCACTCTCCAACGGTGAATCACACATTAACATTTTGTGTGTGAAATACACGATCTACATTATGTATGTACATTAGGCTGGATCGCGGTCCATACAAATGGAAAAAATAATTTCCAGTCACCCCACGAAAAAATCGGTTCAGAGGATGTACTGACATAGACCACTTTCATTTTCATTCTTCTCAAAATTTAAAACACAAAATATTTTATTTCAATAAAATATAAAAAAATTTACAGGCTGTTCGTTTAGAAATTTTATATTGAAATTATTATTTACTTTTCAAATAATTTCATTTTATATGTTATTCAAATTATCTGAATCGTCTATAAATATATTTTTTTGTTTACATCACCACACATCAATGTCAGTGGATATAGTGTGATTTAGACCACTTCCAAACTAATGCTAAAGACAATTTTGGTGTGCATAAAATGAGAAATGTCATTGTAAGGGTACATTTTTTATAAATGTCAAAAATAGAAGTTCTTAATTAGAGATCTGATCAAAATAAAGAGAAAAATTGGGATAACTAATTTTTTTGGTTTTTTGACTTAGACCACTATCATTCTAACATATGTGGTATCATTCTAACATATGTGGTCTATAGAGCGGAAAAAGTCAAATTAACAGCGAAATTAGTATCGGAGCTATATTTACAGCTGAACCGATCTTGACCACTTTCTCCATAGATGTTTCTAGTTGAAATATAAAGTTTGTACCAAATTTTAATAAAAATTGGTTAAATTATCTGGTTTCAAAAAACGGAAAAATCCGGAGCGTAATTTGTATTGCAGCTATATAGAAATCTGAATCGATCTGACTCAATTTTACCACTGATGTTTCTAGTTGAAATATAAGGCGTTGTTCCAAATGTTAAGAAGATCGGTTAAAATGTGTGATCTCTAGAGCGGAAAAAGTCAAAACGAGAGCGACATTTGTATGGGAGCTACATATATTTAAATCTGAACCGATCTAACCTATTTTCACCACAGATGTTTCTAGTTGAATTATAAGGCAACGTATCAAATCTGAAGCAAATCGAGTAAAATATGTGGTTTCTAGAGCGGAAAAAGTCAAATCGAGAGCAACATTTGTGTGGGGACTATATCAAAATCTAAACCGATTTGCTTCAAATTAATAGAGGGGTTTTCAGGCGCGTTTAGCTCACAGTCACGACGAAATACTTTGTCGATCATCATTAAACAATCCAATCTTCATTTCTGGTGGGTGACCGCTGCAATTTATTCTCGTGGCCCATCCTAATGTACATATGTATGTATGTATATACACGAGAGTATTTGGTATATACTGTGAGAGAAGCTAATGTCGTTTAGCCGCCCAAAACTCTAATAACTATATGAAATCTAGTGCGAAAGTGAAATGTTTTTTTTCTACAAAAACTAAACGCAAAATTTCTTAGTAGTTCAAAGATTTCTGTATCCATCTTAAAGACTGTAAGAAGTCGGTGTTAAGATCTGTTAATTGACTAAAATTCATTTTAAAAATCCGATAAGAATTTTTATCTGTTTATGAGAATAAAATAATGTTCGAACACGCAAGAGATTATTAGGCAGCTCCAACGGTATTCTCGTGATAAGCGAGCGACCTCGCTTTATGCAAAGCTAAATACACTGATTTTGTCACATAGATTTAATTTTGCACAGTGTTACCATTTCACACCATAACTCCATGTGAAACGGCACCAAAAGCTGTATTTCTCAATTTTCAAAAAATATGCAAAATATGATCGAAAATCGGGAATTTTGTTATAAGGTAATTTTAAACAAGTAAATACAGCGTTAAGTTCGGCCGGGCCGAAATTTGTATACCCTCCCTCCATGGATTGCATTCCACAGAGACTTTCGATTTTCTTAGAAACGCAGTAATATTATAGGAAAATATAATTTTTTTTAATGTAACCAAAGCAAATCGTCACTTGAAATACAAAATGACGTAACCCACATTTTCATAAGTTTTCAGAAGAAGCAAAAAACGTTCACCTGCGAATTTCGTATTTTGTGAACAAATTCTATATTTTTGGCTGTATATGCCTATAATTTTCTGAGATTATGTAATTTAGTCATATACAAATAATAAAATATATAACAAAATAAATTTTATTGTAGAACTGAAATTACGCTACTTTAATGAAAGAAAATATTTGAATATTTTCCCTATAAAATTTTAATTTTTGGACGATGAAGTCCAAAATTTTTTCAGATTGTGTATTCTAGTAAAATATACCATAATCAATGAAAACTCAATTTACGAATTTTTGTTGTTACGTCATTTTGCATTTCAGGTGACGAAATACAAATAATGAAAAAATAATTTTATAAATTAATATAAAATTTTTATTATTTCAAACCACGTTAAAGGCAAGGCTGCCGATATGTTTATACCTTATATCGAAATAATAGGGCTGTTTTTCTTTAAGCCGAGATAACAAGCTGCGATAACAAAAAACGTTAATAAAATTTTTTTTGCTCAAAATAAAAAAATATTCTCTCACATTGTCGCCAACTACAATATCAAAATATGTATCAAAAGAAATTTTCAAAAAAAAATGTTGTGTCGACATTATTGGACTTAGCCTTGATATCCATAATTTTGACTTACACTGGATAAGTCCAGGCTAAGTCGAAAAATTTTAACACAAAATTATTTTTTCAAAATTTGTTTTCACACACACATTGATATTGCTTTTGACGACAATTTTAAAAAAGATTTTTTTATTTTGAGTGAAATTTTAACTTTTTATTTAGATTTTTGTTATCGCAGCTTAATTATCCAATCTTAAAGAAAAACAGCCATAATACTTGAAGTCAATTATCTTCGAAAAAATACCATAAATATTTGTAGATAGTGGATGCTACAGTTGGTTGTGTTTCCATTCTACTGTAAGTCCAAAAGTAAAAAATTTTGAAAATCCATTATCTAACGTACACAGTGCAAGATAACCTAACTTCCTGATTCAACCAATTTTGCCGTAAAAGTAAAAAGTACGAATTTGGAAAAATCTTTTTATTTTGCTTGTCTATGCAGTTAGAGGAATGTATACACCGAATTCCATGAATCTAACTGCGGCCATTTGGTTGGTACCATTTTTATCCCCTTTTTCCATTTAAACCCCAAAAAGTACGAATTTCGAAAAATCCGTTTATTTTACGTGTCTACACAATCAGAGGAATGTATACAACGAATTTCATTATTCTAGATGCAGCCGTTTGGTTGGTACCATTTCTAACCCTCTATTCCATTTTACCCCATAAAAGTACGTATTTGGAAAAAATACAATTAGAGGAATGTACACACCGAATTTCGTGCTTCTAGCTGCTGTCGTTTGATAGGTACCATTTTTATCCCTTTTTGCCCCATTTCACTTCCTACGAATAGGTATCACTTCACGGTGCACATTTTTGTTATAGAGGGAATGCACATATCCAATATTAAGTAAGCACAGACAAACATATTGAAAAAACATGTTTTAATACTCTAAAATATCAGGGGTTATAATGGGGGTTTTCATAAGTATTTTTAGTCGTTGTGAGGGAAAAATTTGTCCCTTTGGATCGATTTCGCCCAGTTTCAATCCCAACCGACGAATTTTTGGAAAATTTGGAGGTCCCAGCTCCTTTAGTTTATATGCTAGCGTGCTTTCATCGGACGGACGGACATGGCTAGATCGTCTTAGAATTTTAGGACGATCAAGGATGTATATATTTGATAGGGTCTCAGGTCGATATTTCAAGGTGTTACAAACGGAATGACAAAGTTAGTGTACCCCCATCCTGGAGGTGGAGGGTATAAAAATCGTGCGATTTACTCGCGTGTGTATGATTCTTAATTTTAAAAGATTATGGAATACTCTAATTATACCCTACACCACTTCGTGGCTAGGGTATTATAAGTTAGTTTTCAGCCAAATGTTTGTAACACCAAGAAATAATTGAGCTAGACCCACCTTTAAGTATACGAATCGGTTTAGAATCACCAGCTGAATGATTTAACGATGTCTGTCTGTCCGTTCGTCCGTCCGTCTGCTGTCCATCTAAGCTTGTTCGCACTCTACAGGTTCGATTGTCATGAAATTTGGCAGAAGTTACTTTTTTTGGCCAAAGACGATTGGTGTTGAATTTGGAAGCAATCAGTTCAGATTTAGATATAGCCTCCATACAAATATCCGTATAATTCACACAATTCATTACTGCTCTAGAATACACACTTTACATGGGATCATGACCAAATGTTCAGGATTGTGTTATAATTGAAATAGAAACCGCTCACGTGAAAGTGGGCCACATGGGTCTATGTGTTGATACACATACAAATGTACCTCCGATTTACAATATTACTGCACATTTTACATCGGATCTTGATCATATTTTCCACACAATTTTACATTTATGCTGGAAACACGTATTTTGAATGCCAGCTGTATAGGTCAACATTTTCGTATAGCCCCCATACAAATGGGCCCCCAGTTTACACTATTATCGCTCTAGAACCCACATCTTACATTGAATCTTGATAAAATCTTGCAGCTCGTGTTATATTTCAATAAAGAATACCTACTTTGAAAGTGATCTACAAAGGCCCACTCTTTAATGTACCGCCCTTACAAATGGGCCCCATTTTTATTATACCCCTCTAGGAGTCACATTTTATATCAGATATTTATCCAATTTTGCAGATTATATTATATTCACATTTCATTCTAAGAATAACTACTTTGAAAGTGATCTATATGAGACCACTTTTTAATGTAGCTCCCTTACAAATGGCCCCCATTTTTATTATTACTCCTCTAGGACCCACAATTTACATGGGAAGTTTATCAAATTTTGCAGTTTATATTATATTTCAACTAAGAATACATACTATGAAAGTCAAATATATGGGTTCTTATTTTGGTATAACTCCCATACAAATTGGGCCTCCATACTACTCTAATACATCTCTAGAACCCACATCGTACATTGGATCTCGATATAATTTTGCATATCATGTCATATTTCAACTAAGAATACCAACTTTGAAAGTGATCTATATGGCACCACTTTTGAATGTAGCGCCCTTACAAATGGCCCTATTTTAATTTTTACCCCTCAAGGGCGGAAATTTTACATCGGATTATATTAAATTTCAACTAAGAATACATACGATAAAAGTCAAATATATGTGTCCATACTTTGGAATAACCCAAATGGGGCCCCCACTCTACTCTATTACTCCATGTTGTTATAGGCCCCATTTCAATTGTCGGCCCGATTCATCCTATTACTACTGTATAATTTGTATTTGTCTGCCGGAAAATTGGATTCATTATCATATTATTTACCATATTCGCTAAATACGACTAAAGATGAATTTATGGTAAACTCTATAATTTATATGAACTACATAAAATTGCTCCCATGAAAAACCTGGGTTTAGTAATAAAAGCTAGGTATATACACAGGAAGTGGTGTAGGGTATTATATAGTGGGGCCCGCCCGACTTCAGCTTTTCCTTACTTGTTTAATAATAGATATCTTTATTTTGCTAACACATAAGCAAATGAAAAACGTTTCTCACTTACTCCCATTAAAACAAACAAATGTATTATTTAATTTGGAAGAAGGAAGTTTTATAACATATTTTGAATTGGCGTTTATAGCATTCGTTACCATTCCATTTCAATAAGGCCAAAAAGTAGCTAAGCAATTACAAATCTTTCGCAATGCATTAGACTGGATAACCAATATTCTGATATGTAGCACAAAGTTTATTGTTCCCATTATTATCACCAAAATATATGCAAAGTTTCCTTAAAATTTCCAAATCATTTCATCAATATAATATTTAGTTTTGTAAAAAAAATCATTTTCAATTCGGACATTTCTTTTTTGTTGACCTAGATATCGAATTCTGATTTTGGGTTAAATTTAATTTTTTGCAGCAAATAATAAAACATTTTTCTGTCGAAATCGAAAGAGTAGGACAGCAATACATGACACAAACAACCAATGGACATTGTGCACGAGCGATTTGTGGATATCCGTTCCAAACGCTGAACTGATTAACCTTATCTTAAACGTCGCAACGCCACTGTTGTTGTATGGAAAAGTCGACATCATATCATCATACTTGTCACTTTGTCAATTCTAATCAGCAAACATACAATGCGATCGAATGTGATTAATTGATTGCAGTATAAACGACAGCGAGACAACTTATTTGTCATATAACAAGATAAATATTTGCCTTATTAGTGCCAGGCAAAACTGATTTCAAAATCATCGTGGGAACTCATCAAACACTCACAGATCGACCAATCGAAATTGCTGGAAATTTTTGTAATCGTACCTATCCCTACATATCACAAAACTGGCCCCAAAGTGTGAATAAATTCTTAATTCACTTCTCATTTCAACACAATACAATATAAGGGCTGTTTTGTTTTAATAAAGAGTTAATATTTTACTCAAAATAAAAATTGTTTTTTTCTATGTCTCCAACTACAATATAATTTTCTATCAAAAAAAATACCAAAAAATATTTTGGACTTAGCCTTGATAGATAATCATACATTTGACTTACACATTTTAACATACAAAATTTTTTTAACGTCAGAATTTTTTCACACTCTGGTCGATATTGCTGTTGGCGACAACTAAAAAAATTGAGTGAAAGGTCAATGTTTATACCCGCCACTAGGGTATTAAGTTTTTTGTGCATTTCTTTGTAACACTCAAAAGGAAAGGAGATAGACACATCGTTTATTATACAGATCGGCTTAGAATTACTTTTTGAATCATTTAGCAATGCCCATCTGTCCGTGCGTCCATCTATTTTTGTACTCAAAGTACAGTTCTCATAAAAATTTCGCTCCGGATTTGACATTTTGATTGTTTGAATTGTTTAATGATGATCTGCAAAATATTTCGTCGCTGGGTCAAGCCACCTATGAGCTAAACGCTCCTGAAAACACCTCTAAATATCATGTTTTTGTTGTGTTGTTTGTTTGTTGTGAGAACCATTTCCTTAAAGAGACCGGGTTTGATGCTAAAAAGTCGATGCGAACAGGGTGGAAATCATGATACTGGTAGTCTGCAGCCAAGTAATAAATGTCACCATGCCATTTGCAAATAAATTTGCTTTCTATTAAATATAGATGCAAAATGGTCTTGAGCCAGGACAATATCCAAGTTCAAATCAAATATTGATTACAGACCAAAAAATAGAATCAAAAAAAAATAAAAAAAAATTATGCTCATGCTAAATTTTAAAATGTGTGAGAAACAGTTCGACAAAGTAAAAAAAAAAGAAATTACGTTTTCTCAATTTTCAAAATTTGAAAAACCTGAAAATCTGTAATACAAAAAAATTATTTTTTTTTCTTCGCATTAGAACAAATACTTAAAATATGCTAAAAACATAAAAACAAAAAAATAAAAATTTTAATTTTCTTTAAAATCGAAAAATACGAAAAGTAGTCAACTTTGGGTCGATTTCTAAAATATATCTGATTTCCCAATTTTTTATGTTAATATCTCAAAAAAATGGGTCCTTGTCTAATTTAGATTTTTTACAGAACTCAAAAATTAATTGAATGAATTTGGCCGATGGATTTTGATTCTCAACCACTGTGCGGCGTCAATTTCCTCCTGATGTTCATCATTTAGGTATCATTCCGCTATTATTATATTTATGAAATACTAACACCAAATACGAAAAATAGTCAGTTGTCACTAAAAAAAGAATAATAATACGACTTATAAGTCACTCTAAGACAGTACTCAATATTTATATTTATATTTAAAGTGTCTTTAAGCACAAAACAAAATACAAGGGAAAGACAAGATTTTTCGATTTACACATGTTTTATGAAAAAATCTTAAAATTTTATTTGCATAGTTATAGGCATTGGAATTTCCACAAAAAAATTGAAAATCCAGCTTATATGCGTATTTTAAAATAGTTGTATTTCGATTGTTTGAGTTACTTCAGGATTAAATTAATTTAAAATGTATTTTTACCGGTTCCTACCCAACAGAGATCAACCATTGGACTTGTCCTGGGACATTTTGATTTTCCCGTAGGGATATTTAGAATTCGCTTTTCATTTATTATGATGTTGCGCGTATTTTCTTCGTTTGTTGATATTGAAATAGAAATAGAATTCCCTACACTGAAAGAATTTTCCTTCATAATATTTATGAAGCGATTTCATAAAAGGTTTTTCATATATTTAGTGAATTTTTGCTTAATATGTATGAAAAATTCATAAATAAAATGAAATGTTACATACAATTTGTTCATAAACATTGCATTGTTAAATTAGTGAAACTTAGTTTCATAAGAAAGATTTCATTGTATTAAACAAACAATTCTTAAAGATTATGAAATATATCATAACCAATAAAAAATTTGTGTTATGAAACGTCTAAATATAATGAAGGATTTCATAGTTTTTAAGAAATGTTTCATTTTTATAACTAAATTTTTAGTGTGTCGACTTTATTCGTTGAATGCTAGTAATTCTCATTTGTACTCTGTTAACTCTGACATAAGTATGAACCCTGATTTAGGTCAAAGACATATTCATTGCAAAGACTCTCGTAATGGTAGTGTGTGTGCTGATTGGTTAGTCAACGAGTCAGACCTTTTTTTGCATTTTGTTTATATTGGAATCTTCAGTATATACTATTTATGAAATTATTTCATAAAATTAATGACGTTTCTTCATATCTTCTAAAACTTCGTATCGATTCCATTGTTCATGAACCGAGATTATAGTGAGTATATTACTGTTAGAGTTTGCCCGCCTGAATGCGGGCATATTTTCAAATTTGCCCGAAATTCCCACTATCTGCAAATTAAGTATTTACCAATTGTACGTTTTTTATTTTATTTTTAAAAACTAGTAAAACATTCAGCATTTATTTAAAAACCAATTCAAAGTCGATTGTTATACTAAACAAAGGGGCTTACCACATACATATAACGTCGCTGCCTTTTGTATGTTACAACCAAACGCACAATGACGTACGCGATACCCAGTACCGCAGCGTGATAAATATAACAAGTTGTAACAAAACATATAAAGTTCTGCGGCTGAACATGGAATTTGTCGACATGTATGTATGTCTAATATGGAAACTATATTCAGTGATGATAAATAAATTACAAATTCATTTATAAATATTAGCATAGGTTCTCTGAGAAATACATGATTTTGAATTTCCACTTTTATTTGTGCCAACCAACTGGCAAATATTCGCTACTTCGCACGAGGACAATTTTCAGATCTACCTCTTTTCGCATCTACCTAATTTTCGCCACCACCTTATTAGTGACATTTTGCCTCGCTATTATCCACTTTTTATTTATTTATTTTTTGCCCGAAAAATAACCAGTTATTATCAAGTATTTATCCAATTTTTTGCGAATAACCCAGGCACCTTTTAAGAATACAGATGCCACAACAACAGACCAATTAAAGCTAATTACAAATTTAGCCAATCAATCAAAAATTCCGGATTCTATTCCTCAGATACACCATTTACTGGCGCTATATTATATAGAAGACATTGAACACATTCATTACACCATCAGTTAACAGAATAGGAGGGTATATGAGTCATTCCATGTCAAGCGGTGCGGTTTTTGACCTCGATTGTCTTGAAAGTTTGTGTATGTATTCTTCTCATAATATGTACTTGTATATATATTTTGTTGCGTACATTCATGTTGTAGCGTGAAAGCACCAAAAGGTACAAAAAAGCGAAAGCGGTGAAGCGAAAGGGGATAAAAATAGTACCAACCCAACGGCTCACAGAGGGTTGAAATCCATCAAAAGTGGCGATTAATTCAAAAGATGAACTTTAACTTTAATAACCGTATTTGGTACCGGGTGAAAGAAGATAAAATTCTACATCACTAATTGCCAAAATAAAAGTTCTTAGTTGTTTACTTTATTTGCAGTGTGTCTTCAAAGTTCAGTAATTATTATTATTTTTGCGCGCATTGGTTAAAAGTGAAAATTTGCATATTTCCAGTGATAATATTTTAATTAAGACTTCTAAAAGTGAAAATTTTATTATGGAGCCGTCTACTTCAGGTATTTGAGCATATGATAAATATTTGTTTGTTTAGATAAATGTTTTGGAAATATTGAAAAAAAAATAATAAAATTGCTCCAAAAATGAGGTATTTTTGATGTTTGTATTGGATTTCAACTGAATCATCGGTGAAACTTGGTAAAACTGCTTATATTTTCTTAAAATATGAAGTTTCAGCTTATAAATTCCAGAACATCTTTTTGCCTTTTTGTTGCATTTTTTGACTTATTAAAGAATTTGTAAAATAACTCCAGTCGCTAAAAATATATGTGAAAAAATAAAACAAACAAAAAATCACTTTGACCTTATTATCTTTTGTCTTTATATTCCGTTTAGTATTTGTTATTGTAGCTACTGAGTGTGCAGTTTATTAGAGATGGGTGCGTGAGTAATTTTAAATCACGCGCACTCACGAAAAAAAATTAATTAATTAATTCCAAATTACTTACAAAGCTTCGTTTGAAAATCTGAATAATATGAGAAAATTATATTTTACACACGTACACTGTTTTGAAAAATAAATTTAATCACGCTTCCATCTCTATTTAGTTTAGTTTTTCATTTGAACCCTACATGATAAATGTTGGTCATGTACATACATGCGAACATACGAGTACTGTTGTCATCTTGGTTTAAGCTGATGATGTTCCATCTACCAATGTATTGATAATTAATTGGTA
Source organism: Polietes domitor (assembly GCA_947397865.1). Taxonomy (NCBI): domain Eukaryota; kingdom Metazoa; phylum Arthropoda; class Insecta; order Diptera; family Muscidae; genus Polietes; species Polietes domitor. The sequence continues at coordinate 78,386,968 of OX377619.1, read as the reverse complement.
AGAATTTAATACGTAGGGTATTTAAGATTCGGTACAGCCACGTTCATTTATTTTTTTTTTATTGACTGTCAATGTTTTGTTTAATGTGATGTTATTTATTGAAAGTGTTGTGTGTTTGTAAATTATTCGGTACAAGGGAAAACGAATAGTATTTTGCAAATTTTAAACGACTGAAAATTTGACTAATTTCAGGAACAAGTCCCAAAACAATTTTTATTTCTCGCCATGAGTCACATAACTTTATGAAGAATTCAGAACAAAAATCACTTCAAGATCGATTTAATCTTCTGAGGTGGGAAGTAATCACACGCGTTGACCCTTCAGATATGGTAGATATGGTAGGACTTCAAAAGCTATAGGGAGCACTTTTCCCGTAAATTCAGTCGGGAAAATACAATAGAAGACGTCTTTATAGATTTCTTTTAAGTTCAGATCCATTTATTTCGAGCAAGAGGAAGAGTTGTAAAAAGAAAATACAGCAAATGCCTCAGACTGCATTGGAGTTACTTATTCTTACCCAAAATGAAAATGATAATGGTGACGAAGATAATGAAGATGAAGATTATTTTAACGAGTTGTATGATGATTAAGAAGTAAATGATTATTATTAAGTAAATTAATTTTAAAATGGTTGTGAAGTAAATGATGATTATGATGTTAATAATACTTTTAAAATTAATGAAATGAAGTAAATAAAAAAACCGTACAATTATATTTTTTTAATTATTTTTTTCCTGTAATGGTTGTTTGTTTTATTTTTATACTATGGTTTTTGTTTATGAATATTGATCAATAAGATATAATAATATTTTCTAATGTAACTTTTTTTAAATATGTGGAATTATGGAATTTGAAGAAAAAAATCGGATTTTAATTTAAAATTTTGGGTATATAAATACAGATTAAATATTTATTAATTTTTATTTTTTAAGAACAATTTTTTTCTAAAAGCACATTAAGTATGCTCTAATTTTCAATTGCATTTCCTAATTTATCGTTTTTCTTTGAAAAGTTACAGCGAAAATTGTGATATAAGACCACTTTTTCCAAAATACAAAAAAGGCCATAAAAGATTAAAACAACAATTTTTTTAATTTTTTTTCTAATTATGCTTTTTTATGTATATCCATCAATAACCATCAATATCCATCAATAAAAAATAACAATATTTTAAAATTACGGCTTTCCTGAATTAATCGCCACTTTGCCTACCGCTCAACCCACTGTGCGGCTGCAGTTAGAATAGTGTGTATTGCTCTGACTGAGTAGAAAATGGAGTGATCTTTCGACATTCGAACCCTCAGGATGTAGATGGGATTCATTTTGTCACCAATCAAGCGGCTGTAGTTACAATCATTATATTCAGTATTTGCACTCCTCTAACTGCGTAGACGCTGCAAATAAGAGTTACGATTTTTTCTAGGGTCAAAAAGGAAAAGGGGTAAAACTGGTACCAAGCAAACGGCTCTAGCTAAAATCACAAAATTGGAACTTTTCGTATCAAAATGGTACAGACATATATTTATGCTTTAGTTGGAATCAGTAAATTGAAAAGTGGGAAGATCGGACTAGATGGAAAATGTTTCTACATAATAATATTTAGGGGACATTTTAGAAGATTGCAGCCTAATGTTTACTTCTTGATTACACTTGAAGTTGTATATTCATATATATTTAGTAATAATATATAAAAATTTTAATAATGAAGCATCACAATATGGTAGTGCACTTCTTTGTAATGTCGACAGCCTCTATTCTGCCGATAATACTGTGGAATGGTCTCCGGGGTGGAAATCTTATTCCAGCTGTAGCCGTTTTGTTGGTACAATTTGTATCCCTATTCTCGCTTTTTTACCCCTTAAATGAGTTCGGGCAGACGGACATGACTAGATCGTGGTAGAATTTTATGATGATCAAGAATATATATTCTTTATAGAGTCTCAGATTGATATTTCAAGGTATTACAAACGGAATGACAAACTCAGTAACACCCGTCCTAAAATCGATATGGAACCACTGCGGCAGGAACACCTCAATTTCTTTATTATATTCTAGCTAAATTGGTTAAGTCAGAACGTCGGTTCTGTGTTAAGCCCTTTTTATCTAATTTCATTCAAAAAATTACCTACTATCCATAGTTCGTTACACTTGTGGCATGGGCGCTGGTCAATGAATGAGTGGGCCAGCCGCTCACGCAACAATATTATTGGTACAGATTAGTTTGTAAATTGTTGATTGGTGACAGTGAAAATTTAGCTTCACTAAATTTATATTATATTATATTGTCGCCGTAAACTAATGCGTGTATGCCCTAAACTGTACGGTGGCGTCAGCTATTCCAATTGACGCTATCAACGACAATTATATAGTTTTTGGCATTCTTCAACCAAATAACCAAGTGTGTGTGTGCGTGTGCTCCACTATTGGAGTAATCAATTACTGACGTAATTATGCCATCACTCAATCATATATACATAGATTCGATTGTTGAATTGAATGATCAGCCATTTTAATACTTAAGTACATAGTCAGCAAAGCAAATATTGATATATGTATTCACATATGGATCAGAATTTGTAATATCAACATAATTATGCATATCGTACATTAGTTTTGTGGAATAGGTTGTATTATTGGTTAGTCTCATGCCAAATACACGAAACACAGTGGTTAGAATCGATTTATATTGGAAATTGAGAATCACTCCGATTGTTTGTTATACCCTCCACCTCCAGAATGGGGGTATACCAACTTTGTCATTCCGTTTGCAATACCTTGAAATATGGACCTGAGACCCTATTCTTGATTGTCATATTCTAAGACGATCTAGCCATGTCCGACCGTCCGTCTGTTGAAAGCACACTAGCAACTAAACGAAAGGATCGAGGACATCCAAAATTTCCATAAATACGTCTTATAGTCGTAAATCGGTTGGGATTGTAACTGGGTGAAATCGGTCCAGAGGGAAATTTTTTTCCCTCACAAGGATTGAAAATACCCATAATAACCCCTAATGTTTTAGAGTATTTAAAGATGTTTTTTATACACTCCACGAGAGTATTATGTCTTTGTGCATTTGTTTGTAACACCCAAAAGGAAGAGAGATAGACCCATTGTTAATTATACCGATCGACTTAGAATCACTTTTTGAATCGATTTAACGATGTCCGTCCGTCTGTCTGTCTGTCTGTCCATCTATTCTTGTAATCACGATACAGGTCGCATTTGTAGACAGAACCAAATGAAACTTTGCACAACTAAGTTTTTCGGGATAAGAACGAACGCTATTTAATTTGAAGAAAATCGGTTCAGATTTAGATATAGCCCCCATACGAATTTCACTCCCGATTTGACTCTTTTCACTCTATATACCACATATTTTAACAGATTTTCTTCAAAATTGGCAAAACGTCTTATTTTTCAACTAGCAACACCTGTGGTAAAAATGTGTTAGATCGGTTCAGTTTTATATATGGCTCCCATACAAATTTCGCTCCCGATTTGTTTTTTTCCGCTCTAGAAACCACATATTGTGTCAGATTGTCTTCAAATTTGGCAAACTATCTTATATTTCAACTAGAAACGCCCATGATGAAAATGGGTCAAATCGGTTCAGATTTATATATAGCTCCCATACAAATTTCGCTCCCAATTTGACTTTTTCCGCTCTAGAAACCACAAATTGTATCAGATTGTCTTCAGATTTGGCAAAACATCTTATTTTTCAACTAGCAACACCTGTGGTAAAAATGTGTTAGATCGGTTCAGATTTATATATAGCTGCCACACAAATTTCTCACCCGATTTGATTTTTTCCGCTCTAGAAACCACAAATTGTATCAGATTGTCTTCAGATTTGGCAAAACATCTTATTTTTCAACTAGCAACACCTGTGGTAAAAATGTGTTAGATCGGTTCAGATTTATATATAGCTGCCACACAAATTTCTCTCCCGATTTCACTTTTTCCACTCTATAAACTACATATTTTAACAGATTTCTATCAAATCATTCAAAATATCTTATATTTCAACTAGAAACACCCATGGTGAAAATGGGTCAGATCGGTTCAGATTTACATATAGATCCAATACAAATTTCGTTCCCGGATAGACTTTTTCCGCCCCAGAAACCACAAATTTTCTCCGAATTTCTTTGAAGTGACCGCCAAACGTTATATTTGAACTGGAAGAACTTATTTTGAAAGTTAGTCACTTTATTCCATGTTGGGATATAGCCCCAAATACAAATATTCTTTTCGATTTGACAAGTTGGACCAGGTCCTATTAGCCTATGATAAGGAAACATACAAAAATTCTTCCCGTTTTCACTTTTTACCGAGTTGAATTGTATTCGGATAGAAAGTGGAGTGTATCGTATAGTCGGCCCCGCCCGACTTTAGCCTTTCCTTACTGGTTTAATATGTCTGCTTGTATTTACTTACTTGATCCACACTATACCAAAAACGTGTACCATAAAGAGATTGTCATTCGTAGGGGGTGAAATGGGGGCAAAAAGGGTCATAAATAGTACCTATCAAACGACAACAGCTAGAAACACGAAATTCGGTATGTTCATTCTTCTATTTGAGTGGATATATTAGAGAATAGAGAGATAAAAATGGTACCAACCAAACAGCTGCACCGGAGTATACATTCCTTTGACTGCGTAGACACGCAAAATAGAGGGATCTTTCAATATTCGTATTTTTAAGGGATACAACAAGGGAAAAGAGGGATTTAAAGATGCGAAACAAAAAGGTTTTTTTGAAATTTGTACGTGGCGATGTGGATAAAAATTGTACCAACCAAACTGCTACAGCTATACTAATTAAATAAAGTGATCTTTCGATATTAGTACCTTCAGGATCTAAGTGGGATTAAATTTGGCACCAATCAAGCGGCTGTTGCCAATCATGGTATTCAGTATTTGCGCACGTCGGACTGTGTAGACACGGAAAATAACAGGTACGAATTTTTCTAAAACTTATTTATAATTATGAAGCAGAGAAATACACTTTTTATAAAAAACAGATTAAGGGCTTTTCACAACATATGGCAAATAATAAATAATAAAAACTGTTACACTTAAAACTAAACAAAATTCATAAAAAATATTTTTTTGCAAAACAAATTCAAATTCATACACTGCGTAAAATCTACAAAAACTAAGATATCATAAGAAAATTTTGAAATTATATAGAAAAAAAGGTTTCCGAAAATAATGATATTGTTTTCCACCAAAATACCTAAATTCCCAAAGGGTCCGCCATCTAACGTTTTTTTTTTCAACTATTCAACCGTTGGACTATTATTTGTGGGGTGCCCTCAGCAGCCATTTGAATGAAATTATTTTCCATTATTAAACGGAAGGATTGTACTTTCAAATAAAAAAGAAATTTGAGAAAATATTCAGTAGTTTTTTTATAGCATTTAAAAAAAGTTATTTGGCGGACCCAATATATTCCAAAAATTTAATTTTTTACTAAATGTTCTTTATTTGCTGCGGGAACGTGGTAATACTTCTTGAGTAAGAAGTCAACATATGTGGCTAAAAAATTGGAAACATTTTCTAATCGTTGCTGTGCGATTTGAGAACTTTTGATAATCTGTGTTATCATTTTATTTGGTTGTTGTGCTGAAGCCTTCAGCAGAACCCAAAATTTGAAAAAAGGCAAGTGAGACCTTTAATGTTACAATTAAATGTAGACTGTAAAGTTTCGATGGGCGCTACCCCATCTCGTCAGAACTTTCACAACGAATGTATGTCTTTGACTTACATCAGGGTTCATACTAGTATCAGCGTTCACATTTGACAAATGAGAAGCGCTGATAAACAAAGTATTCCGCCGAACTAATTCGACACACTAAAAGTCTCATTTGGCTAATTCATTGTTACGCATGTGCTCGAATCGCTCGCAATGGTTGCAATGCAAAGGTTGTTGTTGTACGGTATGGTCCATGGGTTCTACTGAAGTCTTCAGCAGTCTTGAACCAAAATAAAAGAAAATACCGACAACATAACTGACCAACTATACATACAAACAACAATTTTTGATAATATTTTTTTGTATTGAAAAATTGACAATTCAACAAATGGGACCCTTTTTCAACAGTGAAAAAAGTTTTAAAGTCGAGCAAATAATGAGATCACAACGTTAAAAATACGAAACCATCATTGCCAAAAATATGATTTATGAGATATATTTTAAAGTAATTTAGGTATATATTCTAGGATGGGTTACGAAAATAAATTGGATTGTTTAATGATGATCTGCTAAATATCTCGTCGCTGGGTCAATGCTAATCTAATCAATCTAAAAATCATGTTTTTCCCTCATAATTTGTTATACCCTCCACTAGGGTATTATGTCTTTGTGCAGATGTTTGTAACACCCCAAAGGAGGTGAGATAGGCCCATTGTAAATTATACCGATAGACTTAGAATCACTTTCTGAATCGATTTAGCAATGCCCGTCCATCCGTCTGGCTGTCTATTCATCTGTTCTTGTCACAAGTTAGTTTTGTGGATCTCGGTTCAGATTTAGATATAGCCCACATACCAATCTTGCTCCCGATTTGGTTTTAGAAGCCACATATTTTAAACGATTTATGTATAAGTGGAGAGTATTATATAGCACCTACTTCAGCCTTTCCTTACTTCTTTTATGTTGCATTTTTGACCAATTTTGTAATGGCTTAATAGACCCTAGAAAATATTTACTTGGACACAGGTTGTATATGGTGTTATGATAGATAAATAGAAGAAATCAATAGCTTTCGATACGATGCCTAAATGAATAATATTTGACGTTACTGACTCCATTTCTGAGAAATAATGTAATACAGGAAATGTTTTTTCAGAGCCAACATTTTCAAACTCTTTTTATTGGTTTTATTCAACACGGGAATATGGAACATTTGTGTGGGTGATACCAGAAGGGGCTTGGCAATTTCGCCCATCTTCGAACTTACACTTGGGAAAAATATTAACATATATATAGTTTGAATTGATTCCTTAACTCCTTTCGAGAGTTATCGTGTACACCAGCCGGCTAGATGGACGGACGGACCTGAAACACCTTAAAATGTTGTGAAACGGGTTTGGTCCAAACATACTTAGGGTCTTAAGTCACTCCTTCGATGCGTTACACTTTTTTTTGTCCCAAATGATATACATCCTCCTACTCTGTAGAGTGAGGGTATAAATAGAGGAAAAAGTGAGAAAATTAGTACCGACTGCAGCTGTGACTGTGTAGATGCACAAAATAATGGAATTTTTTTGCGATTTTTACTTTCAGTGTGAAAACGGGATACAAGTGGTACCAATCAAACGGCTTTAGCTTAGATAATGAAAAATCGGTGTATAATTCGCTCTGGCTGTAAAGGTGCGAATAAAGTGATATTTGAATTAATACCGACCAATTGGCTGCGGCGAGAATCATGAAATTCTGTGCGGGCTTTCCTGTGACGGTTGCGGAAGGGATTTTTTCTAATTTTTACTTTTAGAGTGAAAACAGGGCGAAAGGGGATACAAATTGTACCAATCAAATGACTGTAGCTAAGATCATTAAAAATCGGTGTATACTTCGCTCTGGTTGTGTTGACTCGAAAAATAAAACGAGCTTTTAATATTCATACATTTAGGGTCAAAAAGGGATACAATTGGTAACGAACAAATGACTAATATTCGGTGGGGACATTCCTGTGACTGTGTAGATGCGCAAATAAGGGGATTTTTTAAATTTTTACTTTTAGTGTGAAAACGGGACGAAAGGGGATAAAAAATGGTACCAATCAAGCGAATGTAGTTAAAACCATGAAAATTGTTTTATACTTCGCTCTGGTTGCGTTGACTTGAAGTCCAGTGATCTTTCGATATACGTACTTTATTCGTACAAAATGGGGAAAAGGGATAAAATTAGTACCGACCAAATGACTGCAGCTGGAATCTTAAAATTCGGTGTGGTCATTTCTGTGCAGAATTAAGGGATTTTTTAATTTTAATTTTTAGTGTGAACACGGGACGAAAGGGGACAAAAATGATAACACTCAAACGGCTTTAGCTTAGATCGTGAAAATTGGTATATACTTCACTCTAGCTGCATTAACTCGAAAAATAAAGTGTAAAAATGGGCAAAAAGGGATAACATTAGTACCGACCAAGTGGCTGCAGCCAAAATCATAAACTTCGGTGTGTAAACTTTTGTGCATCATAAAATTTTTTTAAATTGATACTTTTGGGGGGAGGGGATAAAAATGGCAGCAACAAAACGGCTGCTACTAGAACCATGAAATTCGGTATATACATTTATCTGATTGCGTAAAATAAGAGAATTTTCTCAAAGTTGTATTTTTAGGGCAAAAATAAATGACGTCTATACACTCCACTACACTGTGAACACGATGGGTAACGGATGATCGAAGTTCATATTTTTAGGAACAAAATGGTATATAAATGGCATCAACCAAACGTAAATATAATAAGTGAAATCTGGAGTAGTTTAAAATCAGCAACTTTTTTTCATTTTTTAATAATATTTCATCCTTTAATATTTTAAATCAATTTTTGGAAATAAAGTTCGACAACGCCTGGTTATACGATCAATTCGATATCGTTTTAGAGTTTACAAAATACAACAGCATATTTTATACACAAAACTGACGACGAAATTTTTTTAAACTAATCAATTAATTAATAATGGGCGTATTTATCTACCACAAGCGGTTAAAATCCCGCTTAACGGAATTTGTTACAAAAAATTTTCAAATTTTACAATTCTCGAAAAAGTTTTCGCTTATGAAAAATATCCAACTAATTACATCGCAGCTTTCACTGTATATATCTACTTCTCATATCTACAAGATACAAACTATGATCAATTTTCGATCATTTGCTTTGTATGATGAACTCACGTTTCTCTTGTTGGATGTCTAACGTTTGGCTTTCCGCAGGAAACTAAGTGGTTTTTATACACTCCACGAGAGTATTATGTCTTTGTGCATTTGTTTGTAACACCCAAAAGGAAACGAGATAGACCCTTTGTTAATTATACCGATCGACTTAGAATCACTTTTTGAATCGATTTAGCAATGTCCGTCCGTCTGTCTGTCTGTCTGTCTGTCTGTCTGTCTGTCTGTCTGTCTGTCCGTCCATCTATTCTTGTAATCACGATACAGGTCGCAATTGTAGACAGAACCAAATGAAACTTTGCACAACGATGTTTTTCGCGATAAGGACGAACGCTATTTAATTTGAAGAAAATCGGTTCAGATTTAGATATAGCCCCCATACGAATTTCACTACAGATTTGACTCTTTTCACTCTAGATACCACATATTACAACAGATTTTCTTTAAAATTGGCAAAACATCTTATATTGTAACTAGAAACACCTGTGGTAAAAATGTGTTAGATCGGTTCAGATTTATATATAGCTCCCATACAAATTTCTCTCCCGATTTGACTTTTTCCGCTCTAGAGACCACATAATGTATCAGATTGTCTTCAGATTTGGTAAAACATCTTATATTTCCACTAGAAACACCCATGGTGAATATAGGTCAGATCGGTTCAGATTTATATATAGCTCCCATACAAATTTCGCTCCCGATTTGACTTTTTCCGCTCTAGAAACCACATATTGTATCAGATTGTCTTCAGATTTGGTAAAACATCTTATATTCCCACTAGAAACTCCCATGGTGAATATCGGACAGATCGGTTCAGATTTATATATAGCTCCCATACAAATTTCGCTCCCTATTTGACTTTTTCCGCTCTAGAAACCACATAATGTATCAGTTTGTCTTCAGATTTGGTAAAACATCTTATATTTCCACTAGAAACACCCATGGTGAATATCGGTCAGATCGGTTCAGATTTGTATATAGCTCCCATACAAATTTCGCTCCCGATTTGACTTTTTCCGCTCTAGAAACCACATATTGTATCAGATTGTCTTCAGATTTTGTAAAACATCTTATATTCCCACTAGAAACTCCCATGGTGAATATCGGACAGATCGGTTCAGATTTATATATAGCTCCGATACAAATTTCGCTCCCTATTTGACTTTTTCCGCTCTAGAAACCACATAATGTATCAGTTTGTCTTCAGATTTGGTAAAACATCTTATATTTCCACTAGAAACACCCATGGTGAATATCGGTCAGATCGGTTCAGATTTATATATAGCTCCCATACAAATTTCGCTCCCGATTTGACTTTTTCCGCTCTAGAAACCACATATTGTATCAGATTGTCTTCAGATTTGGCAAAACATCTTATATTTAAACTAAGAACATCTATGGTGAAAATAGGTCAAATCGGTTCAGATTTAGATATAGCCCCCATACAAATGTCGTTCCCGATTTGACATTTTCCTTTGTAGAAACCATATATTGTACTCGATTTTCTTTAAATTTGGCACAACATCTTATAATCTTACTAGAAACACCTATGCAGAAATTGGGTAAGATTTAGATATAGCCCCATATAAATGTCGCTCCCGATTTGACTTTTTCCGCTTTAAAAGCCATATATTCTAATCGATTTTCTTTAAATTATATATTCATATATATTCTTATAATCTAACTAGAAACACCTGTGGCTAAAGCGGGCACAACATCTTATAATCTAACTAGAAACACCTGTGGCTAAAGCGGGCTAGATCGGTTCAGATTTAGATATAGGCCCCATACAAATGTCGCTCCCGATTTGACTTTTGCCGCTTTAAAAGCCACATATTGTGCTCGATTTTCTTTAAATTTCGCACAACATCTTATAATCTAACTAAACAAAACTATGGTGAAAGTGTGTAAGATCGGTTCAGATTTAAATATAGCCCAAATTCAAATGTTGCTCCCATAAGTTTAACCGATTTTGGCCAAACTATACATTTTATATTTCACCTATTTCGTTCCAGGTTTCAATATATCCTCATACAAATGTCCTTTCCGATATTAAATTTTTTGTCAAACACATACATTTACAGGATACAAAAAACCTTCCCGTGTTCACTTTTTCACCGAATTGTATTCGGATTGAAAGTGGAGTGTATCATAGAGTCGGCCCCGCCCGACTTCAGCCTTTCCTTACTGGTTTATTTTGGACAGTGGCAGATTGTTTTTGGATTGTTTGAGGTTTGTTGCGAACATAAATATTTATCTATGAGTGTATGTATGTATATACACAAATATGCACATGGCTGTACATTAGGCTGTAATGGTTGAATGAGTGGAGAACTCTCGAAGGCATACACAGTCAGTGGAATTCATACTCCGAATTTCATGACTCTAGCTGCCAACATTTGTTGTAACAATTTGTATCCCCTTTTCCATTTTACCCCCCTAAAAGTACGAATTTCGAAAAATCTCTTTATTTTACGTGTGTAAGCAATCAGGGGAATCCCTATCCCTATTAATATTATAAAACCTTAGTGTAAGCCTGTCTGTCTGTCTGTTTTTTTTTTTGTTCCACAATCTCATGTAAACGGCTGAAGCCGATGTTGTTGAAATTTTCAGTACAGATAGATGCATGTCTGGAAGGACCTATAGGCTATAGAATTTTTAAAAATTTGCTCTGTGGGCGGTGGGGGCGTGGCAAAAGTGTTTTTGAGAGCTAGAAGGCTGAAAATTGGTACATATATATTACTGACCACGAGAAAGATGGCAAAAGTGTTTTAAGAGGTAGTAGGTTGAAAATTGGTACATATATATTACTGACCTCGATAAAGATCAATTTGCTGCCGAAATTTTCTTTTTGTGGGCGGATTGGGCGTGACAAAAGTGTTTTTGAGAGCTAGAAGGTTGAAAATTAGTACATATCATATCGTGATCAGTAATATGATCACGAGAATGATAAATATGATGCCGAAATTTGGATTTTCATTTTGTGGGCGGTGTGGGCGTGGCAAAAGTGTTTTTGAGAGGTAGTAGGCAGTAAATTGGTACATACATATTACTGACCACGATAAAGATCAATTTGATGTCGAAATTTGGATTTTCGTTTCGTGGGCGTTGGGGCGTGGCAAGTGTTTTTGAGAGCTAGAAGGCTGAAAATTGGTACACATATATTTCTGACCACGAGAAAGATCAATTTGATGCCGAAAAAAGCGTTTTTGAGAGCTAGAAGACTGAAAATTGGTACATGTATATTACTGACCACGAGAATGATAAATATTATACCGAAATTTGGATTTTCGTTTATTGGGCGTGGCAATAGTGTTTTTTTTAAAACTAGAAGACTGAAAATTGGAACGTATATATTACTGACCACGAGAAAGATAAATATGATGCCGGATTTTGAATTTTCGTTTCGTGGGTGGTGGGGGCGTGGCAATAGTGTTTTCTAGCTAGAAGGCTGAAAATTATTGACCACGATAATATCAATATGATAAGATCAATATGAAACCTGATTTTAATTTTACCATTTGTTTTTTTGCCTGGCGAAGCGGGTGGGGTTCAGCTAGTGCGTATAAATATAAGCAGATATATTGAATACAATTTAAAAGGCGTTAACTTCGGCCGGGCCGAATTTTATATACACTCCAACACGGAGTAAATTCCACAGTATTACCGGCAACAGAATGTCTACATTACATAGAAGTGCACTACAATATTTGGAAAATTGTGATTCTGCATTATTATAATATCACTAGTCCTCTGCTATATAAATATTAGGCAGAAATCTTCAAAAAATTGCCTTAAATATTATTAGGTAGAAACAATTTCTAAATGTCTGCACGATAGGAAAAGTTCTAATATTGACGATCCAATATGTTTCAGAGTGGAATACACACATAATCTCATGATTTTAGCCACAGTCGTTTGATTGGTACCAGTTTCACTCCTTTTTCAATTTTGACCCTAAAAGTATGAATATAAAATCATACCGAGTGCAAATACTGAATATCATGATTCTAGCTACGTTTGATTGTAGTCAGCATTTTATTCCATTTAGATCCTGATGTACGAATATTGGACGATCTCTTTATTATTCGCGTAACCCAGTCGGAGAAGTGTACACACCGCATTTCACTATCGCTGTTTGGTTGGTACCACTTTTATCCCTCTTTTCCAATTGTATCCCTTAAAAGTACGAATTTTGAAAAATCACTCTATTTTACGTATCTACGCAAATAGAGGGATGTAAAGCTATTATATTTTTGGCAACACTGTTTTAAACAGCTGACGCACGTTTCGTGTTTTGTTTCACTGTCAAACATCTTCAGTTTGGTCTATAATTTAACCATGAATCGTCTTACAAACGAACAACGCGTGCAAATTATTGAATTTTATTATCAAAATGCGTGCTCTGTTAAGAAAGTTCATCGCGCGCTTCTATTTGATGGTCAGTTTAATCGACCCACTGAAGCGGCTATTCGGGCTATTGTGACTAAATTTCGCACCAAATTTACATTGTTGGACATTAAACCACCAACACGCTTAGGTAGAGTGCGAAATGAAGAAAATATCGCAGCTGTATCGGCCAGTGTTAATGATGACCATCAATTATCGATTCGTCGCCGTTCGCAGCAATTGGGCCTCTGTTACTCAAAAACGTGGAAATGTCAAAATTGGACTAAGCGGATGGACCATTTGAGGCGCAGTCAAGGTCAACATTTGCATGAAATAATCTTTAAACATTAAATTATATGGACCGTACTATCGATTCAAATAAAGATTTCATGCATTTTTCTGAATTTTATGTGTTTTTTTTAACTTTCCTATAGCTTTAAAAAAAATCACCCTTTACATTCCAAATTTCATGTTTCTAACTATTGCCGTATCATTGATACCATTTTATCCCTTCTTGCCCCATTTCGCCCGCTAAAACGTGTATTCAGGTTTTGGTACAAGAGTAATGAACGTAACAAATTTCACGTGCATATAAAGCAAAAATTAAACAAGTAAAAAGTCATTAAGTTCGGTCGGGCCAAATCTTATATACCCTCCACCACGGAGTTCATTCCTCAATATTACCGGCAGATTAGATGATGTCGACCTTACTAAGAAGTGAAGTAACATATTTTGAAAATTGTGATATTTTTAATGCGCATTACTATATTTGTTTACTATTTCAGACTATAAGGCATACTTATTAGGGCGTACCTCAAAAAAAAGTTCGCCGTACACCTTCGAATATGAAGTATTATTGAAAGGTAGTTTCAAAAAATTTTTTTTTTATTTTTTTTATGCCGAACGTAGGGGTCGCGCATTTACATTTTTCTATATAACTTCTGCATTTATAAACGGATTTTAAAGTGTGATACATCGATGTTTTTGTCTCGACGAGGCCGATTTTTTGTCTTTGAAGTCATTGAGCTCAAGCACCCCCATCTGGTACTTACCCATCATATCTCAGTTGCTACTACCCTAATGTATCACTCTAATATCAGAAAATTAAAGCTCGCATAAAATCATGAATCATGCTTGAGCTCAATGACTTCAAAGACAAAAAATCGGCCTCGTCGAGACAAAAACATCGATGTATCACACTTTAAAATCCGTTTATAAATGCATAAGTTATATAGAAAAATGTAAATGCGCGACCCCTACGTTCGGCATAAAAAAAATAAAAAAAAAATTTTTTGAAACTACCTTTCAATAATACTTCATATTCGAAGGTGTACGGCGAACTTTTTTTTTACTTGTAACCTGGTACGCTCTAATACTTATGCGATCTGTTTTAAATAAATTTCATTGCCTCATTATAATATTAATAGTCTACTACTATATATATAATACTGCAATTGTTATCACAAAATGAACATGAGGAAGCAATCTTCAAAAATGTACTCTAAATATTATGTGTATTGTCAGTCGGTATTATAGGGAAACATTTTCCCTCAGGGCCGATTTCTCCCATTTGCAATTTATTGATACAACAGAGTGACTGTATCATTTTGATGCGTACAAAGTACAAACTTCAAAGATTTGTTATGTTTCGCGTCCATATTGTTTTTTTTTTGTTATTTTCTTTATTTGCAATCTATTTACATATAAACATTAAGCAAGTTGAGCTTCATTAAACTCAATAATCATGTCATATTTATAATACAGTATTTACATTAATAATTATAATACAAAAGGGAGATCAAGAACGTGACATCTTTTCAGTCTTCTAATTTCATTGCTGTCATCAGGTAGGTTTATAGCCAAGATAAAGGGTGATTTTTTAAGAGCTTGATAACTTTTTTTTTTAAAAAAAACGCATAAAATTTGCAAAATCTCATCGGTTCTTTATTTGAAACGTTAGATTGGTCCATGACATTTACTTTTTGAAGATAATTTCATTTAAATGTTGACCGCGGCTGCGTCTTAGGTGGTCCATTCGGAAAGTCCAATTTTGGGCAACTTTTTCGAGCATTTCGGCCGGAATAGCCCGAATTTCTTCGGAAATGTTGTCTTCCAAAGCTGGAATAGTTGCTGGCTTATTTCTGTAGACTTTAGACTTGACGTAGCCCCACAAAAAATAGTCTAAAGGCGTCAAATCGCATGATCTTGGTGGCCAACTTACCGGTCCATTTCTTGAGATGAATTGTTCTCCGAAGTTTTCCCTCAAAATGGCCATAGAATCGCGAGCTGTGTGGCATGTAGCGCCATCTTGTTGAAACCACATGTCAACCAAGTTCAGTTCTTCCATTTTTGGCAACAAAAAGTTTGTTAGCATCGAACGATAGCGATCGCCATTCACCGTAACGTTGCGTCCAACAGCATCTTTGAAAAAATACGGTCCAATGATTCCACCAGCGTACAAACCACACCAAACAGTGCATTTTTCGGTATGCATGGGCAGTTCTTGAACGGCTTCTGGTTGCTCTTCACTCCAAATGCGGCAATTTTGTTTATTTACGTAGCCATTCAACCAGAAATGAGCCTCATCGCTGAACAAAATTTGTCGATAAAAAATTTCGAACCGAACACTGATTTTGGTAATAAAATTCAATGATTTGCAAGCGTTGCTCGTTAGTAAGTCTATTCATGATGAAATGTCAAAGCATACTGAGCATCTTTCTCTTTGACACCATGTCTGAAATCCCACGTGATCTGTCAAATACTAATGCATGAAAATCCTAACCTCAAAAAAATCACTATTTAGTTGTTGTGCCAGATGTGAAGAAAATCGGATAAAGGATGTGTTTTCTAAAGCGAAAAAAGTAAAATCGGTATTCAATAAATTAAATTCATTGATGCACAAAGTCGAAAACACTTTTTCTCCCAAAAGTCGATTAATCCAAATTCCATTTATAGATTCCTAGTTAGTAATAAATCTGCTAATTTCTGTTCTTACTTTAGGGACACCAAGATTGCTGTGTATGTTATTATTATTGACAAACGCAGAAGCATTGCTAATTAATTGGAGAGTTTTTGATTGATATCTCTGAAGACAACTCAATCAAACTGCGCCATGGCTTAAGAAATGGAACATTACCGTTAACGCGGATAAATCTGTACATGTTACGTATACATTAATAAAAGAAGACTGCCTGCCAGTATTCTTAAATGGAGTTCAAATTCCGTCATCAAACTATGTTAAATATCTTGGACTTCATATTGATAGGCATCTAAATTGGAGGAAACATATTGCTCATAAAAGAGAACAGTTGAATATTAAAACAATATGTCCCAAATACCAACTAAGCTTGGAAAACAAAGTTCTGATCTACAAAACAATTTTGAAACCAGTGTGGACTTACGGGATTCAATTGTGGGGAACCGCTACCAATTCAAATATTGAGATTCATAATGGAATGAATGCAATTAATTTCATGATTCTAGTTACATCCGATTGCATGGTACAACTTTTATCATTTTTTTACGATTTCGGAGAAGTACTCATACTGTGCGTGTTTAAGACGACAGACGAGTGTAAACACTGAATTTCACGATTCTAGCTAAAGCCGTTTGCGTGGTACCAATTTTATCCCGTTTTGATCCTAAAGGTACGAATATCGAAAGATATCTTTATTTTTCGTGTCTACGCAGTCACAGCAATGTACACACCGAATTTCACTATTCTAACTGCAACCGTTTGATTGGTACCATTTTCATCCCTTACGCCCCATTTTCTACCAAAAGTACAAATTTCTAAGAAATCCTTCATGTTTCGCGTCTACGCACCGATTTTCATGATTTTAACTTCAGCTGTTCGGTTGGTACCATTTTTATCCCTCTTCTCCAATAGTTTCCCTTAAAAGTACAAATTTCGAAAAATCTCTATTTTACGTGTCTACGTAATTATGGGGATATACGCACCGAATTTCATGTTTCAAGCTGTTGTCGTATCATTGGTACCATTTTTATCCCTTTTGTCCCATTTCACCCGCTAAATCTTTTTGTACTTTTTGGCGTTTACACGTTACTGGAGGAAGGTATGAAAGAAATTTCAAGTGTAAAAAAATCAGAAATTTTCAAAAAAAAAATTCTTTAAATAATCTAAATATTAGGGGTATTTTCAGTCCTTGTTAGGGAAAATTTTTTCCCTCTAGGCCGATTTCGCCCACTTTCGATCTCAACCGATCTACAACCATAAGACACATTTTGGGGAAATTTGAACCTCAGAGCTCAATGTTTTCTATATAACGTTGAGCATTAATTGGCTAATATTAACTCACTTCGATACGCCCTAGTGTTATGTTATGTACAAGATACACACTATACCTATGCTCGCTGTTAGTATGTACAATCTACGATGGACGGAATGTATGTTGTGTTGTGTAAGTACACGTGTGTGAAATATGCCGCTCTCCATTTCGGAAGATGAATTCTTCTCTCTGGGAAATTGATAAGATTGCGTTGCTCATTCATTGATAGCGTCGTCCGTCGTTCGTTGTTATGTTGTTTGTTTGGCCTTGAACGAATAGAGTGATCAAAATCGAAAACGGCAAACAGATCGACCGACCGACTGATATTTAAAAAAAACGAATTGGAGAGGCGTTTCTTTGTGTGATTATTGTTGCGAGGGAAAATACTGGAACGCAAGAAGATTGAATTAAATAGTAAACACAGTTCGATTTTCAAGTGTTAAACAAAGAGGGATCTCTAGGAAAGGGGGTTTGTATGGAATAGCGCATCGGAGTTCGGACATCCAACAAAAAATAAAAAGTTGTGCCCGAGAACTACAAATTTCTTTTTTACGCGCATTGAGGCATATTGGCACATAAAATCAACACAGACATTTTTTTGGATATATAAATACATACATATATATTTTTAAAGTTTTCTACTAAAATTCCGATTTTCGTCGAAAGTACCTTCAATAATTGAAATATTCATCGGTAAAAACCATAAAGTATATATATTCTGGGTCGTAGTCAAATTCTAAGATCTAGTCCGTCTGTCTGTTGAAAGCACGCTAACAAAGTGAGCTAGTAGGTTCAAATTTTCCCTAAATGTGTCTTATGGTTGCAGATCGTATGGTATTGAAAGTGTGCGAAATCGGCCCAGAGGAAAAATTTTTTCTAACAAGGACTGAAAATACCCCCTAATATTTTAGACTTTAAGCATTTTTTTTAATTTCTGCTTTACATGCACTTGGAATTTGTTGCGTACATTACTCTTGTAGCGTAAAAGCACCAATGGCGAAATGGGCAAAAAGGGATAAAAATGGTACCTATTAAACGTCAACAGCTAGAAACATGAAATATGGAATGTACACCCCTCTATATGCGTAGATACGTAAAATAGAGGGATTTTTCAAAATTCGTACTTTTAAGGGATACAATTGGAAAAGAATGATAAAAATGGTACCAACCAAACCGCTGCAGCTATAATAATGAAATGCGGTGTGTACATTCATCTGACTGTGGAGATGCGAAATAAAAAGTTTTTTTTTTGAAATTTGTACTTTTTGGCGGAAAATGGGACGAAAGTATAACGATTTATGCTCAATTTGAAGAAATTCGGTGAAAATATGTGGTTTCTTGGGCGGAAAAAGTCAAGCCGGGAGCGGAATTTGTATGAGAGCTACGAGAGATGCGAAATAAAAAGTTTTTTTTTTTTTTAATTTGTACTTTTTGGCGCAAAATGGGACGGAAGGGGACAGTTCTACAGTTCTCTGACTGCGGTGTCGCGAAATATAGAGATCTTTCGTAGCATCAGGATCTAAATCAGGAATTAAATTTGTTTAGAATCAAACGGCTGTAGCTAGAGTCATTCAGTATTTGCACTCGTCTGTTTACGTTGACGGGAAAATAAGAGGTACGATTTTTTTCTAGAATCATACTTTTAGGGTCAAAATGGCAAAAGTAGTGAAACTGGTACCAATCAAACGACTATGGCTAAAATCATGGAATTAGGTGTGTATTCCACTCTGAAACATATTGGATCTACAATATTAGAACTTTTCCTAACATGCAGACATTTAGAAATTGTTTCTACCTAATCATATTTAAATTAATTAATTTAATTTATTATTATCAATATAACAATAATGAAGAGTGACAATATCTACAAAATATGTTAGCACTTTCCACTTTCTATCCGAATACAATTCAATTCGGTAAAAAAGTAAAAACGGGAAGAATTTTTGTGTGTTTCCTGGCCCAATTTGTCAAATCGAGAAGAATATTTGTATCGGGGCTATATCAAACATGTATTGCACAATAGGTTCTTCAAGTTCAAGTATAACGATTTATGCTCAATTTGAAGAAATTCGGTGAAAATATGTGGTTTCTTGGGCGGAAAAGGTCAAGCCGGGAGCGAAATTTATATGAGAGTTATATATATCTGAACCGATATGACCTTTTTTCACCACAGTTCCAGTTTCCCAGTTTAAATATAAGATGTTTTGCCAAATTTGACAAGACAATGCGATAAAATATGTGGTTTCTAGAGCGGAAAAAGTCGAATTGGGATCGAAATTTGTATGTGAGCTATATATAAATCTGAACCAATCTAAAACATTATTGTGGCCGATTTGACTTTTGCCGCTCCAGAAACCACATATTGTACCCGATTTCTTTAAAATTGGCACAACATCTTATAATCCTATATATTTAGCAGATATATTTAGCACTTTGACAATTTTATCAATATCATAGGGGGCAAATGTGTATTTAACATATTTCTTTGAACAATGTTATACTCTAAATGTTTGTTTGACAACAGGATGGGGAAATGAAAACCGGAAAACGCCAATAACTTCCACTTTGCCTATAACTTCGGGCGTATATCATCCGCTTTGAGAGTAAAGACTTTTTAATTGTGCTTCGGTGAAGTAATTTATTTATACAACAATTAATTCTCGAAACCCAAAGCACGGATTGCCAAAGTAGTAATTGAATCTTATCCACAGACATTGCCGCTGATAATAAAAACTTTTTCTTCTGTCGATCAGATCAAAACTAAGGAATGGCGGCTATTTAAAAAAAGTTTAAAACTGCTACCGAATATACATTGGTTTTAATTTTACATAGAAATATGGTCAATTTGTATAGGACGCATCAGAAGAGGCGTTTCAGTTTCGCCAATCTCCGAAACTAAATGAAATTTAGGAGAAGTAATCCTATATCTAAAGTTTAAATAGATAACATAACTCAAGTTATCGTGACGGACAAACATGGCTGAAACAGCTGAAAAAGTCGTGAAGCGGATTTGGTCCAAACATGTTCAGGTCCAATGTTATTCTTTCAATGAGTTAACCTTTTTTCTGTCCCCTCTAACTGTGTAGAGTGAGGGTATACAAAAAACAATTTCATACAAACCTCTAATTGAATCACCCGTTATTTACCCCTGATTAAATGAACCCTAAATCTATAGTGGCAGCACATAGCCACAAGACTGATACCATGATTTAATTGGGAAACAGACCCAACTACCGAAGTTATGGTCTATAAATATAAGATAAGATTATCTTTTAAAATCATAGTTTTAATTTAATAAAGTTTACCCTTTGTTTTGTTTTGTAGTAGACAGCACATGAAAACAAATTCGATTGTAAACAAGTAAAGAAAAATGTCGAGAGTGTGGCGCACAGTGGATTATCAGCGGCAAAAACTCCCAAAATGCATGCGCCAAAATCTCAACTTTACTGATTGAATTTTGCAAAGAACATCCCGTTTAAGCACATTCTAAACTCTTTTGCCAATATCGCGGTTAATTTTAGCTGTGGATGCATTTAATGTTCATAAATGCTAAAATAGTTGAAAATTTCATCCTAAGAGAAGTTATTTTATTGGGATGTATCTCGGAAACCATGTATCGCATTGAAATGTCCTTTAGTTCGTAGAAAATATTAGCTCTTGAAGTATTCTTGCGCATTTAAAAAAGTGTAATTACGTTTTTGCCTTTCTTTTCAGAAAGTGGTTTACCTGAAGGTTGTATTTGTTAATTTTCTATAACATAAAACTATTATTGCGAAGCCGACCGATGCCTCGGCATTTACAAATATTGTTAAACTATTGTCTCACTTATTCATTTTAAAAAGAATATTCTGCTTATAGCTGCCAACATCGATTTAATTACTGAAATGGCAAAACCTTCTAAGCCAAAAATGAAACAATACTTTCTTCGTTGTTCTCTGTTAATGTATTTAGGAAAAAATATTTAAACCATACTTTAGGGGTGTAAGATTTTATGCCATGCGAGCGCATGTAAATATTGGTCTATATAAAGCTATAATAGCCGTGTGTCCTTGATTAAAAAATAAAATTATCTTTTTTATAATAAAATTTCGAAAATCGTAAAAAAAAACAAAAAATTTATTTGAGCGTTGGGCGTGATAATTTTCATTTAATTATGGACTCAAATGAAATCACTGACAATGATTTGTATTCACATATATATCAAAGTAAGTTATTTATGATGTTTTTTAATTTTAACTTACATGGGAGGTGGGCGTGGTTGTGGGCGGATTTAAACAAAAAATTGCTTTTGATCTAATTTGACGATATAAGGGATGTGTGCAAAATTTCAAGGTCCTAGCTCTATTCCTTCTAATTTTTGCCGCAGCTTGTAGAATATATTCCACTGTGCGGCGTGTTCGACTATAAGAAGCCATACCTTGCCACACTGTTTATGCGGCGATACTTTATGAATGAGTAGTCCACCTTTTTGGGAGCAATTAGTTACAATAAACTATCGTTTACTAGATTCTCAGAAAAATGAGCAAAAATTTGATTTCAATCAAAAACTCATATTTGATAGACATAATTTAGTTGCTATTACGAAAATAGTAGGCCTGTTCGATTGGGCTTACTAGCTTATAACTCCATTTTAGTAAGCTACTTCCTTGCTAAGCGAGTACATTCCATACAAAAACAAGTAAAAAAGCGTTAAGTTCGGCAGGGCCGAATCTTATATACCCTTCACCACGGAGTGCATTCCTCAGTATTACCGGTAGATTAGAGGCTTTCGACTTTACAAAGAAGTGAAGTATCATATTTTGAAAATTGTGATATTTTTAATGCGCATTACTATTCAAACTATAAGGCATACTTATGCTCACTGTTTTAAATAAATTTCATTGCTTCATTATTCGAATATTAATAGTCTACTAATTATATATAATACTGCAATAATAATCACAAAGTGAACATGAGGGAGCAATCTTTAAAAAAATCTTAAATGTTAGGTGTATTGTTAGTCGTCTTTACGGAGAAACATTTTACCTCAGGGCCGATTTCTCCCATATTGGAATGAACGCATTTAATTTCTTGATTCTAGACACATGCGTTTGCTTGGTACCAAATTTTATCCCGCTTTGATCCTAAAGGTACGAATATCGAAATATATCTTTATTTTTCGTGTCTACGCAGTCACAACAACGTACACACCGAATTTCACTATTCTAACTGCAACCCTTTGATTGGTACCATTTTTATCCCTTTCGCCCCATTTTCCGCTTAAAAGTACAAATTTCGAAAAAAAAATCCTTTATGTTTCGCGTCTACGCAGTCAGATTAATACATACACCGAATTTAATGTTTTTAACTTCAGCGGCTTGGTTGGTACCATTTTTATCCCTCTTTTCCAATTGTATCCCTTAAAAGTACAATTTTCGAAAAATCTGTCTATTTTACGTGTCTACGAATTTCACGACTCTAGCTGTTGTCGTATCATTGGTACCATTTTTATCCCTTTTATCACATTTCACCCGCTAAATCTTTTTTGTACTTTTTGGTGATTAAACGTTACTAGAGGAAGGTACGAAACAAACTTCAGAAAATTTCAAAAAAAAAAAATGGCTTAAATACAAATACTAAATATTAGGCGCATTTTCAGTCCATGTTAGGGAAACGAACGAATTGAGCTAGGAGGTTCAAATTTTGCCTAAATGTGTCTTATGGTTGTAGATCGGTTGGGATTGAAAGTGGGCGAAATCGGCCCAGAGGGACAAATTTTTCCCACACAAAGATTGAAAATATCCCTAATATTTAGAGTATTTCAGCATGTTTTTTGAACATATTAGCTTGTATTTTCTTGATATTTGCAATGCGTATTCCCTTTATAGCATAAAAGGGCACCATAGAGTGATTGTTATTTGTAGGGGGCGAAATGGGACAAAAAGGGATAAAAATAGTACCTATTAAACGACAACAGATAGAAACACGAAATTTGGCGTGTACATTAGGGCGTACCTCAAAATATAAAAGAACTTTCCAAAATTACCAAATGACAGCAGCTAGTGCCATGAAATTCGGAATATACATTCCTCTGACTGCGTAGACACGAAAAATAAAACGTTTTTTCCAAATTCGTACTTTCAAGAGATACAATGGTTACAGGGGATAAAAATAGTACCAACTAAACGAATACAGCTATGATGAAAATGATGAAATTCAGTGTGTACCTCAAAAAAAAGTTCGCCGTACACCTTCGAATATGAAGTATTATTGAAAGGTAGTTTCAAAAAAAAAAATTTATTTTTTTATGCCGAACGTAGGGGTCGCGCTTTTACATTTTTCTATATAACTTCTGCATTTATAAACAGATTTTAAAGTGTGATACATCGATGTTTTTGTCTCGACGAGGCCGATTTTTTTGTCTTTGAAGTCATTGAGCTCAAGCACCCCCTTCTGGTACTTACCCATCATATCTCAGTTGCTACTACCCTAATGTACCACTCTAATAATCGAAAATTAAAGCTCGCATAAAATCATGAATCATGTTTGAGCTCAATGACTTCAAAAACAAAAAAATCGGACAAAAACATCGATGTATCACACTTTAAAATCCGTTTATAAATGCAGAAGTTATATAGAAAAATGTAAAAGCGCGACCCCTACGTTCGGCATAAAAAAATAAAAAAAATTTTTTTGAAACTACCTTTCAATAATACTTCATATTCGAAGGTGTACGGCGAACTTTTTTTTTTTACTTGTAACCTGGTACGCTGTACATTAGGGCGTACCTCAAAAAAAAAGTTCGCCGTACACCTTCGAATATGAAGTATTATTGAAAGGTAGTTTCAAAAAAAAAATTTTTATTTTTTTATGCCGAACGTAGGGGTCGCGCTTTTACATTTTTCTATATAACTTGTATTTATAAACGGATTTTAAAGTGTGATACATCGATGTTTTTGTCTCGACGAGGCCGATTTTTTTGTCTTTGAAGTCATTGAGCTCAAGCACCCCCTTCTGGTACTTACCCATCATTTCTCAGTTGCTACTACCCTAATGTACCACTCTAATAATCGAAAATTAAAGCTCGCATAAAATCATGAATCATGTTTGAGCTCAATGACTTCAAAGACAAAAACATCGATGTATCACACTTTAAAATCCGTTTATAAATGCAGAAGTTATATAGAAAAATGTAAAAGCGCGACCCCTACGTTCGGCATAAAAAAATAAAAAAAATTTTTTTGAAACTACCTTTCAATAATACTTCATATTCGAAGGTGTACGGCGAACTTTTTTTTTTTACTTGTAACCTGGTACGCTCTACTGTACATTCCTCTAATAGAGGAGATACATAATATAAGAGTATTTTTTATAAATTCGTACTTTTAAGGGGTTAAATGGGGATAGAGGGATAAGAATAGCACTAACATAACGGCTGCATCTAGAATAATGAAATTCGATGTATGCATTCCTCTGATTGCGTAGACACGTAAAATAAAAGAACTTTCCAAAATTCTTACTTTTTGGGGTTCAAATGGAAAAAGGGGTTAAAAAAAGTACCTACCAAATGACCGCAGCTAGGATCATGAAATTCGGATTATACATTCCTCTGACTGCGTAGACACGAAAAATAAAACGTTTTTTTCCAAATTACTAAAATAGAGGGATTTTTCGAACTTCGTACTTTTAAGGGATATAATTAAAAAAGAGGGATAAAAATGGGACCTACCAAACCGCTGAAGTTGAAATCATGAAATTCGGTGTATACATTCTGACTATGAAGACTCGAAAATGTTTTTTCGAAATTTGTACATTTGGGCGGAGAATGGGGCGAATGGGGATATCTTTAAAATTTATACTTTCTTATCACTTTGTCTGTATTTGAAAATGCTTCTTTCTAATGGCGACTGACAATCGCCTAATATTTAGGCATGTTCACTTTCACAATTTCAGCATTCTATTTATATATAGTAGCCGATTTTAAACAGTGCTCATAAGTATACATTATAGTTTGAAATAGTAAACAATTATAGTAAATGTGCATAAAAGTATCACAATTTTCGTAATATGGTACTGTACTTCTATGTAAAGTCGACATCCTTTAATCTGCTGGTAATACTGTGGAATGCACTCCGTGGTGGAGGTTATATAAGATTCGGCCCGGCCGAACTTAACGCCTTCTTACTTGTTTTTATCTGTTTTGATGAATTTTAAATATTTTTATAGGACTTCAATTCGTAAAATAATGAAAGGTGAACTGGAATGGCCAAAAATTGTATTTTTGCAAAAATTTAGTATTTAAAATTTAATTTTTACTTACTAAATGTGTTATTAAAGTAAATTTACCAAACAAAATAATGAGCAACGTTATTGTCAAAGTTGAAAAATGAATTTAGAAAATTATTTAAAAAATGTGTTTGCTGGACAAAAGTACACAGATTTCTGAAGTTTTCTTACTTTTTCTACTTTTAAAATACGATGTGAAAGTGAAAATCGCAAGGCAACCCACTAAGTTACGGATTTATAATTGTGCAAAGGTACGAAAACCGTAACTCAAGTTGCTTTGTGCAGTCTGGGAAATTTTAAATACAGATTCTTGTTCTAGTCGACAATACCTACCAAAAATATAATACCACTTTCCAGAGTTTTCTGCTTCATTCTTCATTTTAGCACTGTAGAATATGTTGAATTTTCATCGCAGACTTCACTACATTTTCGATTTTCCAATATCATATTGCGGGTATACATAACTATTTTCAAATTGAATTTAATTTAGATATTTTAGTTAATATCGTTCCATGGTAAAAATGTGTTTAGATTTTAGTATAATTAATATAACCATAACATTTCATAAATTCCTTTTAACAAATGCATTACAACAATCCGTTTAATTAAATTCTAAATGTACAATTTTCGATATACATTTTTCGTAATGGCACCAAAACTGAAAAAAAAGTTATCAAATATGTTGATTTTTTAATTGAAATCGAATTTCCGTTTATTCTGAGTAGGTAATATTTTTTTAATTAGATTTCTAACCACTGTACATATTCAAAACGTCTTTATTATCTGTAGCTCCGTGGACCAGCAAAGCTAGTCAAAATCCGTTCGCGAATAAGCCATCCAACAACAAATTTAGAACTTTTACAAAAAATTATATACATATGTATGTATTGGTTTAAATCAACGATAGAATATTTTTGTTTTTATTAAATAAAATGTGTTTATGCGTAGTCAACAATATTTTGTCGTGCCTCCTCAAGATCGTGGAATTCTAGGAAAATATTAGGGATCGCGGGATGTGCACATTCAAGACAATTGCCAACTCTAAATTGAACATATATACAGTTGAATTTTTTAAATGTTTACAAATATTAATATTCGATTTGCACGCAGCGTAGATTATAAACTTTTCCTTAATGATTAGTGCGATCAAAGTTTTCGCGGGGAAACCACATTATCTTCCATATCCTGCAAAAAATAATATTGAAATATTTTACATTAAAAATTACATAAATATATTGACTGTTGTAGATATTTTTGTTTTTTATTTTATGACTGGAATACAAAATAATAACTATACTAATGAATATTTGTCAACAATTTGATATTATTGCAATAAAAAACGTTATAACGTTTATATTTTAAAATAGACAAGGCTTATTTTGCGATATTATCGTTGGAAAATCGGGCAATAGGATATGTATATCATAATGCCCAGAAAAAAGTAATTTTTGTCGTATTACAGACTTTCTCCTTTCAAGATTTTGAAAATAAAAAGAATAATTTCTTGTTTTCTACTTTGCCGAACTGTTTGTGGCGTCTTAGCTTTATTATGGCTTCAAAATTGTGTTTGTGTCAAACAAAGTTTGTTGGTAATAAATATTGGAACAACATATCTTTTTTATGAGCATAAAATACGAAATTAGAACTATTGAAATGTTTACTTTTTGTCTTCATGAAATTGCACGCTCAGAAGATATGATATATTTACTGCAAAAAGTCAGATTATTATGTTCCAAAAGCATAATTATAGCATCTATAATTAGCGCACTGGACGGAGTGGGGGTACACCCAGGCATAACAAAGTGGACTGGTAGTGTTCTCAGAGACAGAATCACCAACCCAAGTATGGTCGATGATACGGCAGAGGCAACCCGCAAGGGTGTGTGACACCACCGATAAATGAAAACCTCATCGATCTTGACAGAACAGGCACTATTATTACTACTTCTGCGGACGACGTGGTGGTACTGGCCGGAGACAAATTTCTGTCAATGATTAGCTACATTATGAAAAGGTCACTAGAACGATTATCAGAATGGACTAAGGGTAAACCATGCGAAACAGAACTAGTCATCTTTACAAGAGTATACAAATTTCCCAAACAACAGGGGAAAGTACTGGAAATATCGAAAGAGGCGAAGTACTTAGTAGGGAACTATAAACCGACTTTCGACTAATCGATTAATCGACTTTTGGGAGAAAAGTCGAAATCGACTTTTCCATTGCCAAAAGTCGACTTTTGTTTACGACTTTGTGCATCAATGAATTTAAGTTATTGAGTACCGATTTTACTTTTTTCGATTTTCTTCAAATTTGGCACAACAACTAGAAACATCTATGCAAAAAGTGGGTAAGATCGGTTCAGATTTATATATCCAATATAAATGTCTCTCGATTTGGTTTTGATTTGGTCTATTCGTTTTTTCATTCATTTGGAATGTCGTCTTTTTATTTATTTGCACCAGTCGAAAAGTCGAATTTTCAAAAGTAGAAAAGTCGACTTTTCATATATTTGTAAAAGTCGAAAAATCGACTTTTTGCTCCAACTGAAACCATGATCATGGTAGTCTGCAGCCAAGTAATAAATGTAATAATAAATGTCCGTCTGTAACACGTCTGGACTATCGACCTGAGACCCTATTAAGTATATATATATATATATTCAGCACGCTACCATATAATCAAGGTCCAAATTTTCCATAAATGTGTCTCATAGTCGTAGATCGGTTTGGACGGCAACTGTGCGAAATCGGTCCAAAGGAAAAAAACTTTCCCTCACAAGGACTGAAACTATTCCTAATATTTAGAGTATTTAAACATGTTTTTTCCATATGTCTGCTTAAATTTACTTGGATATCCACATTCCCCTTATAACAGAAACTTGCACCATAAAATGGTTTTTATTCGTAGGGGGTGAAATGGGACGAAAAGGGATAAAAATGGTACCTATCAAACGACAACAACTAAATAGAAACACGAAATTCGCTATGTTCATTCCTCTAATTGATTAGATACAGAATATTAAAGTATTTATTTCAAATTGGTACTTTTAAGGATGAAATGGGAATAGTGGGATAAAAATGGTACCCACCAATAAATAAATATAATACAATAAATTCTGTGTATACATTCTTCTGCTACCGTGCACACTTAAAATAATACGTACTCCTAGTGGAGTAAAATGAAAAGGGCTTAAAGGAAGTACCAACAAAATGGCTGCAGCTAAAGTCATGAATTTCGTAATTTACATTCCTCTGACTGCGTAGAATGAAAAACAAAAAGTTTTCTTTTCAAATTCGTACTTTCAAGGGACTCAATGGGAACAGAGAGATAAAAATATTACCAACTAAACGACTTACTAGAATGATGAAATTCGGTGTGTACATCCCTCTTATTGCGTATACACGTAAAATAGAAAGTCGTACCCTTAAGGGGGTAAAATAGGAAAAAGGGGAATAAAAGTGGTACCAACCAAATGACCGCAGCTAGAATTATGGAATTCGGTGTATACATTCCACTGACTGCATAGAGTCGCAACATGAAAAGTTTTGGCCAAATTCGTACTTATTTTACTTTGAAGTTTGGTTATCATGGACTGTGTACGTGAGAGATAATGGATTTTCAAAATTCATACTTTTGGTATTAAAATAGGATGGAAATACAAATAACCAAACGGCTATAGCTGAAAATGCACCCACTATCCCCCAATATTTAAGGTATTTAAGCTTTTTTGAATATTGCTGCATTATATCTACTCTTTGAATAGTATTATTTCGATGTATACAGTATAAATCTATTGGTAGCCTTGCCTTATTAAATTAAATAATTAAAATTTTATATTTAATTTGAACTGGGATATTGTCCTGGCTCAAGACCATTTTGCATCTATATTTAATAGAATGCAAATTTATTTACAAATGGCATGGTGACATTTATTACTTGGCTGCAGACTACCACGATCATGATTTCGACCATATCAAAAGTCTTTTCAAGTATCTTCGCAGCGACTTTTCAACATCAAACCCGGCCTCTATAAGGAGATGAATCTCACAAACGAACGAGAAGCACAACTCACTTGCCGAATGTGCGTTTAAAAAATCGCACCAAGTAATAAAGTACACATGCCATCTTACAAGCATCTCATTGAGTTGCATATGTAAGTATGTGTATATGTAGGTGTAGTTACCCAGCGATACTTCTGCCGTGCCAATGTCACCATGCCATTTGTAAATAAATTTGCATTCTATTAAATATAGATGCAAAATGGCCTTGAGCCAGGGCAATATCCCAGTTGAAAAATAACAATTTTGAAAAAAAAATGTCTGACTTTGGACCAAAACAATTTTTTTTCCTTCAAAAGCCTTTAAAAGTATATTTAGAAAGGTTGAAGTGTTCTCCGTTACTATGGCCAAATGTTACAGAACTCAAAAATGTCTACTAGAACAAAAGTTTTGGGGTCTCGGTGTCATGTAGAGACTAATCCAAGGTAAAACCTTTAGAGTAACGATACCCAGCCGCGTAAATTGGACGTTCTGCCTGCATCAGGAAGCTAATGTAATCTCAATCTCCACCGACGGCTCAAAAATGGAGAAGGGAGAATATCTGAGAATATCCACCAGACTCCTCGGTGAAAACACGGTCTTTCAATCAGAAATATATACCATTATAACATGATTTTGGAATGCCAAATCTTTGTCGACAGCCCGGCTCGAAGATCCGAGAACCACGTTGCACCATGAACTGCTATTTTAACCTTAACCCAAATTCAGGCACATGACATCATGCTCTGCTGCGTTCCAGGCAATGAGTTAGCAGACGAGTGTCTCAGGTCGGGCTTCAGTGCACTACAACACTATAGGATCATGTAACATTTTAAATATGAACTACCGATTACTTTGACTTTGAAAGGTAGAATAACTTGATTTTTATACACTCCACGAGAGTATCATGTCTTTGTGCATTTGTTTGTAACACCCAAAAGGAAGTGAGATAGACCCATTGTTAATTATACCGATCGACTTAGAATCACTTTTTGAATCGAATTAGCAATGTCCGTCTGTCCGTTCGTTTGTCTGTCCATCTATTCTATTCATCTGTCCATCTATTCTATTCAGTAGCCAGTACTAAATGAAACTTTTCACAACGAAGTTTTTCGGGATAAGAACGAACGCTATATAATTTGAAGAAAATCGGTTCAGATATAGATATAGCCCCCACACGAATTTCACTCCCGGTTTGAATCTTTTCACCACATATTTTAACAGATTTTCTTAAAAATTGGCAAAACATCTTATTTTTCAACTAGAAACACCTATGCTGATAATATGTCAGATCGGTTCTGATTTATATATAGCTCCCATTCAAGTTTCGCCTCCGATTTGTATTTTCTGCTCTAGAAATCACATATGTTACCAGATCGTCTTCAAATTTGGCAAAACATCTTATTTTTCAACTAGAAACACCCATGGTGATAATGGGTCAGATCGGTTCAGATTTATATATAGCTCCCATACAAATTTCGCTCCCGCCTTGACTTTTTCCGCCCCAGAAGCCAAGTATTTTCACCGAATTTCTTCAAATTGAGCATCACACGTTGTACTTGCACTGGTAGAACATATTGTGAAAGTGGGTCACTTCATTCCATGTTCGGATATAGCCCGGATACAAATGTTCTTCTCGGTTTGACAAATTGGGTCAGGTCATATCAGCCTATGATTAGGAAACATACAAAAATCCTTCCCGTTTTCACTTTTTTACCGACTTAAATTGTATTCAGAAAGAAAGTGGAATGTATCATATAGTCGGCCCTGCCCAACTTTTCCAAAGTGGAAGCAAACTTTATGAAATTTTCGTGTTTTCAGATGAAGCTCATTTTCATTTCGTTGGCTATGCCAATAAGCAAAATTGCCACATATGGGGTTGAGAGAACCCACAAGTGACTATTTAGAATCCAATGCATCCACAACGAGTCACTGTTTGGTGTGGATTTTGGTCTGCACTCAAAAATTGGGTTGATCGAATTAGGTACTGCCTAGCCAGTCGTGGATATGAATGATATTGTGTTCCATTATTAATTGACAAAGTTCCACTTTTTCAATAAAAACAGAAATTTGAAAAAATAATCAGTACTTTTTTATAGCCGATTCTAATTTAAAAATGTAAATGACCCACCCTATAGAAACCGTGACCCTGGACGTGCGCAGAAGTTGCTTAGATGAAGAAGAGGAGGAAACTGTGCAACATCTGCTTGGTTCTTGTGAAGGACTCCAAGAGTATCGTCTCACCTACTGAGTATGCAGGCTTTACGACGACCTCGAGCAACCTCGTCCTATTTATAGAGAGATCCTTCTGGTTCAAGAAGGCAAGGGAAGTGATTGATTATAAAAATGTGTCAAACCCACCCATCCCGTGCAACGCTTTACCCTACCTCCTCTTCATACTGTCCCCTCCTGCATATCTAATATTTGCACTATGATCGTGAAATGATTACTTACCGCCCGATTGACTAATTGGCGGCTGTCCAGCTAGAGTTGTACCTGGTTGCATGTCCCACGCTTGAGTTGGTGGAAATACCCCTGGACCTGGTGGCGTCGGTGATGTGAAGGGTGCCAATGGTACATCGGTGCCAGGCGGTCTGAAGCGCTGTGGAGGAGGCACCGGAGCAGGATAACAGACTATTTGTTCCTTCTCTATGATTTTGGTGGGATTCTGTGGATCTTCTTGGGGTATTATCGTTGGCACACATATAATGCCATTGGGGGCTTCATTCGGATTTTGTGGACCGTTGTTTACAATGATGGTTGTTGTAGGGTTGGCATTGGTGGCGACATTCTGTGGCGTTTGTTGTTGTTGTTGCTGCTGTTGTGTACTTTGGCTTTTCTTGCGAATAGCGTCGGCAATCTTGTGTCCCAATCGTCGACCGGCATCTGAAATGGGAATAAATTGATAATGCAAATATTATTGTGTCCTATATATACATACAAGTGTGTGGTATATTATTTAGATTATACGAAATACTAATAGTAGGACTAGATAATGCTATTATAGTTTAAACGTCTTTAAAAATATCAATCTTTAAACCAAGGACATCTCTATATAAATATGAAATCTATTGTTTTGGGAAAAATTTTGTTCATGGAGCGAAATATATATAAACTATACAGTGCTAAAAACTCATCAGTCGACAGCAAATGGTAATGCGACATGTTTCAAGTAGATCATAACTATCCACATAACAGGGAGTATATAACACCGTGTGACAGTACTTTTTGGAACTGCACAAGACCATATACACTAGGATGGGTCACGCAAATAAATTACAGCGGTCACCCCCCAGAAATGAAGATTGGATTATTTAATGATGATCTGCTAAATATTTCGTCACTGGGTCAAGCCATCTGTGAGCTAAACGCTCCTGAAAACACCTCTTGTTTTTCCCGTGTAATTTTTGCCCAACATTTTTTTCTGATTTAATATACCCTTGGAAGCACTACAAATAATTTTGTTTCTTATTGTCTTAGAATAACTCATTGGTCGTATAATTGGACGTTTAGATTGATTTTTTGTGGGTTTTCAAAGTGACAGCTACAAACTCATATTTCTTGGTAACATTTTGTAAAAGTTGTTATGAAAAATAAATAGAAGGAAACAATACCTGTCGAATGATGCCTAAATTATGAATATCGGACGATAAATGACGTCACTGACTGCATATTCGTGAAATAATTTAATACAGGAGATGGCTTTTCTGAGTCAAAATGTTCAAACTCTTTTTACAAAAATGAGCGCTGTGACGTCAATTTCCATCCGATGTTCATCATATAGACATCATTCTAAAGGTATTGAATGTAGCTATTTATTTCTATAATCAAATAATATATAATAATATCAAATACAATTTTTTCAGTTGTAACTATGAAAAAACGAAAAAATTGCTACAAACGTCCAATAATTCGACCAATAAGTTACTCTCAGACAAGAATTAAAATTTATATTTAAAGTGCTTCCGAGGATCTATTAATTCAAAGAAAATGAACAAAAATGCAACGTAAAAAATTACACGGGAAAAACATGATTTTTTGAGCTGTTTTCAGGAGCTTTTAGCTCACATATGGCTTGACCCAGTGACGAAATATTTTGCAGATCATCATTAAACAATCCAAACTTTATTTTCATGGGGCGACTGGAAATTGTTTTTCCATTTGTATGGACCGCGACCCAGCCTAATATACACATGAAACTGGAGATAATATATAGAAAAACTGTGTATTCAGATTTTCATTTGGTGATAGTTTCTTTCTTTTTTTTCTTTTTTACCGGACTTTTAATTTTCAAAATATATAAAGGGTGGTTAAATTGTAAGGGCCAGTGTTGAATGTGAACCACACCTAAACGTCAATTTTTTTCTGCATTTTATTTGACATTTCTCAATTTCAGACTAACTCAATTTGAACCATGGAAAGATATAATATCGAGCAACGCGTTAATGTTATTCAGGCTTATTATGAAAATGGCCGTTCTAATCAAAATGCATGTCGTGCACTTTGTGGTTGTTTCTGTCAATTTAATCGTCCATTTTCATCTCAGTGGATTCGTCAATAAACAGAATTGCCGCATTTGAGCGAATGATAAGCCAAGAGTGATTGTCGAAACCAACGAAAAAATATGGGCTGTCGGCATCATTAGACCGTATTTTTTCCAAAATGAGGCCGGTCAGGCAGTTACTGTCAATGATCTTCGCTATCGTGAGATGATAACGAACTTTTTATGGCCCAAATTGGAAGATATGGATGTGGACGACGTCCTGTTGAATCTACATATCGTTGGACGCTTCCACACAGCTAACGAAACAATGGCTCTTTTGTTCGACAAATTCAATGGCCGTGTTATCTCACGTGGTGGCGATGTCAATTGGCCGCCAAGATCATGTAATTTGACACCATCGGACTTCTTTCTTTCGGGTTATTTGAAAGAAAAGGTGTACGTCGATAAGCCAGCAACAATTCAAGAGCTAAAGGATGAGATAATTCGGCACATTAACGGCATAGAACCTCAATTATGCCTCCGCTTCATCGAAAATTTGGACCATCGGAGGTGTGCCGCCGACGTCGCGGCGGCCATTTGGCCGATATTTTGTTCCATACATAATTGAACCACACCAATATTATGATAATAAAAAGAAATGACAATAACTTCCTAAATAATTAGTGTTTTATTCAAAAATTTAAAATTTAACCACCCTTTGCAAAATTATACAATAAAACAAGTAAGGAAAGGCTAAAGTCGGGCGGAGCCGACTATATGATACACTCCACTTTCTATTTAATTCAATTCTGTAAAAAAGTGAAATCGGGAAGGATTTTTGTTTCCTGTAAATGTATGTGTTTGACAAAAAATGTTAAATCGAAAAGGAAATCTGTATGGGGGTATATTGACCCTTATTCACCATGTATGTTTATAGGCGAAATATAATATGTAAAGATTGGTCAAAATCGGTTAAACATTTGGGAGCAAGATTTGTATATATATTTATATGAATATATATCTATATCAGAACCACTCTTACCCACTTTCACCATAGGTGTTTTAGTTGGATTATACGATGTTGCGCCAATTTTAAAGAAAATAAAGGAAAAAGTTAAATCAGGAGCGACATTTGTATCTAAATCTGAACCGATCTAACCCGCTTTCGCCACATGTGTTTCTAGTTAGATTATAAGGTGTTAAGCCAAATTTGAAGAAAATCGGGTACTATATGTGCTTTATAGAGCGACAAAAGTCAAATCGGGAACGAACGATTTGTATGGGGGCTATATCTAAATCTGGACCGATCTGACCGATTTTCACCATAGCTGTTTCCAATTCAATTATAGGATACTGTGCCAAATTTGAGCGGAAAAAGTCAAATAGGAAGAGACATTTGTATGGGGGCTATATCTAAACCGACTAAAGACTACTTAATTTGAAGCAATCAAATTAAGTAGTCTTTGTCCTTGATCCACAAAACTTACTTGAGCCAATTTTTGTTAAGATCGGACTATAATTGCGACCTGTAACTTGATTACAACAATAGATGGGCAGATGGATATTGCTAAATCGACTCAGAAAGTGATTCCAAGCAGATCTGTATAATAAACGATGGGTCTAACTCGTTTCCTTTTTGGTGTTACAAAAAAATGCACAAAGACATAATACTCTCGTGGAGTGTATAAAAAACCCTTCCTGCGCTGGAAACACTTAAAAAACAAACAAACATTTATCACTATCCACGACTATACTCACTCTCAACTATTTCATCCCAATCCGGTGTCTGCTGCACATAAACAACTCCGACTGGCAACGTTGAACCCGTCGGTACATAGTTTCCTCCCGGCGGCAAGGCCACGGGATGATTGTAAACCGGTTGAGGGTAGTTGTGATTGTAATAGTTGTTTGCATCATAGTTAGGATATTGCTGGGTGGGATAACTCTGGCTAGGATGACTGATTGTAGGATTAATTTGGCTGGGTTGATTTTGAGTAGGATTACTGAGGGTAGGATAAATCTGTGTAGTCTGATTGTGTGAGGGTTGCTTGCTAGTAGGATGCTGACTGAGAGTAGGATAAATATGAGTAGTGTGATTGTAACTAGGCTCACGATTGGATGAGGTATGATGCTGATACGAATTATTGAATATCGAATGTTGTGGGCTAGTATTATTGAATATAGGATGATTGTGAGTAGTATGATTGTGACTAGGCTGACGATTGTTTGAAGAATGATCCTGATACGAATTATTGAATACAGAATGTTGTGGGTTAGTATTGTTGAAATGAGGATTGTAACTAGGCTGACGCGTGGGTGTAGAATGATCCTGATACGAATTATTGAATGCAGAATGTTGTGGGTTAGTATTATTGAAATGAGGATTGTAACTAGGCTGACGAGTGGTTGTAGAATGATTGGGATTTGGCTGATTGTGGGTAGTATTAATGTGAGTAGGCCTAATGTCAGAGGTATTATTACGGCTAGAATGATTGAGAGTAGTGTGATTCCGAGTGTTATGACCGTGAGTGGTATGATTGTGATTGGAATGATTGTTTGTAGTATGACTATGAGTGGTGCGATTCTGATTGGAATGATTGTCATTTATATGCTTCTGATTCTGATTGGAATGATTGTGTGTAGTATGACTATGAGTGGTACGATTATGTGAGGAATGATTGTCATTTATATGCTTCTGAGTATGATGACTCTCGCCGGAACTATGCTGGCTAGTATTTTGTCCTACACCCTTAGGACGTTTCGTAGCTATTGAATGCGACGAAGATTGAGTGTTGTGCGTCTTCTTGCCACTGTTGCTATTGTGGCCACTATGTCCTGTAGAGGTTTTGTGTTTATTGTGTCCACTGCTACTTCTGCCGCCGCCACCACTACCACCTCCACTGGACGATTTACGTTTGCCTTTGGTGGTTTTGGCTTCGACTTCGGGTGCAAAACTAACCGCTAGAATGGCGACAGCCAACAGAATGCAACATATTTGCAGACTTCTTTTTGTAGCCATTTTGATGAGGCTCTTTCTTCGCTGGATTTCTGGAATTTTGGAAAAAATCGCAAAAAAAAAAACGTATGAGAAAATCATAATTCAAAACGGTGCCTTAAATCTAAATCTGAGCCGATGTGCCACAATTTCACCACATATATGAGTCATTTCATGTCAAGTGGTAAGATTTTCAACCTCG
Organism: Polietes domitor; assembly: GCA_947397865.1. NCBI lineage: Eukaryota > Metazoa > Arthropoda > Insecta > Diptera > Muscidae > Polietes > Polietes domitor. The sequence continues at coordinate 78,349,394 of OX377619.1, read as the reverse complement.
ACATCTTGGATTGGTAAGAAAATGTGTGTATTAGGATGGATCATGAAAATAAATTGCAGCAATGAAGACTGGATTGTTTAATGATGATCTACAAAATATTTTGTCACTGGGTCAAGCCATCTGTGAGCTAAACGCTCCTGAATACACCTCTAAAAATCATGTTTTCCCGTGTAATTTTTTTTAAGTTGCATTTTTGCCCAAAATATTTTTCTGAACTAATAGAGCCTTGGAAGCACTTTAAATCAAATTTTTTATTCTTGTCTTAGAATAACTCGATGGTAGAATTATTATGGTGTTTATATTGATTTTTTGTGGGTTTTCAAGGTGACAGCAAAAAACGCATATTTCTCGGAAACATTTCGTAAGACGTGTAATGATAAGTAAATAGAGTGATTAATAACGGCCGAAAAATGACGTCACTGACTCCATTTTGTTTAATGCAGGCGATGGTTTTCACAGCCAAAATGTTCAAACACTTTTTACAAAAATGAGCGCTACCGCGTCAATTTCATCATGTTCATCAATTAGGCATCATTCGAAAGGTAATGACTAAAAAATACCATAAATGTCCTATAATTCGACCAATAAGTTACTCTAAGTAAGACAAGAATCAAAATTTTTATTTAAAGTGCTTATTATTTCAGAAAAAAATTGAGGAAAAATGAAACACAAAAAAACAAGTAAGTCGGGCGGGTCCGAATATATGATACACTCCACTTTCTATCCGAATACAATTCAATTCGGTGAAAAGAGAAAAGGGGAATTTTTTATCCTGTAAATATATGTATGTGTTTGACAAAAAATGTTAAATCTGAAAGGACATTTGTATGAGGATATATTGAAACGAAATAGGTAGAATATAATATGTATAGTTTGGCCAAAATCGGTTAAAAATTTGGGAGCAACATTTGTATTTGGGCTATATCTAAATCTGAACCGATCTTATCCACTTTCACCATAGGTTTTTTTAGTTGGATTATAAGATGTTGTCCTAATTTTAAAGAAAATCGGTTACAATATGTGGTTTCTAGAGCGGCAAAATTCAAATCGGGAGCGACATTTGTATGGGGGCTATATCTAAATCTGAACCGATTTGCCTAAAATTAAATAGCGTTCGTCCTTGATCCACAATACTTATTTGTGCCAATTTTTGTTAAGATCGGACTATAATTGCGACCTGTAAATTGATTACAACAGACATTGCTAAATCGACTCAGAAAGTGATTCTAAGCCGATCTGTATAATAAACGATGGGTCTAACTCGTTTCCTTTTGGGTGTTACAAACAAATGCACAAAGACATAATACTCTCGTAGAGTATTGGCAGTCATATCTCAGGAACCCTAATTGATAGGGCAATTCTGTAGCCAGATGCAGACTCTGCATACTGAAATCTTTCGAAATTGAGTACCAAGCATCAAGTTGACTTGTTTTATTTACAGTGCTCTACCGAAATATCCACATTTTGTCGAAAAAGCTCGACCTTCCAAAAAACATGGACTCGCTTTACGAATTTTAAATCATAAACGTATTGGTAGCCTTGTCATACATATAAGCGTGGTTTGAAATAATAAAAATATTATATTTATTTATTAAATTATTTTTTCAATATTTGTATTCGTTTTGGCTTGGCTTGTAATATTACTGCACTTCTATGAAAATCGAAAGCCTCTGTTTATTGCAATCCATGGTGGCGTATAACAAGTTCGACCCAGCGGAACTTTACGCCGTTCTTACTTGTTTTTTCAAAATTTCTACTTTAAATGCACTTGAATCTTTTATACCCTACACCACTTCGTGGTCTAGGGTATTATAAGTTAGTTTCGCGCCAAATGTTTGTAACACCAAGAAATAATAGAGCTAGACCCACCTTTAAGTATACCGATCGGCTTAGAATCACCAGCTGAGTCGATTTAACGATGTCTGTCTGTCCGTCCGTCCGTCTGCTGTCCATCTAAGCTTGTTCGCACTCTACAGGTCGCAATTGTTGTCCGATTGTCATGAAATTTGGCAGAATTTATTTTTTCTGGACAAGGACCATTGATATTGAATTTGGAGGAAATCGGTTCAGATTTAGATATAGGCCCCATACAAATGTCGCTCCCGATTTGACATTTTCCGCTCTAGAAACGTCATATTGTACCCGATTTTCTTTAAATTTGGCAGAACATCTTATAATCCAACTAGAAACACGTATGCAAAAATTGGGCAAGATCGGTTCAGCTTCAGATATAGCCCCCATACAAATGTCGCTCCCGATTTGACATTTTCCGTTCGAGAAACGGCATATTGTACCCGATTTTCTTTAAATTTGGCAGAACATCTTATAATCGAACTAGAAACACGTATGCAAAAATTTGGCAAGATCGGTTCAGATTCAGATATAGCCCCCATACAAATGTCGCTCCCGATTTGACATTTTCCGCTCTAGAAACGACATATTGCACCCGATTTTCTTTAAATTTGGCCGAACATCTTATAATCGAACTAGAAACACGTATGCAAAAATTGGGTAAGATCGGTTCAGCTTCAGATATAGCCCCCATACAAATATCGCTCCCGATTTGACATTTTCCGCTCTAGAAACGTCATATTGTACCCGATTTTCTTTAAATTTGGCAGAACATCTTATAATCCAACTAGAAACACGTATGCAAAAATTTGGCAAGATCGGTTCAGATTCAGATATAGCCCCCATACAAATGTCGCTCCCGATTTGACATTTTCCGCTCTAGAAACGACATATTGTACCCGATTTTCTTTAAATTTGGCAGAACATCTTATAATCCAACTAGAAACACGTATGCAAAAATTTGGCAAGATCGGTTCAGATTCAGATATAGCCCCCATACAAATGTCGCTCCCGATTTGACATTTTCCGCTCTAGAAACGACATATTGTACCCGATTTTCTTTAAATTTGGCCGAACATCTTATAATCGAACTAGAAACACGTATGCAAAAATTGGGTAAGATCGGTTCAGATTCAGATATAGCCCCCAACAAATGTCGCTCCCGATTTGACATTTTCCGCTCTAGAAACGTCATATTGTACCCGATTTTCTTTAAATTTTGCAGAACATCTTATAATCCAACTAGAAACACGTATGCAAAAATTGGGTAAGATCGGTTCAGTTTCAGGTATAGCCCCCATACAAATGTCGCTGCCGATTTCACTTTTTTCGCTTTAGAAAGCACATATTGTACCCGATTTTCTTTAAAATTGGCGCAACATTTTATAATCGAACTAAAAAACCTATGATGAAAGTGAGTAAGATCGGTTCAGATTTAGATATAGCCCTCATACAAATGTTGCTCCCGAATGTTTAACCGATTTTGGGCAAACTTTACATATTATATTTCACCAATAAACAGACATGGTGAAAGCGGGTCACATCGTTCCAGGTTTCAATATACCTCCATACGATTTAACATTTTTTGTCACACACATACATTGACAGGATGCAAAAATCCTTCCCGATTTAAATTTTTTTACCGAATTGAATTGCAATGAGAATTGTTTGGGTGATGCCCATATACTACTGTATAATTTGTATTTGTCTGTAGGACAATTACCATATTATTTACCATATTCGTAAAATTTGACTAAAGATGAATTTATAGCATATAAATTATATGAATATAATTTATATAATTTGTATGAACTACATAAAATTGCTCCCATGAAATACCTGGGTTTAGTAATCAAAGAGAGGTACATACGCAGGGAGTGGTGTAGGGTATTATATAGTCGGCCCCGCCCGACTTTAGCCTTTCCTTACTTGTTTTATTTATATGGGGGAAAATGGTACCAACCAAAATAGTGCTGATAGAATCATACATTCCTCTAACTACGTAGCGCGCAAAACAATCTAAATTCGTAATTTCTGGGTCAAAATGGTACTAACCAAACGGCGCACAGTGGTTCAGAATCAAAATCTATCGGCCAAAATGCAATAACTTTTTTTGAGTTCTGTAAAAAAACTAAATTAGACAGGGACCAAAGATTATTTTGAAATATTAACATTAACAAGTAAGGAAAGGCTACTTTCTCCACTTTCTATCGGAATACAATTCAGTAAAAAAAGTGAAAATGGAAAAAAAGTGAAAATGGGAAAAGGGTCAAATCGGGAGTGAAATTCGTATGGGGGCTATATATAAATCTGAACCGATTTTCTTCAAATTAAATAGCGTTCGTCCTTGTCCCGAAAAACTTCGTTGTTGAAAGTTTCATTTGGTTCTGTCTACAATTGCGACCTGTATGGTGATTACAAGAATAGATGGACGGACAGACAGACAGACAGATTCAAAAAGTGATTCTAAGTCGATCGGTATAATTAACAATGGGTCTATCTCCCTTCCTTTTGGGTGTTACAAACAAATGCATAAAGACATAATACTCTCGTGGAGTGTATAAAAATCGGGAATTCGGATTTATTTTTCGATTTTAAAGAAAATTAAAATTTTTATTTTTTCGTTTTTATGTTTTTTAACGTTTTGCACTAAATGTATCCCATCTTCCAAGGGTGCAATTTCAGACATTTGTCCAAAAAGAATATTTTTACAATATTCATTACAACCAAGCTATATTTGGCACAAACATAGTTTTGACATCACAACCAAACCACAATTTCTAATAAAAAAATTTGAGTGCAAAATCTCTTAAAATGTGTGAGAAACAGTTCGACAAAGTAAAAAAAATGATGTTTTTTCAATTTTCAAAATCTGAAAAACTTGAAAGTCTGTAATACCAAAAAATTTTCTTTGCATTATGAACAAATGTATAAAAATGTATTAAAAAAATATAAAAACAAAAACAAAAAAAAATTCATTTTCTTTAAAATCGAAAAATACGAAAAGTAGTCAACTTAGGGCCGATTTCTAAAATATATCCGATCTCCCGATTTTTAGTGTTAATGTCCTTGGGTCCTTGTCTAATTTTGGTTTTTTAGAGAACTCAAAAATGTCTACTAGAACTAAAGTTATTGGATTTTGGCCGATGGCTTTTAATTCTGAACCACTGTGCGGCGGTAGCTGAAATCATGATATTCAATATGGATGGTTGAGGCTGTAAATGGGTAAAATTGGTCCAGCGGAATAATGTTTCTTTTTTTTTTTTGTAAATGTACAGAAAAGGTACTTAAGCACAGTTTTTGAATACACTTAACGTATTATTTTTGTATGTAGGGATAGCACGCCGTCTAAACATTTCTATAGATTTCCCTACAAGCGGGAGTGGTCTTTAAGTTTATTTAAATTTGCATAAAAATATAAAGATTTTCATAACATGGAGCTGCACTTCCACGCAAAGCAATACTGTGGGATTCGCTCTATGGTGGAGGGTATGCAATATTCGGTGCCTTTTTACTTGTTGCATTTGTCTCGTGTGTGTGTGATTTTGTTAAAGTTGCAGCATTATCTTTGCTTTGGTCTGGATTTAGTCCGTTTTGGGCAAGTTTTGTCGGTCGACACAGGCTGTCAACATAGATCGAAACTAGTTGTAAATTCTTTTCTATCTAAATAAAAATCGTATTTCCCCAAATCAAGTTACAGACTTTGGAAGAGAATGTTGAACCACTGATTGCCAGCAATCGATATTAATTTTTAATAACCGGCCATTAATTAAGTCAGTGATTTTCTGCTTTGTCTTCAAACGTTTGCATCAATTTGAGATAAGCCGATGCATTGGATGACGATTAGCAAAACGCGCAATTCTTGCTACAAATAGAAGTGGCGGCTCTGCGGGGGTTTAAAGCACTTGATATCAATCGAAATCAATTTCACTTTTTCATTTCTCTGAATGGTGCTAAAATGTGTTAAAGTTATTTAATTAATTTTGAAAAATTTAACTCACTATTAATGTTTCGATCTTTAGCTGTGGACAGCTACCGAGCAACTACATTGAGGTTTTATTTAGCCGCCTCGGTTGGTGGTTAATTTTAATTATATGTCGTCGCATACACGTACTTATATACATTAAAAATGTATTGTTGTGTCACATACCTACTCGAAATAACAAAAATAAATGTGACTCAAATGATCCACAGAGATGATGTTTTTGATTTAAATCCGGTATTTCAAAATTCGATGATAACGTCGACTTTTTTCAAAACAATATTTGTATATTTGAAATCAAATGTGACACGAATCTCTCCGATCAGTTGAAATATTTAGCGTCTGGCCACAGGCCCGTGCGCTGGATTTCCCCCTGGGAGGGGTTTCATCTAGTTTTACAAAAAATAAAGTCGGTGAAAATTCAGTTAATTATTTTAGTAAATTTTCAATCCATGTTTTTCAAATTTTCTCGTGAAGTCTATTGATTACGTGAGCGTTTGGAAACCATTCATATTTTATTACCAGGATCTTCGAGAAATTTGGATACATTTGTCCGACGTAAAATAGCATTTCAGTAATCCATCTATCAGTACACAGAAAGAAATTTATCAGTAAAAGAAAGCAGAAAGTCTACTGAAAGAGCAGATTTTCTGCTAAAAAAGAGATAGCAGATTTGTATCTGCTGCGCAATATTGAAAAAACTTTATCTGTTTTTATATTTGAATTAACTGCAGCCAATTTTAGCAGACTGCAAACTCTTTAGCAGTGTGAATGGTGATGTAATATAGCAGAAAAACTGTTGTTATGCCAAAAAACTGTTGTAATAGCGGAAAAGTGTCTGCTGATAGGCAGCAGACAATCGCTGCTTTTATTAACAGGCTTGTTCTCTAAGTGTAGAACTTTTTTTTCAAATAGTTGCTTGAAAGTACATACATCTCTCTATATATATAAGAGTGACTGACTGATCACTCCCCAGACCAAACGGCTAGAGCTAGAATCATGAAATTTGGTGTGTACATTTCTCTTACAGTGTGGAGGTGTGATAAGACGGGATTTGTGGAAATTCGTACTTTTAAGAGGTAAAATGGGATAAAAATGGTACCACCGCAAACTGCTGGAAATTTGGTATGCACATTCCCTTTGCGGCATGAAGACATTCCAAAAAGTGGCCTTTGAAAAATTCGTACTTTTGAGGGGTTAAATGGGGCAGAAAGGGAGAAATACAATTGTACAAATAACACGGCTAAAGCTATAATCATGAAATTTGGTGTGTACATTTCTCTTACAGCGTAGAGATCAGATATGAAGGGAATTTTTCGGAATTTGTACTTTTAAGGGGTAAAATGGGATTGAAAGGGATAAAAATTGTACCACCGTAATGAACAAACCGTAATCTTTAAATTTGGTACGCAAGTTCATCTTATAGATTCAACGCGTCCGATAAAATATTTTTTAAAATTCGTACTTTTTGGGGGTGAAATCGGGTAAAAAGGGATCAAAATGGTACCAATCAAATGGATGGAGCTGCAGTCATAAAATTCCCTCAAAATGCGTAGAAACGCAAACTGGAAAAAGTTTCGAAATTCGTACTTTTAAAGGGCAAACGGGGAAAGGGGATAAAAAAGGTACAAACAACACGGATGACGCTACAATAATGAAATTCTGTGTGTATATTCGTTTTACAGCGAAGGTCACAGATAAGAAGGAATTTTTCGAAATTTATACTTTTAAGGGATTAAATAGAATCTTGAAATTCGTAACGGGCATTACATTTATAGCATGAATGCGACCAAGAAAATATTTTGCAAAAATCGTTCTTTTTGTGGGTGAAACCAGACTGAGCAAGAATCATGAAATTTTCGAAATTCGTATTTTTAAAGGGTAGACGAGAAAAGGGCATAAAAAGGTACCAAAAACACGGCTGACGCTGCAATCATGGAATTCGGTGAGTATATTCGCGCGTGTAGGTGAGTGATAACAAGGAATTTTCCGAAATTTGTACTTTTAAGGGGTTAACAATTGTACGTGCTACCTATAATCTTGAAATTTGGAACGGACATTACTCTTATAGCACCAATGCGTCCAAGAAAATACTTTTGCAAAATTCATATTTTTTTGGTGTTGAAGTTGGGCAAAAGGAAATAAAAATTATACTAATCAAACAGACGGAGCTGGAATCATGACATTCATTCTCAAATACTTAGAAACGTAAAATGGCGGAATATTTCGAAATTCGTAATTTTTAAGGGTAAACGAGAAAAAGGGGATAAAAAGGTAAAGGTAATTATGAAATTCGATGTGTACATTCGTCTTACATCGTAGATGCGAGATAAGAAGGGATTTGTCGAAATTTTTACTTTCAAAGGATTAAAATGGATAAAAATTGTACCACAGCCCTTTTGCAAAATTCGGGGTGTATATTCCACTGACCTCTAAAGGGTTTTCAAAAGTTATACTTTAATTATACTTTTATAGTATAAATCGTAACAAAAAACGATTAAAATGGTACCCACCATTGTATCGAATAAGGTATATACATAATTACTCTGACGTGCAATACAAATGTAATGTATCAAAATGTGTACTTTATATGTGAAGGTGGAGCAAAATTGATAACATAGCTTTAGGGATTTAGGACACACTTAGGGTCTTAAATCATTCTGAGTTACACATTTTTCTATCCCAAATGCTTATATATTATCCTAGAAAGAAACAAATAAATACTTCATATGATTTTTTTTAAGAAAATAGTTTCAATTTAATTAATTAATTTATTGACTGCATATAAATTGATGGCACAATATAAATTATTTTTTGATTAATTTGTACAAGGGGTATAAATGCCTCCAGCTACGTAGGATCTGGAATCGGGAATTTGGTGTGAATACGTAGTTGTGCAACATAAAACGTTTTTTATACACTCCACGAGAGTACTATGTTTTTGTGTATTTGTTTGTAACACCCAAAAGGAAACGAGATAGACCCGTTGTTAATTACACCGATCGACTTAGAATCACTTTTTGAGTCGATTTAGCAATGTCCGTCCGTCCGTCTGTCCGTCTGTCCATCTATTATCGTAATCACGATACAGGTCGAAATGCTAGGTCAGATCGGTTCAGATTTATATATAGCTCCCATACAAATTTCGCTCCCGATTTGACTTTTTCTGCTCTAGAAACCACTTATTGTATCAGATTGTCTTCAGATTTGGCAAAACATCTTATATTTAATCTAGGAACACCTATGGTGAAAATAGGTGAGATCGGTTCAGATTTATATATAGCTCCCATACAAATTTCGTTCCCGATTTGACTTTTTCCGCTCTAGAAACCTCATATTTTAGCAGATCTTCTTCAAATATTTCAAATTATCTCATATTTCAACTGGAAACACCCATGGTGAAAATGGGTCATCGGTTCAGATTTCCCATACAAATTTCGTATAGACTTTTTTCGCACCAGAAAGCACGAATTTTCACAAAATGAGCTTAACACGTTATATTTGAACTGAATGAAGTATTTGTGAAAGTTAGTCACTAAATTCCATGTTTGGATATAGCACCGATATAGATATTACCGATTTAACAAATTGGATCAGGTAATTTTAGCCTATGATTAGGAAACGTACACAAATTCTTCCCGTTTTCACTTTTTACCGAGTTGAATTGTTTTCGGATAGAAAGTGGAGTGTATCATATAGTCGGCCCGCCCGACTTTAGCCTTTCCTTACTTGTTTTTTCAAATTTTGTGACCATTTACAAGCGATTTACCCTGAAATAAATATCCTTACACCGCGTACGAAGTAGCGGATATTTGCTAGTACATATATACTTTGAAGAAATATTACACAAAAAACGATCGAATTCCTCGGCGCTTAATCCTTCAGGCCCCGCATTTTTTCTATGATAAATACAGGAAATTGGATATGCTTGTTGACAAAGTGTCGGTCTAAATATGATGTCTACTGAGTTTTGGGGTTTTTAATTTATACACAGGTCATAAGTAACAGATTGTTTACTTAAAATCTTTATAATCATATTCCGATTAAATGAAAAAATATTTGGAAATATTTCTTCATTTCTATAATCTTAAATATGTTTGTATAAATTTGAATAACAAATACAGTTTTGTTGCACTCAATGAAATGCAAGACGAAAAACACCTACAAATTTTAATTCCAAAAAAAAACCAAATAATTGGTATTTTAGAGTTTCGTCTTCCTACGTAGATCCAAGTTACTGAATTTGTTGTTTCTCTTTTGAATATAACTTGTTACATATGGGTGATTCCATTGGAACGGGTGTGACACTTTTGCTTAAATATCTCCCATATTCATTGACTGAGATTTGTACTATCTATATTGCCAATTGAAAATGTCAGGTTAACCGGAATATTATTACAAATATAAATACGTCTTAGCATTTTAATTATTGGAGATATACAACAAACTAGAGCGTCACGGATGTGACCTTGGCTTTGAAGAACATCTTGAGGTTTTACTTATTTTCTTGAATTCTGTAATGCCCTTCCATTACATGACATTATATTCATTCTTGCAAAGCAAAAGAGTAGTTTATACACTTTCTTCTAAAGTATACGTTATGTGTATATAGGAAATATAAAATATTTAAATCGTAACGGGCGTGACATTTTGACGGAAATTCTGTTACAACACTTGCCTATATCTGGAAAAGGAAATGTTGTTGTCAATATTTTTTTGAAATATAATCAACGATATGTATTATGAGAAGTATACAAATTACGAATGTTTAACATTCCAATTAGATATACTACAAATGTGTTTAAAGTTTGCCACTCATAGTTAAGCATCAATCAAATTAGTTGTTTCTATTACGAATGTTTTTAGATTTCATTATGATATCACAGCGATTCTTATCAACACTTTTCTAAAATTACTAAAAGATTTTGTTATTAAATTTCAAAACTTTTATTGTAGTACACAATTAAATGTTCATAAGATATTGCTCTATTCAAATGTCAAGAAGTGGTATCGGTTAATTAAAATGAAACTTTCCGAACAATATGGGGTCCATTAGAGAAATTAGCATTACACAATTTTGAGCTTGGCACAATTCGTTTAGATCGTTTGTATTTTTCAAAACTTTTCTCCGAAATTCAAGAAAGTGTCCACGATTTTTATGTAATTTTCGTGTTTTCATGATTTTACTGCATTGTTTGCCACTTCAGACGTGTTATTTTGAAAATAACTAAAAAATTCTATATTTTTTGCTTCCGAAAGTCTAGAAGGTTTTAAAAAAGTGTATGTTCGAAACCTCTCTGGGGGGGAGGGGTGTTTGAACCCACAAAACCCCTCTCCTACGCAAGCCACTGTCTGGCCAATCTATGAGAGAAAAGAAACAAACTCAATTTCAGGATCTACGCCGGCAAAATTTGCAGCTCCGTTTTCATCACGTATTGAAACAAGTAAAAACGGCGTTAAGTTCGGCCGGGCCGAACTTTATGTACCCTCCATCATGGATTGCATTCCATAGAGACTGTCGCTTTTGGTAGAAGTGCAGTAATATTACTGGAAAATTTAACTTTTTTATATAGCCAAAACAAATACAAATATTGAAAAAATAACTTTATAATTAAATACAATATTATTATTATTTCAAACCACGCTTATAAGGCACGACTACAAATACGTTTACACTATATATCGAAATAATACTTCAAGTCAATTAAAAAAATAAATATTCTTATATTTATATCTTCAAAAAAGCTCAAATACCATAAATATTGGTAGATTGTGGGTGCTACAGTCGGTTGTATTTCCATTCTATTTTAATTCCAAAACTACAAATTTTGAAAATCCTAAACCCTAACTTCATGATTCTACCCATTTTTTCCGTAAAAGTAAAAAGTACGAATTTGGAAAAATCTTTATTTTAAAAGACTTAAGGCTTAAAATGGGAAAAAGGGGATAAAAATGGTGGCAACCAAATGGCCGCAGTTAGAATCAAGTTCGTACTTTTTTACTTTTACGGCAAAAATTGAATCATGAAGTTAGGTTTTCTTGACCTTTGAAGGTCAGATAATGGATTTTCAAAATTTTTACTTTTTGAATTATTTATAGTATTTAAGTTTTTTGGAAGAAATAAATATAAGCATATTTATTTTTTGAATTGACTTAACTACTATTTCGATATATATAGCGTCAACGTATCGATAGCCTTGCCTTATAAGCATGGTTTGAAATAATAAAATATTATATTTATTTATATTTTTTTTTAAATATTTTTATTTGTTTTAGTTTGCCTATATTTAAAAATGTTACTGCACTTCTACGACAATCGACAGCCTCTGTGGAATCCAATCCAGGGTGGTAGGTATATAAAGTTCGGCCCATTTATGTGATTCAGATAATTTGAATAGCATATAGCATGAAATTATTTGAAAAGTAAATAATAATTTCAATATAAAGTTTCTAGAAGAACAACCTGTATATATTTTTATAATTTTTGGAAATACAATATTTTATTTCATTTTTGGTATGGAAATATTACTTTTGCGAAATTTTTTTTTTCAATTTTAAGAAATATGAAAGTGGTCTAAGTCAATACACCCTCTGAAAGTAGTGGTTCCTCAGAGGCACCAACGTTGTCGATTTTTATTTATAAAAGTTCGATCGGATCTTCTAAGAGAAAATGTTATGATTCGGCGGAAAAATATTTACCAATTGACTCAAACATAAACCATTACTTAGACCACTATCATTCTAACTGCACCATGTATGTATATGGTCCAAAATAAAGACATATCCAAGATCCCATCTCAGCATAGTGTTCACAAATATATTCAATTTCGCCTTCTATTGTTTTCCTTATATTATTTTTTTGTTATTTTTAAATTTGTAATAATTTCTTCTCAATTTCAATGTCTTTTCTCAATATCAATTTGTTTATTCTCAATTTCAGCTTGTATTTTTATCAATTTCTATTTTAATTTCTCAATTTCAAGTTGTACTTTCTTGTATTACTTTAAGGATAAAAATGTTACGAAATTGGATATTGAAGGACAATTTCCTTTTTGGACAGTACGCCTCCAACTTTGTCATATAAAACTGCTTTGTTACACAGTGCAACACGGAAAAAAATAACCATATACGGACACTGCTACATGATAAAAGACCAAAAAAAAGACCCGTGTTTTTTTTCCCCCCAAAGTCATGCACTTTTTTTTATGGGCCCCCAGAGATTTGAGGCCTCGGTGTAATTTTTGAAAAAAAGTGATCATATTCTCAGGCTCATATCTTGCAAACCGTTCGGAATTTTGAATAAACAATTTTTCACTTTTGCGGCTACCTAAACGGTGTTAAGAATAATTCCTAGGAAGTTCATATGTTCTAGAAAGTTGTTTATTGAAATCTTAAGTACATCTGATTTCACCATTGAATATCCAGATTTTGTGTACTTTTTGAAAATGATACTCACTTTTATTGTTCCGATCGTATTCGATTGTGCGGCAACCAACGAAGAACTAAATTGAGTTTTCACCTAGACGCAGTGCTATGTCTGGCCTGGCAGTTACTTTCTAATCTCTTAATACGCCTCAAACGAAATAAATTTGATTAAGCAAAAGTATGCAAATGATTTTCGATGATTTTATGATGATGCTTTGCCGAGGGCTGTTCGGCGTCCTAAACTCGAAAAAGACATTAGTTTTTTTTACGGATAACTTCTTCTTTTAATTATACCCTCCAACAGGTTAATTGATAAAATACCGGGTAGCTACTGAATGTTGGCGCTTTAAAGAGTTTTTCGTTACAGAACAGAACTGCACCGCTTTCAACAAAGACTGTGCAACTTGTCATAACAAGATCAGCGATGTCGAGAAACTCCACATAGCTCGTTGACTCCCAAGGTCTCCCGACCTTACTGCACCTGATTTTTTTCTTGTGGAAAATTAACCAAAAACACATGCTGACTATACTTTATATATTATTTCCCTCTTTTCCCTTTGGACCGATTTCGCCCATTAGCAGTCCCAATTGATGTAGAACTAAAGGATGGTTAAATTGTAAGGGCCGATGTTGAATGTGAGCCACACCTAAACGTCAAGTTTTTCTCTGCATTTCATTTGACATTTCTCAATATCAGACTACCTCAATTTGAACCATGGAAAGATATACAATCGAGCAACGAGTTAAAGTTATTCAGGTTTATTTTGAAAACATTATACTCGGTGGTGTAGGGTATAAAAAATTGGCGTTCAAATCCAAATGCATATCATAGAAAAGCATCAGTGATGGGGCACATTTTCACCTCAGTGGATTCGTCAATAAGCAGAATTGCCGCATTTGGGCGAATGATAATCCAAAGTGGTTGTCGAACACGTAAGTCAGCTTCAGTTAAAAAGTCAAATTGAGAGCGAAATTTGTATGGGAGCTATATATAAATCTGAACCGATCTAACAATTTTTCTCCACAGGAGTTTCAAGTTGAAATATAAGATGTTTTGCCAATTTTGAAGAAAAAAATATGGTATCTAGAGTGAAAAGAGTCAAATCGGGAGTGACATCGTGAAATCGTATGGGGGCTATATATAAATCTGAACCGATTTTCTGGATATTTCAAAGTGTTACAAACGGAATTTCAAACCAATTCTTCGACCAATTATCGATTAATTATGAACATATTCTCCCCTAAGTGAGTGTAAGGCATTTACAAATAATAAATATTAGCAAACGATTGTATACTCGCATACTCGTCACTCATTGGGTTATGTCTATAAAATACTCGATACTCAGTCAGTGTGAAAAATCATAACAATTGCATTAATAGTCAATTCTAAATAAAGATTAAGAATATCAAATTCTGTGATTATCAGACATAATAGTATATGTCGTAATTTCACAAAATTCCTCTTGCTATTCAAATACAAGTCTACAACTCAAATGTACCCGGCAAAAAAGGAAGCAAATTGAAGTACTTCCGTATGAAACACATTTCAATCGCATATCAAAATCCAAATGTGCATATTTCCCGCTTTTGAAGAAGTTCTTTTAAACAACTTCCAAAAAGTTAGTAATATGTTAATATGCCGTAACATTTTACGAATATGATTTTCCCAATTGAATGGGAATGCATTTTTAGAGGTAGGGTGTCCGCTTTGCACCCTGAAGGTCTCGCGTTTGTATCGTGGCTCGGGGAAAACTTATTTTGTTTTTATACCCTACACCACAGGGTATAATGTCTTTGTGCATTTGTTTGCAACACCCAAAAGGAAACGAGATAGACCCGTTTATTATATCGATCGACTTAGAATCACTTTTTGAGTCGATTTAGCGATGTCCGTCCGTCTGTAATTTTTTAAAACAGAAATGGAAACTAGTGAAAAAGTAGATCTTTGCCACTACCAAAAAATAACTTTTAAGCCTTTCAAAATAAAGGACATCCCTCTAATGACAACTCCATGTTAAATTCATAGATGGTCATAGTCAATTTTCACTTCTTTACCTGCTCTCTGTTTGCTGGATTACTTTGGCCCACGCCGTTTTCCACATAAGGAATATAGAATAAAACCAACACTCAGGACACCTGAGTCGGGAGAGCTGAGAATACAGAATCTAGCTGTAATAGGAAATTTTTGAACCTCTCCCTGATTCGTGAAAACCTCAGAAGTATCAATAAGAGAGAGATACATTTTATAATCATTTATAAATCGGAGGGGTTATAGATTTTACGGGCATTCAGCTGGAAAAAACAAGTTAGAAAAGGCTAAAGTCGGGCGGGGCCGACTATCTGATACACTCCGCTTTCTATCCGAATACAATTCAATTCGGTAAAAAAGTAAAAACTGGAAGAATTTTTGTATGTTTCCTAATCATAGGCTAATATGACCTGGTCCAATTTGTCAAATGGAGAAGAATATATATACCGGGACTATATCCAAACATGGAATGAAGTGACCCACTTTTACAATAGGTTCTTCCAGTTCAAGTATAAAGTGTTATACCCAATTTGAAAAAATTCGGTGAAAATACGTGGTTCCTGGGGCGGAAAATGTTAACCCGGGAGCGAAATTTGTATGGGAGCTATATATAAATCTGAACCGATTTGACCCACATTTTGAAATATAAGATTTTTTAAATAGGACTTATTTTTCTCAAAATTGCAGGTGTAAATACCGAAATAACTACAACTGCTTAAATAGATAATCATTTGGAAACCCTTGTAGGTTTCTGAACCTTTGGTCACTCCATTCTGAATTTTCTTTGAATTTTGTAAGATAAGCTAAAATACATAAAAAATAAGAAAATAAAGATATTTTTTCAGGAAATTCAAGTATTAAGATTATTTTTAATGAAATACAATACATACAAGTTCGGAGGTGAAAACCTTTCAGATGATACCAGTGTAGTTAAAATTTGATGACACGATCCAATGATATGATATCGTTAAGGAAGCCATCTCTTCACAAAACTCCCAAGAACACCGACTTTGGACCACGGTAAAACTAAACCACGTACTACTTTGAGCTACGGTAAACACAATATTACCCGCAACCACTAGAATGTGCGTGTCAAATTTCATCAAAATTAGAGGGGATGAATATCGAAATCTATGGTTTTTAGATCGTTTTCTGATGCCATTGCCCATAGCACAAGAGTTTCCGACAATTATAAAATGTATCTCCAGTTCCAGGCAGTGAATAAAAATGACTTGTGTTTTTCTGTTTTGTTTCCCTTTGATATTTATTTTGTAGCCCGGCATTACATTTGCACAATCATGAGTCCAACTATTGGAATATTTTCCATCTTATTTTTATACCCTCCACCTCCAGGATGGGGGTATATTCACTTTGTCATTCCGTTTGTAACACCTTGAAATATTCATCGGAGACCCCATAAAGTATATATATTCTGGGTCGTGGTAAAATTCTAAGACGATATAGCCATGTCCGTCTGTCTGTCTGTCTGTTGAAAGCACGATAGCGACCGAACGAAATGAGCTAGGAGGTTCAAATTTTTCCTAAATGTGTCTTATGGTTGTAGATCGGTTGGGATTGAAAGTGGACGAAAGCGGCCCAGAGGGAAAAATTTTTCCCTCACAAGGACTGAAAATACCCCTAATATTTAGAGTATTTCAGCCTGTTTTTTGAACATATTAGCTTGTATTTACTTGATATTTGCAATGCGCATTCCCTTTATAGCATAAAAGGGCACCATAGAGTGATTTTTATTTGTAGGGGGCGAAATGGGACATAATATAAAAGTTGTTTTTCTAAATTCGTACATTTAAGGGATTAAATGGGGATAGAGGGATAACAAGTAAAAACGGCGTTAAGTTCGGCCGGGCCGAACTTTATATACCCTCCACCATGGATTGCATTCCACAGAGGTTGTCGGTTTTCGTAGAAGTGCAGTAATATTACAGGAAAATATAATTTTTTTAATATAGGCAAACCAAAACAAATACATATATTGAAAAAATAATTTTATAAATAAATATAATATTTTAATTATTTCAAACCATTATTTATTTCAAATCAAAAAATAAATATACTTATATTTATATTTTCAAAAAGCTTAAATACCATAAATATTGGTAGAAAGTGGGAGCTACAGTTGGTTGTATTTTCATTCTATTTTAATTCCAAAAGTACAAAAAAATCTATTAACCATGATTCATCCATGATTCAACCAATTTTTGCCATAATAGAAAAGGTACACATTTGGAAAAAAAAACTTTATATTTTGCGTGTCTATGCAGGCAGAGGAATGTATACACCGAATTCCATAATTCCAGCTGCGACCATGTGGTTGGTACCATTTTTACCCCCTTGACGTTTCTACGCAATTAGAATTTCATCATTCTAGCTGTAGTCATTTAGTTGGTACTATTTTTATCCCTCTGTACCATTGTATCCCTTGAAAGTACGAATTTCGAAAAATCCGTTTATTTTCCGTGTCTACACAATCAGAGGAATGTATACTCCGAATTGCATGACTCTAGCTGCGGTCATTTGGTTGGTACTATTTGTATCCCCTTTTTCAATTTTAACCCCAAAATGTATGAATTTCGAAAAATTCGTCTATTTTCCGTGTCTACACAGTCAGAGGAATGTATATTCAGAATTTCATGACTCTAGCTGCGATCATTTAATTGATACTATTTTTATCCCCTTTTTTCATTTTAACCCCAAAAAGTACGAATTTCGAAAAAACCTGTTTATTTTAAGTGTATACGCAATCAGAGGAATGCATACACCGAATTTCATTATTCCAGGTGTAGCCGTTTGGTCGGTACCATTTTTATCCCTCCGTACCCATTGCATCCCTTGAAAGTACGAATTTGGAAAAAACCTTTTATTTTTCATGTCTACGTAGTCAAAGGAATGTATACTTCGAATTCCATGACACTAGCTGCGGTCATTTGGTTGGTACTATTTTTATCCCCTTTTTCTATTTTGTCCCCAAAAAGTACGAATTTCGAAAAATCAGTTTATTTGCCGTGTATACACAGTCAGAGGAGTGTATACTCCGAATTTCATGACTCTAGCTGCGGTCATTTGATTGGTACTATTTTTATCCCCTTTTTTCATATTAACCCCAAAAAGTACGAATTTTGAAAAATCCGTGCATTTTACTTGTCTATGCAATCAGAGGAATGTATACAACGAATTTCATTATTCTAGGTACAGTCGTTTGTTTGGTACCATTTTTATCCCTCTATTCCCATTTTACCCCTTAAAAGTATGAATTTGGAAGAAATGCTTTTATTTCACTCAATTAGAGGAATGTGCTCACCGAATTTCGCGTTTCTAGCTGGTGCCGTTTAATATGTACAATTTTTATCCCGTTTTACCCCCTAAAAATAAGAATCACTTTATGGTGCACTTTTTTGCTATAAGGGGAATGCGCATACCAAATATCAAGCAAATATAAACAGACATATTCAAAAAACATGCTTAAATACGCTAGAATATTAGGGATTATTATGGGTATGTTTAGTCATTGTGAGGGAAAATTTTGTCCCTTTGGGCCGATTTCGTCCCGTTTCAATCCTAACCGATCTATGACTATAAGACGCATTTATGGAAAATTTGAACGTTCTAGCTCCTTTCGTTTAGATGCTTGCGTGCTTTCAACAGACGGACGGACGGACGGACATGGCTAGATCGTCTTAGAATTTTATGACGATCAAGAATATATATATATACTTTATAGGGTTTCAGGTCGATATTTCAAGGTGTTACAAACGGAATGACAAAGTTAGTATACCCCATCCTGGAGGTGGAGGGTATAAAAATACAAACGAAAAAAGCTAAAATAAATTTTAATTTTCTTTAAAATCGACAAACACGAAAAGTAGTCAATTTTAGGTCGATTTCTAAAATATTTCCGATTTTTAATGTTGATGTCTCAAAATAATCCTTACAGAACTAAAAATTGCTACTAGAACAAAAGCTGTTGAATTTTGGCCGATGGATTTTGACTGTGTATGAATGCAATTTAATAGGAGGTTTCGAAATTACTATTTTAGATTCATCTATATTCACCAAAAATGCAATAAATGATATCTGAAAGCAGAGATGTATAAAATTGATAATAAATAATTAGCCTTTCCGCGTGCGAAATAGGGGCACTGCTAGTATAGCATGTGATCCAAAAGAAAACCACTAGATGGACCTCATTCACATATGTCAGATAAAATCATAACTAATGTATATGCTAGTGATTAATTTCCAACTACTTGTGTAAATTTTTAATATTAATATTAAATTTATAATATTAGTCTTCAGGTGCTTTCCTTCTGACTATGCCTTGCCAATCCTGACCCCCAATGAAAAACTTGTATTTCTTTGTTTAATATTGTTTTTATTAAAAAAATTACGATTTCCTATATAAAACTAGTAGTAGACATTCAAAATAAAATATATATATTTACATATAGCTAATATCACGTATCGGCACCATTCGTACATACATACATACATATACCCAATAGAGATGATTTATATTATTAATAAGAATTGCCTACATTCTCACCAGGCTGGATGTCGGGATAACCTGAACAATTATAACTGCCAGTTTGTGTGGGTGGAATCTGATACCTACAATGCTTAATCACCTCTCTCTCTCTCTCTGGTGAAAAAGCGGGCATTAATTTAGTATATTTGGCATAGCTTATAAAATATGTTCCCGTATTCGATTTTGTGCTTAATAATTAAACGAAGTATAATTGCAATATTTCACCAACATCTGATTGACGTGTTGCACCACACGATTCGTGGGACCCTTCGAGGACGACAGGCGACGTTTGATTAAGACAAAGGCCACCGAAGAGAAGAGGACAAAGAATAACATTAGAAAGCAAACGGATGTCCAGTAATTGATGTCCTTGAAACCGAAGGCAATGCGCATGTACTTGGCCTTCTTCAACACACATATCACTTCTGTGTCGGGGCAAATGGTGTCGGCGCGATCATAGCCATAGAGGGCCTCGAAAAGGCCCTCCATGGTGTGCCGCAAGTAACTGAAATTCATAAGGATACGCATGAAGGCGGCCTGCTCCTTGCCGCTGTCCATGCCCATGCCGTAGCAGGACAAGAGAATAAGAGGAACGGCTAAAACAGGACCTACAAACATGCCATTCTGAAAGGAGCGTTATATTTAAAACAATTACTCAACATGCTCAACCTTCTCAACTACTTACCAGCAAATTTAGACGCGATGTTATCAACATTCCCAGACTGTCGGACACCTGGGCCGTCAGTATGGCCACAAAGAACAGCATGGCAAAGCGGAATAGCTCCAGCGGCTGATTGGACATCAGATAGATGATGGTTAAGTAGATGAATGCCAGTATGAACATGTAGGGGAACTTTGAGGTGATCGTGGCCACGTAGTAGGAGCTCAGTCTGTACCACTGATTGAAATACTCCCTTTTCAGCAGCTTCATTTCGCTGGGAACTGAAAGAGAGAAGATAACACTTGAACTTGAAGCTCCATCCATCTCATCCCAGGCGGGAGTACTTACATTGCACCAACACCGGCATCAGCGGCAAGTACAGGTAGGCTATGACAATGGTGAAGGTAAAGCCAAAATTGGCCAACGCCCTGCTGGCATCATTGCCCATTCCGAAAAACATCCCACCCACAGTGAGGGCCAAGACAATGTTCATGTAAAATTTCAATTTTATATAGTATTTGTCGCGCCACATCTTCGTCAGCATGTGGACCAGCAGCAGCTTGTACTGCATCCACCACGAACAATTCGATGTCAACGTTTTCTTGTCGAATTCCACTTCGAACTCCTGCACTTCGTCCATGGACGAGGCACCCGACGTTGTATTCGATTTGGTTGGGGACGCCGACTTGATGTGCTTGCAGTGGCAATCGGTCTGCCAAAGATAGATGTTGCCATTGTCCACAGCCTTGACCATTTGCTTGTGATAGTCGCCGTATTCCCGGCAGGCGACTTCGATAACTGAAAGTAAATGGAGTTTTTTTAGATCTAAATATTAAAAAGACAAAACTAGGCAAGGAAAATAATTAGATGGAAGTTCAATTTTCGGAGAAACTATAAAAAAAATAGAAATTGTAAAGAATTATATTTCCTACGTAAGTGGCAACACTGCTGTCTGGCGGGCTTGAGAGCATATCAAAACTGGGCTTGAGTTATATTTTGAAAGAATAGTGGGAAAGTGTCTTAATTTCTGATCATCGAACGAAGTTAAAAAAATCACATTTGCGGTATTAATTTTCCCCGAAATTTCTCCCACAAATGTGATTTTTTTGGAAAAATTACCGCCATTCGTTAAATTTGAGCGAGGATCATTAGAACAAAATTCTTTAGTAGTGGATAAAAATTTATTACATTCATTTACATGAGGTACATTTTATATGAGGTTCAACAAATGTATGTTCCAAAAGTAACAATTACAAATTCTTCTCACAAACATTTAAACATATAAAATATCCCAGAATTCCTAAAAGGGGGAAAATAAATCCCACAAATGTGATTTTTTTTGGAAAATTACCGCCATTCGTTAAATTTGATCGAGCAGGCATTTTTTAGCAGTGGATAAAAATCAGTTATTACTTTCATAACAGGTCAAAGTCGAATTAAACATATTTATTCCAAAAATCACATTTGCGCGATTTATTTTCTCCGTTTTAGGAAGTGTGAGATTTTTATATGAAGTACAACAAATGTATGTTCCAAAAGTAATAATAAAAAATTATGTTCAAAAACATATAAAAATCTCGGAATTCTTAAAACGGGGAGAATAAATCCCACAAATGTGATTTTTTTTTTGAAAAAAAAAAAAATTACCGCCATTCGTTAAATTTGATCGAAGATCAGCAGACAATTTTTTTAGCAGTGGATAATCATTTATTACATTCATAACAGGCCGAAATCGAAATCAAAAAAATGTTTTCCAAAAAATCACATTTGCGGGATTTATTTTCCCCGTTTTAAGAAGTGTGGGATTTTTATATGTGATATTACAAAAGTGTGTTCAAAAGTAACAATTAATTGTTCTCCAAAAACATTTAAACATATAAAATCCCCGAATTCTTAAAACGGGGAAAATAAATACCACAAATGTGTTTTTTTAGAAAAAATTGCCGCCATTTGATCGAAAATCAGCAGAAAAAAATATTTTTAGCAGTGGAAAAAATTCAGTTATTTCTTTAAAAATCCCTCAAATGTGATTTTTTGTGATTATCAGCAGAAAAAATATTTTTCGGAGTGGATTATATACAGTTAGTACTTTCATAACAGGTCGAAATCGAATTCAATTTTTTTCTCCAAAAAAATCACATTTGCGGGATTTATTTTCCCCGTTTTAGGAAGTGTGGGATTTTTATATGTGGTATTACAAAAGTAACAATTACAATTTGTTTTCAAAAACATTTTTTGATATCTCATATAAAAATCCCAGAATTCCTAAAACGGGGAAAATAAATCCCGCAAATGTGATTTATTTTGGAAAAATTACCGCCATTTGTTAATTTCGATAGAGGATCAGCAAAATAAAAATAAATTTTACCTTTATAATCGCTGCTTTGCGTTGCGAGAACTAATTGCCTAACTAAATTATTATCTATGTATGCAAAATTTGGCGACTAAATTATGTCTTCTTTATGAAAAATAAGATAAATTTGCACCTACATGAAGGAAACAAGTAAACTTTATATACCCTCCACCATGGATTGCATTCCACAGAGGTTGTCGGTTTTCGTAGAAGTACCCTAAATATTGGTAGATAGTGGGTGCTACAGTTGGTCGTATTGCCATTTTATTCCAAAATTTCCTAATTCCAAAAGTACAAATTTTGAAAATCCATTGTCTCACGTTCACAGTGCAAAATAACCTAAATTCATTATTCAAGCAATTTTTGCCGTAAAAGAAAAAGTTCGAATTTGGAAAAAACTTTTTATTTTGCGTGTCTATGCAGTCAGAGGAATGTATGCACCGAATTCCATGATGCCAGCTGCGCCCATTTGCTTGGTACCATTTTTACCCCCTTGACGTTTCTACGCAATTAGAATTTCATCATTCTAGCTGTAGTCGTTTAGTTGGTACTATTTTTATCCCTCTGTACCATTGTATCCCTTGAAAGTACGAATTTCGAAAAATCCGTTTATTTTCCGTGTCTACACAGTCAGAGGAATGTATACTCCGAATTGCATGACTCTAGCTGCGTTCATTTGATTGGTACTATTAGTATCCCCTTTTTCCATTTTAACCCCAAAAAGTACGAATTTCGAAAAATTCGACTATTTTCCGTGTCTACGCAGTCAGAGTAATGTATACTTCGAATTTCATGACTCTAGCTGCGTTCATTTGATTGGTACTATTTTTATCCCCTTTTTTCATTTTAACCTTTTTTCATTTTAACGAATTTCGAAAAATCTGTTTATTTTAAGTGTCTACGCAATCAGAGGAATGTATACACCGAATTTCATTATTCCAGGTGTAGCCGTTTGGTTGGTACCATTTTTATCCGTGCCCATTGTATCCCTTGAAAGTACGAATTTGGAAAAAAAACATTTTATTTTTCATGTCTACGTAGTCAAAAGAATGTATACTCCGAATTTCATGACTCTAGCTGCGGTCATTTGGTTGGTATTATTTTTATCCCATTTTTCTATTTTGACCCCAAAAAGTACGAATTGCGAAAAATCAGTTTATTTTCCGTGTCTACACAGTCAGAGGAATGTCTACTTCGAATTTCATAACTCTAGCTGCGGTCAATTGTTTGGTACTATTTTTATCCCCTTTTTCTATTTTAACCCCAAAAGGTACGAATTTTGAAAAATCCGTATATTTTACTTGTCTAGGTACAGCCGTTTGGTTATATTATGTATCTACTCAATTAGAGGAATGTATACACCGAATTTCATTATTCTAGGTACAACCGTTTGGTTGGTACCATTTATATCCCTCTATTCCCATTTTGCCCCTTAAGTACGAATTTGGAAAAAAATACTTTTATATTATGTATCTACTCAATTAGAGGAATGTACCGTGTTTCTAGCTGTTGTCGTTTAATATGTACCATTTTTATCCCTTTTTTGCCCCATTTCACTCCATACAAATAAGAATCACTTTATGGTGCACGTTTTTGCTATAAGGGGAATGCGCATACCAAATATCAAAAAAATGTAAACATATTCAAAAACCAGGAAGGAAAGGCTAAAGTCGGGCGGGGCCGACTATATGATACACTCCACTTTCTATCAGAATACAATTCGGAAAAAAGTGAAAACGGGAAGAATTTTTGTATGTTTCCTAATCATAGGCTAATATGTCCTGGTTCAATTTGTCAAATCGCAAAGAATATTTGTATCAGGACTATATCCAAACATGGAATAAAGTGACCCATTTCACAATAAGTTCTTCCAGTTCTCAATTTGAAGTAATTCGATGAAAATACGTGGTTTCTGGGGCGGATCAAGTCGGGAGCGAAATTTGTATAGGAGCTATATATAAATCTGAACCGATCTGACTCATTTTCATCCTGGGTGTTTCTCATGCAAATATAAGATATTTTGCCAAATTTGAAGAAAATCTGTTAAAATATGTGGTTTCTACAGCAGAAAAAGTCAAATCGGGAATGAAATTCGTATGGGGGCTATATCTAAATCTGGACCGATCTGACCAATTTTCACCATAGGTGTTTTTAGTTGAAATGTAAAATGTTTTGCCAAGTTTGAGGAAAATCTGCTGTAATATGTGGTATCTAGAGGGAAAAGAGTCAAATCGGGAGTGAAATTCGTATGGGGGCTATATCCAAATCTGAACCGATTTTCTTCAAATTAAATAGCGTTCGTCCTTATACCGAAAAACTTTGTTGTGCAAAGTTTCATTTGGTTCTGGCTACAATTGCGACCTGTACTTTGCTTACAAGAATAGATGGACAGACGGACGGACGGACATCGTTAAATCGATTCAAAAAGTGATTCTTAGTCGATCGGTATAATTAACAATGGGTCTATCTCGCTTCCTTTTGGGTGTTACAAACAAATGCACAAAGACATAATACTCTCGTGGAGTGTATAAACATGTTTAAATACGGTAAAATATTACGGATTATTATGGGTATTTTAGTTCCCTTTGGGCCGATTTCGCCCCGTTTTAATCCCAACTGATCTGCGACTATAAGACGCATTTATGGAAAATTTTAACATTCTAGCTCCTTTTATTTTGATGCTAGCGTGCTTTCAACAGACGGACGGGCGGACGGATATGGCTTGGGTGTTACAAACGGAATGACAATCTTAGTATACCCCCATCATGGTGGTGGAGGGTATAAAAATAAATTTCAACGGTTTCATTTCAAGTTTTCACGTGAAGTGTTATATATGCCGATAGGCATTCATCGAGCCATGACTGATGGGTCTTGGCAATTTTTTCACCATGAAATAATAAAACGATTTTAAGGAATTGCTTGTAGTCTTCCCTGGGTTGTTCAACAGAGACAAGCCAAATGACTTGATCTAAATTTGGATTTGAACTGATATTATGATTGCGACTATATAATATTCTATGCCAGGACTGTATGTTTTGTCTTTTAACCAGTGCAGAGACTACCAGCAAGCCCTAGAAAGATTATGTTGTCAAAGACGCTGCCGAAAGAGGAGTTAAATTAAAAGACCTCCTTGGTGCATTAAATGCGATGGGAGCCAATTTTATAAAAAACAGTTTTTGCATGGGAGTAGAAATTAACGGGGGGGTCAGAATGCATCCTCCCTAGAAGAGGTATATTGCATAAATTAATTATTAAAGTAAACAAATGTATGGGCCACCTTAATGTTCGAAGATAGAGGACAGGTATGTTTTGATAAAATTTGGGGGTTAAAAAAGTATTGGGGTCACTCAAACATTTGATCCTCCTTGATGTAGTTAGAGTGATGGGAGAACATTTTTTACAAATTAGTTTTTGTATGGGGGCAACATTAAGTAGGTAGGTGTGTTCGGAAAAAATCTTGGGAAGTAAAAAAATGTGGGCGGGTCTTACATTTAACGCCTCAAGGGGCGACTGCGGGATAGTTTTGCGCCTCTCTTTCATAAAAAAATATAAATAATAATAAAATCGTATGGGGACCACCTTTAGGGTTGGCAATATAGGATAGATACATATGTTCTGATAAAATGTGGGGGTTGAACAAATATTGGGGGTCACACATACATCCGACTGCTCTAGGGTCCTCCTTGGGGCTATATTTCATCTTTACGTTTTGTTTTTTAACATATTTTTACGTATTTGTTCATAATGCGAAGAAAAAATTTTAATCTTTTTGTATTACAGATTTTCACGTTTTTCAGATTTTGAAAATTGAAAAAACGTAATTTCTTTTTTTGACATTGTCGAACTGTTTCTCACACATTGTAAGAGATTTTAATTTTCTTTAAAATCGAAAAATACGAAAAGGAGTCAACTTTGACCGATTTCAAAAATATATCCGATTTCCCGATTTTTAATGTTCATATCTCCTAATTCTCTCCTTGTCTAATTTTGTTTTTTTTTTACAGAACTCAAAAATATCTACTAGAACAAAAGCTATTGAATTTTGGCCGATGGATTTTGATTCTGAACCATTGTGCGACGACGTTGGAAGAACTCAGAGCCAACATTGAACGCGAAATAGAGGCCGTTACGGCCGAAATGTGTGACCAAGTCATCGAAAATTGGGTCCAACGAATCGATCGCATCCGACGTGCCCGTGGCCCGTGGCCATATGAAAGAAGTCGAGTTACATTCATATGGAAATATCTCAAATGGTTTGTGTTTTATTTTAAAAAAAAGTTTTCAAGTCCTTATTGGAAACCCCTTTATTTTTATTTTTCTGGTAAAATTTAGTCTAGCTCGGTAAATCGTCAAAAGAAAATTCGATTAAAAAAACACACGTAATCCACCCGTCCTATTATTTGTGGGGTGCCCTCAGCAGCCATTTGAATGAAATTATTTTCCATTATTAACCGGAAGGATTGTACTTTCAAATAAAAAGAAATTTGAGAAAATATTCAGTAGTTTTTTTTATAGCATTTTCAAAAAAAAGTTATTTGGCGGACCCTTTATATATCGCTCATAGTTACCTTAAATTTAAGGTATTAGTCGCCTCGATCACGCTTTGACAATAAGTGTAATTTTAATAAAAAAAATAAAATTATTTTTTATATATATTTTGAAAAAGTTTAGTTATGAAAAGCTGAGGTATGCTTTTCCATTCTCTGATATAATATTATTTAAAAAAACACTATTTTTCGATTTTCTGCAAAGCCACCTGAGGAAACCTTTTCGAGGTTGGAAATAATGGTATTGGTATGGTGCAGCCAAGTAATAAATGTTACCATGTCATTTGTAAATAAATTTGCATTCTATAAAATATAGAAGCAAAACGGTTTGAGCCAGAAGACTGTCCCAGTTCAAATAATCTATAAATATTATATCTACAGCTTTATTTTGTTCGGTGACTTATAGTGAAATTTGTCATAGAATATTTTTATACCCTCCACCTTCAGGATGGGGGTATATTCACTTTCTCATTCAGTTTGCACCACCTTGAAATATTCATCTGAGACCCCATAAAGTAAACCCCATAACCGATTTAGTCATGTTCGTCTGTCTGTTGAAAGCACTCTAGCTTCCGAACGAAATAAGCTAGGAGGTTGAAATTGTCCGTTAATGTGTCTTATTGTTGCAGATTGGTTGGGATTGAATGTGGGTGAAATCGGCCCAGAGGGAAAAATTTTTCCCCAACAAGGACTGAAAATACTCCTAATATTATATAAGAAACATATTGACCGTCTGTACCCTGTTTTAAGGGTAATTTTTACCCTTTTGTGCCAAATGTACCAAAAAGTTACATACACTGAGGAGTCAGAGGGTTAAAATGTTCCACAAAAATATACCTCGTTAGGTTATAAGTAATATTGCTGAACACAGCCTATACCAAAAATGTAAGGATCACAAGCTTTCGACTCAGCATACGAATGTTCTAAGAGGGGTAATATTCACCCCCACCCCTTTAAAATTGTCAACATACGAACATATAGAATTTATAACGAGTAGCCACAGCGGGGCATGTTTATTTAGTTATTTAATTCTTAATATATTCTGCCAAACATACAGCATACTTTTAGTAATGATGATTAATTTGAATATTTTTATTAAACCTTTCATGGCCGAATGTTGTTGTTAATAAATATATAAATATGATTTCTATAGATTTGGAGCTCTAATTTTTTATTTTGCCTGCTTTCAATTCCAACCGATCCGATTTAACCATGTCCGACCGACCGTCTGTTGAAAGCACGCTAGCTTCTGAACAAAAGGCGCTAGGGCGTCCACATTTTTCATGAATATGTATTATAGTTGTAGATCGGTTGGAATTGTTTTCCTTACTTTTCGAAATTCGTACTTTAAAGGGGTAAAATGGGAATAGAGGTATAAAAATGGTTCCAACCAAACGGTTGCATCTGATTGCATAGACAAGTAAAATATACGGATTTTTCAAAATTCGTACTTTTTGGGGTTAAAATAAAAAAGGGATAAAAATAGTACCAATCAATTGACCGCAGCTAGAGTCATGAAATTCGAAGTATACATTCCTCTGACTGGTGTCTACACAAAATAAACAGATTTTTCATACTTTTTGGGGTCAAAATAGAAAAAGGGGATATAAATAGTACCAACCAAATGACTGCAGCTAGATTCTTGAAATTTGGAGTATACATTCCTTTGACTACGTAGACATGAAAAATAAAAGGATTTTTTCGAAATTCGTATACAATGTAGGGATACAATGGGTACGGAGGGATAAAAATGGTACCAACCAAACGGCTACACCTGGAATAACGAAATTCGGTGTATACATTCCTCTGATTGCGTATACACTTAAAATAAACAGATTTTTCGAAATTCGTACTTTTTGGAGTTAAAATGAAAAAAGGGGATAAAAATAGTACCAATCAAATGACCGCAGCTAGAGTCATGAAATTCGGAGTATACATACGGAAAGGTAGAATAACATTCATTTTTTTCAGGTTTATGTTTGACATTTGCAAAATGGGACGCTATACGCTCGAACAGAATTGGGAAATATTAAAAACTTACTTCCAAAGTAGTGAGTCTTTAACGCAAACTGTAAGAAATTTACGTGGAAAAATTTGGTGCTTTCAGGTGATGCTCATTTTCATCTCGTTGGCTATGTCAATAAGCAAAATTGGCGCATATGGGGTTCAGAGAACTCACACGTGACTATTGAGTAGTCAATGCGTCAGCAACGAGTCACTGTTTGGTGTGGATTTTGGGCTGGAGGCATGTTGCGGTTGATGATGACTGCCGAGCCAATTTTTCAATTGTAACCCCGATTTTTTATCCCCGATTTTTTATCTGTCCCATTTCACCCCGTATGTATTGGAGTCACTTTATGGTGCACGTTTTTATTATGGGGGAAAGCGAATGCCCAATATCAAGTAAGTGCAAGCAGACATATTGTAAAAATTGCTTAAATACGCTAAAATATTAGGGGTTATGTTGGGTATTTTTAGTCCATGTGAGGGACACATTTTTCCCTTTGGACCGATTTCGCCCAATTTCAATCCCAACTAGAGGAATGTACACTAGAGCGTACCAGGTTACAAGTAAAAAAAAAAAAAGTTCGCCGTACACCTTCGAATATGAAGTATTATTGAAAGGTAGTTTCAAAAAAATTTTTTTTATGCCGAACGTAGGGGTCGCGCTTTTACATTTTTCTATATAACTTCTGCATTTATAAACGGATTTTAAAGTGTGATACATCGATGTTTTTGTCCGATTTTTTTGTCTTTGAAGTCATTGAGCTCAAACATGATTCATGATTTTATGCGAGCTTTAATTTTCGATTATTAGAGTGGTACATTAGGGTAGTAGCAACTGAGAAATGATGGGTAAGTACCAGAAGGGGGTGCTTGAGCTCAATGACTTCAAAGACAAAAAAATCGGCCTCGTCGAGACAAAAACATCGATGTATCACACTTTAAAATCCGTTTATAAATACAAGTTATATAGAAAAATGTAAAAGCGCGACCCCTACGTTCGGCATAAAAAAATAAAATTTTTTTTTTTGAAACTACCTTTCAATAATACTTCATATTCGAAGGTGTACGGCGAACTTTTTTTTTGAGGTACGCCCTAATGTACACAACAAATTTCCTGTTTCTAAATGTTGCCATTTGATAGGTACCATTTTTATCCCTTTCTGTCCCATTTCACCCCGTATGTATTGGAGTCACTTTATGGTGCACGTTTTTATTATGGGGGAAAGTGAATGCCCAATATCAAGTAAGTGCAAGCAGACATATTGTAAAAATTGCTTAAATACGCTAAAATATTAGGGGTTATGTTGGGTATTTTTAGTCCATGTGAGGGACACATTTTTCCCTTTGGACCGATTTCGCCCAATTTCAATCCCAACCGATCTACGACTATAAGACGCATTTGTGGAAAATTTGGACGTCCTAGCTCATTTCGTTTAGATGCTAGCGTGCTTTCAACAGATGGACGGACGGATATGGCTAGATCGTCTTAGAATTTTATGACGATCAAGAATATTTATACTTGATAGGGTCTCTGGTCGATATTTCAAGGTGTTACAAACGGAATGACAAAGTTGGTATACCCGCAACCTGGAGGTGGAGGTTATACAAATTTACTCCAGTTCAGTAAAAATTTTCTTGAAAATATGAACTAAGTGTGAGTAAATTTTCCTTATTTCAAAGCCATAGTAAATATAGCATTTCCTAGAAATAGGATAGTAAATTTACTTAAAACATTTCTTTGGGTCTAATAAAAAATTCTTACAATTGTGTAAATTCATACTTGTGTTGAAGAATATTTCCAAGATTTTAAGTAATAAATAAGAATGAGAAATTTTTTGTCTGAAAAAAAATCTATTTAAGATATTTTAACTAAAAATGTTTTTTATGTAATTTAGTGCGTTTACTGAAATTTATGTCGAGTTATTCATAAATGAAATTAATCTACGAAGCAATTCTCGTTCGTTTGTAGAGACTTATTTCTTAAACACTTCAAGTATTAATCTAAACAATCATTGCCTTCGCAGCAATCATGGAGTAATAGCTCAGCTCTTTGTGGCAGAGGTATCATGAAACTTTTGAGAAATATTTCATGTTGTCATTTTGTGTATTCGTTTGGCATACTCTGAAGCAAGACCATTTTAGTCAAATTGAACTTATTTAAGTTGGCATACTCTGAAGCAAGACCATTTTGAGTTAAATTGAACTTATTTTAAGTTCACTTTTTTCTTTGTATGAAGTAAAATTTTCATCAGTTTAAGTAAAAATTTACTTGTTTTTAAGAAAAAATCAGGAAGATTGTCCTCAGTTTAAGTAAATATTTACATGATTTGAGTAAAAATTTACTTAGATTTATGAAAATTTCAGCAAAATTTTACTTAGATTTAGTAAAAAATTTACTTGATTTGAGGAAAAATTTACTGGAATTTTGCGCAGTTTAGGAAACTTGAACTATAATCAAGTTCGAAGCATGTACTAATTTCAAGGAAAAATTTGAACTTGATATGAGGAAATATTACTTTAGTGATATACGAAGTTCAATTTTCCTAAATTTCAGTTCATTTTAACTCATTATAGGGTTCAATCTTTTCTAAGTGTATATAGAGTTCAGTCCGGCCGAACTTAGTGCCCTTTTTATTTGTTTTAAAATTACCTTATAACAAAATTCCTTATTTTCGATCCATCCTAGTGCAAACTTTCATTAACATCGGAGAACCTAAGGAAAATTTCCGTTTCCGTTCCGTTTTACATCAGCACGCAAATTTATATTAAACGTTTCAATCGATTAACAGATCAATTATAACATCTACTCCGTGTGTGTAAGACATTCGCAATTAATAAATATTATCTGAGGAATTATTTATGTGCTCGCAATGTGCCTGTCACTTGTTAAGAGTGATGGCTATTAAATAGTCGTTAGGTGGACGGGCAATATAAAATTAATAGCCATAGATTGAAAATACTAACTAAAGATTAAGAAGTGAGAAATTCTGCGAATTTCAGGAATAATAACCTATCTCGAAATTTCACGATTTTAAGATTTTCGTGGAAAGCTATTCAGTTATATTTGCATTTAAAATTTTTAGAAAATAAGCTCTCCATATATCTCGTTATTCAGCATACAATAATCTAGCTCTCTACTATCTCATTTTTGTGAATTATCAATATAAGAGACACACTCTTTTTATATGTATATCGTACTTACTGAAATCGGCGGGATTGTAGGTTAACGGACATTCAGGTCCAATCTCCTTCAAATATGGCACTATATTCCCCACGCTGCCTTGGTAGACACACTGGCCATCGGCCAGAATATAGACCTTGTCGAACATCTGGAATAGCTTGGCGGGCGGTGTGTGTATGGAACAGATAATGGTGCGTCCACCATGAGCCAGTCGACTCAACAGTGATATACACTGGGTGCTGGAGAGATCATCCAAGCCTCTGCAAATGAAGATGAGTTAAGTTTTAACAAAATCAGCCTTAAACATTTAAATCGCCAAACTTACGTGGTTGGCTCATCTAGGAACAGCACCGGCGGATTATTGACCAATTCCACGGCTATGCACAAACGTTTACGCTCACCACCCGACAAGCATGCCGCGAGCGTATTCGCTGTCTTCTCTAAGCGTAGCATATTCAAGATATCCTCTATAATTTCCACTTTTTGTTCTTTTGTTATGTCATTGCCCAACTTGAGATTGGTGGCAAATATCATTGTTTCCATCACGGTAAAATGAGGATCGACGAGATCCTGTTGCATGATGTAGCGGGACATTTTGCGAAACAAGCGTATCTTGCGCGGGCATCGGTTGACATTGATTTCACCAGTGTAGTTAGATGTGCTGTGCGAATGCCAACAAGTTACAAAGTTATGAGTGTGTTTGCGTCAAGAATGCTCACTGAGCCTGGTACTTACCCGAATCCGGCTAATATATTAAGTAGCGTCGTTTTACCAGCTCCCGAAGGACCCATGATGGCAGTCAATGTGTGAGATTTAAATTCACCACTAATGTTGTGTAAAATTTTCTTCATGCCTAAGGAGTAGGGGGTAAATTAATAGATATATAAATGTAAATTAAATAAATATATTAAATTAATAAATATATAATATATCTATAGCTTTAGCTATTATATATACCAATATATGTCTATAGCTTTCTTTTCTTCGTGGACTTATAAATTGAAATTGATGATGTGGAATATTTTTCCCCTTCACATCACCCCCCTAATATTCAGTTTTGTGTGACAATTTAGCACAAATTCGCAAAATCTACGAAATTGGCCCTAAAGATTATTTTTAAGTTTTGTCTAATTTCTGGCCTTTAAGTTGAGTTTTGTTGTATTCAGAGACTTATTGTAGAATTTTATATATTTTGTGGAAGATTTGGAATCGTCATACCCCTGTTTTAGGGGTGTTCTTCACCCTTGTGCACAAAAGGGATCATTGAGGAGCTACAAATTTTCCACAAAAATGTTCCTCGTACGCTTTAAGTAATATTGCTGAACACATCCTTTTTGTGAAATGTAAGGGGTCACAGTATCTCCTATGCTGATTCATTATAATGTTCAAAAGTGGGAAATATTAAGCGCCCTCTAAAGTGACCTGCACACGTAAACTTTCAAAACGTGGATTTTTATGCCCTCCACCACCTAAAGTTATGATATTTGGAGTATACATTCCTCTGACTCCGTAGACAGGAAAAATAAATAGTTCTCCAAATTTGTACTTTCAAGGGATACAATGGAAACAGAGGGATAAAAATGGTACCAAGTAAACGGCTACAACTAGAATGATGAAATTCGGGATGTACATTCCTCTAAATGTGTAGACATGTACAATAAAGAGATTTTAGAAAGTCGTACTTTTGAGGCATACAATTGCAGAAGAGGGATAAAAATGGTACCAACCAAATCGCTGAAGTTGAAATTCGGTGTATACACTCATCTGGCTGTGAAGATGCTAAACAAAAAGGGTTTTTTGGAAATTTGTACTTTTATGCGGAAAATGAGGCGATTGGTACCAACCAGACGACTGCAGCTATAATAATGAAATTCGATGTGCACATTTCTTTGACTGCGTAGACGCGAAAAATAAATAGATATTTCGGTATTCGAGCCTTCATAATCTAAATGGGAACAAATTAGAAATACGCGGTAGGAATTTTTCTAAATTCTTTCTTTTAGGGTTAACATGGAAAAATGAGTGAAGAGGTGCCAAGCAAACTCTGAAACATATTGGATCTTCCACATTAGAACGTTTCCCATCAAAATGGTACGGACATTTGGGAATCAAGAAATTGCAGATGGGAAAATCGGCCCTGAGAGAAATTGTTTCTACCTAATAACGACTGACAATACACCAAATGTATAGGGCATATTTCTGAAGATTGCTGCCTCATGTTCATTTTTTTATTTCACTTGAAGTTTTACATTCATATATTAATATTATAATAATGAAGCATCATAAGTTGCCTAATATGGTACTGCCGTAATTAGAGTTATCAAACTCGAGCTTACAGACGGTTGTTATACTCGTCCTTGTAAGTAATATGAGATTGATGAACTTTGCGAAAGTCTTTGTATTTCAAAGAGTCCTAAAATATCCTTAAATTGACTGTCAAACTTATGACTTATTTTTATATATTTTATCTTATCTTATTCTCTACAAGATATGAGAATCACAGAAAGGGGTCCAGAAATAATAGCTGTTTATACCCTACACCACTTCGTGGACTATAAGTTAGTTTCGCGCCAAATGTTTGTAACACCAAGAAATAATTGAGATAGACCTTTAAATATACGGATCGGCTTAGAATTACCACCTGAATCGATCCATCTAAGCTTGTTCGCACTCTACAAGTCGCAATTGTGGTCCGATTGTCATGAAATTTGGCAGAAGTTACTTATTTTGGCTAAGGACGATTGGTATTGAATTTGTAGAAAATCGGTTCAGATTTAGATATATACTCCATACAAATATCCCTATAATTTACACTATTTATTGCTGACCAAATTTTCAGGATCGTGTTATATTTGAATTAGAAATAGCTCACGGGAAAGTGGACCATATGGGTCTATGTTTTGATATAGTCACCATACAAATGTACATCCGATTTACAATATTTCTGCTCTAAAATTCACATTTTATATCGGATCTTGATCAAATTTTCCACGCAATTTTACATTTATACTAGAAACACATATTTTGAAAGCCAGCCAGAAAGGGTCAATGTTTTGGTATAGCACCCATACAAATGGGCCACTAATATCGCTCTAGAACCCACATCTTACATTGGATATTGATAAAATTTTGCAGATCATGTCATATTTCTACTAAGAATACTTACTTTGAAAGTGATCTATATGGAACAACTTTTTAATGTAGAGCCCTTACAAATGGCCCCATTTTAATTTTTACTCTCATGAACGCAAATTGTACATCGGATTTTTTTTTCAAATTTTGCAGATTATATTTCAAAGTCAGACATTTGTTCTAAAGGATATTTTTTAAAATATTTGATTTGAACTGGGATATTGTCCTGGCTTAAGACCATTTGCATCCATATTCAATAGAATCCAAATTTATTTACGAATGGCATGGTGACATTTATTACTTGGCTGCAGACTACCACGATCATGATTTCGACCATGTCAAAAGTCTTTTCAGGTGGCTTCGCAGCGACTTTTCAACATCAAACCCGGCCTCTATAACGAGACGATTCTCACAAACGAACGAGAAGCACAACTCACTTGCCGAATTTGCGTTTAAAAAATCGCACCAAGTAATAAAGCACACATGCCATCTTACAAGTATCTCATTGAGTTGCATATGTAAGTATGTGTATATGCAGGTATAGTTACCCAGCAATACTTCTGCCGTGCCAAAGCTCATTTGTTTTAGTTTTTTCGTTTGTATTTTTTTGGTCTGTATTCAATATTTGATTTGAACTGGGATATTGTCCTGGCTCAAGATCATTTTGTATCTATATTCAGTAGAATGCATTTTGCATCTATATTAAATTTTTAAAATATTTATTACAAACAAACTATATTTGGCACAAACATAGTTTTGGCGTCATAATAAAGCTAAGAAATCACAATTTCTAATAAAAAATTGAGTACAAAATCTCTTAAAATGTAGGAGAAACAGTTCGACAAAGTAAAAAAAAAAGAAATTACGTTTTTTCAATTTGCAAAATCAGAAAAAAACGTGAAAATCTGTAATACAAAAAAATTAAAATTTTTCCTTCGCATTATGAACAAATACGTAAAAAAAAACATAAACACAAAAAAATAAAAAAATGATTTTCTTAAAAATTGAAAAATACGAAATGTAGTCAACTTTGGGTCGATTTCTGAAATATATCCAATGCCCGATTTTTAATGTTAATATCTCAAAATAATCCTTGGGTCCTTGACTAATTTCGTTTTTTACAGAACTCAAAAATGTCTACTCGAAAAATGTTATTGAATTCTGGATGATGGAATTTGATTCTGAATCACTGTGCGTCGGCCACGCCCGACTTTAGCCTTTCCTTACTTGTTTCACTCCCTTTGGCAAAAAATGAAAACTTTGACCCACACTAGAAAGCAACTCAGTTTACTCTACAAACATTATCTACTCAACATGCCCTTTCAGAATTATATGATCGCTACTCTGTTCCCACAATTCTGTTGGACAGTGTTATTAAATATTTTTCAAAGTATGATTCATTCAATTTGAAAAAATTGTTTTAAATAATTTTTAGAAAATGTGGCATTGTCATTCCGCCTGTAACACGATTTGTTTGGTGTTGATGAAAGGGGGGGATCATTACTGAAGATATTTCCCTCTCCTGCGTGAGATTCAGCAAACCGTTTGAGGCCGGCGCCACAGCCCTGACACTCTTCACTTCAACGTAAGCTATGCGGAATATGGCATTTTAATAGCCACAATTAGTCAGTTCATTGCAAACTACATATGTCATGTTCTAAATCAGCTCTAATTGTTTAATAGTTCACAGCTCCAACATATGTACTTTAAAAACGATTTAATCTATCAATCTGTGATTAACTCAAACGTCCAATTACATTACTATCATTAGTGTTGCATCGCCCGCTCACTCAATCTGAGGGGCTCGCCGCTACACCGTGTCGACCAAAGTCCAATTGGGCCACAGACAAAACACAAACAGAATGAAATTCATGTAAAACACTTACCTTTGTTCAGCTCTGGAACACTGTAGGATAAGTTGCGGAACTCCAAATTGGCAGCTGGCCAACGTGGCAGATATTTCATGCCGCCGCTGCACGTTGAGAGGCCATCATCCGATGTGGCGGCCAAATCAACGCTTATGGCATTGATGTCGGAGCTGTAATTCAGCGATGTACCACTGTGCGACTTGTAACTGTCGTCAGTGGAATAACTGCAGCCGGTGTCTGTGGAGTCCATTGTTGGCCTGTGTGACGGACGATCTTACAAACTCGAAACTGTCTGGCTGGGAGGCTGCACCGCGAGTGCCGAGTATCGGCGATATTGTACGTGATTGATGGTGGCAATCTGTTGCAAGTTTTGCCGCTGACCGAATGATGAACGTTGTTAACGTTTGTTCAAGAAACCCACTATTTTTACTAACTAATTATAATGATTCGCGTTTTATTGCAGTGCAACTTAACTTTATTTGTTGTTTACTGGTCTTTCAATCGCTTTTGGCATGCGAAAGTGTCATGTTTTCACAGTTGACAGCAGACGTGCATCATTAAACAACAACAACAATAGCAGCAGCAACAACAAATGGCAAATGCTGAGAAGTTATCTGAAAAGAAACGGAAAACCAAAGAAAAAACTCATTAGAAATTCTAAGCAATTATTGATTCACTAGCTGAACCCCGCCCGCTTCGCCAGGCAAAAAAGAAAAAGAAAAAACAAATGGTAAGGTTAAAATCAGGTTTCATATTGATCTTATCATATTGATATTATCGTGGTCAGTAATATATACGTTCCAATTTTCAGCCTTCTAGCTAGAAAAATACTTTTGCCACGCCCTCACCACCCACGAAACGAAAATTCAAAATCCGGCATCATATTTATCTTTCTCGTGGTCAGTAACATATATGTACCAATTTTCAGCCTTATAGCTTAAAAACCACTATTGCCACGTCCACTAAACGAAAATCCAAATTTCGGTGTCATATTTATCATTCTTGTGGTCAGTAATATGCATGTACCAATTTTCAGTCTTCTAGCTCTCAATAACGCTTTTGCCACGCCCACTCCGCCCACAAAACGAAAATCCAAATTTCGGGATTAAATTGATCTTTCTCGTGGCCAGTAATATATACGTTCCATTTTTCAGCCTTCTAGCTCAAAGAACACTATTGCCATGCCCACTCCGCCCACAAAACGAAAATCCAAATTTCGGCATCATATTTATCATTCTCGTGGTTAGTAATATATATGTATGGTTGTATTTCCATTCTATTTTAATTCCAAAAGTACAAATTTTGAAAATCCATTATCCAATTTTGCCGTAAAAGTAAATAATTACGAATTTGGAAAAAATCTCTTTATTTTGCGTTTCTATGCAGTCAGAGGAATGTATTCATCGAATTCCAAGATTCTAGCTACGGCCATTTAATTCGTACTTTTTTTCGTTCTTTCTTTCTTTTTCCTTTCCCATTTTACCCCCTTAAAATACAACTTTCTAAAATCTCTATATTTTACGTGTCAATTCAGTTAGAGGGATGTGCATCATTCTAGCTGTAGCCGTTTAATTGGTACTATTTTTATACCCTCCACCTAAGGATGGGGATATATTAACTTTGTCATTCCGTTTGTAACACCTTAAAATATTCATCGGAGACTCCACAAAGTATATATATGTTAATGACAAAGACATTAAAACATTCACCCCACAAATGTGCAACGCTTGAAAATACAGAGCATTGACACACGTAACCCAATTTAACCGAAAGTAACTGACTGCAGACGCTGACGACTCAATTCCGTGGAATTACTTAAGTCAATACTTTGAAATAGCTTAAGTTAGCATAAATCAAAATTGTAAAGTATCAATAAGAAAATAATGTAAAACAAAATTCAGTTGTATTCTCATTATCAACAAATAAAGTTTATATTTTTTTAAGTCTCCGGACTAGTGAAATTATAATTGGCGCCCAACATTAAAAATATCCCATAGGATATCAACAGCAAATATCCCATAGGATATCAGTTCCCAACACCCGAGAGGACATCAACACCCAACATCCCACAGGATATCACCACTGCTAGCTGTGTAATCAACAGGTTATCAGGCGAGGATAAGTGTAAACTTGCTGACACCCTAGTACACGAAATACGGAAAAGGACCAGGTCGGAGTTTCAAATCGTCATGTTAGCAGCTGTAGTTCTGTAAGTTAAACTAAGTAGTAAGTAAGTAAAACGAAAGTGTACCACAAAAGTGAGAATTATTTAAGGAAAAATTGCGATTCCTACGGGAATTTACATTAAGCACACATCTAGTTGCAAGTGAAAAAGAAAATTATTAGAATTCCTAAAAACAAAAATAATATCTAGAAAATAAGTGGAAAAAATATAAATAACAGTGGAAAATAACATAAATAAATTGAGAATCTGTAAGAAAAATTAACGAACACCTAAATAGTATTGAAAATGGCTAATCCAAACAACCTCATTAGACCTCCTATCCTCAACATCCCTAATCCTGACAATAATAATGGACAAAACAATAATGACGGACATACTGCAATTACGGAAGAGACGATTGCGAGAATTTGCGCACAACAGTGTCAAATCGCCATTAGGCAGCACATGCGACCAAGCGCTGACATAGCTGGTGTCGACCAAATTATTGAGGATAGATTTAGGAATAACCTAACGGACTTAGATAAGGTTCCCGATGTCGTAAAAAGCTTACGCGAATTTGCAGGAAATGCATCGGAATATAGTTCGTGGAAGAAGAGCGTAGATAGAATTCTCAAATTGTACGACTCATGCAAAGGCACGCCAAAGTACTTTGCAATTCTGAATACAATAAGGAATAAGATTGTCGGTAACGCCGACGCGGCTTTAGAATCGTACAATACACCCCTCAACTGGGATTGTATTTCGAAATGTTTGACCCTCCATTACGCGGATAAGCGTGACCTGACCACATTAGAATATCAGATGACAACACTGGTTCAGGGAAACAATAAAATCCAGGACTTTTACCAAGAAGTATATGCCCATCTGTCACTTATAATGAATAAACTGTCATGCTTAGACATAAATAGAGAATCACTCGATATTCTCGCGCAAACTTACAGAGACAAGGCTCTCGATATATTTATAAGAGGCTTAAAAGGTCAGATGTCAATACATCTCGGCATGAAAGAACCGACAGACCTTCCACAGGCACTTCAATTATGTCTGAAAATGGAAAACCAATTTGCAAGGGCTCAATTTGCAAACTCCCATAACAATATAGGTAGAAATAACAAACAGAACTCTCGACCAACTCCACCATTATACCCAAAAGCTCAATACCAAAACCAAACATCGTTTCACCCACAGTTGGCATTCATGCCGCAACCTTCCCCTAATTTTCAACAATATAATGCAACCACACCTGTGTATCCTCGTAATAATACTGACCGATTGGCTTATCAACAATCATATCCAAATCAGAATTTCCAACCACCTAGACCAAATGCACCGAAACCCCAACCTAGACCTGAACCAATGGAGATAGATCCATCCATGCGATCACGAGCTGTAAATTATATGAATCGGCCAGCTCCGAATAATAACTACATCGGCAAAAGACCTACAGATCAGTCTGATCAATTGAGAAAGCCCGATAAGATACAAAGAAATTTTCATTTGAACACAGAGGAAAACTTTGGTCCAAATGCTGAAGAGTACAGGTCGGATTTAGAAAATTACGAAAATGAGCAGCAACTGCCGCCTTTTGATGATTATATTACGGACCAATACGATGTTCTTGATGAGGGAG
Organism: Polietes domitor; assembly: GCA_947397865.1. Taxonomy (NCBI): domain Eukaryota; kingdom Metazoa; phylum Arthropoda; class Insecta; order Diptera; family Muscidae; genus Polietes; species Polietes domitor. Next base: position 78,308,000 of record OX377619.1, on the reverse strand, counting down.
ACCAGACAGAAACACAAGAATTCGTTGACATTCATTTTTTAGATTAACTAACTCGTCGCTACCTTTCTTTAAGTGTAGGACGAATACCGGACAGATTCTAGAAATTTTAATTGACACCGGATCAAACAAAAATTATATCCGACCCAGCCTTGTTAGAAATCCGTTAAAAAACGAAAATGCCTTCTTCGCGAACTCAGTGGGCGGAAAGACTGCCATAACACAGCACACCTTCATTAATCTTTTCAACAAAAACAACGACCCGCTCAAATTTTTTTTATTACCAACACTTAAATCCTTTGACGGAATACTGGGAAATGACAGTCTAAAGGAATTATCAGCAGTTATCTACGCAGCAAAAGATTACATGCTGATAAATAAAGAAATGAAAGTCAAAATACAACAGAAAATATCCAGGTCTGTGAATACTATCGACATTAGGACAGAACATTTGAATGACGAAAGAAAGCATAAATTAGATCTTACAATTGAGAATCACAAATCCTTATTTAATGAGCCGAACGAGAAACTTACATACACATCAGCAGTAGTTGCAGATATTCAGACCACTAATGATGAACCGGTATATTCCAGGTATTATCCATACCCCATGCATTTGAAAGGGGAAGTGGAAAAACAAATACAGGAGTTATTAGATCAGGGAATTATTCGACCTTCACGATCCCCGTACAATTCACCCATCTGGATTGTACCGAAAAAATTGGACGCATCTGGTCAGAGAAAATTTAGAATGGTTATAGATTATCGTAAGCTGAACGCAGAAACTATCCCAGATAGATATCCAATTCCAGAGATAAATGATATTCTTCCTCAATTGGGGAAAAACAAATTGTTCTCAGTCTTGGACTTGAAAAGTGGATTTCATCAAATACCACTTAAGGAAAGTGACAGACAGAAAACCGCATTTTCTGTTAACAATGGTAAATACGAATTTACCAGACTTCCCTTTGGGCTAAGGAATGCGCCGTCCATCTTTCAACGGACTCTGGACGATATTCTCAGAGACCATATCGGAAAAATTTGTTTCGTCTATATGGACGATATAATCGTATTTGCTGAAGATGAAGATTCACATCTTGAGAACCTGTCGACTATATTCGGAACATTGGAAAACGCAAATATGAAGGTCCAATTGGACAAATGCGAATTCCTTAGGCAGGAAGTCGAATTTTTAGGATTCATCGTCTCAGATGCGGGTATAAAGACCAATCCCAAGAGGGTCGAAGCAATAATGAACTTTCCTCTTCCAAAAACGCTAAAAGACCTAAGATCGTTCCTGGGTCTTTCTAATTTTTACAGACGTTTCATCAGGGATTATGCTAAAATAGCCAAACCCCTGACGGCACTTCTAAGAGGGGAGGCAGGACGTGCGTCTAAACATACCTCTAGCAAAATGGCTATACAACTTGACCAGGATGGAATAGATGCATTCAACAAACTGAAAATAACACTCTCTTCGGAGGACGTAATACTAGCGTACCCGGACTTTAATAAAGAATTTGAATTGACAACTGACGCCTCTAACTACGCCATGGGAGCAGTACTGTCCCAGGACAATAAACCAATTGTGTTCTTATCAAAAACATTCAGTAAGGCTGAAGAGCATTACGCAACGAATGAAAAAGAGATGCTCGCGATTATTTGGGCTCTTAAAGCTCTCAGAAATTACTTATATGGTTCCGCAAAGATTAAGATCTATACGGACCATCTTCCATTGACATACGCCTTAAATAACAAGAATGCAAACTTCAAACTCAAGAGGTGGAAAGCATTCCTTGAAGATTTTAATTACGAACTGAGATACAAACCAGGCAATACTAATATAGTTGCAGACGCTTTATCTAGACCACCCAAGAACACAAATCAAATAAATTCCATGACTTCCACCCAACATAGTGACGATAGTTCATCTCAAAATCTAATACAGTACACTGATGCTCCAATAAACGTATTTAAAAATCAGATTCTTATATCATCAGAAGAGGACCAACCGTCTTATAAATTCGAGATAGTTTTTCCTACTTATCATAGACACATAATAAATGAACCTAATATTACGGAAGTGACTCTCACCGACATCTTGAAAAAATGTCTGAATCCATCTGTTGTAAACTGTTTAAAGACCACTTATGAAATTTTCGGGAAAATACAGGAAGTGTTTCGCGATAACTTTTCCCAGTACAAGGCAAAATACACTAGATTCATGGTTGTCGATCTGAAGAATGATGAAGAGCAGGAAGCAGAGATAATAAAAGAACATGATAGGGCTCATCGAAACAGTACGGAAAATAAGGCGCAAATTTTGACGAAATTTTATTTTCCCAGAATGCATGCGAAAATTAAAAAGATTACAAAGCAGTGTAAGGTATGCAAAGAAAACAAATATGAAAGGCACCCGAATAAAGTCGCTATACAGGAAACACCAATACCACAATTTCCTGGGCAGATTGTCCATATAGATCTATACATTACGGAGAAGAAGCCAATATTAACGGCCATAGACAAATTTTCGAAATACGCTCAGGCAAAAATTCTTAAATCCAGAGCAGTAGAGGATGTTAAGGAACCCCTAAGAGAAATCATCATCTCTTTCGGAATGCCGGAAATAATAGTAATCGATAATGAAAAGTCATTTAGTTCCAAATCTATAATTTTCATGCTAGAAAATCAGTACAATGTGAAAGTTTTCAAGATTCCTCCTTACAGCAGCACCGTGAACGGACAAATCGAACGTTTTCATTCGACTCTGTCAGAGATAATGCGTTGTCTGAAGTCAGACAACGTTCACAAATCGTTTTCAGAACTTCTACATAGATCAATCTATGAGTATAACAATTCGATACATTCGACTATTCGGAGAAAACCAGTCGAAGCATTTTTCGGAAAGAAAGTTAGTACAGACCCCCAGGACCTGGAGAAGGAAAGAACCGAAATATCTCAAAAACTTAAAGAAAAACAATTAGGTGATATTGACTATCATAATAAATCTAGATCCCAACCTAAAACTTATGAGCAAAGACAGGAGATTTTTGTGAAAGAAAACAAAAGACTAGGGACGAAACTTAGCAAAACTTACAGACCAGAAATAGTTAAGGAAAATAAAAACACAACTATCATTACAGAATCCGGAAGAATCATACACAAAAACAATATTAGAAATTAATTAAATATATTTCAGATTACTTTCTACCATGACAATGGCGGAGATTAAAATTCTCGACTACTCGAACTCTCAAATTGTAACCCTTGATTCTGGACCGGCAAAACTCGAGACTGGAACGTTCAAAATCATCCACGTCATAGAAATTGACAAATATCAAGACCTAATTGACACCATGCAGAAAACATTATCTCAAAATATTAGTGACTACCACTTCCTTCATCCCTTCCTCAGCCACGAAATGACACAGATACAAGGATACTTGGATAGGTTAAAACCAAGGATGAAAAGATCCTTAAACTTCATAGGATCAGCATGGAAATGGATCGCAGGGAATCCTGACCATGATGATTTTGTGATAGTAACGCAAAAAACCAATCAAATATTGGTCAATAACAATAAACAGGTCGTCATCAATAAACTTTCGTTAGAAAAAATCAACGAGTTAACGAGAACAACAAATGAGATAATTAGAACTATAAATTATAACGATGTTGCTAGAGAAAAGCTAATAGCAAAATTAAAATTCAAAATCGATATACTTAAACAAGAAATAATTAATATTCAGTATGCCATTCATTGGGCAAAATTAGGAGTCGTAAACTCATTTATACTGTCTCCAGAAGAAATAGATATTGTAAAAAATATTATAGTTAAAGATTCTATACCATTTGTTAATATTGAACAAACGTTTGAATTTGCAGAGATAAAAATCGCGTCAAATACCAACTCACTTGTTTACATCATAAGTATACCAATAACAAATGACTCATTTTGTAACAAACTCTTAATAAAACCTGTAAAAATCGATAAATTTGTAAACAAACTAGCATTCGAAAATGTATTAACATGTAACAAAACAATATATGGTATAAGAAAACAATGCAAAAATTATAATAATATTACTATATGTAAGAAGACAAATTTACAAGAAATAGAAACTAATACTTGTTTAAATAACCTAATAAACAGCAGGACATCAAACTGCAGTGTAATTGATAATCGCCATATTCCAGCAGTTGAAGAAATATCTCCTGGTACAATTCTGCTAAATCAGTTCAGGGGAACAGTCAACATAAATGGAGAGCCTCAAAATCTTACCGGTACATATGTCCTACAATTTCATAACGCAACGGTTAAAATATTTGATAAATCATACGAATTTTTCGAAGTAACAGATATTCAACCTCTACCAGCTATATTACAACCAAAACACACTACGTTTAATGTGGAAGAAACGGTATCTTTAGAAATAATTAAAGAACTTCAAAACAATAACACCCAAGCTATAAGCCTGTTGGGAAACAAACATGTATGGAGCCTAACCACAAACTCTGGACTCTCCTCACTGGCACTCCTACTATCCATTATTTTACTTGTAAAATCTGGAATCTGCAGAAGAAAAAGGGAATTGGTTATCAACCCACCCACTATCAATCCATGTAATCATACACATATCTCCATGCCAGAATTATCAGAAAACCAGCAGACAGAACCACAAGGAATAACACGCATTTCTCACATACCATATTTTTAACCGATCGAGGACGCTCGGAATTAAGAGGGGAGGTGTTAATGACAAAGACATTAAAACATTCACCCCACAAATGTGCAACGCTTGAAAATACAGAGCATTGACACACGTAACCCAATTTAACCGAAAGTAACTGACTGCAGACGCTGACGACTCAATTCCGTGGAATTACTTAAGTCAATACTTTGAAATAGCTTAAGTTAGCATAAATCAAAATTGTAAAGTATCAATAAGAAAATAATGTAAAACAAAATTCAGTTGTATTCTCATTATCAACAAATAAAGTTTATATTTTTTTAAGTCTCCGGACTAGTGAAATTATAATTTATATTCTGGGTTGTAGTAAAATTCTAAGACGATCTAGAATACGTCTGTCTGTTTGTTGAAAGCACGATAGCGGGCGAACGAAATGAGCTAAGAGGTTCAATTTTTCCCTAAATGTGTCTTATGGTTGGAGATCGGTTGGGATTGAAAGTGGGCGAAATCGGCCCAGAGGAAAAAATTTTTCCCTAACAAGGACTGAAAGTTCTCCCTAATATTGAGATATTTAAGCAATTTTTTAAATTTATGCTTTATATGCACTTGAAATTTGTTGAGTACATTCATCTTGTAGTGTAAGAGCACCAAAAAGTAAATACGCGTTTTAGCGGGCGAAATGGGACAAAAATGGATACAAATGGTATCAATGTTACGACACCAGCTAAAAACATGAAATTTGGAATGTAAATCCCTCTAATTGTGTAGATACATAAAATAGAGGGATTTTTTAAAATTCGTACTTTTAAAGGATATAATTGGAAAAGAGGGATAAAGCTGGTACCTACCAAACCGTTGAAGTTGAAATCATGAAATTCGGTGTGTACTTTCATCTGACAGTGAAGGTGCGAAATAAAGAGGATTTTTTTTCGAAATTTGTACTCTTGGCCGGAAAATTGGGATACAAATTGTACCAACATAACGGCTGAAGCTATAATAATGAAATTCGGTGTGTACATCTGACTGTGAAGATGCGAAATAAAAAGGATGTGGTCGAAATTATTACTTTTAAGTGGAAAATGGGGGGAATGGGGATAAAAATGGTACCAACCATGCGGCTGCAGCTATAATAATGCAATTCGGTGTGTACACTTCTCTGACTGCGGTGACGCCAATTATAAAGAGATCTTCCCATGTTCGTAGCATCAGGATCTAAATGGAATTAAATTTAGCTACAATCAAACCGTTGTAGCTAGAATCATGATATTCAATATTTGCACTCGCCTGTCTACGTAGAAGCGGAAAATAAGAGGTACGAATATTTATAAATTCGTACTTTTGGCATCAAAATGGTAAAAGGAGTGAAACTGGTACCAATAAACTGGCTGTAGCTAAAATCATGAAATTAGGTGTGTACATTCTACACTGAAACATATTGGATCTTCAATATCAAAATGGTACACCCATTTAGGCTGTAGATGGAATCAAGAAATTGCAAATGGAGAAAATCGGTCTTGAGGGAAATTGCTTCTACCTAATAATATTTAGGGCACATTTTTAAAAATGAATCTGTGTTTGTTTGTTTGTTTGTTTGTTTGTTTGTTTGTTTGTTTGTTTGTTTGTTTGTTTGTTTGTTTGTTTGTTTGTTTGTTTGTTTGTTTGTTCTTTATAGCAGCCTAAACTACTGGACCGATCTTCTTGAAATTTTCACAGTATGTTCATGCTGAACCGGTGGTGAAAATAGGCTATATAATTTTTTGATATTTTCAGTGGGCGTGGCACCTCCCACACAAATTGGGGTTTTAGTCGTTTTTTATAAATTAGCATATTTGGAGTACTGTTGCAGCTAGAGCCTTGAATTTTTGTGAAAGTTCACTAATTGTTAGTCTGCACAGTTGTGCCAAAAATGGGCGGTATTGGAAAAGTGGGCATGGCACCTCCCATACGAAGTTAAAACCCAATTTTGAATATTGTCAGTTCTAGGACACCTAGAGTGCTGAAATTTTCTGTAGGTGCATTTAGCGTCAATGTGGGTAGTTGTACCAAAAATGGGTGGTATTGGAAAAGTGGGCGTGGCACCTCCCATACGAAGTTAAAACCTATTATTGACTAATGTCAGTTCTATGGCACCTAGAGTGCTGAAATTTTGTGTAAGTCCATCTAGCATCAATGTGCGTAGTTATACCAAAAATGGGCGGTATTGGAAAAGTGGGCGTGGCACCTCCCATACGAAGTTAAAACCCAATTTTGAATATTGTCAGTTCTAGGACACCTAGAGTGCTGAAATTTTGTGTAGGTGCATTTAGCGTCAATGTGGGTAGTTGTACCAAAAATGGGTGGTATTGGAAAAGTGGGCGTGGCACCTCCCATACGAAGTTAAAACCTATTATTGACTAATGTCAGTTCTATGGCACCTAGAGTGCTGAAATTTTGTGTAAGTCCATCTAGCATCAATGTGCGTAGTTGTACTAAAAATGGGCGGTATTGGAAAAGTGGGCGTGGCACCTCCCATACGAAGTTAAAACCCAATTTTGAATATTGTCAGTTCTAGGAACCTAGAGTGTTGAAATTTTGTGTAGGTGCATCTAGCGTCAATATGGGTAGTTTTGCCAAAAATGGACGGTATTGGAAAAGTGGGCGTGGCCCCTCCCATACGAAGTTAAAACCTATTATTGACGAATGTCAGTTCTATAGCACCTAGAGTGCTCACATTTTGTGTAAGTCCATCTAGCATCAATGTGCGTAGTTGTACTAAAAATGGGCGGTATTGGAAAAGTGGGCGTGGCACCTCCCAATTTTGAATATTGTCAGTTCTAGGACACCTAGAGTGTTGAAATTTTGTGTAGGTGCATCTAGCGTCAATGTGGGCAATTGTGCCAAAAATGGGCGGTATTGGAAAAGTGGGCGTGGCACCTCCCATACGAAGTTAAAACCTATTATTGACTATTGTCAGTTCTATGGCACCTAGAGTGCTGAAATTTTGTGTAAGTCCATCTAGCATCAATGTGCGTAGTTGTACCAAAAATGGGCGGTATTGGAAAAGTGGGCGTTGAACCTCCCATACGAAGTTAAAACCCAATTTTGAATATTGTCAGTTCTAGGACACCTAGAGTGCTGAAATTTTGTGTAAGTGCATCTAGCGTCAATGTGGGTAGTTGTGCCAAAAATGGGCGGTATTGGAAAAATGGGCGTGGCACCTCCCATACGAAGTTAAAACCCAATTTTGAATGTTGTCAGTTCCAGGACACCTAGAGAGCTGAAATTTTATGTAGATGCATCTAGCATCAATGTGCGTAGTTGTGCCAAAAATGCCCGCTATTGGGAAAGTGGGTGTGGCACCTCCCTATTTTCGAATATATTCAGTTCTATGACAGATACAATACTGAAATTTTGTGTGAGTGCATCTAGCATAAACCTGCTTAGTTGTGCCAAAAATGGGCGGTATTGGAAAAAGGGAAGTGCTAACTCACATACGTTCGTATATATTGTCAGTTCTGTAACACCTAGAGTGCTGAAATTTTGTGTGAGTAGATCCAGTGTAAATAGTTGTGCAAAGATGTGCGGAAAGTGGCCGTGACCCTTCCCATTCGAAATTAAAAACCGTTTTAGAGTATATTCGACGCCAAGATTCCTATATTGTTGTGTGAGTTAATACAAATATTTATAATATACAAATAACAAAGGGTGATTTTTTAGCTATTATCTTTTTGGCAACATTGGTTTAAACAGCTGACGCACGTTTCGTGTTTTGTTTCACTGCCAAAAATCTTCAGTTTGGTCTATAATTTAACCATGAATCGTCTTACAAACGAACAACGCTTGCAAATTATTGAATTTTATTATCAAAATGCGTGCTCTGTTAAGAGAGTTCCTCGCGCGCTTCAGTGGTCAGTTTAATCGACCCACTGAATCGGCTATTCGGGCTATTGTGACTAAATTTCGCACCAAATTTACATTGTTGGACATTAAACCACCAACACGCTTACGTAGAGTGCGAACTGAAGGAAATATCGCAGCTGTATCGGCCAGTGTTAATGATGACCATCAATTATAGATTCGTCGCCGTTTGCAGCAATTGGGCATCTGTTACTCAAAAACGTGGAAATGCCAAAATTGGACTAAGCGGATGGACCATTTGAGGCACAGTCAAGGTCAACATTTGCATGAAATAATCTTCAAACATTAAATTATATGGACCGTACAATCGATTCAAATAAAGATATCATACATTTTTCTGAATTTTTTGTGTTTTTTTTTGAAAAACTTTCCTATAGCTTTTAAAAAAGTACCCTTTATACAATACAATATACAAATGGGCGGGATTTGAAAGATGGGGAATTTTTTATTAGAATTTTGAAAAATTACACGTTTTCTTTTTTTTAGCACAATAGTAAAGAAAGGTTAAAAAGGTAATATTCATTCGTCAAAAGCCGACTTAAGTCAAAAAATGGAAATTATATTAATTTTTTAGTTTGTGTGTTGTTTGATTAGTGAACAATTTGATTGACTTTTTATGTGTGTTTGAATGTTGTACATTCGAATTCCAGGTATTCCGTTAAGTAAGTTCTTCTTACGTAGAAATTTTTTTGTTTTGGTAATGGAAGGAGGAGAATCACATTCAACCTTAAATCAATTTTATTTTTGACAATTCTTCCTTTATTCGCCGCAAACTTAAGTTCTGTTCATCAAAATTCTCCATGGAACATATCCATTCTTTTAGTATCTCAGGGAAGTACCTTGATTATAAGTGGTACATATATTACCGATCACAAGAAAAACAATATAAAACCTGATTTTAATTTCCGTTTGTTCTTTTGCCTGGCGAAGCGGGCGCGGGTTCAGCTAGTATTTATATATAGCAGAGGACTATTAATATTATAATAGTGAAGAATCAATATTTTCTTAATATGGTAGTGCCCTTCTATGTAATGTCGACAGCCTCTAATATACCGTGTGGAAAACAGTCCGTGGTGGAGAGTACATAAAATTCGGCCCGACCGAACTTAAAGCCGTTTTACTTGTTATCCTCTGTTCTCATTGTATTCCTTGAAAGTACGAATTTGAAAAACCTTTTATTTTTTTTAAGTACGAATTTGAAAAAAAAAATATTTTTTTATTATGTATCTACTCAATTAGAGGAATGCACACACCGAATTTCGTGTATCTAGTTGTTGTCGTTTAACATGTACCATTTTTATCCCTCTTTGCCCCATTTCACCTCCTGCGAATAAGAATCACTTTATGGAATCACTATAAGGAGTATGAACATGAAAAAATATGCTTTAACACTTTGAAATATTAGGGTTTATTAAGGGTATTTGCAGTCATTGTGACGGAATTTTTTCCCTTTTCTTTCTAATTTCTGCGTGAATTTAATTATTAATACTCCTATTTTCATTTTATTTCCTTTAAAATTGTGAAATTTTCCATTCAAAATAAAAGTCATAATAGAAAAATGGTACCAACAACCTTTGCAGCGGGAATTGTAAAATTTGGAGAGTAAATTCCTCTGACCACGTAGATGATCAACATATATGCGTTTTTACGATATGTGTACTTTTAAGTGGGAAATTGAGACGAAAAACGGTACCAAGCCATGTATTGCAGCTAGATTCGTGAAATTCGGTTTATAAAAGCAAACATTTTGCAATGGAGATCGAAATACTATAAATGCCATGTTAAAATAATTCTGTGGGCTTAGTAGCGGGCATTGGCTAGGAATTTAAAAATCTCAGAAAATTGCTAAACGCTTACAATTAAATGAGATTGATTAGCTATAGATCAGAACATGGGCTAATAGAAAATTATTCCTGTGGTTACCCTGTTGCAAGAACGGTTGTAAAACAGGGCAATAAAAAGTCAACTCCATAGGTACAGCGCTTACGGACCTTTCGAGCGTGAATCAAACGAAATATTTTTTATTAGCTAATAATTACACTGTCCGACAGCCCATATTACACCTGAACCAAATGATGTATATCTGACAATATAGGTGAACGTTTTTAGTTTTTCATTTTCTCATCCTGTTGCCCCTTAAAAGGGCTACTTCCAGTTCCAAAGGATATAATTTTTCAAAAATTATTTTTAATACTTACGGGCACTCTATGACACCGGTATAAATACCAACTCAAAGAAGACAATATGTGCTAAAAATACATTAAATTTCAAGCCTCTATTTGTATTAGTTTAGTATCAACTACCATTTAAAATTTCGTTTCTTAGAAAGCAAGATATGAATAAACAAAAACTAAGGGCTAACATTGAAATATATGTTAATGCTGAACTAATACAGCATGATATTAGAAGTATTTTTAATTGATATTCTCCTCTATAATTTGACACTAATAACGGCGTCATAGTGTGCGAACAAGTATATAAAATAATTTTTTGAGAAAATGACATCCTTTGAACTTTTCTAGTCCTGCGAAAAGCTCATGCTTTCATGCGTATATCATCCGGTTCAAGTGTAACGACATTTTTTAAAAGTAGTCACACGGTTCTTTTTTATAATTTACACGTCCCATGGAAATTTTTATTACATTGTTCACGCTATTGTTTATGTTGGCATTTGGTTGATACAGCAATTAACAGGTAAACAACAATCAAAACAAAATGTAAGTGCCAGTGGAGAGTTTCTCATTTTTATTCTCATTCTAAATGGAAGGACAATTAGTCATGCGCTGACAGTTAGTTAGTTGGGAATAACAAACATCTGAATGCTTAGAATTGGCATGTCAATATACGAGTATTGTGAAATCATAAAACCGGCATTGTATTTATGTATCCGAACAATAGCATTCATTGACCTTGACAATGACGGTCACGTGCCGCTAAAATGATTAATGCTGTCGTGGTGTTTTTGTAACTTCGTGTACATATCTTCCGTTTATTACAATAATACTTAATCAACTAAATATGCACTGTACACTAGGGTGTATCGACACATGACGACAAATCACTTCAAATCAATAGCAACAAAACGTTTGAGGCACTTGTTGATGCTCATGTGATGGGGAGGAGACACATAAAGCATATTGTTTAGTAGACTAGTATTTTGTACCCCGCATTGCACGGGTTAATTTTTTCCTATTCCTCTACTTCGTATGCTTTGGAAGATAAAATGAGTAATTTTTGATGGTTTTAAAATATTTTTGGTGTTTGTCCTATCATGACCTAGTATATCCAGGAACCATCCTCTGTCCAGAAGTTAGATACACTAAAATTTGCAGGCGAATCGGTGTACCGATTTTGGCGTCCTATACGCAACATATTGACATACAGACACACATTGATTTTTATATATATAGACTAGCCGAGCCCCCGCCCGCCAGGCAGCAAAAAAGAAACGGTAAAATTAAAATCAGGTTATATATTGTTTTTTCTTGTGATCGGTAATACCACTTAAACTCACGGATACTAAAGATATGGATATGTTCCATGGAGAATATTGAAGAACAGAACTTTAGTTTAAGGTGAATAAAGGAAGAAATGTGAAAACTCAAATTGATTTTAGGTTGAGTGTGATTCTCCTCCTTTCCATTACCAAGAACCAATAACTCACTTAATCGAATAGCTGGAATTCGAATGGCTGGAATGTACTGCAATCAAAACACATAGAAAATCAATCAAATTGTTCACTAATCAAACAACACAAAAACTACAAAATTAATGTAATGTCCATTTTCATGATTTAAGTCGGCTTTTCACGAATGAATATTTCTTTTTTGTAAGCTTATTGTGTTAAGAAAATCCAAAAAAAACGTGTAATTTTAAAAATTCAAATAAAAAATTCACCATCTTTCAAATCCCGCCCATTTGTATATTGTCTAAGCAGGTTACAAATAAATTAACACACACAACAATATAGGAATCTCGGTGTCGAATATACTTTAAAACAGGTTTTTTTCCGCTCATTTTTGCACAACTATTTACAGTGGATCTACTCACACAAAAGAACTGACAATATTCGATCATAGGTTTTAACTACGTGAAGAAGTAAAAAGGCGTTAAGTTCGGCCGGGCCGAATTTTGTATATATTTCATGATTCTATATACATCCGTACACTAGGTACCAGTTTTATTCTTTTTTCATTTCGACCCTCAAAGTACGAATTTAGAGAAATTCACAAGTTTTGCGTGTCTACGAAAACAGATGAGTGTAAACAAAGAATTTCATGATTCTGACCAGGGCCGTGCGCAGGGGGGGGGGGGGGGTTTGGGGGTTCAAACCCCCCCCAGAGAGGTTTCGAACATTTACTTTTTAAAACCTTCTAGACTTTCTGAAGCAATAAAATATAGAATTTTTAAGGTCTTTTAAAAATAACTCGTTGTAATTTTGCATTAAAATCATGAAAACACGAAAACTACATAAAAAATCGTGGACACATTCTTGAATTTCGGACAAAGGTTATGAAAAATACAAACAAACTAAACGAATTGTGCCAATTTCAAGATTGTGTAGTGCTAATTTCGCTAAAGGACACCAAATTGTTCGGAAAATTTTCATTTTTATTAACCGATACCACTTATTTACTTTCGACTAGAGCAAGAAAAGTTTGGAAATTTAATAACAAAATCGTTTAGTAATTTTAAAAGGTGTAGATAAGAATCACTATGATATCATAATGAAATCTAAAAACATTCTTAATAAATGCAAATAATTTGCTTGATGCTTGTCGTGCGCTAAGATGTAACATTTGCGATTGGACATTTTTATGGAGCTGTATCTAAATCTGAACCGATGGGTCCTATTTTCATCACAGATGCAACAACAACGGTTTCTGTTACTTCCAATGTTTTGGGAGTTTGCAATTACAATACAAATCCATTTCCACAAACGAAGAACACTGTTTGATATACATAAACGTATTTCTCTTTGTTCATTTACAACAACTGATAACATGTTTACCGCAAACAAACTAATTTTTCCCACAAAAGAAACTCAAAAACGATGTTCACGTGTTTAAAATTTCGTTTCTACGAAATGAATTTTTTCTCTGCGTGTAGGTATCTATTTTAAAATCTTCTTTAAAGTTGCGAAACAATAAGAAATGTATCACTTATGTCAAATATTTTTCAGAGCTAGTTTTTTTTGCACATATGTAACAAGTATTATTCAAAAGAGAAACAACAAATTCAGTAACTTGGATCTACGTAGAAAAACGAAACTCTAAAATACAAATTATTTGGTTTTTTTGGAATTAAAATTTCAAGTTGTTTCTTCTTGCATTTCATTGAATACAAAAAAACTGCATTTGTTTATTCGAATTTATAAATATTTAAGATTATAAAAATGAAGAAACATTTCCAAATATTTTTTATTTAATCGGAATATGCGTATAAAGATTTTGGGTAAACATCCTGTTACTCATGTCCTATATAAATTAAAAACCCCAAAACTCTTTAGACATCCTATTTAGACCCATACTTTGTCAAAAAGCATATTCAATTTTCTGCATTTATCATAGAAAAATGCGGGACTGAAGGGTTTATCGCCGAGGAATTTGATCGTTTTTTGTGTAATATTTCTTCAAAATATATATCGAGGGCTTATATTTAAAAGTGGCTATGAACCATTTTCTCGAAAATTAGTTTTTGATGTCAATCTATTCTCAGATTTGGATGTCATCTGTCGTATACATTTTGAAAAGATTTTTTCTAAAGCATTTTTTTTAATTTTCTGATTTGGCTATCCCCTCACACGTTAGTTTGTGACTGCATAAGTGGCTATGAACATAAAAATAATAGAAATAAAATAGTTCAACAATGGAGCAGCATAAAACCGAAGGATATAATTCGCTACAACGATTTTGTTTAAAACATTTTTCTAGATTTAGGGTATATCGTACTATCAAATTGCATCATTACGCGGTTAATAGCATTTTGGTTCCCAATTTATCAGGCTAAAATAGGATAAATAGTTGCTGTAAAGTCAAAAATTGTGAAAAGTGTATTTAGAAAAACCGGCGCAACTTTTTATTATATTGAGAATACCAAAATATTTCTTTGTATGAAAAGTTTCAGAATTATTAATGAAGAAAGTCAAAATATAAGGAATTGCAACGGCGAATTTTGGATTTTTCATCAATTGCAGCGATTTTCGCGACTGGCTACATATATCTTACAAGCGACCAATCTGACGGATGAAGCTGGAATCTTTAAATTCTCAGTGTAGATCACAGAAAATGCGTTTTCTATACAACATTGCCAAAATTTCATGAAAAAGGTTATGGAGTTTACAATAAATCGTATTCTTATTTCAACAAATTGCTCACTTTTAATCATATAAAAGTAAAACTGCGAATAATAGGAAATTTCGAAAACTTTTTAATCGTAGCAATTAGTAATCCTTTTTAGATTAAACTGTAGAAGAATGATTAATAATTTCTCTTCAAATTAAGGAGAAAATCAGTTTTTTCGCTCTCCTGAAAAGTTATGTTTTTCTTCATAGCCACTCATGAATATAAGCCCTCGATATGTATGTATGTAATTTTCAGGTAGTTTTTAAATGTAGATTTACTTAAAAATATTTCTTTGGATCTAATAAAAAATTCTTACAATTGAGTAAATTCAAACTTATGTGGAAGAATATTTTTAAGGTTTTTAGTGAGAAAAAATCTGAAATTTTTTGTATGGAAAAAATTCCATTTAGGAAATTTTGACTTAAAAATGTGTTTTTTTTTCCTAAAATGAAGTTAAAATGTTTACTGAAATTTATGCCGAGGTCTTAACACATTTAAGTATTAATGAACTTATAAAAAACATTTGAAATTGTTTAAAAAATTCTTGAATATTAATCTAAAAAGAAATTCTCGTTCGTTTGCAGAGACTTATTTCTTAAATACTTTATGAATTATTCAAAACAACCACTGCGAAGGCGCCATGAGAACTTTTGAGAAATATTTCATATTGTCATTTTTTGTATCAGTTTTGCATACTCGGAAGCAAAACTATTTGTTTGATTTTTTAGTTTAATTGAACTTATTTTAATTTCACCTTTTTTCCTTGTATAAAATAACATTTTTCTTAGTTTAAGTAAAAATTTACTCGTTTTGAGGGAAAAAACACCAAAATTGTCCTCAGTTTGAGGACAATAAATATTTATACTTGATTTGAGTAAACATTTACTTAGTTTTAGGAAATTTTCAACAAAATTTTGCTAAGAAACTAAGGTTTAGTAAATATTTACTTAGTTTTAGGAAAATTTTGCTTAAATTTAGTAAAAAATTGCTTGGTTATAGGAAAAATTTACTTAGATTTAGGAAAATTTCTGTAAAATTGTACTTATATTTAGTAAAAATGTACTTGGTTTCCAAAATTGTAGTTAATTTTAACTCATTATAGGGTTAACTTTTTTATGACTTTAGATGAAAACCCCCCCCCCAGGGGAAAATCCTGCGCACGGGCCTGATTCTGACTACAGCCGTTTGCTTGGTACCTATTTTACCCCGTTTATGTTTCACGTCTACACAGTCAGATGAATGCATTCGCCGAATTTCGAAATTCTTACTATAAAGGAAAACAATTGGAAAAGGTACCAACCAAACCGCTGAAGTTGAAATCATGGATTCATCTGACTGCGAAGATGCGAAACAAAAAGGACTTTTTCGAATTTTATTACGTTTAGGCGGAAAATGGTGCGAAAGGGGATGCAAATGGTACCAACCAAACGGCTGCAGCCATAATTATGAAATTTTGTGTGTACACTTCACTGACTGCGATCACGCGAAAAATAAAGAGATCTTTCAATATTTGTAACATCAGGATCTAAATGGCATTAAATTTGGCACCAATCAAGCGGCTGTAGTTACAATCATAATATTCAGTATTTGTACTCGTCTAACGGCGTAGACGCGGAAAATAAGAGACAAAATTCGTACATTTCCAAGTGTAATTCATAAAAGATCAATTGTAATTCAGAAATCGTCAATTGAAATTCAGAAATTCCATTTGAAATTCAAAACTCATCAATTGATATTCAGATATTTCATTTGAAATTCAGACCTTATCACTTGATATTCAGAAATTCCATTTGAAATTCAGAACTCATCACTTGATATTCAGAAATTCCATTTCAAATTCAGAACTCGTCACTTGATATTCAGAAATTCTATTTGAAATTCAGAAATTCCATTCGAAATTCAGAACTCATCTATTGAAAATCAGAACTTGTTATTTGAAATTCAGAACTCACCAAATGAATTTCAGAACATTTCTTATGAAATTCAGAAGTTATCAAACAAAATTATCAAACAAAAAAAAACATTTATAGAAATAACTCGATATACTCTAAAGTCAGTCATACATAAGTATATTTAAATTGATAAAATTCATTAAAGAACACAATTAATTATTTTAATATGTTGTTTATTATTTGCATTATCAATATGCAATGAAATCAAGAAATAGATTGTTAGATTGGAAAGGGGAGAGCACAAACTTTAATAATATTTAACAGGCAATTAATAGCGAATCACTTTTTGACCGTCAATAGACGTGAAATTAAAAACTACAAAAAGTGCATTTTCCTGTAGCCGGTACATAACTTTCATTTTAAACTTTAACTTGGCCGAGTTAACCAACTTTACAAGATAAGTGGAGTGTTACCAAAGACTTTCTATATTCAAGACAATTAATCTCGCTCTTTGCTGTTATTACCGACGCAACGTTGTGAGATGACAGAGAATGCAAATTTTGCAGCCATGATTACATGTTAAATCAAAATATGAAAATGAAGAAAAAAATGAGTACCATTCTACTCTTTGTATTAAGAGATTTACATGATTTAATTCCGACGATCAATAAAGCTAAGAATATATATACAACCGTAATTAATAAATAATTTACATTGTATGTAAATATCTTTTAAAAAGTTTTACATACGTAGAATATGAAAAGTTCTGAATTTCATATGAAATATTCTGAAATTCATGTGATGAGTTCTGAATTTGAAATAACAAGTTCTGATTTTTAATTGATGAATTCTGAATTTCAAATGAAATTTCTGAATATCAAGTGACGAGTTTTGAATTTCAAATGGAATTTCTGAATATCAACTGATGGGTTCTGAATTTCAAATGGAAATTCTGAATTACACTTGGAAATGGCGGAATCTTCAATATGGAATCTTCAATATTAGAACTTTTCCTATAAAAATGGTACAGCCATTTAGGCTGTAGCTGGAATCAAGAAATTGCAAATGGGAAAAAACGAGTTTGAGAGAAATTGTTTCTGCCAAAAATTACACACACATTTTTGTAGATAGCTGCCTAACGTTCTCATTTTAATTCCACTTGAAGTTCTATATTTATGTAAGTAGAGGACTATTAATATTATAACAGAGAAGGATCACAATTTTCCTAATATAGTAGTGCAGTAATAATCAATTACTTGATGCGTTGTGTTATAGGGTTAGATTTCTTAAAGTTTTTGCCATTTGCCATGCCATTTGTAAATAAATTTGCATTCTATTAAATATAGATGCAAAATGTTCTTGAGCCAGGACAATATCCCAGTTCAAATCAAATATGGAATACAGACCAAAAAAATACAAACGAAAAAACTAAAACAAATGAGCGTTGGCACGGCAGATGTATTACTGGGTAACTATACCTGCATATACACATACTTACATATGCAACTCAATGAGATACTTGTAAGATGGCATGTGTGCTTTATTCCTTGGTGCGATTTTTTAAACGCAAATTCGGCAAGTGAGTTGTGCTTCTCGTTCGTTTGTGAGAATCATCTCCGGGTTTGATGTTGAAAAGTCGCTGTGAAGCCACTTGAAAAGTCTTTTGACATGGTCGAAATCATGATCGTGGTAGTCTGCAGCCATTCTATTAAATATAGATGCAAAATGGTCTTGAGCCAGGACAATATCCCAGTTCAAATGAAGTTTTTGAAATTTTAATTCTTTTATATTGATTTTTGAACTGATTACACTAATACATTTTGTTGAAATTTTAAAGTAGTGAAAGTGGTGAAATGATGGCTATTATTTTATAAAAATTGTTTTTACAGAATCAGTAATTCAGTCAACTGCCTGTAACTCTTGAAATACATGGCCGAATCATCAAAATTATATTTTTTTCATTAGTTCATAAACACAAGGTATGAAAGCAATGAAAAATTCAAGTACTACAAAAATCCTTCCCGTTTTCCCTTTTTTACCGAATTGAATTGTATTCGGATAGAAGGTGGAGTGTATCATATAGTCGACCCCGTCCGACATTAGCCTTTCCTTACTTGTTTTCACTTTAAATTGGTCATAACTCGTGAAATAAATTTTCAATTTTTTTTTTCAAAAATACGCATACAATATTTTTGTGAGAAGAATACATATACAAACTTTCAAAACAATCGCAGCTATCGAGGTCAGAAATAACACCGCTCGACATGGAATGACTCATAATTATTTTCAATTATTCCATATATTAAATTGTAGCTGATATAACACTTAAAATATTAACTTGTATAACACTTTATTGATTTCATATTTATTACATACTTTTATTTTTGCAATATGCCACTGTAGTTAGTTTTAGTTTAATTATTAATTTTAGTGTTTTTTGGAGGTTGGGGTTAATAATCCTTAATTGAAGATGCGACTGAAGCGTTTATTCTGTCTAATGTGGAAATGCTCACTAATGATGGCATTTGCATGTGGCTACAATTGCAGCTCGAGTCTGGACTCAATCTTATCAGAAACATGTTTTGTCGTCTAGCAAAACAATCAATAAGACAGACTTTCATTAAATACTTGTTAAGACTAATTTGCAAAAAAAATATTTATTGGATTAATGACATTAAAAAACAAGTTAGAACCGGTGACCGGCAACCGGTGCCCAACTCTAAGCAATTCCATGGTTTTGAATATTTGATACAAACTCGTTTGAGTGACTTTATGGGGCTGTTTTTTAGGTGTACAACATATTTGAAAAAAAAAATAAATTGAATATGTTGGCAAGGGTTCAAAATGCAGGCAGGCTGATTTCAGAAGTGGTCAATGAATTGCTATGGTTCGTCGGTGAATCACTTGGCTCTTACGGGACCATATATGACGTTGGTGGTGTGCTTTTTGTATTTTCTTTTTTTTTGATATTTCTCTTATCAAATTTAACATTTGCTGAACTTTTATTAATCATGTAGCGAAAGCAATTGTTGCAGTAAAACAAATTGCAATGACTGATAACATACAACTTGTCACTCAACCGTAAAAGAACCATTTCGAAAAAAACGCCGATGGGACAAAGGCCAGGTTATGTACTTTTTGTTACGGGGTTTCTTACTCATAAAAAAATATTGCCATTTGTACCACACACAAATAATGATCGCCCTAATGTATATTGATCATATCATACTGTTATTCGAATAAATATTAATGTGCATATTGACATCATAATATATGAACTTTATTAACATAAAAATATAACAGTAATATATGTACACATTAACATAATGTTATGTGAAATCAGCAGACTAATGCATAATTGTCATCAGCAGCACCTTGGAAAATAATTCCTGGTCTCTCTATTAAGAACCCAGGACAGGAACAATCACACCCGCCTCTACTATCAAAAATGGGCCATAACATCGATATTGTTGTACATTTTCTTTTGGCAAAGTTAATATTAGGGTGTCAGAAAAAAACGATTTCAAGTTCAACCGAAGATTGAATTTTGTAATTTTCAGTTATTGTTTTTATAATTCCGTTTCTATCACCTTGTAATATGGACCTGAGACACTATAAAGTATATATATTCTTGATCCTCATAAAATTGTAGCACAATCTAGCCATGTCCATCCGTTCATCCGTCTCTTGAAAGCACGCTAGCATCTAATGCAAAGGGTCTAGGACGTCCAAATTTTACATAAATGCGTCTGGGCGAAATCGGCCCAAAGGGAAAAATGTTTCCCTCACAAGGACTAAAAATACCCATAATATTCCCTAATATTTTAAAGGATAACAAGTAAAAACGATGGATTGCATTCTACAGAGGCTGTCGATTTTCGTAGAAGTGCAGTAATATTACAGGAATATATATATTTATATATATATATATATATATATATATATATATATATATATATATATATATATATATATATATATATATATATATATATATATATATATATATATATATATATATATATATATATATATATTTATATAGATATATATATATATATATAGTCAAACCAAAACAAATACAAATATGGAAAAAATAATTTTATAAATAAATATATAATTTTTTTATTATTCCAAACCACGCATATAAGGCAATGCTACCAATACATCTATATATCGAAATAACAACAAGCCAATTCATAAAATAAATATTCTTATATTTATAATTTCAAAAAGCTTAAATACCATAAATATTGGTAGATAGTGTGTGCTACAGTTGGTTGTATTTCCAATCTATTTTAATTCCAAAAGTACACATTTTGAAAATCCATTATCTCACGTACATATTGCAAAATTACCAAACTTCATGATTCAACCAATTTTTGTCGTAAAAGTAAAAAAAATAAGAATTTGGAAAAAATTGTATTTTGCGTGTCTATGCCGTCAGAGGAATGTATACACCGAATTCCATGTTTCTGGCTGCGGTCTTCGACTGGTACCATTTTTATCCCCTGTTTCCTATTTTATCCCCTTAAGAGTACGACTTTCGTTTAGTTGGTACTATTTTTATCCCTCTTTACCCATTACAACCCTTGAAAAAAATGAATTTAGAAAATTGTTTTTATTTTTCGTATCTACGCAGTCAGAGGAATGTGTACTCCGAATTTCATGACTCTCGTTGCGGTCATTTGGTTGGTACTATTTTTATCCCCTTTTTCCATTTTAACCCCAAACCTACGCAATCAGAGAATTGTATACACCGAATTTCATTATTCTAGGTGCAACCGTTTTTATCCCTCTATTCCCATTTTACCCCTTAAAAGTACGAATTTGGAAAAAAATACTTTTATATTATGTATCTACCCAGTTATTGAAATGTACAACACAAATTCACCGAATTTTGTGTTTCTAGCTGTTGTCGTTTAATATGTACTATTATTCTACTATCATTTGCCCCATTTCACCCCCTACGAATACAACTTACTTTGTGGTGCACGTTTTTGTTAATGGGGGGAATGCGCATACCTAATATCAAGTAGTAGTACAAGCAGACATATTGAAAAAATATGCTTAAATACTCAAAAATATTAGGGGTTATTATGGGTATTTTTAGCGCATGTGAGGGAAAAATATTTCCCTTTGGGCCGATTTCGCCCAGTATCAATCCCAACTGATCTACGACTATAAGACGCATTTATGGAAAATTTATGGACGACCTAGCTCCTTTCATTTAGATGCTATCGTACTTTCAACAGACGGACGGACATGGCTATATCGTCTTAGAATTTTATGACGATCAAGAATATATATAGTATAAATAGATTCCTCTAATTGAGTGGATACATAATATAAAAGTATTTTTTCCAAATTCGTACTTTTAAGGGGGAAAATGGGAATAGAGGGATAAAAATGGTACCAACCAACCGGATGCATCGAGAATAATGAAATTCGGTGAATACATTCCTCTGATTGCGAAGACACGTAAAATAAACAGATTTTTCGAAATTCGTACTTTTTGGGGTTAAAATGGAAAAAGGGGATAAAAATAGTACCAATCAAAATAGTAGTTTTACCAAAAAAATAGTAGGATCAAAATAGTACCAACCAAATGAACGCAACTAGAGTCATGAAATTCGAAGTCTGACTGCGTTTTTTTGCCTATATTAAAAAAAAATATATTTTCCTGTAATATTACTGCACTTCTACGAAAACCGACAACCTCTGTGGAATGCAATCCATGGTGGAGGGTATATAAAGTTCGGCCCGGCCGAACTTTACGCCGTTTTTATTTGTTTTACAATAACTTTGCCCAAATTCAAAATCAGCGGATATTGGACGACTCAATCGTTTCATTTCGTTTTTCAGTTCTCTTATCAAGATGTCGTTCATTCACATGGAGTTGGTGTCGAAAATATTCGCAAAAAGTCAGACGACATTTGCCATTGAATTTTTCTACATATGTATGCAAATTGTTTGAGCACTTTCTTATCAGAACAAATATTTGATTTAAATAATAAATTTAAATTAAAACGCAACTCAGTCTCGATTTCTTTCATTAAACACTGGAATATGTGTGCGTGAAATGTGTTCGATGGCAATTAAGTACATAATTTAATCGTCGAACTAATTTTGCAAAATCAAAAGACAAGCTTCTCTCCATGACTGATATGGAAGAAGCTTCATTCTCATACTCATGCTCCAGCATTAGGGAGGTAAATCAGCCACAGATGGTCCTGTCCACATTGCATGCTAGTCGAACATTGGCTACCCAATGAACGGACGAGCGAAATTTGCACATCGACGTATGATTGAGAGAGTACATGTGGATAAACTCGTTGTGTAGCTTAATGACACAAGACAATTTTAATCGAATTTACCATTTGAAATACAAACAAGATTTCTAATAAATTTTAATAATTTAGTCCAATCAGAGTGGACAAACATATTTAGCAATCAATACGTTTAAAATGCAACAAATACATTTTGAATGTCATTTAATTTTTGAATTTTTGGTAATGTCTGATATTCATCTGAAAACTGGAAGAATGAGTTGAAGTTTTAAGAAAGCATTCAGGAGACCTAAAATACGATTTTCTTATAAGGTAAGTCTACCAATACGCTTACACTTTATATATCAAAATAATACTTCAAGTTAACAGATTTTCTTCAAAATTGGCAAAACATCTTATAGTTCCACTAGAAACACCTGTGGTAAAAATGTGTTAGATCGGTTCAGATTTATATATAGCTCCCATACAAATTTCGTTCCCAATTTGCATTTTTCCGCTCTAGAATCCACATATTTTAACAGATTTTCTTCAAAATTGGCAAAACACCTTATATTTCAACTGCAAACACTTGTGGTAAAAATGTGTTAGATCGGTTCAGATATTTTATATAGCTCCCAAACAAATTTCGTTCCCAATTTGAATTTTTCCGCTCTAGAATCCACATATTTTAACAGATTTTCTTCAAAATTGGTAAAACACCTTATATTTCAACTGGAAGCAACTGTGGTAAAAATGTGTTAGATCGGTTCAGATTTATATATAGCTCCCATACAAATTTCGCTCCCTATTTGAATTTTTCGCTTCTAGAATCCACATATTTTAACAGATTTTCTTCAAAATTGGCAAAACATCATATATTTAAACTAGGTACACCTATGGTGAAAATGTGTCACATCGGTTCAGATTTACATATTGCTCTCATACAAATTTCGTTCCCCCAGAAACAGCGTATTTTCAGAGAATTTCTTAAAATTGAGCATAACACGTTATACTTCAACTAGAAGAACTTATCGTGAAAGTTAGTCACTTCATTCCATGTTTGGATATAGCCCCCATACAAATATTATTCTCGATTTGACAAATTGGGCCAGGTCATATTAGCCTGTGATTAGGAAACATACAAAAACATTTTCCCATTTTTACTTTTTTACTGAATTGAATTGTATTCCGATAGAAAGTGGAGTGTATCATATAGTCGGCCCCGCCCGACTTTAGTCTTTCCTTACTTGTTTTGTTTTAATTTTTAGTTATTAGCCAGAACGCATGCCATCGAACCCAAACAAAAAATCAAGTTCAATAGCCAAATCTTATAGTTGTAGTTTTTTTCTAATCCGACCATTTATTATTTATAGTCATTGTCTACATTCTAGCTCGACCACTAACTAGAATTCAATGTTCAGCAACAAGTTTGCGTGTACATGTATGTTGATCATGCCAATGTTGTTCTTGTTCTGACCAATCACTATTTATCAAATAATATGCATGTTTTATTGAGATTTTGATTGTGTCTTAAATGAAAGTTTGACATGTTTTATGCGTTCCCCCAACACTTTCAAAATATACTCTATTTTTTTTAAACAAATTTTCCTTAAATTGTTTTGTTATTCTGATAAGACTCAGGCAAGATTTTCATCGCTCGTGTTTTATTTTCAATAATATTCACATTGTGATTTTTTGGCCAGCAAGACCTGATTACTCAAAGTTATTTTCAAAACTGCCAGCTCAATTTTTTATCACGTTTAGATTAAATCTTTGGCCGAATTAATTATTTAATACGACAGTCCAAAAACTCTAAGAAATGATAGTATTCTTGTGCACAAAGAAATAATACCATAGTGGTACCCTTCCCCTTAGGATGGCGGTATACTAAGTTTGTCATTCCGTTTGTAACGCTACGCAGTGGTTCAGAATCAAAATCCATCGGCCAAAATTCAATAACTTTTTTGAGTTCAGAACAAAAACCAAATTAGACAAGGACCCAAGGATTATTTTGAAATATTAACATTAAAATCGGGTATATTTCAGAAATCGGCTTGAAAGTTGACTTCTTTACGTATTTTTCGATCTTAAAGAAAATTAAAATTTCTATTTTTTTTAATGTGTTTTTAACATAATTTTATGTATTTGTTCATGATGCGTAGAAAAAATTGTAATCTTTTTTATTACAGATTTTCGCGTTTTTCAGATTTTGAAAAATTTAAAAAACGTAATTTCATATTTTAAATTTGTCGAACTATTTCTCACACATTTTAAGAGATTTTGCACTGCTTACTTACACATCTTTTTATCTGCGTACCTACTTTTCATGAGTTAATGAGAAGAAAATGAGAATGAAATTGCGTTTTGGAACTAAAAAATCGGATTTTTTGCACTAAATGCATCCTATCTTCCAAGCGTGCAATTTCGTGCGTGCAAAAGTTACATTACAAAAACGGGATATCCTTCAACCTTTCCAAACATGTATATATTTCGTTAAAGGCATTTGAAGGAAAAAAGTTGTGTTGGTCCAAAGTCAGACATTTGTTCAAAAAGGATATTTTACAATATGCATTACAACAAAAGTATACTTGGCACAAACATAGTTTTGGCGTCATAATAAATTTCTTATAAAAAATGTTACTGCAAAATCTCTTAAAATGTGTGAGAAACAGTTCGACAAAGTAAAAAAAGAAATTAATTTTTTTCAATTTTAAAAATCTGAAAAACGTGAAAATCTGTAATACAAAAAAAAAATTAAAATTTTTCCTTCGCATTATGAACAAATACGTAAAAATACATTAAAAAACATAAAAACAAAAAAAAATAAAAAATTTAAAAACGAAAAATATGAAAAATAGTCAACGTTGGGCCGATTTCTACAATATATCCGATATCCCGATTTTAAATGTTAATATTTCAAAATAATCCTTGGGTCCTTGTCTAATTTTGCAACCTGAGACCCTATAATATATCATAAAATTCTAAGATGATCGAACCATCCATCCATTCGTCCGACCTTCTGCTGAAAACTGAAAATGGGCGAAATCGGTCCACAGGGAAAAAATCCCAAATAAAGACAGAAAATATCCCCAATAACCTCTAATATTTCGAGTATTTATTATACCCTCCACCTCCAGGATGGGGGTATACTAACTTTGCCATTCCGTTTGTAACACCTTGAAATATCGACCTGAGGCCCTATAAAGTATATATATTCTTGATCGTCATAAAATTCTAAGACGATCTAGCCCGTCCGTCTGACTGTTGAAAGCACGCTAGCATCTAAACGAAAGGAGATAGGACGTCCAAATTTTGCAGAAATGCGTCATATAGTCGTAGTTCGGTTGGGATTGAAATGGGACGAAATCAGCCCAAAGGGAAAAATTTGTCCCTCACAAGGACTAAAAATACCCATAATAACCCTTAGAATTTGTTGGGCATTCCCCCTATAACAAAAACGTCACCTAAAAGTGATTTTTATTCGTAGGGGGTGAAATGGGGCAAAAAATGATAAAAATGGTACCTCTTAAACGACGCAGCTAGAAATCTAATTGAGTAGATACATAATATAAAAGTATTTTTCCAAATTCGTACTTTTAAGGGATAAAATGGGAATAGAGAGATAAAAAAGGTACCAACCAAACGGCTGCACCTAGAATAATGAAATTCGGTGTATACATTCCTCTGATTGCGTAGACAGGTAAAATATGTATATATATAGTGTAAACGTATTGGTAGCCATGTCTTATAAGCGTGGCTTGAAATAATAAACATATTATATTTATTTATAAAATTATTTTTTCTATATTTGTTTTCGTTTTGGTTTGGCTATATTGAAAAAATTATATTTTTCTGTAATATTCCTCCATGGTGGAGGGTATATAAAGTTCGGACTTAACGCCGTTTTTACTTGTTTTTTATTTATTTTGAAGATTTCTGCTTTGTTTATAGTACATATCTGATATGCGCATTCCCCTTATAGCCAGCGAGTTGAAATGGGACAAAAAGGGATTAAAATGGTAACGACAACAGTTTGAACTACGAAATGCTTATCGGTATGCATATTCCTTTAATTGAATAGACACCAAAAATAAAACAAAGGGCTTTTTCCAAATTCGCTCTTAAAAAGGAGGTGAGAAGGGAATAGGGGGATAAAAATGGTACCAACTCAACGGCTGTTGATATGCAAAATAAAAAGTTTTTTCCCAAATTCGTACTTTTGAGGGCAGAAGTTGAAACAGAGGAATACATATCTGCTGTATCTTTGCTACGCATTTGTTCAGTTGAATCTTTTTGTAGCGTAAACGCGCACCATAAGTGGGGCAAAAATGGATAAAAATGGTACCATTGGAACGACAATAGCTAGCAAATTGAAATGCGGTGTGTATATCCCTCTAATAGCATGTACACTTAAACTAGAGTGATTTTCGAAATTCACACTTTTTAGTGGGGGAATATGTAGAATAACGAAACGTTACCAATGAAACAGTATATAAACATCGGCCCGGCCCACAGTGCGATTTGTTGTGCAATAAGTCATTTTTTCGACACATAAAATTTAAAAATGTAATGATGCAGTTTTGTAGAAAATTGATGCAGTATGAAGAATCTATAAATTGTATCCCAAAAAAACGTTTTTTTGTCTTTGAAATAATGAAGTAAAGTCACATGTAAATTTTGATCCAAAATATTGAAAACTGTTTACGCCCTTCTATAGTGTTTGTACGTAAGATAATTGTATTGCTCTGACTTAAATAGTGATTTTTTAAATATAGCCTTTTCTGTGTATTTTAAAGAAAAAATTATAAAGTTCGATCATATGGTTTAAAAGATATGATAAAATTTGTTCTATAATGTACCGTGATTGCAAACTTCCTTGGAAGAAAAAAAGGTTGCTCGGTCGTGCTAGGTGCTCCCGCTATAATAATAAATAACTATAAATTAAAAAAAATAAAAAGTTTAAATAATTAACAATCGTTTATGAAATCATAAAATTTGTCTCCAAATTCATGAAATTTTTAATTTAAAAAAATAACAAAAAGATATAGAAAAAGATAAAAGATTATAGAATTTATAGATTAAGGATCTCCAGAAAGTGTGATAGAGTTCCAACAAGTACATATGTTTTTCATCGACTTCTAGTATCGTCAGCTCCTTTTTAAAGTATCATTAGATGTCAACCCCGTAAACAGATTCTGGAACTTGAAGATATAGTCACAGAAATTAGTTTGGCTAAAGAAACAAAAAGTTTTGGGAAAAAATATAATATGGGTTATATGGGAGAAATCAACGGCACGTGTATATGATTTGGTTATAATTTAAAACTTTCAGTTTTTAACCAAAATTCTATGAATTTGTTGAACCATCAGAAATAGATTTTATGTTTGCGTTCGATGACATTTGTTCTTGCTAATAACAAAAATAGTTGTTGCTATTGAATAAATATTGAATTTAAGCATGTTTTAAATATGTCTGCTTATATTTTCTTGATATTCATACTTATATATAGCAAAAACATGCATCATAAAGTGATTCCTATTCGTAAGGGGTTAAATGGGACAAAAAGGGGATGAAAATGGTACCTATCCAGCACGAAACACGATGTATGCATTCATCTCATTGAGTGGATATGTACATAATATAAAAGTATTTTTCCCAATTCGTACTTTTAAGGGGGTAAAATGGGAATAGAGGGATAAAAAGGTACCAACTAAATGGCTGCACCTGGAATAATGAAATTCGGTGCATACATTTCTCCGATTGCGGAGATACGTAGGATAAAGGGATTTTTAGAAATTCCTACTTTTATGGGGTAAAATGAAAAAGGGGGATGAATATTGTACCATCCAAAAGGCAGCAGTCAAAATCATGAAATTCGGTGTATACAGGTTTTTCCAAATTCTTCTTTTTTCAAGGAATACAATGGGAACAGAGGGATAAAAATGGTACCCTATAAACGGCTACAGCTAGAATGATGAACACCGGTGGGTACATCCCTCTAATTACATAGATATGCATAATAAAGACATTTGTCGTACTTTGAAGGGGGTAAAAGGGGATAGAAATGGTACCAAAAAAATGGCCGCAGCTAGAATTATGGAATTCAGTGTAGACATTCCTCATATTTTTTTTTCCAAAATCGTACTATTTACATTTACGGCAAAAATAGGAAAAGTAATAAAACTGGTGGCGCGCAAACGGCTACAATCATGAACTTAGGTTATCTTGCACCGTTTATTTATTAAATAAAAAGTGGGAAATGTTTCCCTAACAAGGACTGAAAGTAATCCCTAATATTTAGAATATTTAAGCATTTCTTTTAATTTCTGCTTTTATGCACTTGAAACTTGTTGCGTACATTACACTTGTAGCGTACAAGCACTCAAAATTATATACACGTTTTAGCGGACGAAATGGGATAAAAATGGTACCAATGATAAGACAATAGCTAGAGACATGAAATATGGAATGTACATCCCTCTAATTGTGTAGATACGTAAAATGGAGGGTTTTTTAAAATTCGTTCTTTTATGGGATGCAATTAGAAAATAGGGATAATAATAATACCGACCAAAACCCCTGAAGTTGAAATCATGAAATTCGGTGTGTACTTTCATCTGAATGTGAAGATGTCAAATAAAATGGATTTTTTCGAAATTTGTACTTTTAGCCGGAAAATGGGGCGAATGTGGATAAAAATTGTACACAGCAAACGGCTGCAGCTATAATAATGAAATTCGGCGTGCAAATTCATCTAACTATTTTTATTTTTAAGCGGAAAATGGGGCGAATGGGGATAAAATGGTACCAAACAAACGGATCAAACGGCTGTAGCTAAAATCATGATACACAGTATTTGCACTCATCTGTCTACGTAGACATGGAATATAAGAGCTGCCAATTTTTCTAAATTCATACTTTTAGGGTCAAAATGGAAAAAGGAGTGAAACTGGTACCACAAAAACGGCTGTAGCTAAAATTATGAAAGTAGGTGTGTACAATCCACTAACATATTGGATTTTCAATATTACAACTTTTCCTATCCAAATGGTATAGACTTTCATGTTGTAAATGGAATCAAGAAATTCTAAAGGTTGAAAATCAGGCTGG
This sequence comes from Polietes domitor, assembly GCA_947397865.1. NCBI lineage: Eukaryota > Metazoa > Arthropoda > Insecta > Diptera > Muscidae > Polietes > Polietes domitor. The sequence continues at coordinate 78,277,800 of OX377619.1, read as the reverse complement.
TTTCTACCCAATAATATTTAGAGCAAATTTCTGAAGATTTCTGACTAATAATTATAATAATATTTATATATAGTAGAAGACTATTAATACTATAATAATGAAGAATCACAATTTTCATAATATGGTAGGGCACTTCTATGTAATGTCGACCGCCTCTAATATACCGATAATACTGTGGAATACACTCTGTGGTGGAGGGTATATAAGATTCGGCCCGGCCGAACTTAACACCTTTTTATTAGTATTAGTTTTGCATTCTCTGAAGCAAAAACATTTGTTTGAATTATTTTTGTTAAATTTAACTTATTTTAAGTTCACTTTCTTCTTTGTATCAAGTACAAATTTTCCTCAGTTTAAGCAAATATTTACTAGATTTGAGTAGAAATTTACATAGTTTTAGGAAAATTTCAGCAATATTTTCCTCAGATTTAGTAAAAATTTACTTGGTTTGAGCAACAATTTACTTGTTTTGAGTAAACATTTACATGGTTTGAGTAAAAATTTACTTAGTTTTAGGAAAATTTTACTTAAATTTAGTAAACATTTACTTGGTTTAAGGAAAAACTTACTGGAATTTTCCTAAGTTTGAGTAAATATTTACTTGGTTTGAGGAAAATTTAACTAGAATCGAGTCAAAAGCATGTACTACTTTCGAGGAAAAGTTTGAACTTGATATGAGGAATTATTACTTTAGCGATATATGAAGTTCAATTTTCCTAAATTGTAGTTAATTTTAACTCATTATAGGGTTCACTTTTTTCTGAGTGCAAAACTAAAGTTATTGAATTTTGACCGATGGAATTGGATACTGAATAAACTGGCGGAATTTTAATTTTCTTTTAAAACGAAATATAAGAAAAGTAGCCACGTTTGGGCTAATTTCTAAAATATATCTGCGCGATTTTCAATGTTGATACTGGAAATAATCACTGGATCCTTGTCTATTTTCAGTTTTTTAGGAAATTAAATAATTTTTACCAAAATAAAAGTAACTATGAATATTAGGATGGGTCACGAATATAAATTGCAGCGGTCACCCCCCCCCCCCCAGAAATGAAGATTGGATTGTTTAATGATAATGATAATTTCGTCATTGGGTGAAGCCATCTGTGAGCTAAACGCTCATGAAAACATCTCTAAAAATCATGTTTTTCCTGTGTTTTTTTTTTTTGTTGGATGTTTGTCCAATTTTTTCATCAATAGACACTTGGAAGCACTTTAAATAAAATATTTTATTCCTGTCTTAGAATTAGAGTTGTGTCGTTCGCGAACGAACTATTCACTAAAATGACCGTGCGAACTAGTTCTTGATCTTTCGTGCAATGGTTATTTGGTTCAGATATTGTATTTACATCTTTCTCTCTCAATCAGACCTGCTCGTTGCCAACAATTATTTCAATGTTGTTATTTTAGTGTACTTAAATAAGAGCGTTTATAGATTTGCCATTTTTCTGAGTGCCGTCATTATTTAGGTACATTGTTGCCAACATTTTTTTGAAAGACGTTTTGAAAAAAATTTCTATTTCTGTTACAAATTCACAAGAAAGCGTTTAATTCGATTTTTTTAGATAATTATGGTTTCGAAAAGGAAACAGTTCGGTATGGCTACATTTCGAGGAAGATGGAGCACAAAGAGCAAAATGTAAATATTGCCAGTCATCCCTAAGCATCGACTGAGAAAAATGGCATACGAACGAAATTGAACTGTAAGAGCGAACTAGTTCGTTCAATTGATTGAACGAAAAAAAGCGATCACCTCAGTGAACGAAAATTCCCAACTCTACTTAGAATCACTAATTGGTAGTATTACACTGTGCAACATTTTTGAAGTCATTTCAAAATAACCATATACGGACACCGCTACATGATAAAAGACAAAAAAAAAAGACCCGTGTTTTTTTTTCCCCCCAAAGTCATGCACTTTTTTTTATGGGCCCCCAGAGATTTGAGGCCTCGGTGTAATTTTTGGAAAAAAGTGATCATATTCTCAGGCTCATATCTTGCAAACCGTTCGGAATTTTGATTTACTCTCTGAGGCAAAGTTCTAGCTCTTGTCATAAAGAACAAAAATTGTGAACATATAAAATCAAAAAAACTTCATCTTCAAGGTCAAAATCGCAAAAAACTTAAAAAAATTCGATTTTTTTTAACCTTTTTTCCCCTGTTCAGGTCCATAGGTAGCAAACCGCTGAAAATTCAGGGAAACAATCAACTACAAAAATGTACCTAAGATCTCAATAAACAACTTTCTAGAACATATGAACTTCCTAGGAATTATTCTTAACACCGTTTAGGTAGCGCTTAGGTAGCCGCAAAAGTGAAAAATTTTCCAAAAATTAGATTTTTTTCCTTTTTTGCCCTGTTCAGGTCCATAGGTAGCAAACCGTTAAAAATTCAAGGAAACAATCAACAACAAAAATGTACTTAAGATTTCAGTAAACAACTTTCTAGAACATATGAACTTCCTAGGAATTATTCTTAACACCGTTTAGGTAGCGCTTAGGTAGCCGCAAAAGTGAAAAATTGTTTATTCCAGTATTTCTTACCCACACGACATCATCGATGCCATTCAACAAACAACAACAAAGATGAAGTTTTTTTGATTTTATATGTTCACAATTTTTGTTCTTTATGACAAGAGCTAGAACTTTGCCTCAGAGAGTAAATCAAAATTCCGAACGGTTTGCAAGATATGAGCCTGAGAATATGATCACTTTTTTCCAAAAATTACACCGAGGCCTCAAATCTCTGGGGGCCCATAAAAAAAAAAGTGCATGACTTTGGGGGAAAAAAAAACACGGGTCTTTTTTTTTTTTTGGTCTTTTATCATGTAGCGGTGTCCGTATATGGTTATTTTTTTCGTGTTGCACTGTGTTATTAGACGTTTGTATTGATTTTTTGTGAGTGTGAGTCAAGGTAGCAGCTAAAAACTCATATATCTTGGACACATTTTGTAAGAGGTGTTATAAAGAATAAATAGTAGGAATCAATACCTTTCGAATGATGCCTCAATGAATATCGGACGAAAAATAATTTAATACAGAAATCCATCCAGACTCTAAGTCAAGAATCAAAATTTATATTTACCCTTGAAAGCGTCTCTTATTTCAGAAAAAATTACAAAAATGCAGCACAAAGAAATTAATTTTTATTTTTTTTTATTTTTATTTTCAGGAGCGTTTAGCTCACACACGGCTTGATCTAGGGACAAAATATTCAGCAAATCATCATTAAACAATCCAAACTTTATTTTCGTGGAGTGACTGGAAATTGTTTTTCCATTTGTATGGACCACGACCCAGCCTAATGTATATATTTATAATTTTTGTAAAAAATATTTTATGTTTAACAGCACATTTATGTTTAATAATTACTTTTTTTTTGTTATAATATTTAAATAATTTTATGAAAGTCTATTTCCATTGCGGTATTACGCATTGTAATCGTTTTGCAGAATTTTCAAAGTTTCACACTCATCCTTCTTTCAAAAATTTCGGAACATATAAATCTAAAAGTAAGTACCACCCTTATGTACGAGTACACACATCTACATACGCATATTTGTCGATGCTATTTGCAGATCAGATCACCGCGCTTTCAATGTCAAGAACAATTTGTTTGTCGCGTTTCTTTTGTTTATTTACATATTTTTTAATATTTACATTGTTTTTTTCAATGAACGTGAATTGTATTTTTCGTAAACTTGTTTTGAAAAACTGCATTTGCAGCATGTGTTAGTTGGCGTTTTGTTGACATTTATTTGTTAGTGTTTTTGCAACACGATTGATTTACTGATTGAATAACAATGCTAGGATTTCATTTATTTTACTTCTTCTCAATTAATTAGAACACTTGGGATTTGATATTAAACACAAGCTTCACTTGAAGTTTTTAAATTTTGAGTCATCGACAGCTTGTCGTCGTCGTTGCAAGCGTTGCGGCGACCAGCGTTTCTATCTTCGTTGTTTTAGTTTCATTTGGAACGCGCACTCTAACCCGGAGTACTGTCATTATCGAGTGATAGCACTGAATTGAAATGAACTGATCGACAGTGGCCGCTCGTACTAGAATTCTGTGAAACGGCGCACAGTGACTCATGAGGAGATAAGGCGGCCACCAAAAATAGCCAAGTTTGAATTGAGAAATATATTTTTACAGCTGATTTCCTTTCTCAGCTTCGTGTAAAATCATTTGACTTTTTCAGAAGCCGCCTCGACACTTCATTGATGAAAGCCCTACTGAGCTTCCTAAAAAATGCAGTAGCTGTTCGAAACTTTCATTTGTTCCGAATTTCAGGAAAAGTGTGTGGTTCAATTATGTATGGAACAAAATATCGGCCAAATGGCCGCCGCGACCTCGGTGGCACACCTCAATCCGATGGTCCAAATTTTCGATGACGCTGAGCCATAATTTAGGTTCTATGCCGTTTATGTGCCGAATTATCTCATCCTTTAGCTTTTGAATTGTTGCTGGCTTATCGACGGACATCTTTTCTTTCAAATAACCCCAAAGAAAGAAGTCCAACGGTGTCAAATCACATGATCTTGACATCGCCACCACGTGAGATAACACGGCCATTGAATTTGTCGCGCAAAAGAGACATTGTTTCGTTAGCTGTGTGGCAAGTGACACCGTCCTGTTGAAAACACATATTGTCCACATCCATATCTTCAAATTCAGGCCATAGAAAGTTCGTTATCATCTCACGATAGCGAAGACCATTCACAGTAACTGCTTGACCGGCCTCATTTTGGAAATAATACGGCCCGATGATGCCGCCAGACCATAAACCGCACCAAACAGTCACTCTTTGTGGGTGCATTGGTTTTTCGACAATAACTCTTGGATTATCATTCGACCAAATACGGCCATTCTGCTTATTGACGAATCCACTGAGGTGAAAATGTGCCTCATCAAATTGACCGAAAAAATCACGAAGTGCACGATATGCATTTTGATTTGAGCGACAATTTTCATAATAAGCCGGAATAACTTTAACGCGTTGCTCGATTGTGTATCTTTCCATGGTTCAAATTGAGTTAGTCTGAAGTTGAGAAATGTCAAATGAAATGCAGAAAAAAACTTGACGTTTAGATATGGTGCACATTCAACATCGGCCCTTCTCTATAACAATTTTATTTTATGAAATACGAAATGTTTATTAAAAAAATTGTATGAAACATTTGATTTTATTTATGAATTTTTCATAAATATTAAGAAAAAAGCACTTAATTAATGAAAACCCTTTTATGAAATCGCTTCATAAATGTTATGACTGAAAATTCTATCAGTCCATTTGTAGGGATGTTTTACAAAACATGGTCCTTAAAATTTGATGAACTTATGATGCAAAACAAGTAAAAATGGCGTTAAGTTCCGCTGGGTCGATCTTTATATACCCCCCACCATGGAAGGCATTCCACAGAGGCTGTCGATTTTCGTAGAAGTGCATATTATTACAGGAAAATATAATTTTTTAACATAGCCAAACCAAAACAAATGCAAATATTGAAAAACTAATTTTATAAATAAATATAATATTTTTATTATTTCAAACCACGCTTATAAGGCAAGGCTACCAATACGTTTACATATCGAAATAATATTTCAAGTCAATTCAGAAAATAAATATTCTTATATTTATATTTTCAAAAAAGCGTAAGTACCATAAATGTTGGTAGATAGTGGGTGCTACAGTTGGTTGTATTTCCATTCCAAAATTTCAAATTTTGAAAATCCATTTTGGAATAACCTAACTTCATGATTCAACAAATTTTGGCCAAAAAAGTATAAAGTAAGAATTTGAAAAATTCTTTTTATTTTTTTGATTCATTAATTTATTTGATTCAACAAATTTTGGCCATAAAAGTAAAATGTACGAATTTGAAAAATTCCTTTTATTTTGCGTGCCTATGCAGTCAGACGAATGTGTACACCGAATTCCAAGATTCTAGCTGCGGCCATTTGGTTGGTACCATTTTTATTTTTTTAACCGCTTAAGAGTAAGACTTTCTCTCTTTATTTTACGTGTCTACGTAATTCGTACACACCGAATTTCATCAAGCCTTGAAAGTACGAATTTAGAAAAACCTTTTATTTTCCATGTCTACGCAGTCATAAGAATGTATACTCCGAATTTCATGACTCTAGCTGCGGTCATTTGATTGGTACTATTTTTATTCCCTTTTTCCATTTGAATTTTATTTGACGTGTCTGCGCAATCAGAGGAATGTATACACCGATTTTCATTATTCTAGGTGCAGCCATTTAGTTGGTACCATTTTTAACCCTCTATTGTCATTTTACCCCTTAAAAGAACGAATTTGGAAAGAATAATTTTAAACTTGGACGTCCTGGCTCCTTTCGTCTAGATGCTAGCGTGATTTCAACAGACGGCCAGACGTCTTGGAATTTTATGGAGATCAAGAATATATATACTTTATAGGGTCTCAGATCGATGTCAGATCAAGGTGTTACAAACGGAATAACAAAGTTAGTATACCCCATCCTGGAAGTGGTGGGTATACAAATTAAATAAATAAATATATATATCGTTTTCTTCGACAAAAATTTTTGTTGTTCCGGATATAAGGTGTTTGGTATTCGACCCTCGACCCAGTTTAATGTACCTAGAACTCAGACTCATTGCGGCATAAATGTATTGTTGACAAATTCAAGATTCTATATATAGAGTGGAAAGTATAAATACAAAGTGGTGTGCAATTCCAGTTTGTCTAGTGTGAACGACTATCAACGGTCTTTGTCTTCATCTTTGCATACATCCCACTCTCATTCTAAGACTGGCCATAACCATAATAAACCAAGTTCAAGTTTAAATAATTTAAATTTTATTACGACCGGTTGCAATATGTTGAATTAAAACCATTTCACTATTTATAGATAAATAATATATAATCTGCGTCCAGCTGCATGTTTGGCTGTATTCTTGGAAGACCACATAGTGATCGACACCCGAAGAAATCGCACAACAACTTGTTGGCACTTTGTGAAATTCAATAATTGCTATTTACCCAAAGTATTTACCTAATTTTATTATATATTTTTTCGTGTATTTAATCAAACGGTTAATTTTTTTTTCATAAATGGGTATTATGATAGCAGTTCGGTTGGGATTGAAAGTGGGTCGAAATAATCCCGAAGGCAAAATTGTTTCCCTAACAAGGACTTAAAATAAGATTATTTAAACATTTTTTTGAGAATTTCTGCTTTATATACACTTGAAATTTTTTGCGTACATTTCTCTTTTAGTGTAAAAACACCAAATAGTAGATACACGTTTTAGCAGTCGATATGGGACAAAAGGAGATAAAAATGGTACCAATGCTAGAAATATGAAATTTGGAATGTACATTCCTCTAATAGTGTTGATATGATAGAGGGATTTTTAAAAATTCATACTTTTGTGGACGAAATGGGATACAAATGGTACCTATGATACGACAACAGCTGATTGCGTAGAGACGTAAAATGGAGGGATTTTTTCGAAATTCGTACTTTTAATGTATACACTTGGAAAGCCATGAAATCCAATCCAATTAAGCCATGAAATTCGGTGTTTATCTGACTGTGAAAATGCGAAACAAAAAGTATTTTTTCGAAATTTGTCACTTTTAGGCGGAAAATGGTGTGAATGGGGACAAAAATGGTAGCAACCAAATAGCTGCAGCTATAATAATAAAATTCGGTGTGTAGATTTCTTTGACTGCGTAAGAACAAAAAATAAAGATATCTCTCGATATTCGTACCTTTAGTATCAAAACGGAAGAAATTTGGTAACAAGCAAACAGCTTGGCAGCTGGAATTAGATGTGGACCCGAAACACAACGCAGCTTTAAAATGTGTACTATTCTTATCAGAACAATGCAGTCACTTGGTCTGTAGCTGACAATCACGTAATACTTCTATGTAAAGTCGACAGCCTCTAATCTGCCGATAATATATTGTGGGCTATGTAACATTTTACATTTTAACTACCGATTATTTTGCCTTTGGAATATAGAATAACATTCATTTTAAGACCCTCCACCTCCAGGATGGGGGTATGCTAAGTTTGTCAATGCGTTTGTAACACCATGAAATATCGACCTGAGACCCTATAAAGTCATACAATTCTAAGACAATCTAGCCATGTCCGTTTGTCCGTCTTTTGAAAGCACGCTAACATCTAAACGAAAGGAGCTAGGACGTCAAAATTTTCCATAAATGCGTCTTGTAGCCATAGATCGATTGGGATTGAAACTGAACGAAATCGGCCCAAAGAGAAAAATTTTTCCCTCACAAGGACTAAAAATACACATAATAATCCCTAATATTTTAGAGTATTTAAGCATATTTTTCAATATCTCTGCTTGTAAGGTGTTACAAACAGAATGACAAAGTGAATATACCCCCATCCTTAGGTGGAGGATATAAAAAAATACACGTTAGAAACGTGATTTTTAGAGGTATTTTCAGGAGCCTTTAGCTCACAGACGGCTTGACCTAAGAGCGAAATCAAATTTTTCCAATCATCGTTAAACAATCCAAACTTTATTTTCGTGGGGAAATTGTTTTTCCATTTGTAAGGACCGCGACCCAGCCTAATGTACATACATACGTTAAAAGTGAATGTTGGTAATTCTTGATTGAATTGTTGGAAACGTATACTATAATCCAGAAACTAATGATTCGCCACCAGGGCACTGTGGCCCAGATTCCCTCTATTTGTTGGCTAAATTCCATCTATATCAATGTGTGAGTAGTCAAAGGAAAGGAAATTAGACAAGGAATTCAGATATGGAGAAAAAACTTATGGGTGTGGACCGATTAGGACACCTATTGGGGCCTTAGGACCCCCACAACCAAAAAAATGCAGTCCTCCCTTGAATTTAAATGTGGCTAGTCAAACGAAATTGAAGGAAATTGTACAAACCTTTCAAAACCAATATAAATTTGGTGGGGGACCTATTTGGACCCAATAATGGACCCTCTAAAATGGACAACATACATATAAGTATGGGTACTCAAACGGCTGTAAATTTCACAAGGATTCCGAAACTATTGATCTACTGTGGTCTATACACTATTAATCCCTAAAGTGAAGCCGACCCTTGCATGCCCATGTGGCTACGCAAACGAAAGGAATTGTACAAGCATATATATGGGGCTTTCCACGCCAAATCGAACAGTTCAAAAAAAATATTTTTGATTTCCTCCATTTTTTTACATTTTTAGTACCCACTAAAAACATCCCCTGGTATACTTTGAGTTTTTCCTGATTACTTTTTAAAAAGATATAGATATATATTCATGCCCAATGTTGCCTATAGGAAACATTGCGAGTTAGTCCTATAAAATCTTTACAATCACATATTTTGCTGAATTAAAAAATTTTATTTTTGTTTACTTATGTAACAACGAATATTTAAAAGGGAACCAACAAATTCGGTAACTTGGGTCTGCGTAGGAAGACGAAAACAAAAGTGAAGTCACAAATTTCAATTATTTGAGTGTCTTGTACATAAAATTGTTTAGAATTTGTTCTTATTTTTATCCGATTTCTTCGTGTACAAGAAAAACTCTATTTGTTATTCGAAGTGATACATTATAAAGATTTTTGAAATGAAGAAACAATTCAAAATATGATTTTTATTCAACCGATACCTACAGTATAATGATTTTAAGAAAAATCCTGTAACTCATGTCCTGTATGAAATAGAACCCCAAAACTCTATATAAATCATATTTAAACGCATACATCATCAAAAATCATATCAAATTTTATATATTTATTAAGAAGAAAATTCGGGCATGAAAGGGTTAAAAATCGCTAAATAGTAGTTATTTTTTCAGTCTTTTGCTCATAACTTCGTCAATAATGGTCCGAATTGGATATTCTTTTTATACCCCCCACCTCCAGGATGGGGGTGTACTAACTTTGTCATTCCGTTTGTAACACCTTGAAATATCGACCTGAGACCCTATAAAGTATATATATTCTTGATCGTCATAAAATTCTAAGACGATTTAGCCATGTCCGTCCGTCCGTCTGTTGAAAGCACGCTAGCATCTAAACGAAAGGAGCTAGAACGTTCAAATTTTCCATATATGCGTCTTATAGTCGTAGATCGGTTGGGATTGAAATCGGGCGAAATCGGCCCAAAGGGAAAAAATTTTCCCTCAGAAGGACTAAAAATACCCATAATAATCCCTAATATTTTAGCGTATTTAAGCATGTTTTTTGAATATGTCTGTTTATATTTGCTTGATATTTGGTATGCGCATTCCCCCTACAGCAAAAACGTGCACCATAAAGTGATTCTTATTTGTAGGGGGAGAAATGGGGCAAAAAAGGGATAAAAATGGTACATATTAAACGACAACAGCTAGAAACACGAAATTCGGTGTGTACATTCCTCTAATTGAGTAGATACATAATATAAAATAATTTTTTCCAAATTCGTACTTTTAAGGGGTAAAATGGTAATAGAGGGATAAAAATGGTACCAACCAAACTGCTGTACCTAGAATAATGAAATTCGGTGTATACATTCCTCAGATTGCATAGACAAGTAAAATACACGGATTTTTCGAAATTCGTACTTTTTCGGGTCAAAATAGAAAAAGGGGATAAAAATAGTACCAACCAAATGATCGCAGCTAGAGTCATGCAATTCGGACTATACATTCCTTTGACTACGTAGACATGAAAAATACAAGGTTTATTTCCAAATTCGTACTTTCAAGGGATACAATGGGTACGGAGGGACAAAAATGGTACCAACCAAACGGCTACACCTGGAATAATGAAATTCGGTGTATACATTCCTCTGACTGCGTAGACACGAAAAATAGACGAATTTTTCGAAATTCATACTTTTTGGGGTTAAAATGGAAAAAGGGGATACAAATAGTACCAACCAAATGACCGCAGCTAAAGTCATGCAATTCGTAGTATACATTCCTTTGACTGCGTAGGCACGGAAAAAAAACGGATTTTTCGAAATTAATACTTTCAAGGGATACAATGGTACAGAGGTATAAAAATAGTACCAACTAAACGACTACAGCTAGAATGATGAATTTCTAATTGTGTAGAAACGTCAAGGGGGTAAAAATGGTACCAACCAAATGGGCGCAGCTGGAATTCGGTGTATACATTCCTCTGACTGTGAACAGATTTCCATCAGGATGATGGCACTGTTGGTCTCCCCTAGACGTAGTCTAGAGGAGACAATTAATTTAAACAACACAAATTTGGTTTTTTAATATTTTATTTTAAGCAAGTGTGTTGCTGCGTTCGGTGTACACAAAAACTACTGATTTGACAGTCATAAAATAACCGCTAACGCCATCTGTATTTGGATGCTACAGCATTGACATACGCACATCAGGTGATGTCGATCATATGGTCAACCTGCCAGCATCAGCTGATGTCGATCATATGGTCGATCTTCAACATGCCGGCCTCCTTGCACTAGTGCGAAATGATGATGACGCCGCATTTATTGTAGTTGTTGATATTATGTTGTTGTTTCTATGTTCCGTGTAGATGTTGCTGTATTAGGTGCTGCCGCGATTGCGTCCTCCTATGTCGACTTTGGCTATTTATTTCGGTAAAACTGAATGTTGAGTCGTGTTGTGATAAGCAACGTGTATTTGCTTATTCATCCGCCACTGGCTCGTAAAGCCTTGTTGCACGTAGTGCCAAACAATGGTGTAATGGCGGAGAATTTAATTGGCTCGGAGAACCATGCCACGGAGTGACATTTTTTATATGTTTTTGGATTGATATTTCGACACTTTTGGACGCGCACAACAAATTTTTACTAGCTTCCTGGATCAAGCTTGGTTTCGAAGGACCATGAACAGATTTCCATCAGGATGATGGCACTGTTGGTCTCCCCTAGACGTAGTCTAGAGGAGACAATTAATTTAAACAACACAAATTTGGTTTTTTAATATTTTATTTTAAGCAAGTGTGTTGCTGCGTTCGGTGTACACAAAAACTACTGATTTGACAGTCATAAAATAACCGCTAACGCCATCTGTATTTGGATGCTACAGCATTGACATACGCACATCAGGTGATGCCGATCATATGGTCGATTTCCAACCTGCTAGCATCAGCTGATGTCGATCATATGGTCGATCTTCAACAGACTGCATAGACACGCAAAATATTTTTTTTCCAAATTCTTACTTTTTCTTTTACGGCAAAAATTGGTGAATCATGAAGTTAGGTTATTTTGCACTATGTACGTTTGATAATGGATTTTCAAAATTTGTACTTTTGGAATTAAAATAGAATGGAAAATCAACCAACTGTACCACCCATTAACTACCACTATTTATGGTATTTAAGTTTTTTCAAAATATAAATATAAGAATATTTATTTTTTGATTTGAAATAAATAATGGTTTGAAATAATTAAAATATTATATTTATTTATAAAATATTTTTTTTTTATATTTGTATTTGTTTTGGTTTGGCTATATTAAAAAATTGTTTCCTGTAATAATACTGCACTTCTACTAAAACCGACAACCTCTGTGGAATGCAATCCATGGTGGAGGGTATATAAAGTTAGGCCCGGCCGAACTTATCGTCGTTTTTACTTGTTTTTTTTTTTCTTTTTGCGTACTTTTTAGAAAAAATATCCACAATGTTTTTGTATACAAATTTTGATTATTTAACTAAAAACTTTATTTTTTAATTGTTTGTACTCTTTGATTTTCACGAAATTTTTTTCATTTAAACATCTATTTATTCTGTAAATTTTGAGGCTTGGTTGAAAGTGGGTCTATAATAAATATATTTTTTTTTAATTTTTTGAAAATTTTAGTTTTTTCGTTTGCATTTTTTTTGGTCTGTAATCAATATTTGATTTGAACTGGAATATTGTCCTGGCTCAAGACCATTTTGCTTCTATATTTAATAGAATGCAAATTTATTTACAAATGACATTTATTACTTAGCTGCAGACTACCACGATCATGATTTCGACCATGCCGAAAGTCTTTTCAAGTGGCTTTGAAAATTTGGAAAACCAAAAATAAATTTAAACTTTATTTTTTTAATTGTTTGTACTCTTCGATATTCTCAACAAAATTTTTATTTAAACGTCTATTTACTCTGTAAATTTTGAGGATCGATTGAAAGTGGGCCTATAAAAAATGCTATGCTATGTTTTTTTTTAATTTTTTTGTAAATTTGGAAACACCCTTGTAACCATAACTTGTAAAAAGTTGTCTTTGGTCTTGCTTTCCAAAATCATAATGCTGAAAATTCTCAACTAATTTAATCAGTTGACTGAGTTTTTTTTTCTATGACTAAATATTCTACAAATATATTCTATAAATATTCTACTTTCTTATCAAATTTAAAATGTTACTTTGTTTCGATTGTTAAAAAAACAAGTTAAATTAATCGTACATACCATTAATGATGTTTCACTCGATATCCATAGGTTCAAGGGCGCTTGATTTGTAGCCACAATATCCAGTATATCAAGTTTTCGCTTGATATACTTTTTTCACTTTTAGGTTTAATTTTTTAAGGGTCTAATAATTGCATTGATTTTTAAGTCTACAATTGAAATATGATAAACAAATAATTTAACAGGTAATATTATCACGGTCAACATCCAGTTTTTACGGATTTTTAATATTTTTTAATACTGATTTTAACACACGATGCATTGAGTGATTTTAATTTTTAATCCAACTGTGTTGTATCTTTTCTGCCTTTCTCAATATATTTTTTTTTGATAGATTTGTTTTGTTTTATTTTATCATGGCCTCCTAAAATGCCGTGCAATTTATTATTAACTGTTTAATAAAAAAAATCTGTTGCATTTCTTATCTATATATATAAAAGAGTTACGTGATTGAGTGACTGACTGATCACTCCCCAGACCAAACGGAAAGAGCTAGAATGATGAAATTTGGTGTGTACATTTCTCTTACTGTGTAGAGGTGTGATAAGACTTTTTACTTTTAAGGGGTAAAATGGGGTAAAAAGGGATATAAATGGTACCACAGCAATGACCAAACGGTTGGGCCTAGAATCATGAAATTTGGTATGGGTATTCGACTTGCGGCATGAAGGAATCCCAAAATGTGGCTTGTGATAAATTCGTTCTTTTGGGGCGTTAAATGGGGCAAAATGGCACAAACAATACGGCTGAAGCTAGAAGCATGAAATTTGGTGTGTACATTTCTCTTACAGCGTAGAGGTGTGATAAGACGGAATTTTTGGAAGTTCGTACTTTTAAGGGGTAAAATGGGGTTGAAAGGGATAAAAATGGTACCACCGCAATGACCAAACGGTTGAGCATAGAATCTTGAAATTTGGCACGCAAATTCCTCTTATAGATTCAACGCGCCCAATAAAATATTTTTTAAAATTCGTACTTTTTGTGGGTGAAATTGGGTAAAAAGACATAAAAATGGTACCAAGCAAATGGATGGAGCTGGAATCATAAAATTCGGTGTGTACATCCCACAAAATGCTTAGAAACGCAAAATGAACGAATTTTTCAAAATTAGTACTTTTAAAGGACAAACGGGAAAAAGGGGATAAAAAAGGTTCCAACAAAACGGATGACGGTACAATAATGAAATTCGGTGTGTATATTCGATTTACAGCGAAGATCACAGATAAGAAGGAATTTTTCGAAATTTTTACTTCTAAGGGATTAAATGGGATAAAAATTGTACCACAGCCCAGACCAAACGGTTGGGCCTAGAATCTTGAAATTCGGAACGGGCATTACGTATATAGCATGAATGCGAACAAGAAAATATTTTGCAAAATTCGTACTTTTTGTGGGTGAAATTGGGTAAAAAGGGATAAAAATGATACCAATCAAACAGACGGAGCTGGAGTCATGAAATTCGGCATGTACATTAGGGCGTACCTCAAAAAAAAAGTTCGCCGTACACCTTCGAATATGAAGTATTATTGAAAGGTAGTTTCAAAAAAAAAATTTTTATTTTTTTATGCCGAACGTAGGGGTCGCGCTTTTACATTTTTCTATATAACTTGTATTTATAAACGGATTTTAAAGTGTGATACATCGATGTTTTTGTCTCGACGAGGCCGATTTTTTTGTCTTTGAAGTCATTGAGCTCAAGCACCCCCTTCTGGTACTTACCCATCATTTCTCAGTTGCTACTACCCTAATGTACCACTCTAATAATCGAAAATTAAAGCTCGCATAAAATCATGAATCATGTTTGAGCTCAATGACTTCAAAGACAAAAAAATCGGACAAAAACATCGATGTATCACACTTTAAAATCCGTTTATAAATGCAGAAGTTATATAGAAAAATGTAAAAGCGCGACCCCTACGTTCGGCATAAAAAAATAAAAAAATTTTTTTTGAAACTACCTTTCAATAATACTTCATATTCGAAGGTGTACGGCGAACTTTTTTTTTTTTACTTGTAACCTGGTACGCTCTAATGTACATCCGTGCAAATGCTTAGAAACACAAACTGAAGGATTTTTTCGAAATTCGTACTTTTAAAGGGTAGACTAAAGAAGGGGTATAAAAAGTACCAAAAACACGGCTGACGCTGCAATCATGAAATTCGGTGTGTATATTCGCCTTACAGTGTGTATGAGTAATAACAAGGAATTCTCCGAAATTTGTACTTTTAAGGGATAAATGGGATAAAAATTTTACCAAATACCACATCAAACGGTTGGGCCTAGAATCTTGGGTATGCGCATTCCTATAACAAAAACGTGCTCCTTAAAGTGATTTTTATTCGTAGGGGGTGCAATGGGGCAAAAAAGGAATAAAAATGGTACATATTAAACAACAACAGCTAGAAACACGAAATTCGGTGTGTACATTCCTCTAATTGAGTAGATACATAATATAATAGTATTTTTTCCAAATTCGTACTTTTAAGGGATAAAATTTTACCAATCAAACGACTGCACCTAGAATAATGGAATTCGGTATATACATTCCTCTGATTGTGTAGACTCGTAAAATAAATGGATTTTTGAAATTCGTACTTTTTGGGGTTAAAATGAAAAAAGGGGATAAAAATAGTACCAACCAAATGACCGCAGATAGAGTTATGAAATTCGGAATACACATTCCTCCGACTGTGTAGACACGAAAAATATAAAGGTCTTTTCCAAATTCGTACTTTCATGGGATACAATAGAGGGATAAAAATAGTACCAACTTAACGACTACAGCTAGAATGGTGAAATTCGGTGTGTACATCACTCCAATTGCGTAGACACCTAAAATAAAGAGATTTTAGAAAATCGTACTCTTAAGGGGGTAAAATAGGATAAAGGGGATAAAAATGGTACCATCCAAATGGCCGCAGCTACAATCATGGAATTCGGTGTATATATTCCTCTGACTGCATAGACACACAAAATAAAAAGATTTTTCCAATTTCGTACTTTTACGACAAAAAATGGTTGAATCATGAAGTTAGGGTATTTTGCACTATGTACATGATATAATGGATTTTCAAAATTTGTACTTTTAGAATTAAAATAGAATGGAAAGACAACCAACTGTAGCACCCACTATCTACGAATACTAATGATGTTTAAGCTTTTTCGAAAATATAAATATAAGAATATTTATTTTTTGAATTTAGTTGAAGTATTATTTCGATATGTAAACGAAGTGGTAGCCTTGCCTTATAAGCGTGGATTGAAATAATCGAAAATCGACAGACTATGTGGAATGGTGGAGGCCCGGCCTATCTTAATGCCGTTTTTACTTGTTTGGTTTAGTCAACAATATTTCGATTTAAAAAGCTCCACTTTTCAGCCAAATTACAAATTATTATTACAAATTTTACTTGTGAACCTTTTCATTTTCGGAAAATCGATCATTTACCTGTATTCTGAACAAATATTTCCCTAAAATTAAATCCACGACATTCTCGTATCTCTCATTTAGTTCACATAAATCGAATATTTCACGGCGCGATATTTATTCAAGGTCATCTTGAATTTTTAATAAATGTTGAATGGCAGCAACTAAACAACCACAAACAACTAAAAGCTGAATTTGTTTCATTATTTTGGAGAGATACCCTGGAATATCATGGGATCATCTAGTTCTATATCACGAAATTTTATTAAACAGACTCTTTACACATACACCGTTGTATATCACAGTGCAACACGAAAAAAAATTACCATATACGGACACCGCTACATGATAAAAGGCCAAAAAAAAAAGACCCGTGTTTTTTTTCCCCCAAAGTCATGCACTTTTTTTTTATGGGCCCCCAGAGATTTGAGGCCTCGGTGTAATTTTTGGAAAAAAGTGATCATATTCTCAGGCTCATATCTTGCAAACCGTTCGGAATTTTGATTTACTCTCTGAGGCAAAGTTCTAGCTCTCGGTCGGTTCAGATTTAGATATAGCCCCCATACAAATGTCGCTCCCGATTTGACTTTTTCCGCTTCAGAAACCACATATTGTACCCCATTTTCTTTAAATTTGGCACAACATCTTATAAACCAACTAGAAACACCTATGCAGAAATTGGGTAAGATCGGTTCAGATTTAGATATAGCCCCCATTTAAATGTCGCTCCCGATTTGACTTTTGCGCTATAGAAACCACATATTGTACCCGATTTTATTTAAAATAGGCACAACATCTTATCCAACTAAACAAAACTATGGTGAAAGTGGGTAAGATCGGTTCAGATTTAAATATAGCCCAAGTACAAATGTTGCTCCTAAAAGTTTAACCGATTTTGGCCAAACTATACATTTTATATTTCACCTATTTCGTTCCAGGTTTCAATACATCCTCATACAAATGTCCTTTCCGATTTAACATTTTTTGTAAACACATACATTTACAGTATACAAAAAACCTTCCCGTTTTCGCTTTTTCACCGAATTGAATTTATTCGGATAGAAAGTGAAGTGTATCATAGAGTCGGCCCCGCCCGACTTTAGCCTTTCCTTACTTGTTTTAAGATTATTTATATTTTTATTTTTTTAAATTTTATAAGCAACTAAAATTTTACAGCACGTGCTGATGAAATTAATTAATCTCTCTAAAATTAAGATTTTCCTACAGATATTGTAATGCTTGAAGTGCCTTTACATCTCTGTGGGATACACTTTTCTCTAAAGATAAGATTATTATCTCCTAATTGATATCTTATCTTCAATATCTAATCATCCACAAAAAGAAATATGGAAAAACAATCTTTGAGACATGCCATTAAATCCAGTAAAACCGTACACTGTTACGTTAAACGCGTCATTTGCTGTAAGAGCGCGTACATTTGCTCCAACTGTTTCCCCTTTAACACAACGATATGGGTCAATTACGTGTAGTTGTAGTGGTGCGCATTATTTTAAGTGGTAATGTCATACCATCCATGTCCCCTTCAAGTTCAATGGCCTTCCATTTTTGTCAATGGAAAGTAGTTGTTGTGCTCATATTATTTAAGCATATTTTTTTAATATGTCTGTTTATATTTGCTTGATATTTGGTATGCGCATTCCCCTTATAGCAAAAACCTGCACCATAAAGTGATTCTTATTTGTAGGGGGTGAAATGGGACAAAAAAGGTATAAAAATGGTACATATTAAACGACAACAGCTAGAAACACCAAATTCGGTGTGTACATTCCTCTAATTGAGTAGATACATAATATAAAAGTATTTTTTTCCAAATTCGTACTTTTAAGGGATAAAAGGGAAATTGAGGGATAAAGATGGTACAAAACAAACGGTTGCACCCAGAATAATGAAATTCGGTGTATTGCGTAGACACATAAAATACACGGATTTTTCAAAATTCGTACTTTTTTGGTTAAAATGAAAAAAGGGATAAAAATAGTACCAATCAAATGAACGCAGCTAGAGTCTTGAAATTCGGAGTATACATTCCTCTGACTGTGTAGACACGGAAAATAAACTGATTTTTCGAAATTCGTACTTTTTG
Organism: Polietes domitor; assembly: GCA_947397865.1. Lineage (NCBI taxonomy): Eukaryota > Metazoa > Arthropoda > Insecta > Diptera > Muscidae > Polietes > Polietes domitor. The sequence continues at coordinate 78,258,829 of OX377619.1, read as the reverse complement.
GGGTCAAAATAGAAAAAGGGGATAAAAATAGTACCAACCAAATGACCGCAGATATAGTCATGAAATTCGGAGTATACATTCCTCTGACTACGTAGACATGGAAAATAAGTTTTTTTTTTCAAAATCGCACTTTCAAGGGATACAATGGGTACGGAGGGATAAAAATGGTACCAACCAAACGGCTACACCTAGAATAATTAAATTCGGTGTATACATTCCTCTGATTGCGTAGACGCTTAGAATAAACAGATTTTTCGAAACTCGTACGTTTTGGGGTAAAAATGATAAAAGGGGATAAAAATAGTAGCAATCAAAATACCGCAGAGTCATGAAATTCGGAGTATACATTTTTCTGACTGTGTAGACACGGAAAATAGACGAAGTTTCCGAAATTCGTACTTTTTGGTGTTAAAATGGAAAAGGGGGATACAATTCGGAGTTTACATTCCGCTGACTGCGTAGACACGGAAAATAAACGGATTTTTTGAAATTCGTACTTTCAAAGGATACAATGGTACAGAGGGATAAAAAAAGTACCAACTAAACGACTACAGCTAGAGTGATGAAAATGGTACCAACCAAATGGGCACAGCTGGAATCATGGAATTCGGTGTATACATTCCTCTGACTGCATAGACACGCAATATAAACAGATTTTTTCCAAATTCGTACTTTTTTTTACGGCAAAAATTAGTTGAATCATGAAGTTAGGTTATTTTGCACTATGTACGTCTGATAATGGATTTTCAAAATTTGTACTTTATGGTATTTAAGCTTTTTGAAAATATAAATATAAGAATATTTATTTTTTGAATTGGATGCCTTATAAGCGTGGTTTGAAATAATTAAAATATTATATTTATTTATAAAATTATTTTTTCAATATTTGTATTTGTTTTGGTTTGGCTATATTACAAAATTTATATTTTTATACCCTACACCACTTCGTGGGCTAGGGTATTATAAGTTAGTTTCGCCCCAAATGTTTGTAACACCAAGAAATAATCGAGCTATACCCACCTTTAAGTATACCGATCGGCTTAGAATCACCAGCTGAGTCGATTTAACGATGTCTGTCTGTCCGTCTGTCCGTCTGCTGTCCATCTAAGCTTGTTCGCACTCTACAGGTCGCAATTGTTGTCCGATTGTCATGAAACTTGGTAGAAGTTATTTTTCTGGCCAATGACCATCGGTATTGAATTTGGAGGAAATCGGTTCAGATTTAGATATAGCCCCCATACAAATGTTGCTCCCGATTTGACTTTTTCCGCCCTATAAAGCACATATAGTACCCGATTTTCTTTAAATTTGGCAAAACATCTTATAATCCAACTAGAAACACGTATGCAGAAATATGGTAAGATCGGTTCAGATTTAGATATAGCCCCCATACAAATGTCGCTCCCTATTTCACTTTTTCCGCTTTAAAAACCACTTTTTGTACCCGATTTTCTTTAAAATTGGCACAGCATCTTATAATCCAACTAGAAATACGTGTGCAAAAATTGGGTAAGATCGGTTCAGATTTGGATATAGCCCCCATACAAATGTCGCTCCCGATTTGACATTTTCCGCTCTAGAAAAGACATATTGTACCCGATTTTCTTTAAATTTTGTAGAACATCTTATAATCCAACTAGAAACACGTATGCAAAAATTGGGTTAGATCGGTTCAGATTTAGATATAGCCCCCATACAAATGTCGCTCCCGATTTCACTTTTTCCGCTCTAAAATCCACACATTGTACCCGTTTTTCTTTAAAATTGGCACAACATCTTATAATCGAACTAGAAACATCTATGGTGAAAGTGGGTAAGATAAGTTCAGATTTAGATAGAGCCCTGATACAAATGTTGCTCCCGAATGTTTAACCGATTTTGGCCAAATTTTACATATTATATTTCACCAATAAACAGACATGGTGGAAGCGGGTCACATCGTTCCAGGTTTCAATATACCCCCTTACAAATGTCCTTTCCGATTTAACATTTTTTGTCAAACACATACATTTACAGGATGCAAAAATCATTCCCGATTTCACTTTTTTACCGAACTGAATTGCAATGAGAATTGTTTGGGTGATGTCCATATGTCCATACTTTGAAATGACTTTGGTATACTACTGTATAATTTGTATTTGTCTGTCGGACAATTAGATCAATTACCATATTATTTACCATACTCGTTAAATTTGACAGAAGATGAATTTATAGCATATAAATTATATGAATATAATTTATATAATTTGTATGAACTACATAAAATTGCTCCCATGAAATACCTGTGTTTAGTAATCAAAGCGAGGTACATACGCAGGGAGTGGTGTAGGGTATTATATAGTCGGCCCCGCCCGACTTTAGACTTTCCTTACTTGTTTATATTTATATATTAATGCACTTCTACGAAAACCGACAACCTCTGTGGAATGCAATTCATGGTGGAGGGTATATAAAGTTCGGTCCTTTTTTACTTGTTTTTTATTCATTAATTCATAACAAATGTAAACGCGCGACTACGTAAAGTAAATTTTCCGTTGCTATCCCCAAAACAACTGTTTCGATCTGAAACTTGTTGCAACGACACTCGGGTTTCAACTGACAAAACATTCTCATCCAGAAATCGTGGCGATGCTGTTGTGAGCAACATAAGTATGAAGCCAACTTACACAGGCCGCACACACTCACACACATGCGACCAAAGAAGCAATTACTCGGAACGTTCGTTGAGTGAGCAACAGTCGGTCGGCCGGTCGGATGGATCGCCAACATTATATTCTCTTTCAATTACTGTAGTCTGTACACGCTGACTAGGTAGGAGAGTGAGTGAGACATGACAAGGAGGCAGCGTTGTGATCAAAGGGTTTGTTTCAGGTGTCTTTTTACAGGTTAAATTTTTTATATAACGATTAATCGCTGCAAATTGGTCAGATATGGCAACACTTATTTCATTTGTGGTTTAACATTTCATAAGACTTGTTCGATGGGGCTTACGAACGTACAATCTTAAATTTTATCAATTTTAAATTTGAACTACCGATTACTTTGACGTTGAAAGGTAGCATGAAATTAATTTTTATTTTCAGGTTTATGTTTGACATTTGCAAAATGGGACGCTATACGCTCTCTGCAGGAAATTAAAAAAAATTGTGTTTTCAGATGAAGCACATTTTCATCTCTGTGGCTATGTCAATCAGCAAAAACGCTGCATATGGGGTTCAGAGAACCCACACGTTACTCTTGAGAAGCCAATGCATCCACAACGAGTCACTGTTAGGTGTGCATTTGGGGCTGGCGGCATCATTGGGTCATTCTTTCTTCGATAATTAGCAATGAGCCGCCGCACAGTGGAATATTTTCATTCTAACTGTGGCAAAATTTAGAAGGAAAAGAGCTAGGACCTTGAAATTTCGCACACATCCCATATATCCTCAAATTGGATCAAAAACAATTTTTTGTTTAAGTCTGCCCACAACTACGCCTACTTTCCATGTAAGTTAAAATGAAAAAAAACGACATAAATTTCTTATTTTAATATGAGTACTTCCATGGGAAACCGATCAATAATTTCATTTTAGGTCTTTTAATTTAAAAACCAAAAATATTATTTAATTTTTAAGACAAATACATCTCCGATTTTTTTCAATATTTTTTATGATAGGTTATTTTGTTCTCTATACACACTATAAGTTTCAAGATGGCCACGAATCAACTTTCTTTTTACAAATCAAATAGTACATGTGTACTACCACTCCCTACCACAAAAATACCAAATTAAAAGATGAGAAGGGTAAAAATTTGTGAAACTTGTCCATGTGTTTTTAATAGTGGATATTTCAGTAGAGCGCGATAAATAAAAAATATAAATTGTATAATTTTGCAAAATTTTCATTTTCGCGGGAGATATGGCTAATATGATTTTTGTGAATGACTTTTAAGTTTTGTATTTTTCTCGCGATCTATCAAACGGATCGGACTGATTTTTTGAATGTGTGTTAAGAATCATTGTTGCTTGTAACATGTATGTTGTCAGTCGCGAATATCAGGGCAATTTTCAATCAAAATTCACAGTTTTGGACTTTATATGCAACAACGAATAAACAGAAAAATCTGACAGTATCACTGAGAGTGTAACAAATATTAAGCTTATAAGCCCAACCTAACAGGCCTAAAGTTTGGAAGAGTATTTTTTGTAAAAAAAATCCAAAAAATAACAAATATTTTTCCAACTTTTCCAAAAAATAAATAAAATATTTTATCCAAAAATAATTTTTTTCCAATTAAAAAAAAATAAAAAATATTTTTTTTTGTAAAAAAATATTATTTTTTTAATTTTTCCAAAAAATATTTCTTTTACTTTTTTGAAAACATTGGGAAGCGTTGTTTTACAAAAAAAAATATTTGTTTATTTTTTTGGAAAAATTTAAAAAAAAATTTTGTTTTACTCAATTTTTTTATTTTTTGGGAAAATGGAAAAAGTGTTGACAGAAAAAAATATTTTTTTATTTTTGGATAAAATATTTTATTTATTTTTTGGAAAAATTGGAAAAATATTGTTATACAAAAAAATATTTTTTTATTTTTTGGATTTATTTACAAAAAAACTCTTCCAAAACTTAGGCGTGCTAAATTCGGCTTACAAGCTTAATATTTGTTACACTCTCAGTGATACTGTCAGATTTTTCTGTTTATTCGTTTAAGAAAAAGCAATGGATAACAACGAAGCCATATTTACGCCTTGCAAAAAATACGCCTCTAGGCGACTCATCTAACCATCTCTCTATACTCTATCCTCTTTTATGAGTGGTAAATAATTAAAGCAAACCAGTTTTAGGTCGAATAATATATCTCTTAATACAAATAAATATTAAATTAGTATTAAATTAATTACTGGTATTTAATGGTATTTAATATCAATAATATTATAAAATTGTTTAAATTAATAAAATTATACAAAATAAAAAGTTTCTTTTTGTAAAAAAATAAATACAAGTAAGGAAAGGCTAAAGTCTGGTGGGGCCGATTATATGGTACCTTCCACCCTCTGGGAAAAAGGTGATATCGCGAAGGATTTCTGGATGGGTAGTACGTGAGAGGCTTATAGAGCGGAAAAAGTCAAATTGAGAATGAAATTAGTATGGGAGATTCAAAATCTGAATTCATAAACAGAATCAATTTACATATAGTGTGGGTCATTTAAAATTTTCGATTTGAACTACCGATTACTTTAACTTTGAAAGGTAGAATAACATTTATTTTTATTTTATTTTTTTTTTTTATTTATTTACAAATATATATTTACATACATTGATTTATGCTCTAAAGAGATGGTTTAAAACCTTACATCTAAAATATTATCTAATAATATACAAAATCTAAATATTTTTAATAACAAAACAATGATTTTGGAGAAGGAAATAATCAAAAAATATCAATAAAATATGTTATAAATGTAGCTTAACTTACATATATGTTTTAATCAAAAGATTTTCACTTGATTGACATGATTTATTGGATATTAAAAGTATTCTCTGACAAATAAGATCAGTATTACTTAAATCGTGTAGTCGTTTTATACTAAAGTGACTGGTTAAATTTAACATCATTTTGAATATTTTATTTTGGCAGATTTGAATTTTACTAGTGTGTGTTTTGGCACATACTCCCCACCCTGGACATGCATATAAAGCTATTGCCTGAAATATAGATTTAAGAATGCTGAACTTATTTTCAAAGTTTAGTTCTGATTTGCGATTAATTATAGGATAAAGCATTTTAATAGCTACATTCATTTTGCTAATTATATGCGAGACATGGTCCTTGAATGTTAACCGAGTATTAAGGAATACCCCAAGATATCTAACTGAGTTAGATCACTGTCTTTCATTACGGAACATAATTAAGTTTGACTGTGGATAGGGTTTGGGGTCCGGGAATTCCCGAATCGTTTTTCCCGGGAATTTTGGGGGAATTTGGGCGGGAATTCCCGGGAAAAAATATTCAATCTCTTGGGAATACGGGAAATATAAAAAAAATAATTTATTTATTATGTTGATCAATAATTTAATGTTACTATATAAATTGGAATTTTTAGATGTATTTCAAATTCATATATATATTTACATTACTGACAATAATAAGTATTTGTTGAGTATTTGTTTATATTATATTACTACAAACAAAACTTTTTATGCGAAACCCAGCTAGGGAAATAAAAATACTTTTTGAGAGGCTATTTGCAGGATCTTTATTGTGAAATAAAAATATCATGTCGACAATACTATGGCTTACATAATGTAAATTTTATTGTTTTCCTAGAAGAATCGAGGTGAACATATTCTTCAAGAACAATTTACTGTACATATGTAGCCAGAAAGAAATGGTCTAAAAATAGAAATACAATAAAAATTGTTCGCCTGGTGCTGCGGTGTATTTCAATAGCCATTTGTAAGAATGACTGGGCTATTTCAATATTTTTATTTTTTATGAATTTATTAAATTAATATTAATTTGTTATGTTTCTATTGTTTTTACAGTTTAGAATATTCCGCCCTCTTTCCATAAAATATTTTTGTCTCCGGACGAATGAATATTCTAAATGTGTCATAACATTCTCCGTCATATGAGTTATTTATTTCCTTAATCGTTTTCAATTTTGAATCTAGTGTAGGTGTCAGTCACTTCTACCTGCGATATAAATGTCCAATTCTGACGATTAGTCTACACCTTTTCAAGTTTATAATGAGAAATGTAAATTCATAATAAGAGCATGATAATTCACAATCAGCACTCTAAATTCGTAATGTGAAATGTAAATTCATATTGAGAAATATAAAATCATAATAAGAACATACAAATTGATAATGAGGTATATAAATACAAAATGAGAAATTCCAAATTGATAATGAGAAATATAAATTCTTATTCAGGAATATATATTCATAAAATATAAATTCATTATCAGGAACTGTAAAATTTATAATGGAAGCTATGTATGTACGTTTTTCTATGGATATTTTCGTAGAAACACTTATTTTTTATCAATGTTCTCATTATAAATTTAAATTTTTTATGATTTTATACTTTTTCATTATGAATTCATATTTTCTGAATATGAAAACGAATTTTCTGATTATGAATTTGGATTTTCTGATTACAAACTTGTATATTTCATTATGAAATGGTATGTTCCTATTATGAATTAATTATTCTCAATATAAATTAACAATTTTCATTATGAATTTATATTTCTCATTATGAATTAACATGTTCCTATTATAAATTTACATTACCCATTACCCATTATGAATTTATATGTTCCTAATATGAATTTACATTTCTCAATATAAATTTGTATATTCCGAATATAATCTTGAAAAGGTGTAGAGTAAAATATTTGTAAAATGAAAAATAATTTGTAAAATATTTTGACAATAACATTCGTTTTTGATTGTATTGAAAAACAACACACCAGGGATTCCCGGGAATGAAATTTTTCATTCCCGTTTTCCAGGGAAATGAAAATAGTCCGGGAAACCCCAAACCCTAACTGTGGAGTATAGCAAGGCTTTTTTCGTAAAAAAGATAGCTTGAGACTTCGTTGCGTTAATTTTTATTCTCCATTTGGTAGAGTATTCAACTATTTTGTCCAGCGACTTTTGCATGCAATCAAGAATATCTTGTGCCAGCAAACCAGAGCACAAAATGGCGGAATCGTCAGCTAAAAATGTATACTTGCAATTTTCAATTTGAGGAAAATCAGAGGTGTAAATTATGTAAAGCAGTGGCCCAAGAACGGATCCCTGAGGTACTCCTGACGGTACATTTACAAGGTCAGAAACATCATTTCCAACTTAAACACAGAAAGACGAATAAGTTTAAAAATTAGGCCATCGTGCCATACGGTATCAAACGCTTTTTCAACGTCCAGTAATACCATTGCAGATGACCGTTTTGAAAGAAGTTGGCGATTTACGTTGTTAGTAATTCGTTTAATTTGATGGGTTGTACTGTGAAATGGTCTAAACCCGAAATGCTCATCTGGGATAATCTTGGCGTCGTCAACGTAATTCCAAAGTTTATCTTTCAATATTTTCTCAAAAATCTTTCTCATATTACTTAGCAGACTTATTGGCATGTAGCTACTAGTTAGATTAGATGGTTTGCCCGGTTTCGGAATAGGAATCACATTCGCTTTTCCCCAGATAGAAGGGAAGTATTGGAATTTCATGCAGGCGCTAAATATAGCTGCTTAGTATTTTATTTTATGGTTACATTCGACAAATTCTTAAAATAAAAAATTTTTAAATTGTCCAAACCGCAAGATTTTTATAATGTTTTTGACAGTCGTTATGGTGACATCAACATCACTATCTGGTGTACTATAGACTGTGGCGTTGAAATCGACTAGAGTGTCCGAAACTTGTTTCTCCCTGTCCCGGCTTTTGATATGGTCAGAAATATGATGATTTGACGGGAAATGTCTGGCAAATAATTTAGATTTTGAATCAATTATTGCAAATGCAAGATTTGGATAAGAAATGGCTGGAATATTTGAGATTTTCTTACTCAATATTTTAGAAATATTCCAAAATGGTTTGGATCGAGTGTCCAATTTTCGTAGCCGATTATTCCAACTCCTATTTCTAAAACACCATATCTCATATTTGACAAGCCTATCATATTCCTTGTACACAAGAAAATCCTTTCTATGGCGATATCTATTCCACTGCTGTCTAAAATAGTTTCTTTTTTTAATAGAATCCAAAATATATGTTGGTAATTTTATAAAGTCATTTCTCATTTCTTTCTTTGGTGTACTTACATCAATGGCCGATAAAATGGAATTTGTTAAAAGGATAATTGATTCTTAAATATCACCTGTGCTGTTATAGATATATTGATGTGAGATTTATACCTTCTCCAATTCGTTTTCCGATAATCATATGTAAGATTTTGAAGCCTGGACAATGCAGATAAATGAATAGAAAACAAAACAGGTAAATGATCGGAGTTTAAAGCATTATCTACTATAGGATGATTCATATAGTTTGGAATATTTGTCAAAATTAAATCGATTGTAGATGGTCTATATCTCGAAGCACTGGGAATGTGTGTTGGATTATTCGGAAAACGGATTGCAAAAGAAACAAAGTGTGTCAAATCTGACAGAATATTTCCCCATGAATTTGCTCTAGAACAACCCCAATATCTATGTTTACTGTTAAAATCACCACATATGAAATAATCACCTCTAAAGTTCAGAAGCTTCCGAAAATCACTTTTAAATTCAGATCGAGTTCTGTCTTTGGAACATCCGCCTGGAAAATAAACGCAAACAATTTTCAAAGTCTCACTTTCACTTATGAATAAATCCACAACAACATTTTCAATCAATTTCTTATCCACACTATTGATCTGACGAACATTAAGCGATTTACGAATGGCAAGGGCAACACCGCCATCTCTGCGATTCGGTCGGTCATAACGAAAACATTTGAATACAGGGTGAGTTAATTTATCTTCTATTTCAAGCCATGTCTCGATTAAAAGACAAATATCAATATTTTTGTACGTCAAATAATCAAAAAAGTCATACATTTTTTCACGAATGATTCTTGCCTTCCATAACATTAAACTAATTTGTGTGTCCATAATTAAACATAATTATTAGAGTATAGATATTTAATTGGTAATTGAGCAATCAATTAACATTAAACTATTGCTCTTTAGATATGCATTCTCTTAACTGGCTAATCATTTTAATAGTGAGTTGGGACATTTCACTCTCAGTAAATAAATCATATAAGAGATATTGTTCGAAAACATACTATTTGATGAGTTGTTGTTTTTGTTAGTGGAAACAAAATGCTGTTTTTGCTGGTGTTGAAGAAACGCAGTGTTGTTGTTGTTGTTTCTGCTATGCAAAGGCATGTGAGAATCAGTGTTGCCACTGAAAAGAATTATTTCCTACCAAAATTATCGAAAAAAGCTACCAAAATCGTGTAGAATCTACCAAAAGATTTTAAAATAGTTTTTAGTACATGTAATGTGTTTAATTATGTCAATATTATATGAGGTAATTATGTGTCAATATTATATGAAATACGTTCATAAATATATATATATATTTAGCAAAGACCGACGAATAAAAAAATTGCTTGCTAAAATGAAATATACTCTTCAAGTATTGTCTTTCCAAGTGAAAAGTAATTCAAAATTGATTTCGACTGGAAACAGCCTAAATGCAAAACTTGAAAATATATTCGTCAAATATACTCTTTTAGGAAGTTATATTCCCAAAGCATGAAACTTGTAATTTATAAGGGAGTTCCATAACGTCGTTTATTGAAGTCGACTGGTATTTTGCACCTTTCATGCGGTATTTCTGACCATACCTCTATAATTTCGAGTCAAATATCGTTATTGTCTTTCAGTATTGCTAGTGAGATCTCATTTTAGTCATCACACTTAAATTTTTTGATTATATTGAGATGTGGTATCTGCCCGAACATTCCATAACATCGATATTATTCACTTCAAACCACCTTTTTGCAAGTCGGCTGGTGTTTTCGGGATAATTGACCTGCTACAAGACTCATTTAAGTGGCATTCCATATTCTGCATACGTAAGCATAATATAAAGCAGTATTTTGATGTACTGGACAGAGTCCATAGTAGTTCTGGGCCAATGTATTGACCTAACTCCATAATATGAAAAACACGCCCAAGCCATTATGTTTGATCCTTCCTATTTGACAGTTTTGGTACTATACCTGGAGATGTATTCCGTGTTCTGTGGACGTCTTATAAACTGTCGAGGAACTGTCCCACCATATAAACAATTTTTGATTCAATTGACCATAAAACGCACACCCACTTTTTGGTTGGCTACTGAAGGTGTGTTTTTTGCGAATTGCAATTTTTTTGTGACATGTCTCTTATTTTTAAGTGGGACTTTTCTCGGACTTCTGGGTTACAGATTATGTTTTCGTAGTATTCTACGAACATTTTAAACTCTCTAAGATGGACAGACATTGTTTTTTATTTCGGTGGCGGGCGTAAGTGGGTTTTTTGTACTAAACGTTACTATTCGGCGAATGGTTTCAGGTGATATAAACTGATTTTTATACCCTACACCACTACGTGGTCTAGGGTATTATAAGTTAGTTTCGCGCCAAATGTTTGTAACACCAAGAAATAATCGAGCTAGAACCACCTTTAAGTATACCGATCGGCTTAGAATCACCACCTGAGTCGATTTAACGATGTCTGTCTGTCCGTCCGTCCGTCTGCTGTCCATCTAAGATTGTTCGCACTCTACAGGTCGCAATTGTTGTCCGATTGTCATGAAACTTGGCTGAAGTTATTTTTCTGGCCAAGGACCATTGGTATTGAAATCGGTGAAATTTGGAGGAAATCGGTTCAGATTTAGATATAGCCCCCATACAAATGTCGCTCCCGATTTGTCATTTTCCACTTTAGAAACCACCTATTGTACCCGATTTTCTTTACATTTGGTACAACATCTTATAATCCAACTAGAAACATCTATGCTGAAATTGGGTAAGATCGGTTCAGGTTTAAATATAGCCCCCATACAAATGTCACTGCCGATTTGACATTTTCCGTTCTAGAAACGACATATTGTACCCGATTTTCTTTAAATTTTGCAGAACATCTTATAATCCAACTAGAAACACCTATGCAAAAATTGGGTAAGATCGGTTCAGATTTAGATATAGCCCCCATACAATTGTCGCTTCCGATTTAACATTTTCCGCTCTAGAAACGACATATCGTACCCGATTTTCTTTAAATTTTGCAGAACATTTTATAATCGAACTAGAAACACCTGTGCTGAAAGTGGGTAAGATCGGTTCAGATTTAGATATAGCCCTCATACAAATGGTGCTGCCGAATGTTTAACCGATTTTGGCCAAATTTTACATATTATATTTCACCAATAAACAGACATGGTGAAAGCGCGTCACATCGTTCCTGGTTTCAATATACCCCCATACAAACGTCCTTTCCGATTTAACATTTTTTTTCAAATACATACATTTACAGGATGCAAAAATCATTCCCGATTTCAATTTTTTACTGAATTGAATTGCAATGAGAATTGTTTGGGTGATGCCCATATGTCCATACTTTGGTATACTACTGTATAATTTGTATTTGTCTGTCGGAAAATTTGATCAATTGCCATATTATTTACCATATTCGTTAAATTTGACTAAAGATGCATTTATAGCATATAAATTATATTCATATAATTTGTATGAACTACATAAAATTGCTCCCATGAAATACCTGGGTTTAGTAATCCCAACTTCAAACACGTAAGCAAGTGGGTTTTTAATTTATTATCGTCACAGCGCATAATATTTCCTCCGGATATGTCTGTCAAAAATATGTCGAATATGTCTCATACAATTTGACCTAAATATAAATTATAATTCTCTTGTCTCAGTTGGTTTAAATTAACATCTATTGAGTAACTGTATTTCTATGGTTTTTAATACATCAAAACTCTTAAAAATATTTTAAAAGGCTAATTCCATTCCTTAGAAATCATCGCTTTAAAATAGCATATGTACTGGCTAGAACTTCAATATAAACATACGAAAATTTGAACACTTTAATGGATTATATTTGATGATTCAAGTTTTTATTGGACTGAATTCAAATTACAAATAAAATATTTGACAAAAGAAAATATAAGGCAAAGCCTACTACTACTTACATTCCACAATATTAATACAGTTGCATTGGCTTGAAGAAGAAGACATAGCCATTGTCAAACAAAACTATGTAGATTGTGTCAGTGAAACCTTCGTAGTTCTTATTCACAACTTTAACAGCTTGACATTTTAAACGACGTGAAATCAAATCTGCTTTAACTTCATTTGCTGTTTTGTATTCCAGACCAAAAATTACTGATTTGAACACTCGATCGGAATTTTTGTCGTGCGAAAAAATGACATTAATTTTCTTTTAAGATCTTTATCACATCCTCGTACAAACTAAATGTTTCACAAATTATTTTTACATCAATAGAAATTTTTTTGAGACGATATGCTGCATGACCTTTGCGTTGAAGAAACGAATTTACAAATTCAATGTTGTGTCCTAATACCTTTATTGGAGCTACAAATTATTTTGTAATGCCAATCGCTTCTACGGTTTCCCATTCCATCGTCGGAATGGTCTAGGGTATTATAAGTTAGTTTCGCGCCAAATGTTTGTAACACCAAGAAATAATTGAGCTAGACCCACCTTTAAGTATACCGATCGGCTTAGAATCACCAGCTGAGTCGATTTAACGATGTCTGTCTGTCCGTCCGTCTGTCCGTCTGCTGTCCATCTAAGCTTGTTCGCACTCTACAGCTCGCAATTGTTTTCAGATTGTCATGAAACTTGGCAGAAGTTATTTTTTCTGGCCAAGGACCATCGGTATTGAATATTGAAATCGGTTCAGAGTTAGATATAGCTCCCATACAAATATCGCTCCCGATTTGACATTTTACACTTTAGAAACCACATATTGTACCCGATTTTCTTTACATTTGGTACAACATCTTATAATCCAACTAGAAACACCTATGCTGAAATTGGGTAAGATCGGTTCAGATTTAGATATAGCCCCCATACAAATGTCGCTCCCTATTTCACTTTTTCCGCTTTAGAAACCACATTTTCTTTAAATTTAGCACAACATTTTATAATCGAACTAGAAACACCTATGCTGAAAGTGGGTAAGATCGGTTCAGATTTAGATATAGCACCCATACAAATGTTGCTCCCGATTTGACTTTTTTTCGCTCTAGAAACCACATATTGTACCCGTTTTTCTTTAAAATTGGCACAACATCTTATAATCCAACTAGAGATGGGCGCGACTCACGTGAATTGCGTGAATCACGTGATTCACGCGTGAATCACGCGTGATCGTGAGCAAAATTTATTTTACTCACGTGAGCGTGCGTGAACGTGAGAAACGAAAAAATGTTCGTGCGTGAATGTGCGTGAGTATAATTTCTGCGTGAATCACGTGATTATTTCGTGAGTCGCACATATTCATTAATTTTTTTATTTTCATTTTATTTCGTTTAAAAATGTAAAGTTTTCATTCAAAAAAAGTCATATATACATTTTTTCTAAAACAAAGTGCTTCAATGCAGGTATAATTTCTATTTTTCTATTATTTATGCAAGCATTCCCTGCACCAACAATAGGCACTGCATTTATATGGGAAACCCCCTTAGTGTTAGTTCAATAAAAAACAAATAAGTGGTATCGGGGTATATGCTTTGATTTCTACTTCGATTTTATGTCAGTGTTCGATTTTTATCTTATTTTGCGTTGAACTATACGATACTTCACACTGTAATTTTGTATACTACTTTAAAAATATGAATTTAAGACAAACATCGCAAACGTAGAGTGATTTAAATAATATAATTTCGGATTTGCGCAGCGTTACTCATTTCGATTTAGAATATATATATATTATTTTCTTTCCGAAATTGTTTGCGTGATTTACGTGAATCACGTGATTCACGCGTGAATCACGCGTGATCGTGAGCAAAATTAATTTTACTCACGTGAGCGTGCGTGAACATGAGTAACGAAAAAATCTTCGTGCGTGAACGTGCGTGATTAATTTTTTTCCTTCGTGAGCGTGCGTGAACGTGAGCCAATAATCACTCACGCGCACATCTCTAAATTCAACTAAAAAACCTATGGTGAAAGTGGGTAAGATCGGTTCAGATTTAGGTATAGCCCTCATACAAATGTTGCTCCCGATTAACCGATTTTGGCCAAACAATACATATTATATTTCACCAATAAACATACATGGTGAAAGCGGGTCACAACGTTCCAGGTTTCAATATACCCCCATACAAATGTCCTTTCCGATTTAACACTTTTTGTCAAACATATGCATTTACAGGATGCAAAAATCCTTCCCGATTTCACTTTTTTTACCGAATTGAATTGTATTGAGAATTGTTTGGATGATGGCCATATGTCCATACTTTTGTATAACCCAAATGGGGTCCATTCTGATCTATTACAGTTCTAGAAACTACATCTTACATCGGATCTTCATCAAATTTTGCAGATCATGATATTTTACAACTAGGAATACCTACAGTGAATGAGAAATATATTTTATTTTTATTTTTCAATTTTGCAAATGTCATACATAAACGCAAAATGGGATCCTATACGCTCGATTGGGTCAAATTATATATACTATACGCCAAATTGGGAAATATGAAATTGACGTTTCATCTTGTGGTGCAGGGTATACAAATAAAATCAGCTGGTCTCCTGACTTCATCGCGATGTAAAACATTTAAACTGTAAAGCGACTTCAACTCAGATTAACACAAATGAATGTCCTGTTATTCCGGTATATCGATGATATATCTCTGTATGAATAGGTATAATTTATGTATTTACGATCATTTTCATTACAATTCGTTTTCATGGTTCCACTGGTGGATTAGAAATATGCAGCATCTGCGATTTGCTTTGGCGATTTGGCGGGAACTATTTATTTCCCAGGGAAATGGAAATGCAACTATTTAGGACGATAACGATATTAACAATCTGGTTTGGAAATCTCAATGAACCATTAGTTTCCCGCACAAAAAAGTGTACGCTATTCAGAAATAATCTTATAATATAAGAAAAACTAAGAAAATCTTAATGTTAATATTAATTTTTCGCCCTAAAATCCATATCTTAAAACAGATCCTAATGAAGTTTGGTGGGTGTCCGTTTTTTGTACTCTAACTATTTTGTGCAAATATTGGGCAAATCCATTTAGATTTTGATATAGCCCTCATACATACATACATGTGTCTCCTATGGTATGACGCGTTTTTAATTCTTTTTATACCCTACACCACTTCGTGGGCTAGGGTATTATAAGTTAGTTTCGCGTCAAATGTTTGTAACACCAAGAAATAATCGAGCTAGACCTTTAAGTATACCGATCGGCTTAGAATCACCAGCTGAGTCGATTTAACAATGTCTGTCTGTCCGTCCGTCTGTCCGTCTGCTGTCCATCTAAGCTTGTTCGCACTCTACAGGTCGCAATTGTTGTCCGATTGTCATGAAACTTGGCTGAAGTTATTTTTTCTGGCCAAGGACCAAGCGATTTCACTTTTTCCGCTTTAGAAACCACGCATTGTACCCGATTTTCTTTAAAATTGGCACAACATTTTATAATCGAACTAGAAACACCTATGCTAAAAGTGGGTAAGATCGGTTCAGATTTAGATATAGTCCCCATACAAATGTCGCTCCCGATTTCACTTTCTCCGCTTTAGAAACCACGCATTGTACCCGATTTTCTTTAAAATTGGCACAACATTTTATAATCGAACTAGAAACACCTATGCTGAAAGTGGGTAAGTTCGGTTCAGATTTAGATATAGTCCCCATACAAATGTCGCTCCCGATTTGACTTTGTCCGCCCTATGAAGCACATATAGTACCCGATTTTCTTCAAATTTGTCTTAACACCTTATAATCAGACTAGAAATACCTTTGGCGAAAGTGGGTAAGATCGGTTCAGATTTAGATATAGTCCCCATACAAATGTCGCTCCCGATTTCACTTTTTCCGCTTTAGAAACCACATATTGTACCCAATTTTTTTTTTTTTTAATTGGCACAACATCTAAAAATCCAACTAAAAAACCTATGGATCTTGATCAATTTTTCCATATCATGTTATATTTACTTTAGTCGGAATATCTGCTGGAAAATTGGATAAATTACTTTATTATTTGACTAAAGATGAATTGATAGTAACTGTATAATTTATATGAACTACATAAAATTGCTCCCATGGAATTGCACCAGGGTTTAGTAATCAAAGCGATGTATATATGCAGGAAGTGGTGTAGGGTATTATATAGTCGGCCCCGTCCGACTTTAGCCTTTCCTTACTTGTTATAATTATAATGCAGAAAAATGCACAATTCATAAAATTGCTATACCATTTTGGAAAGGAATAATTACACTGCCCAACATATTAAGAGTTTTTGAATGGAACAGAAAACGACCCTATAACTCTGAAAGGGCATGTTAAGTAGACCATTTTTGCAAAATAATAAGTTAATGTCTGAGAGAATTCTTATTGTCAGAATATGTTTTATTTTGATGAGGATAATTTTTGTGGAAGATCTTAACCTTGTACCCCATCTCCTTATGGGTCAATTTGATAATTTTTTCGAGAGAATCAAAAAAGACCTTTTCGAAAGGGTTAAAAATCGCGTTTGTTTGCACAGGACATGTAACAACGTTTGTTAGGCAAAACAGACCAAGTTCATTTGAATTAAGCAGTACGCATTTAAATTTAAATTGTATTAAAGATAAAAAATTGCAAAGGAAGGAAAATAGAAGTGCAAATGATACTAATCTTGTAATTCGGATGTTGTGAAAATTGCACCGTTCACCAATAAACTTAACATGGAGTTGTCATATTCATTTTGATTTCCTTCCAATTATTTACTACTTTCCATCTCTATTAAAAAAACAAGTAAAAACGGCGTTAAGTTCGGCCGGACAGAACCTTTTCTACCCTCCACCATGGGTTGCATTCTACAGAGGCTGTCGATTTTCGTAAAAGTACAGTAATATTACAACAGGAAACAAATATTGAAAAAATTATTTTATAAATAAATATAATATTTTTATTATTTAAAACCACGCTTATAAGGCAAAGCTAATACGTTTACACTTGATAATCGAAATAATACTTCAAAAAATAAATATTCTCATATTAATATTTTCAAAAAGCTTAAATACCATAAATATTGGTAAATAGTGAGTGTTACAGCTGGTTGTATTTCCATTCTATTTTAATTCCAAAAGTATAAATTTTGAAAATCCATTATCTCACGTTCACAGTGTAAAATAACCTAACTTCATGATTCAACCAATTTTTGCCGTAAAAGTAAAAAGTACGAATTTGGATAAATCTTTTTATTTTGAGTGTCTATGCAGTCAGAGGAATCTATACACCGAATTCCATGATTCCTTTCCCTTTTACCCCCTTAAAAGTATCTTTTTACTTTACGTGTCTACGCAATTAGAGGGATGTACGCACCGACTTTCATCATTCTAGCTGTAGTCGTTGAGTTGGTACTATTTTTATCCCTCTGTACCCATTGAATCCCTTGAAAGTACGAATTTGGAAAAAGCTTTTCATTTTTTAAGTCTACGCAGTCAGAGGAATGTATACTCCGAATTTCATGACTCTAGCTGCGGTCATTTGGTTGGTACTATTTTTATCGCCTTTTTCCATTTTAACCCCTAAAAGAACGAATTTCGAAAAATCCGTTTATTTTACGTGTCTACGCAATAAGAGGAATGTATACACAGAATTTCATTATTCTAGGTGCAGCCGTTTGGTTGGTACCATTTTTATCCCTTTTTGCCCCATTTCACTCCCTACGAATAAAAATCACTTTTAGGTGCACGTTTTTGTTATAGGGGAAATGTGAACATCCAATGCCAAGTAAGTGAAAGTAAACATATTGAAAAAATATGCTTAAATACTCTAAAATATTAGGGATTATTATGGGTATTTTTAGTCCTTGTGAGGGAAAAAATTTTCCCTTTTGGCCGATTTCGCCCATTTTAAATCCCAACCGATCTACTATAAGACGCATTTATGGAAAATTTGGACACCCTAGCTCCTTACGTTTAGATGCTATCGTGTTTTCAACAGATGGACGGACGGACATAGCTAGATCGTCTTAGAATTTTATGACGGTTGCTACTACGCCACTCATCTAAACATCTCTCTATCCTCGTTTATGGGTGGTGAATAATTAATTATAATTAATTAAATAATTAATAAATTAATTAACTAGTTTTAGTTTGAATAATATATTATGCAAATAAATATTAAATTAGTACTAAACAAGTAAAAACGGCGTTAAGTTCGACCGGGCCGAACTTTATATACCCTCTTGCATTCCACAGAGGCTGTCGATTTTCGTAGAAGTTCAGTAATATTACAGGAAAATATAAATGTTTTTAATATAGCCAAACCAAAACAAATAAAACAAGTATGGAAAGGCTAAAGTCGGGCGGGGCCGGCTATATGATACACTCCACTTTCTATCGGAATACAATTCAATTCAGTAAAAAGTGAAAACGGGAAAATTTTTTTTATGTTTCCTAATCACAGGCTAATATGACCTGGCCCAACTTGTCAAATCGAGAATAATATTTGTATCGGGGCTATATCCAAACATGGAATGAAGTGACTAACTTTCACAATAAATTCTTCCAGTTGAAGTATAACGTGTTATGCTCAATTTTAAGAATTCTCTGAAAATACGCGGTTTCTGGGGGAACGAAATTTTATGAGAGCTATATTTAAATCTGAACCGATGTGACCCATTTTAACCATAGATGTTCCTAGTTTAAATATAAGATGTTTTGTCAATTTTGAAGAAATGTGGTAAAATATGTAGATTCTGGAGCAGAAAAAATCAAAATGGGAACGAAATGTGTATGTGCGCTATATATAAATCTGATCCGATCTAACACATATTTACTACAGGTGTTTCCAGTTGAAATATAAGGTGTTTTGCGAATTTTGAAGAAAATCTGTTAAAATATGAGGATTATAGAGCGGAAAAATTCAAATTTGAAGCAAAATTTGTATGGGAGCTATATATAAATCTGAGCCGATCTAACACATTTTTACCACAAGTATTTCCAGTTGAAATATAAGGTATTTTGCGAATTAAGAGGTAAATCTGTTAAAATATGAGGATTCTAAAGCGGAAAAATTCAAATTGGGATCGAAATTTGTATGGGAGCTATATATAAATCTGAATCGATCTAACACATTTTTACCACAAGTGTTTCTAGTTGCACTGTAAGATGTTTTCCCAATTTTAAAGAAAATCGAGTACAATATGGGGTTTCTAGAGCGGAAAATGTCAAATCGGGAGCGAGATTGGGGGCTATATCTAAATCTGAACCGATCTTACCCAATTTTTACATAGGTGTTTCTAGTTGGATCATAAGATGTTGTGCCAAATTTAAAAAAAATAGGGTACAATATGTGGTTTCTAGAGCGGAAAATTTCAAATCGGGAGCGAGATTTTTATGGGGGCTATATCTAAATCTGAACCGATCTTACCTAATTTCTGCATATGTGTTTCTAGATGGAATATATGTTGTTGTGTCAAATTTAAAGAAAATCGAGTACAATATGTGGTTTCTAAAATTGATATACATCTTATGGTACTCACACACGTATAGTCCATATTCCAGAACAAACGACCCGTACGTAAAATTAAACCTAATATAACTTCTATATTTTCCACGCAAATTGACATAAGCTTTGGTCAAAATAAAACTGATATAACTTCCATACGTATGGTTGAAATTAGTTGCAATTCGAGATTTTAAAATGTTTTTATAATCACTTTGAACCTACAAAATATGTATGCATTTCCGCGTCCTTTGTAGTCCCTATCCAAGTGAAAATTGAAACCATAAATTCTATACCGGTGCGTGACTTGACGTGATCTGAACTTATAAATGGAACAAACATTTTGTATCTATCTTTTTACCGGGGATAATGACTAAATATAATGTTTACACATAACACATCTGTGCCGCTTGTGCCCTTAAACATACAAATTTCGAAAAATTAATTTATGTACTCGGAGAAATGTACACACCTAATTTCTTTTTATATTCTGGCTGAAAACTTTATCCCAAATCCCCAATTTTGGTTGGTAACATTTGCACCACTTTTGATCCTCTTCCCCCTTTAAAGTACAGATTTGATACAATCCAATTGTATTGCAGTATCCATTTTAATTGCTTTTTTCCAAGTTCAACTTAAAAGTATAAATATTGAAAATCAGTTAATGTTTCGCGTCTACTCTGTCAGAGGAATATACACACCCAATTTCACGATTCTAGTTTCAGCCGCGTTGTTGATACCATAGGGATATAAAAAGGTACGAATTTCGAAAAATATATTAATTTTGTGTTTCTATGCATGTACAAACCGAATTTCATGATTGGTACCGCTGTTATCCGGTTTTACCCAACTTCACACCTAGAAGTTTAAATTTATGAAGAATATTTTCGTGGTCGTATTCGCGTTATATGAGTAATATGCGTTCCAAATTTCAAGATTCTAGGCCCAGAATCTAGACCCATTTAATCCCTTAAAAGTACAAATTTCGGAAAATTCCTTGTTATTACTCATATACACTGTAAGACGAATATGCGCTCCGAATTTAATTATTTCATGATTCCAGCTCCGACTGTTTGATTGGTAGCATTTTGCATCTATCGCTTTCTACCCAATTTCACTCACAAAAAGTACTAATTTTGATAAATATTTTCTTAGTCACATTCGTGCTGTAAAAGTAATGCCCGTTCCGAATTTCATGATTCTAGGCCCAGTTGTTTGGTCTGGGCTGTGGTACAATTTGTATCCCATGTAATACCTTAAAAGTACAAATTTCGAAAAATTCCTTCTTATCTGTCATCTGCGCTGTAAAACGAATATACATATCGAATTTCATTATTGTAGTGGCATCCGTGCTTTTGGTACTTTTTTATCCCCGTTTACCTACTAAAAGTACGAATTTAAAAAGATTCGGTCATTTTGCGTTTCTAAGGGTTTTGAGGTATGTACACACCGAATTTCATTATTCCAGCTCCATCCGTTTGATTGGTACAATTTTTTATCCCTTTTTACTCGATATCACCCACAAAAAGTACAAATTTTGAAAAATATTTTTTTGGTCGCATTCGTGCTATAAAAGTAATGCCCATTCCCAATTTCAATATTCTAGACCCTGCCGTGTGGTCAGTGCGGTGGTGCAATTTTTATCCCATTTAATCCCTTAAAAGTACAAATTTCGAAAAATGCTTTCTTATTAGTGATCTGCGCTGTAAAACGAATATACACACCGAATTTCATTATTGTAACGTCATCCGTGTTGTTGGTACCTTTTTTATCCCCTTTTCCCTTTAAAAGTACAAATTTCGAAAAATTCCTTCATTTTGCGTTTCTAAGCATTTTGTGGGATGTACACACCGAATTTTATGGTTTCAGCTCCATCCATTTTATTGGTACTATTTTTATCCCTTTTTACCCAATTTCACCCCAAAAAGTACGAATTTTGAAAAATAGTTTCTTGGCGCGTTGATGCTATAAGATTTTTTATTACCAAATTTCAAGATTCTAGTCCCAGCCGTTTGGTCATTGCGGTGGTACAATTTGTATCCCTCTTTAACCCATTTTACCCCTTCAACTCGAAAAACTCCCTTCAAATCTGATCTCTTTGCTGTAAGAGAAATGTACATACCAAATTTCAACATTCTAGCTTCAACTTTGTTGTAGGTACCATTTTTGTCCCTTTTTGTACCATTTAAAAAAAGTACGAATTTTTAAAATGAAACTTTTTGGGTTGTCTTCACGCCGCAAGAGGAATATCCATACCAAATTTCAAGATTCTAGGCCCAGCCGTTTGGTCATTGTGGTGGTACCCTTTTTACCCCGTTTTACCCCTTAAAAGTACGAATTTCGAAAAATATTATCACTCCTCTACACTGTATGAGAAATGTACACACCAAATTTCATGATTCTAGCTCTAGCCGTTTGGTCTGGGGAGTGATCAGTCAGTCACTCAATCACGCAACTCTTTTATATATGTGACAGCGCAGATAAAGGGACCTAAGGGTAAAAAAATCAATTTTCACTTTTTTCTTTCGCTCCCGATTTGACTTTTTCCGCTCTAGAAACCACATATTGTATCAGATTGTCTTCAGATTTGGTAAAACATCTTATATTTCCACTA
This sequence comes from Polietes domitor, assembly GCA_947397865.1. Lineage (NCBI taxonomy): Eukaryota > Metazoa > Arthropoda > Insecta > Diptera > Muscidae > Polietes > Polietes domitor. Next base: position 78,235,950 of record OX377619.1, on the reverse strand, counting down.
GAAACACCCATGGGGAATATAGGTCAGATCGGTTCTGATTTATATATAGCTCCCATACAAATTTCGCTCCCGATTGGACTTTTTCCGCTCTAGAAACCACATATTGGTTCAGATTGTCTTCAGATTTCGCAAAACTTTTTATATTTAAACTAGGAACATCAATGGTGAAAATAGGTCAAATCGGTTCAGATTTAGATATAGCCCCCATACAAATGTCTCTCCCGATTTGACATTTTCCGCTCTAGAAACCACATATTGTACTCGATTTTCTTTAAATTTGGCACAACATCTTATAATCTAACTAGAAACACCTATGCAGATATTGGGTAAGATCGGTTCAGATTTAGATATAGCTCCCATTCAAATGATGCTCCCGATTTGACTTTTGCCGCTTTAAAAGCCACATATTGTGCTCGATTTTCTTTAAATTTGGCACAACATCTTATAATCTAACTAGAAACGCCTGTGGCTAAAGCGGGTTAGATCGGTTCAGATTTAGATATAGCCCCCATTCAAATGTCGGTCCCGATTTGACTTTTGCGCTATAGAAACCACATATTGTACCCCATTTTCTTTAAAATTGGCACAACATCTTATAGTCCAACTAAACAAAACTATGGTGAAGATGGGTAAGATCGGTTCAGATTTAAATAGCCCAAATACAAATGTCGCTCCCAAAAGTTTAACCGATTTTGGCCAAACTATACACTTTATATTTCACCTATTTCGTTCCAGGTTTCAATATATCCTCATACAAATGTCCTTTCCGATTTATCATTTTTAGTCAAACACATACATTTACAGGATACAAAAAACATTTCCATTTTCACTTTTTCGCCGAATTAAATTGTATTCGGATAGAAAGTGGAGTGTATCATAGAGTCGGCCCCGCCCGACTTTAGCCTTTCCTTACTTGTTTTTTTTGTGATTCAAAAGGAAACCACTAGATGGTATTTCTTTGTTTAATTTTGTTTTTATTTTAAAAAATTACGATTTCCTATATAAAACTAGTAGTAGACATTCAAAATAAAATATATATATTTACATATAGCTAATATCACGTATCGGCACCATTCGTACATACATACATACAGTTGCGGTCAAAATACTGCGGTCAGAGCACCACAGCTTAATATACATTTTTATATATTTATTTGTGTGATAATTTTTTATTGCTAATTCTACATTATGTGTTGTGTTATGAGGTTACAAACACAAAATAATTGTTTATTTGGTGATATGATTTTAATTACTTACGAAATTTCACATTTTTTGGATTATTCGACATTTTCGATCGGTCAAAATAATAGCAGTGTTCAAAAAATCTCAAGAAAAAGGAGTTTTATCTCAATTTTTCAATTCGATTTGATGTTATAAGTAAGATATTATAAAAATTACACTGCTTCTGATATTTTATTGTATAGGGTCCGCCAAATAACTCTTTTTTTTAAATGCTATAAAAATACTACTGAATATTTTCTCAAATTTCTTTTTTTATTTGAAAGTACAATCCTTCCGGTTACTAATGGAAAATAATTTCATTCAAATGGCTGTCTCGGGCACCCCACAAATAAAAGTCCAACGGTTGAATAGTAGGGCGAGGAGAGCATTGTGGAGAAGAAAATCGAGTTCATATAAGATGGTTGAAATCTGAAGGAAAATCAAAGTTCGACTTTTATTCCAGTGTTCTATTACAATGATCAGTAAATCGATATTATACGAAGAAAAAACAAAAACTCGTGAAAAAATCCGTTTATATCAACTACAACCATTCGCCGAATAATAATGTATAGTACAAAAAACCCACTTACGCCCGCCACCGAAATAAAAAAACAATGTCTGTCCATATTTGAGAGTTTAAAATGTTCGTAAGAAAACATAATCTGTAAGCCAGAAGTCCGAAAAAAGTCCCACTTAAAAATAAGAGACATGTCACAAAAAAATTGCAATTCGCAAAAACACACCTGGTGTAGGCAATCAAGAAGTGGGTGCACGTTTTATGGTCAGTTGAATCAAAAATTGTTTTATATGGTGGGACAGTCCCTCGATAGTTTGTAAGACGTCCACAGAACACGGAGTACATCTCCAGGTATATTACCAAAACAGTCAAATAGTGAGGATCAAGCGTAATGTCTTGCGCGTTTTTTTTTTCATATTATGGAGTTGGGTCAATACATTGGCCCAGAACTACCATGGACTCTGCCTAGTACATCAGAATACTGCATAATATTATGCTTACGTATACAGAATACGGAATGCTCCTCAAATGGGTCTTCTACCAGGTCAATTATGCCGAAAGCACCAGCCGACTCGCAAAAAGGTGGTTTGAAGTCAATAATATCGATGTTATGGAATGGTTCGGGCAGACACCGCACCTAAATATAATCAACAATTTTATGTATGATGACTAAAATGAGGTCTCCTAGCAATACTGAAAAACAATATCGGACAAAAATATCGGGTAAAAGTTGTAAAAGACTAGCCGACTCAATGAAACGGCGTTATGTAGCAGTAATAAGCCATGAAGTCAGTACAACTATGTATTAAATTCAAGGAAATATCCTTATTTAACTTATTATTCAAAAAAAGTTTTCAATTACAGCGAATTGAAACAAAATATTTTTAGTTTTTATTAGCGCTGCTATTATTTTGACTAGTCTCATTTTTGACATAAATGCTTCTAAAGGCCTAATCTCAAAATTACAAAAACTTATTTTTTGATTTAAAGCCAGATTAATAATGGCACAATACCATCTTTCAATCACCGTAAAAAGTTTTAGGATTTTCGAAGTAAAACTAATATTTTTCTTTGTCGACATTTTTTTATCTCGTCGCTGCTATTTTTTTGACCGCAGCTGTACTACCCCTTAGAGATAATTTACATTATTAATTAGAATTGCCTACATTCTCACCAGGCTGGATGTCGGGATAACCTGAACAATTATAACTGCCAGTTTGTGTGTGTGTGTGGAATTTGACACCTACAATTGTTAATCATCTCTCTCTCTCCCTCTCTGGTGAAAAAGCGGGCATTTATTTAGTATATTTGGCATAGCTTAAGACAAACAATAGGTAATCAGAAATATGTTCCCGTATTCGATTTTGTTCTTAATAATTAAACGAAGTAAAATTGCAATATTTCACCAACATCTGATTGACGTGTTGCAACACACGATTCGTGGGGCCCTTCGAGGGCGACAGGCGACGTTTGATTAAGACAAAGGCCAGCGCGGAGAAGAGGACAAAGTAGAACATTAGAAAGCAAACGGATGCCCAGTAATTGATGTCCTCGAAACCCAAGGCAATGCGCATGTACTTGGCCTTCTTCAACACACATATCACTTCTGTCACGGGACAAATGGTGTCGGCGCGATCATAGCCGTAGAGGGCCTCGAAAAGGCCCTCCATGCTGTGCCGCAAGAAACTGAAATTCATGAGCATACGCATGAAGGCGGACTGCACTTTGCCGCTGCCGATGCCGTAGCAGGACAGCAGAATAAGAGGAACGGCTAAAACAGGACCCACAAACATGCCATTCTGAAAGGAGCGTTATATTTAAACAATTACTCAACATGCCCAACCTACTCAACTACTTACCAGCAAACTTAGACGCGATGTTATCAACATTCCCAGACTGTCGGACACCTGGGCCGTCAGTATGGCCACAAAGAACAGCATGGCAAAGCGGAATAGCTCCAGCGGCTGATTGGACATCAGATAGATGGTGGTTAAGTAGATGAATGCCAGTATGAACATGTAGGGGAACTTTGAGGTGATCGTGGCCACGTAGTAGGAGCTCAGTCTGTACCACTGATTGAAATACTCCCTTTTCAGCAGCTTCATTTCGCTGGGAACTGAAAGAGAGAAGATAACGCTTGAACTTGAAGCTCCATCCATCTCATCCCAGGCGGGAGTACTTACATTGCACCAACACCGGCATCAGCGGCAAGTACAGGTAGGCTATGACAATGGTGAAGGTAAAGCCAAAATTGAACAACGCCTTGCTGGCATCATTGCCCATTCCGAAATACATCCCACCCACAATGAGGGCCAAGACAATGTTCATGTAAAATTTCAATTTTATATAGTATTTGTCGCGCCACATCTTCGTCAGCATGTGGGCCAGCAGCAGCTTGTACTGCATCCACCACGAACACTTCGATGTCAACATTTTCTTGTCGAAATCCACTTCGAACTCCTGCACTTCGCCCAAGTACAACGAGGAGGCACCCGACGTTGTATTCGATTTGGTTGGGGACGCCGACTTGATGTGCTTGCAGTGGCAATCGGACTCCCAACGATAGATGTTGCCATTGTCCACAGCCTTGACCATTTGCTTGTGATAGTCGCCGTATTCCCGGCAGGCGACTTCGATAACTGAAAGTAAATGGAGTTTTTTAGATCTAAAGATTAAAAAGACAAAACTAGGCTTGCAGTGGAAGTCCAATTTTCGGAGAAACTATACAAAAAATAGGAAATGTAAAGATTTATATTTGCCACCTAAAACGTGAAAATGTAGTGAGGAAACGTAAGTGGCAACACTGCTGTCTGGCGGTCTTGGGAGTTCAGGCATGTGCATAATAATGCGGGATCAAAACTGGGCTTGAGTTATATTTTGAAGGAATATTAGGAAATTATCTTAATTTCTGATCCTCGAACGAACTTAAAAAATCACATTTGTTGGATTTATTTTCAACAAATATATATTCCAAAAGTAATAATTACCATATTACATATAGTTCTCCAAAACATTTAAACATATAAAAATCCCAGAATTCCTAAAACGGGGAAAATAAATCCCACAAATGTGATTTTTTTTAGAAAAATTACAGTCATTCATTAAATTTGATCGAGTATTAGCAGAGCAAATTTTTTTAACAATGGATAAAATTCAGTTATTACTTTCATAACAGGTCGAAATCGAATTAAATAGTTTTTATTCCAAAAAGTCAAATTTTTGGGATTTATTTTCCCAGTTTTAGTAAGTGGGGGATTTTTATATGAGGTTCAACAAATATGTGTTCCAAAAGTAACAATTAAAAATTGTTTCCCGGAATTCCTAAAACTGGGATTTTTTTTGGAAAAATTCGTTAAATTTGATCGAGAATCAGCAGAATAATTTTTTTAGCAGGGGAAAAAGCTCAGTTATTACTGTCATAACATGATGGAATCGATTTTTTTAAATAACATTTGCGGGATTTATTTCCCCGTTTTTGGAATTATGAGATTTTTATATGAGGTATTACGGAAACGTATAACAAAATCAACAATTAAAAATTGTTTCCAAAAACATATAAAAATTCCAGAATTCCTAAAACGGGGAAAATAAATCCCACAAATGTGATTTTTTTTTTTTGGAAAAAATTGCCGCCATTTGTTAAATCTGATCGAGGATCATTAGAACAAAATATTTTTAGCAGTGGATTAAATTCAGGTCTTACTTTCATAACAGGTCAAAATCGAACTCAAAAATTTTTATCCAAAAAATCACATTTGCGGGATTTATTTTCCCCGTTTTAGGAAGTGTGGGATTTCTATATGTGGTATTACAAATTGGTTAACCATGTGTCTCTCGACAGAAGGTTATCCATGTGTCTCTCAACACATGTTTATCCGCTTTCCCACTCCTTTTTTGTAGGGAATTTTACCTCGAAGTACTTTACCCACGCCTTCTTAGGAGTCTTGTAGTCGGATGATGGTCGAAGAGGAAGTTTTTGGTTTTTTTTTTATCTGACCAAAATCCTTACTACAATCCTTCGACAATTTTAAAGTTTCCTCTTTTTTCAGTTTTCTTATTTCAAAGTCATAGCAAATAGTTCATTTGCTAGTAATAGGGTAGTAAATTTACTTAAAAACATTTCGTTGGGTCTAATAAAAAATTCTTACAATTGAGTATTTTATATATTTATTTGGAAATATTAACTCATAATTACAAATTATCAATTAATTGAGAGAAATTCAGAATATCTTCATATTTCTTTAAATAAGTTTGTTTGTTTTAAATATTGGATTAGTTGGTATGTTTGGTTGGAAGTTAGTGTAGTTCGGTAGTTTATTGGATTATCCTGTCCGAATATGTTCAATCTTATGTTTGGAAATTCTGAACCATCTCTGAGGAAATGATTAGACTGCAAGTGCTACTTGGATCGCGGTTGCAGATTCTAACATTGGGAATATTAAATAAATGTCCGTGTGTCATTTTGCAGTGACCGAGTCTTAGTCGGGTTAATTTAACTGCATCGTTTCTGTTTACTTTAATATTATTTTTTTAGAATGAATGTATATTTGTTTTTTGTATGTTTACGTTTTTATACCACTGGAAAGTGCAATGAAAACTACTGTGCGATAGTGCATAGTGTTTGTATATGAAGTGATTCCAGTCTTTATAGTTCAGGTTTGGGTAAGAAGTTAGTGGGGTCATATCTACACTTTTAGCTATATTATCGGCAAATTCATTGCCCTTAATACTAGAGTGGCCAGGAACCCCGATTAGCATTATTTTGGAACTTTTCTGTATTAATAGGTTCCTTATGTAGGATGAATAGTAATTACTGTTTGAGATATTGGTAATAGATTTTAGTGCGGATAAAGAGTCCGAACATTAAGTAAATTTACCCTTTAGATTTTTGATAATATTACAGGCTTCATATAAAGCAATAATTTCTGCTGTGTATATGGAACTATAACTAGGTAGTAGGCCTGATCTTATTATTGTGTACTCTGTTGTGAAACTAAAAGATATTTAGTGATCTCACTTAGATCCGTCGGTATAAATGAATTTGTATTGGTATAAATGACTTTTCAGTTCGTCAAATAAAGATTTGAATTGAGTTGGTGGGGTATTGGATTTGTTAAATTTATTTAAGGAGTATGAATTTGGTTAAGGTGGGCTTTCCTGTTGGTCAATATTGTTGGTATTTCTAGTTGTGAACAGTGTTACAATTACAATTTTGCCACTTTTTTCAAGCCGAGATACTTTTGTGCCACTTTTCCAATGTGGTACTAAATGTGCTACTTTTTGCTTTTTTGTGTCTCTTTTTTATCATTTGTGCCACTTTTTGATTGGAAATTGGAAACAAGAACTGTCAACAACAAATAAGATATATTTATTTTTTTTGTTTATATTCTTAAAATCATAAACTCACTAAACAAATTTTTCAAAGTGAAACTTCACACATTGTACATCTTGTTTCGATGGCAAAAGAGATTATACTCCAACTTTTTAAAAATTAAAAAATAAAACAAGTAAGGAAAGGCTAAAGTAGGGCGGGGCCGACTATATGATACACTCCACTTTCTATCCGAATACAATTCAATTCGGTAAAAAAGTGAAGTGTATGTTTCCTAATCATAGGCTGATATGACCCGGTTCAATTTGTCAAATCGAAAAGAATATTTGTATCGGGGCTATATCCAAACATGGAATAAAGTGACTTACTTTCACAATAAGTTCTTCCAGTTCAAATATAACGTGTTATGCTCACTTTGAAGAAATTCGATGAAAATTCGTGGTTTCTGGGGCGGAAAAAGTCAACACGGGAGCGAAATTTGTATGGGAGTTATATGTAAATCTGAATAAGACCCATTTTCACCACGGATGTTTCTTGTTGAAATATAAGTAATTTTGCAAGATTTGAAGAATATCTGTAAAAATAAGTGGTTTATAGAGTCGAAAAAGAGAAATCGGGAGAGAAATTTGTGAGGGAGCTATATGTAAATCTGAACCGATCTGACCTATATTCACCATGGGTGTTTCTATTGGAAATATAAGATATTTTGCCAAAGTTGAAGAGGATCTGTAAAAATATGTAGTTTCTAGACCAGAAAAAGTCAAATTGAGATCGAAATTAGAATGGAGCTATATACAAATCTGATCCGATCTGACCTATTATCACCATAGGTGTTCCTAGTTTAAATATAAGATGTTTTGCCAAATCTGAAGACAATCTGATACAATATGTGGTTTCTATAGCGGAAAAAGTCAAATCGGGAGCGAAATTTGTATGGGGCTATATACAAATCTCAACCGATCTAACACATTTTCACTACAGGTGTTTCTAGTTAAAATACAAGATGTTTTGGCAATTTTGAAGAAAATCTGTTGTAATATGTGGTATCTAGGGTGAAAAGAGTCAAATCGGGAGTGAAATTCGTATGGGGCTATATCTAAATCTGAACCGATTTTCTTCAAATTAAATAGCGTTCGTCCTTATCCCGAAAAATTTCGTTGTGCAAAGTTTCACTTGGTTCTGTCTACAATTGCGACCTGTATCGTGATTACAAGAATAGATGGACGATTCAAAAAGTGATTCTAAGTCGATCGGTATAATTAACAATGGGTCTACCTCCCAACAAATGCACAAAGACATAATACTCTCGTGGAGTGTATAAATAGTTTATAATGTTTACAGAGATATGGAATATCGATTATAAAAATTTTTTTAATGATGTGTCTAAAATATATATTGGCCATGAAACCGAAGCATTAATAATTTCTTAAAATATATCAGAAAACGATATTATTATTATTAAAAGAAATCTACTTAAATTTTTACTAAACTGCTTGTGATTAAATTTTTTCCCGATTTTATATAAATGACAAAAAAACCAGAATAGTTTAAGATTCTTAGACCCTTTTTATATAAAATCTAAAGAAGATATCAACTATTTTGCCACCGTGGCTGAATTTAGTGATGTAATTAGCAAAACAGATGCTTTTGTAAAAGAATTAAAATTATTAGAATATAAGTCAAATAATAAAACTTATGAGCAGCTATTCGCAATTACTAATGTCGAAGTTTTCTGCTATAAAGTGGGAAATTTAAAAAATAATTTAAATGAGTATTTATATCAATTTGTCATATGTTTTTACTATGCCTCATAGCAGTGCTTGCACAGAACAGAGCGCGAAGTTGACAATAATGAAAAATAGGTTAACGAACAGGTTTTTATTCAATGCTTTCAGCACTAAATTTAATTGACGTGGAGTTGGAAAATTGGGTTCCCAGTACTGATCTCATTGAGAGGTATAGACAAGAAGTTACCAAAAAGTTACTAAGAATAAATACCAAAATCGGATTTAATTTAATTTTTTAGTTTAGTATATGTGTGTATGTTATTTTATGAACAATCGTTCAGAAAATACTTTTTTCGGGCAACTATATTTAGTAAATGTTTTTTTAAATACAACTCGTTAATTCTCCAAGCTTAAATTTTCAGAGTTTGTTTAGAATCGATCAGGGAATATGCCTATATTCTTTCTGAATTTTTAGGTTGGTGTTTTCATAGTGAAAAATACAAAAGAAGAAGAAAAATCAGAAATACACAAAATTGTTGTCAGTAGCAGTCAATAGCCAAAAACGTCGGCGAAATCTACTTTTAATTATCATTCTTTGAATTGTGCCCACACGTTCTCTCACTACACCATTTTCAATGTTCATACCTCGGCTCGTTTTTCTTGATTTTCCCAATTTCCAATTGGTCCTATCTTTTGAAAAAAAATTTTGTTTTTTTTAATGCGTGTAAAATATTTTTAACAGTAGAACTTAACTTAACTTAGCTATGAACTTAATTTCTTTATAGGGCGAGATAATATGACAGAGCCTATTGTAAGCTATCAAAAACAGAACTACCGTTAGAGGTGATCCCTGGGGGATACCATTATTTAAGGGTTGGGATGTGGAATAGTTACATCCTATTCTGACAATTATTTTTCTATTAGACATAAAATTTAATCTAGTTATCTTTGGGCCTATTTTCCAAGCTCTTAATTGTTCTACAATGCTGCGGACTCCTATTCGATTAAATGCTTTTTGAAAATCTAACGATATAATTGAAAGATGTTTTTGAGCTGATAAACTGGTTGAGATAACGTTGTCTAAGTATAATAATGGATCGATTGTCGACTTTCCCTTCCTGAATCCAAACTGGCGATCATCAAGAAGGTTGTAGTATTTCATAAACCACCATAATCTATTTGCTATTATTCTGTCTAGGACTTTTGATATACATGGATTTAATGAAATCGGTCTGTATGATTGTAAAAGTATTTATCTGATTTAGGTTTGGCTTTGGGAAGCACTACACTTATCTTATATTGGTGTGGAATGTATTTGTCAAATATTTCAATATTCTACCTGTCATGGGAGAAGACATGTTCTTTAGCATATGATATGATATTCTATCCATTCCGGGGGTCTTGCACAATTGAGTAAATTCATACTTGTATGGAAGAAAATTTCCGAGGTTTTAAGTAAGAAAGCAACATAGGATTTGTATGGAAAAAATTCCATTTGGGAAATTTTAACTAAAAAGTGAGATTAAGTTAATGTGTTTACTGAAATTTATGCCGAGTACTGCATACATACATTTAAGTATTACTGAACTTATAAAAAATCACTTGAAATTGTTTAGAATATTCTTGAATATTAATCTAAGAAACAATTCACGTTCGTAATTATAAGTCTATAGATACAAATATCCCTACAGACTAAAAAAGTAATGTACATATATATGCTTATGAACTACTTAATTATTAGGTATTTAAATACAATATAATTTTTCTTTTATTAGAGTTTTTATTTTCCGATAATTCAATGAAAGGAAAGGATCATTATTAGCGTAATTTGTGCGGAAGTAATCAATGTGAATCAACTGAAAAATTCTAGTAGGTCTTTGAGGTATATTTATAAACATTCTATTCATGATAAAATTTTAATCAATGTTGCCCTGTAAAACATTCATCAGGAAAGTAATGTTCAGCCTAGTACGACGACTTCTCAAAGATGGTAACTTAATAAGATTAAGTCTAATTTCATATGACGGCAGTGTACGGGGGTTCCACCCACGTCCAAGTAGACAGAATAAGAGGAATTGTTTTTGCACAGATTCAATAATGTTACTATGAATAGTATAAGATGGGTCCCATATAACAGAACCATACTCAAGTATGCAGCGAACCAAACAGGTATATAATTGCTTAGTGACTGAAAGGTGAAGAAACTCCTTACTCCAACGCTTCATAAAACCAAGAGCACTATAAGCTTTGTTTACTATAATTGAAATGTGAAGTCGAAAGTTCAGACGTTGATCTAATAAGATTCAGAGGTCCGATATAATAAGATTCGAGTTCGTGATCACCAAAGAAATAATTGGTTCTAGGATGTTTAACTCTAGGAAATGCTATATGTTTACATTTCAAAATATTTAGTTCCATTAGATTTACTTTACACCATTCATGAAAACAATCAAGATCAGATTGTAGATAATATTGTTCAACGGGTCTTTAAACGACCGAAATGTTTTTACATCATCAGCATACATTAGAATATTGGAATGTCGAATTACAGATGGAAGGTCATTAATAAATAGTGTAAATAAGACAGGGCCAAGATGGCTTCCTTGTGGTACACCGAAAGACACCACAACTTCCTTTGAAAAGCGCTTCCGAATTTTACCCTTTCGATTCGACCACATAAATAGCATTTTAACCAAGATAATAATGAGTTACTGAAGCCCATAGAATTTTCTCAAGAGAAGGTTATGATTAACTTTATCAAAAGCCTTACTAAAATCTGTGTAAATCGTATCCGTTTGCATTCGGCTTCTAAATCCATCATTTACAACTGTAGTTCCAATATATTCGTTATGGTTGATTGGGATCTACGAAATCCGTGTTGACAACAGGACAACAATGACGAAACTTGATGAGATAACATGTCAGTTATAATTTTCTCCAAAAGCTTTGGAATAGCGCTAAGTTTTGCAATGCCTCAATAATTCGATACGTCCATCTTGCTGACAGATTTAAACATTGGAATTATATATGACTTATTTCTTAAATACTTCAAGTATTATTCTAAACAACCACTGCGAAGGCGTCTGTCTTGCCTTCGCAGCAATCATGGTATAATAGCTCAGCTCTTTATGGCAAAGGTTTCATGAAACTTTTGAGAAATATTTCTTTCTTGTTGTCGTTTTTTGTATTAGTTTTGCATTCTCTGAAGTAAAATCATTTGATTGATTTTTTTGTAGTTAAATTGAACTTATTTTAAGTTCACTTTTTTTCTTTGTGCCAAGTAAAATTTTCCTCAGTGTAAGTAAACATTTACTTGTTTTCAGTACAAATTCAGTTTTAGGAAAATTTCAGCAAAATTTTACTTAGATTTAGTAAAAATTTACTTAGTTTTAGAAAATTGCACTTAAATTTAGTAAAATTAATAAGTTTTGAGTCGAGTTTGATAGTACAATTTTATGGTAAATATTTTTGTAGAACATATTCATCCTTTTATTCTCTGTTTTAAGGCTGGTTTTTACGCTTTTTGTGCAAAATGGACCAAAAAGTCACCTACACTGAGGAGACAGAGGGTTAAAATGTTCCACAAAAAGGTTCATAGTGGTATTTTAGGTAAAATTGCTGAACACATCCATACACAAGCTTGCAAAAGGAGGTAAATTCACCCCCTTTAAACTGACCACCAAACGTAAAATTTCAAAACACCGATAAACTTATATTCTTTTTTAGCCCTTCTATCAGAATCCGTTGTCAGAAACTTGTTATTTTCGAAAAAGTTTAAAGCAAACGCCTCATATGCCTATTTTTGACTTCAGTCCCAGCAAACATTGTGCAACCTGTGTCGTCGAGTCTCGGATTACTCCCAAATAACTTGCGTGGTCACCACCTTTTCCGTCTACTGACGGACTCTCTAAGCAAAGAATTTATAACGAGTAGCCAGAGAGGGGCAAGCATGTTTTTTTGTTATTTAATTCTTAATTTGTTCCGCAAAACATACAGCATACTTTTAGGAATGATGAATTATTTCAATATTTTTATTAACCCTCTCTTGCCCGAATTTTCTATATAAAACCGAGCATCCCAGGTATTAATGAACTTATAAAAAATCATCTTGAATATTAATCTAAGAAGCAATTCTCGTTTGTTTGCAGAGACTTATTTCTTAAATATTTCAAGCAAAGGGTGATTTTTTAGCTATTATCTTTTTGGCAACACTGGTGTAAACAGCTGACGCACGTTTCGTGTTTTGTTTCACTGTCAAACATCTTCAGTTTGGTCTATAATTTAAGTAAATATTTACATGATTTGAGTAAAAATTTACTTAGATTTATGAAAATTTCAGCAAAATTTTACTTAGATTTAGTAAAAATGTACTTGATTTGAGGAAAAACTTACTGGAATTTTGCTCAGTTAAAGTAAATATTTACTTTGTTTGAGAAAATTTGAACTAGAATCAAGTTCGAAGCATGTACTACTTTCAAGGAAAAGTTTGAACTTGATATGAGGAAATATTGCTTTAGCGCTATACGAAGTTCAATTTTCCTAAATTTTAGTTAATTTTAACTCATTATAGGGTTCATTTTTTTCTGAGTGTATTCAGCTCAGTCCGGTCGAACTTAGTGCCCTTTTTACTTGTTTTGAAATTACTTTATAACAAAATTCCTGATTTTCGATCCATCATAGTGCAAAATCGAATAACCTAAGGAAAATATCTGTTTCCGTTCCGTTTCACATCAGTACGCAAATTTATATTAAACGTTTCAATCGATTAACAGATCAATTATAACATCTACTCCGTGTGTGTAAGACATTTGCAATTAATAAATATTATCTGAGGAATTATTTATGTGCTCGCAATGTGCCTGTCACTTGTTAAGAGTGATGGCTATTAAATAGCCAAGCAATATAAAATGAATGGCCATAGATTGAAAATACTAACTAAAGATTGAGAATATGAAATTCTGTGTTATTCAGTTATGGTAGCTTATCTCGAACTTTCACCATTTTCGTGGAAAGTTATTCAGTTATATTTGAGTTTACAAATATTTGAAAATAAGCTCTTTTCATATCTCGTTATTCTGCATACAAAAATCCATTATATAATAAGCAATAATATGCATATCGTACTTACTGAAATCGGCGGGATTATAGGTTAACGGGCATTCAGGTCCAATCTCCTTCAAATATGGCACTATATTCCCCACGCTGCCTTGGTAGACACACTGGCCTTCGGCCAGAATATATACCTTGTCGAACATCTGGAATAGCTTGGCGGGCGGTGTGTGTATGGAACAGATAATGGTGCGTCCACCATGAGCCAGTCGACTCAGCAGTGATATACACTGTGTGCTGGAGAGATCATCCAAGCCTCTGGAAATGAAGAAGAGTTAAGTTTTAGAAAAATCCCCCTTAAAAAATTAAAGCGCCAAACTTACGTGGTTGGCTCATCTAGGAACAGCACCGGCGGATTATTGACCAATTCCACGGCTATGCACAAACGTTTACGCTCACCACCCGACAAGCGTGCCGCGAGCGTATTCGCTGTCTTCTCTAAGCGTAGCATATTCAAGATATCCTCTATAATTTCCACTTTTTGTTCTTTTGTTATGTCATTGCCCAACTTGAGATTGGTGGCAAACATCATCGTTTCCATCACGGTAAAATGAGGATCGACGAGATCCTGTTGCATGATGTAGCGGGACATTTTGCGAAACAAGCGTATCTTGCGCGGACATCGGTTGACATTGATTTCACCAGTGTAGTCAGATGTGCTGTGCGAATGCCAAGAGTTACAAAGTTATGAGTGTGTTTGCGTCAAGAATGCTCACTGAGCCTGGTACTTACCCGAAACCGGCTAATATATTAAGTAGCGTCGTTTTACCAGCTCCCGAAGGACCCATGATGGCAGTCAATGTGTGAGATTTAAATTCACCACTAATGTTGTGTAAAATTTTCTTCATGCCTAAGGAGTAGGGGGGTAAATTAATAGATATATAAATGTAAATTAAATAAATATATTAAATTAATAAATATATAATAAATATCTATAGCTTTAGCTATTATATAGCTTTTCTTTCGACTTATAAACTGAAATTGAAATTGATGATGTGGAATAGTTTTCCCCTTCACTTCACCCACCTAGTATTCAGTTTTGTGCCACAATTTAGCACAAATTCGGAAAATCTACGAAATTGACCCTAAAAATTATTTTTAAGTTTTGTCTAATTTCTGGCCTTTAAGTTAAGGTTTGTTGTATTAAGAGACTTATAGTAGAATTTGATGGCAAATATTTTGTGGAAGATTTGGAATCGTCAAACTCCTGTTTTAGGGTTGTTTTTCACCCTTTTGCACAGAAGGGATCATTGAGCAGCTACAGGGTTAAAATTTTCCACAAAAATGTTTTAAGTAATGCTTTAAGTAATATTGCTGAATACATTCTTTTTGTGAAATGTAAGGGGTCACAGTATCTCATATGCCGATCCATTATAAGAATGTTCAAAAGTGGGAAATATAACACGTAAACTTTCAAAACGTGGATTTGTATGCCCTCCACCACCAGGATGGGGGTATACTAACTTTTTCATTCCGTTTGTAACAATTTGTAATATCGAACTGAGAATGATATCGACCCTATAAAGTATATATTCTTGATCGTCATAAAATTCTAAAATGGTCTAGATATATCCGTCCGTCCGTCTGGGTCTTGTAACTGGGCGAATTCGGTCCAAAGAGAAACATTTTTCCCTCACAAGGATTAAAAATACCCATAATATTCCCTAATATTTAAGAGTATTTAAGCATTTTGTCAATATGACGATTGTACTTACTTCATATTGGGTATTCGTATTCCCCCTACATACAAAAACTTGCACCATAAAGTGATTTTTATTCGTAGGGGTGAAATGAGGTAAAAAGGGATAAAAATAGTACATATCAAACGACAACAGCTAAAGACACGAAATTCGGTGTGTACATGCCTTCAGTTGAGTAGACACGTAATATAAAAGTATTTTTTCCAAATTTGTACTTTGAAGGGGTAAAAAGGGGAATAGAGGGATAAAAATGGTACCAACCAAACGGCTGCACCTAGAATAATGAAATTCGGTCTATACATTCCTTTGATTGCGTAGACACGTAAAATAAAGGGATTTGGGGTTAAAATAAAAAAGGGGATAAAAATTGTTTACCAACCAAATGAGCGCAGCTAAAGTCATGAAATTCGGAGTATACATTCCTCTGACTCCGTAGACAGGAAAAATAAATAGTTTTTCCAAATCTGTACTTTCAAGGGATACAATGGGAACACAGGGATAAAAATGGTACCAAGTAAACGGCTACAACTAGAATGATGAAATTCGGGGTGTACATTCCTCTAAATGCGTAGACACGTACAATAAAGAAATTTTAGAAAGTCGTACCCTTCAGGGGGTAAAATAGGAAAAAGGGGATAAAAATAAAAAAATAATAAAAAATAAAAAAAAAATAAAAATTGTACCAACCAAAGGACCGTAGTAGTGCCATGAAATCCGGAGTATACATTCCTCTGACTGCGTAGACACGGAAAATAAAAAGTTGTTTCCATATTCGTACTTTCAGGGGATACAATGGGAACAGAGGGTTACAAATGGTACCAACTAAACGCCTACAGCTAGAATCATGAAATTCGGTGTGTACATTCCTTTAATTTCGTAGACAAGTAAAATGAAGAGGTTTTAGAAAGTCGTACTTTTAAGACATACAATTGCAAAAGAGGGATACAAATGGTACTCATCTGACTGTGAAGATGCTAAACAAAAAGGATTTTTTCGAAATTTATACTTTTATGCGGAAAATGAGGCGATTGGTACCAATCAAACGACTGAAGCTATAATAATGAAATTCGATGTGCACATTTCTTTGACTGCGTACACGCGAAAAATAAATAGATCTTTCGATATTCGAGCTTTCATGATCTAAATGGGATAAAATTTGCCGCCAATCAAGCGGCTCTAACAAAAATTATGATATTCCCTCGTCTAAGCGCGTATACGAAGAAAATAAGAGGTACGCAGTTTTCTAAATTCTTTCTTTTAGGGTCAACATGGAAAAATGAGTGCAGAGGTGCCAAGCAAACTCTGAAAGACATTGGATCTTCCACATTAGAACGTTTCCTATCAAAATGGTACGAACATTTGGGAATCAAGAAATTGCAAATGGGAAAATCGGCCCTGAGAGAAATTTTTTCTACCTATTAACGACTGACAATACTCCAAATATATAATACATATTTTTGAAGATTGCTGCCTCATATTCACTTTTTTATTATACGTGAAGTTTTATATTCATATATTGTAAGGAACTATTAATATTATAATAATGAAGCATCATAAGTTTCCTAATATGGTAGTGCAGTAATTATCCTGAGACCGAAAATCGGGTCAACCGGGTTTTTCATCTAAGACCGACCGTCTTACATTGTCACATCATAGAACGTTTTTTATTAGGGACTGCAAATTAACTAAAAAAATACGAATACAGCAATACTGTGAGTCTAAAATGGCGATGTTCATAATAGATTTCTTATGCGCAGACGAAAAATCGGATATCGACCAGCCATACTTATAAGGATATATGTGATTATTTTTAGAGGTGTTTTCAGTAGCGTGTAGCTTACAGCCCGTTGTTATACTCGTCCTTGTAGGTAATATGAGATTGATGAACTTTGCGAATATAAGAGAAAAATTAAAAGTCCTTGTATTTCAAAGAGTCCTAAAATATCCTTAAATTTAATGTCAAACTTATGACTTATTTTCTTATTTTTATATATTTTAGCTTATCTTATTCTTTACAAGATATAAGAATCACAGAATGGGGTAATGAAATAATAATGAATGGGGTCCAGAAATAAGAAATAAATTTCAGCAAGACAAAATTTGTAGTTTTTACGGTGTTTCACACATGTTCTAAACTGGGAATAATATCAGTAATGATGGGTTGACATATTATTAAAAAAAATAAAAATAAAATATTATTAAAAAATAATATTTGGACAGGACAATATTTAAGCCAGGACAATATCCCAGTTCAAATCAAATATTGATTACAGACCAAAAATGCAAACGAAACAAGTAAGGAAAGGCTAAAGTCGGGCGGGGCCGACTATATAAACCCAACACCATTCCCTGCGTATGTACCTCGCTTTGATTACTAAACCCAGGTATTTCATGGGAGCAATTTTATGTAGTTCATATAAATTATACAGCTACTATAAATTCATCTTTAGTCATATTTAACGAATATGGTAATTGATCCAATTATCCGACAGACAAATACAAATTATACAGTAGTAATAGGATGAATCGGACCGACATTTCAAAAGGGGGCCTATAACAACATTTTGGGCATGGTCCAAAACATGGGCCTATATATTTCTCATTCACTGTAGGTACTCCTAGTGGAAAAATATCATGATCTGCAAAATTTGATGAAGATCCGATGTAAGTTTATAGAGCTGTAATAGATCAGAATGGGGCCCCATTTGGGTTATACCATATGGGCATCTCCCAAATAAGTAAGGAAAGGCTAAAGACGGACGGATTTTCTATCTCACTACAATTCAATTCGGTAAAAAAGTGAAATCGGGAAGGATTTTTGAATCCTGTAAATGTATGTGTTTGACAAAAAATGTTAAATCGGAAATTACATTTGTATGGGGGTATATTGAAACATGGAACGATGTGACCCGCATTCACCATGTATGTTTATTAGTGAAATATAATATATAAAGTTTGAACAAAATCGGTTAAACATTCGTGAGCAACATTTGTATGAGGGTTATATCTAAATCTGAACCGATCTAACCCACTTTCACCGTAGGTTTTTTAGTTGGGTTATAAGATGTTGTGCCAATTTTAAAGAAAATCGGGTACAAGATGTGGTTTCTAGAGCGGAAAATGTCAAATCGGGAGCGACATTTTTATGGGGGCCATATCTAAAACTGAACCGATCTTACCCACTTTCATGACAGGTGTTTCTAGTTGGATTTTAAGATGTTGTATCAATTTTAAAGAAAATCGAGAACAATATGCGGTTTCTAGAGCGGAAATAGTCAAATCGGGAGCGACACTTGTATGGGGGCTATATCTAAATCTGAACCGATCTTACCCACTTTCAGCATAGGTGTTTTTAGTTGGATTATAAGATGTTGTGCAAATTTTAAAGAACATCGGGAACAATATGAGGCTTCTAAAGCGGAAAAAGTGAAATCGGGAGCGACATTTGTATGAAGACTATATTTAAATCTGAACCGATCTAACCCACTTTCGTCACAGGTATTTCTAGTTATGTTATAAGGGGTTATGCAAAATTTGAAGAAAATCGGTTACTATATGTGCTTTATAGGGCGGAAAAAGTCAAATCGGGAGCGACATTTGTATGGGGGCTATATCTAAATCTGAACCGATTTTTCCCAAATTCAATACCAATCGCCCTTGGCCAAAAAAAGTACTTTTTGCCAAATTTCATGACAATCGAACCACAATTGCGACCTGTAGAGTGATAACAAGCATAGATGGACAGCAGACGAACGGACATCGTTAAATCGATTCAGCTGGTGACTCAAAGCCGATCCGTATACTTAAAGGTGGGTCTAGCTCAATTATTTCAAACATTTGGCGCGAAACTAACTTATAATACCCTAGTTCACGAAAATCTGTAATACAAAAAAAATAAATTTTTTCCTTCGCTTTATGAACAAATACGTAAAAATATGTTAAAAACATAAATACAAAAAAAAAATAAAAATTTAATTTTCTTTAAAATCAAAAAATACGTAAAGTAGTCAAATTTGGGCCGATTTCTAAAATATATCCGATTTCCCGATTTTTAATGTTAATATCTCAAAAAAATCCTTGACTAATTTCGTTTTTTTACAGAACTCAAAAATGTCTACTAGAAAAAAAGTTATTGAATTTTGGCCGATGAAATTTGATTCTGAATCACTGTGCGTCGGCCACGCCCGACTTTAGTCCTTCCTTACTTGTTTCACTCCCTTCGGCAAACAACTGAACACTTTGACCCACACTAGAAGGAAACTCAGATTACTCTACAAACATTATCTACTCAACATGTCCTTCCAAAAATCATATGTTCCAAAAATTCTGTTGGACAGTGTTATTAAATACATTTTCCAAAGTATGATTCATTCAATTTGAAAAAAAGGTTTTAAATAATTTTTATAAAATGTGGCATTGTCATTCCGCCTGTAATACGATTTGTTTGGTGTTGGTGATGGGGGGGAATCATTACTGAAAATATTTCCCTCTCCTGCGAGAGATTCAGCAAACCGTTTGAGGCCGGCGCCACAGCCCTGACACTCTTCACGTCAACGTAAGCTATGCGGAATATGGCATTTAAATAGCCACAATTAGTCCGTTCATTGCAAACTACATATGTCATGCTCTAAATCAGCTCTAATTGTCGTTTAATAGTTCACAGCTCCAACATATGTACTTTAAAAACGATTTAATCTATCAATCTGTGATTAACTCAAACATCCAATTACATTACTATCATTAGTGTTGCAGCGATTTAACGCACTCAATCTGAGGGGCTCGCCGCTACACCGTGTCGACCAAAGTCCAATTGGGCCACAGACAAAACACAAACATGTAAAACACTTACCTTTGTTCACCTCTGGAACACTGTAGGATAAGTTGCGGAACTCCAAATTGGCCGCTGGCCAACGTGGCAGATATTTCATGCCGCCGCCGCCGCTGCACGTTGAGAGGCCATCATCCGATGTGGCGGCCAAATCAACGCTAATGGCATTGATGTCGGTGCTGTAATTCAGCGATGAACCACTGTGCGACTTGTCACTGTCGTCAATGCAGTAACTGCCATAGCCGGTGTCTTTGGAGTTCATTGTTGGCCTGTGTGACGGACGATCTTACAAAATCGAAACTGTCTGGCTGGGAGGCTGCACCGCGAGTGCGCCGAGTATCGTCGATATTGTACGTGATGGATGGTGGCAATCTGTGGCAAGTTTGGCCGGTGACTGAATGATGAACGTTGTTAACGTTTGTTCATGAAACTCACTATTTTTACTAACTAATTATAATGTTTCGCGTTTTATTGCAGTGCAAATTAGCTTTATTTGTTGTTTACTGGGCTTTCAATCGTTTTTGGCATGCGAAGGCGTCATGTTTTCACAGTTGGCAGCAGACGCGCATCATTAAACAACAACAACGGCAGCAGCAACAACAAATGGCAAAATGCTGAGAACTTATCTGAAAAGAAACGGAAAACCAAAGAAAAAACTCATTACAAATTCCAAGCAATTATTGATTCATATTCTATTCCAGTGAAAATAAATCATTTGTTACTGCATGACACTGGTCTGCAAGGGAATATATGAAAACTTAAATTTCATTTATTTGTTGCAAAAAAAAACTAGGAACAAGCAAAATTCGCATATGAAGTAGCACACACCACTCCCAATATGATGTTTAATCCCCAACCGGGTTTTAATATTCAACTTGATATTCAACAAAACGTTGACAGTGATTGAGAAGAGTCTCTAATTTTTTTTTTCGAAAAAATATTTTTTGCTGGCACCAAATAACAAATCGTAAAAATAAAATAAATCACAAATATAATCTGGGTCTATTTTTAATAGCAAAAATTATGACGCAGTCTGACGGATAAACGTAGAAGTTATGGCACTTATTTGTGGACGCAACAATTTTTAGTTGTTTTCCTATATTTTGGAATTTCAATGAATATGTTTATTACCACAAACAAGTAAATTATCTATATCCTCTTTATCACTTTTTATAATTATACACTAAAACGACCGACCGACCGACCGACCGAACGAACGATCTTTATGCCAAGACATTTGCATACTTTGTAATTTGTCCTGAGGTTGTCTTTCGATGACAGACGAAATATTGAAAAATGAATAAAATTAAATAGTGGAATTCACGAGGATGGATTAAATCGAATATTTGTATAATTTAATCACATTATTTAATTGACTAATTGATTTGATTGACAAATTGATTTTTTTGAAATTTTAAAGTGCTGTTCTTATTAGGGCTTCTCTCCCGGAAATTTCCCGGAATTTCATTTCTGAAGAAAATTCTCGGGAAATTTCATTGAAATTCCCTTATATATCACAATGTGGAATTTTTATACCCTACACCATTTCGTGGAATAGGATATTATAAATAAGTTAGTTTTGTGCCAACTGTTTGTAACACCAAGAAATAATCGAGCTAGACCCACCGAATTGGCAGTTGAATCGTTTTAACGATGTGTGTCTGTCCGTCCGTCTGTCCATCTGCTATCCATCTAAAGCCACACTGAAAGAATTATCTTCATACTATTTTTGGTGATTTTATCTTAAAATCCGTGAAAATTTTCATATAAAAAGTCACCAAAGAAACAAATGTATGAAACATGTTTCATAAAACACAAATCACTGAAAAGTGTCATAGAATTTATGAAACATTTCTTAGAAACTATGAAATGCAGTTCTTCATTCGAAGAACTTTAGTCATAAAAATTCATACCCCCTCCAGGATGGGGGTATACTAACATTGTCATTCCGTTTGTAATACCTTAAAATATATATATTTGTAATCGTCAGTATTAGTATATATATTTGTAATCGTCATAAAATTCTAAGACGATCTAGCCATGTCCGTCCGTCTGTTAAAAGCACGCTAGCATCTAAACGAAAAGAGCTAGGACGTCCAAATTTTCCATAAATGCGTCTTATAGTCGTAGATCGGTTGGGATTGAAACTGGGTGAAATAGGCCCAAAGGGAAAAATTTTTCCCTCGCAAGGACTAAAAATACCTACAATATTCCCTAATATTTTAGAGTATTTAAGAACATATTTTCAATATATCTGCTTGTACTTACTCTATATTGGTATGTGCTTACCCCCTATAACAAAAAAGTACACTATAAAGTGATTTTTATTCGTAGGGGGCAATGGGGCAAAAAGGGATAAAAATGGTACCTATCAAACGACAACAGCTAGAAACACGAAATTCGGTGAATATATCCCTCTAATTGAGTAGATACAAAAATGCGTTCCAAAATTGTACTTTTAAGGGATAAAATGGGAATAGAGGGATACAAATGGTACCAACCTAAAGGCTGCACTTAGAATAATGAAATTCAATGTAGATATTCCTCTAATTGCGTAGACACGTAAAATAAATGGATTTTTCGAAATTAGTACTTTTTGGGTTTAAAATGGAAAAAATGCGTAAAAATAGTACCAACCAAATGAGAGCAGCTAGAGTCATGAAATTCGGAATATACATTCCTCTGACTGCGTAGACACGAAAATTTACAAATTCGTACTTCCAAAGGATGCAAAGGGTACAGAGGGATAAAAATAGTACCAAATAAACGACTTACTAGAATGCTGAAATTCGGTGTGTACATGCCTCTTATTGCGTAGACACTTAAATAAAGAGATTTTAGAAAGTCGTACTCTTAAGGGGGTAAATAGGAAAAAGGGGATAAAAATGTTACCAACCAAAAGGCCGCAGCTAGAATCATGGAATTCGTCTGACTGCATAGACACGAAAAACAAAAAGATTTTTCGAAAATTGTACTTTTTACTTTTACGGCAAAGTTCGCTTCATAAATATTATGAAGGAAAATTTTTTCAGTGTAGTTCGCACTCTACATGTTGCTATTGTGGTCCGAATGCCATGAAATTTGGCAGGGTAATTTCTTTCGCCTAAAGAGGTCGGTATTGAATTTGGAGGAAATCGGTTGAGATTCAGATATAGCCTCCATACAAATATCTCTCCAATTTACCCTATTACAGCACTGGAATACACAACTTACATCGGATTTTGATGGCATTTTCAGTTTCATGTATATCTGAACTAGAAATAGCTACTGTGAAAGTGAACCTCATGGACCCCATGTTTTGATATAGGACCCATGCCTATGTAGTTGATACACACCACCGTTGCGAGAATCTTTGCAGAGTTGACATAGGAGATATGAGAATTCTAGCATTCAGCCGAATAAAGTCGACACACTAAAAATCAATTTGTAAGTTATGAATAAATAACAGAACCCTATTATAAAGAGTGATTTTTTTGAGGTTAGGATTTTCATGCATTAGTATTTGACAGATCACGTGGGATTTCAGACATGGTGTCAAAGAGAAAGATGCTCAGTATGCTTTGACATTTCATCATGAATCGTCTTACAAACGAACAACGCTTGCAAATTATTGAATTTTATTATCAAAATGCGTGCTCTGTTAAGAAAGTTCATTGCGCGCTTCCATTTTATGGTCAGTTTAATCGACCCACTGAAGCGGCTATTCGGGCTATTGTGACTAAATTTCGCACCAAATTTACATTGTTGGACATTAAACCACCAACACGCTTACGTAGAGTGCGAACTGAAGAAAATATCGCAGCTGTATCGGCCAGTGTTAATGATGACCACCAATTTTCGATTCGTCGCCGTTCGCACCAATTGGGTCTCTGTTACTCAAAAACGTGGAAATGCCAAAATTGGACTAAGCGGATGGACCACCTAAGACGCAGCCGCGGTCAACATTTAAATGAAATTATCTTCAAAAAGTAAATGTCATGGACCAATCTAACGTTTCAAATAAAGAACCGATGAGATTTTGCAAATTTTATGCGTTTTTTTTAAAAAAAAAGTTATCAAGCTCTTAAAAAATCACCCTTTATTTATGAAGACATTTCATAGCACAAATAATTTATTGGTTATGACATATTGCATAAATTTAAAAAAAAAAATTAAAAAAAAGTTGTTGCTAAAAATGTTGGACTTAGCCAGTATAAGTCAAAATTAATTTTTTCAAAATATTTTTTTGAAAATTTCTTTTGATACATATATTTATGTTGTATGTAGTTGGCGACAATGTGAAAAAAAATATTTCATTTCGAGAAAAAGCATGTTATCCCGGCTTAAAGAAAAACAGTACTAATGTCTTTGTGCAAATGAGTGCAACACCCATCTGAATCGATTTAGTCATGCCTGTCTGTCCATCTATTCTTGTAATTATTAGGTCGCAATTATTGTCCGATTCCGACGAAACTTGACACAAACAATTTTTGTACGTCGAGGACGGACGATATGTAATGTGAAACAAATCGGTTCTGATTTATACATAGTCCCCGTACAAATTTCGCTCTCTATTTGACATTGTCCAGTCTAAAAACTGCAAATTTTAACAGATTTTCTTCAAATTTGGCAGGACATCTTGTATTTACACTAGAAACATCTGCAGTAAAAGTGGAAGAAATCGGTTCAGATTTATATATAGGTCCCATACAAATGTCGTTCACGATTTTCACCGAATTGAATTGTAGTGGAGTAGAATGTGCAGCCCCGAGCGACTTTAGCCTTTCTTACTTGTTTCTCTTTGATATTATAAAACTAATTTTCACTAATTTAACAATTTTATTTTATGAAATATGAAAGTTTATGAAAAATTTTATGAAACATCTAATTTTATTTATGATTTTTTCATACATATTAAGATAAAATTCACTAAATCTATGAAAAAACCTTTTATGAAATCGCTTCATAAATATTATTTTTGTAGGCACAATTTTTGTAGCTCAAGGACGAACGCTATTTTATTTCAAACAAATCGGTTCAGATTTATACATAGCTCTTATACAAATGTCTCTAACGATTCTATTTTTTCCGCTCTAGAAACCACTTTACTTATATTTCAACTATAAACATCTATAGTGTCAAAAAGGGTCAATTCGGTTTAGATTTATACACAGCATACATACAAAGGTCGCACCCAATTTCATTTGTTCTGCTCTAGATACCACGTAATATAACCGATGCTGATCAAATACCTCACAACACTTTGTATCCTAACTAGAAACATACATATATGGTGAAAATGGGTCAGGTAGATTCTGATTTACATATATATATATCCTATACAAATGTCACTCCCGATTTGGCATTTTCTTCTTTGAAATCAACATACTTTAACCGACTTTCTTCAAATAAAGAAAAAACCCTGCCGAAATAAGAAAACGTAATTTTGTTAATTTCTTTTATTTCGGTCTGCAATCAATATTTAATTTGAACTGGGAACTGAACTCTCCTGGCTCAAGAACATTTTGCATCGATATTTAATAGAATCAAACTTATATTTTCAAAATTATAATACAAATATTAAAGATGCTTCCGACGAATATTCGAAGTTCAATATTTTTATTTTTTTGTCTGTTTTGCATTTATAAAGGCTGATTTTTTAAGAGCTTGAACTTTTTTTTTTTAAAATACGCATAAAATTTGCAAAATCTCATCGGTTCTTTATTTGAAACGATAGATTGGTCCATGACATTTACTTTTTGAAGATAATTTCATTTAAATGTTGACCGCGGCTGCGTCTTAGGTGGTCCATTCGGAAAGTCCAATTTTGGGCAACTTTTTCGAGCATTTCGGCCGGAATAGCCCGAATTTCTTCGGAAATGTTGTCTTCCAAAGCTGGAATAGTTGCTGGCTTATTTCTGTAGACTTTAGACTTGACGTAGCCCCACAAAAAATAGTCTAAAGGCGTCAAATCGCATGATCTTGGTGGCCAACTTACCGGTCCATTTCTTGAGATGAATTGTTCTACGAAGTTTTCCCTCAAAATGGCCATAGAATCGCGAGCTGTGTTGCATGCAGCGCCATCTTGTTGAAACCACATCTCAACCAAGTTCAGTTCTTCCATTTTTGGCAACAAAAAGTTTGTTAGCATCGAACGATAGCGATCGCCATTCACCGTAACGTTGCGTCCAACAGCATCTTTGAAAAAATACGGTCCAATGATTCCACCAGCGTACAAACCACACCAAACAGTGCATTTTTCGGGATGCATGGGCAGTTCTTGAACGGCTTCTGGTTGCTCTTCACTCCAAATGCGGCAATTTTGTTTATTTACGTAGCCATTCAACCAGAAATGAACCTCATCGCTGAACAAAATTTGTCGATAAAAAATTTCGAACCGAACACTGATTTTGGTAATAAAATTCAATGATTTGCAAGCGTTGCTCGTTAGTAAGTCTATTCATGATGAAATGTCAAAGCATACTGAGCATCTTTCTCTTTGACACCATGTCTGAAATCCCACGTGATCTGTCAAATACTAATGCATGAAAATCCTAACCTCAAAAAAATCACTCTTTATATATATTTTATAGAATGTAAATTTATTTACATATGACATGGTGACCATTATTACTTGTCAGTCCATACTGGACTGACACATTTACCTAAAAAAGTAATTGGGAAAAAATATCCTGTTTAAGTTTCCATATACGTTCCTACGCAGCTCTGCGACTAAATGTTTGTAAACTAGTGTAATTTTATACAAATTTCAGATTATATGTCACTTCATAAATACTATTAACATTTATGAATCACGTTTTTCTCCTTTATAAAGCAGCTTCCGATATAATTTCGATCTGTGTATCCCTTTCTCGTGGTCCAATTTCCATCAAACTACATTTGGTCTAACTCGTTTAATTATGTATATATAGCAAACATTTCTAATATATCCATATTTTCCCAAAGGAAGTTTCATCATATTCAAAAGTCAAATCTGAATATATATTTTCCCGTGGTTCCTAAGAGGAACATAGGGCCGTAACAAAATCATTCCACTTTATTCTGTCTAAGGCTAGATTTTTTATTTCACTCCATGTAAATCCTTTCTCTATAACTTCTGCGTCAACCAGGCATCTCTACGTATTTGCGGGTCTTTCTCTTCTACGGCTTCCCTGTGGATTCCAATCGTAAGTAGTGCGTTCTATGTCGTCTTGTGATTTGCGGAGTGTGTGGCCAATCCACTTCCATTTGCGTCTAGACTTACAGGTTCTTGCATTGTCACTGCCCATAAGTTTTCATTGGAAATTTTGTTGGGCCAGTGAATTCGGATGATTCTTCTGAGGCAGCGATTTATGAAGGGTTGAAGCGTTTGCATTTCTTTCCTTGGAGCATTCCATGTTTCGCAGCCGTATAGCGCCACTGACTTGATGCTAGCATTCAACATTCTTTCATTCTAGCGGATACTAGTTCATAAACAGATATATTTTACCACCTGTGTAATCACTGTGCAAATAAAGTATTTTATTGCATTACTAAGAAAGTTCTTATAAATAAATCTATTTATACCGCCTCAGAATACATGTGCAATAGTGTAATTATTATTAATTACAAATGCATTTCATGAAGTTACAGCCGCATGATTCAGTTTAGTCAGATAAACAATGCACTCGGTGCATTTTATTATATTAACACAGAACTTAAGGAAAATTGTAGCCATAATTAAATAATTACATGTCGAATTGTGATTCATACTGTTGATAATAATTGTAATTGTGTGCATTTTTATGGTGCACTAAATGAAGGCATTGTTTAGGAAAGTCTAGGTTCAAAATCCACATTGCAATTGAACTAACGTTGAGGATGACTTGATGGGATATGAGTTTTTAACCTGGCAAACCAGAAACAGTTCGACAAAGTAAAAAAAAAGAAATTTTTTTTTTCAATTTTCAAATACGCAACAATATGTTAAAAACACATAAAAACAAAAATATAAAAATTTTAATTTTCTTTCAAATCGAAAAATAAGTAAAGTAGTCAACTTTGGGCTGATTTCTGAAATATATCCGATTTCCCGATACTTAATGTTAATATAAATAAATAAATAGTTGAAATTTGATAAAATCTGCCAAATTTAGAAAACATTCCATGTAAAATGTGGGTTATAGAGTGGTAATAATAAAAATGGGGCCCATTTGTGGGTGCTACAATAAAATGTGGGCCAATATATATCCCTTTCTAAGTAGGTATTCTTTATTGAAATATAACATGATCTGCAAAATTTTATCAAGATATAATGTAAGATGTGAGTTCTAGAGCGATAATAGAGTAGAATGGGGGCCCAATTTGTATGGGGGTTATACCAAAATATGGACCCATATATTTGACTTTCATAGTATGTATTCTTAGTTGAAATATAATACAAAATGCAAAATTTGATAAACTTCCCATGTAAATTGAGGGTTCTAGAGGGGTAATAATTAAAATCGGTGCTCACTTGTAAGGGCGCTACATTAAAAAGTGGGCCAATATAGATCACTTGCAAAGTAGGTATTCTTTATTGAAATATAACATGCAAATCTGCAAAATTTTATAAAGATCCAATGTAAGATGTGGGCTCTAGTGCGATAATAGTGTAAACTGGGGCCCATTTGTATGGGGGCTATACCAAAACATTGACCTATATCGCTAGGTGTTTCTAGTTCTAACGTAACATTGTGCATTTTAGAGCAGAAATTTTGTAAATCGGAGGTACGTTTGTATGGGGGCTATATCAAAACATAGACCCATGTGGTCCACTTTCCTGTTAGCTGTTACTGGTTCAAATATAACATGATCCTGAAAATGTTGTCATGATCCCATGTAAAATGTGTATTTTAGACCAGTAATAGTGTAAATTCCAAGGATATTTGTGTGGAGGCTATATCAAAATCTGAACCGATTTCCTCCAAATTCAATACCAATCGTCCTGTCCAATTGCGACCTGTAGAGTGCGAACTAGCTTAGATGGACAGCAGACGGACAGACAGACACCGTTAAATCGATTCAGCTGGTGATTCAGCTCTAAGCCGATCCGTATATTTAAAGGTGGGACTAGCTCGATTATTTCTTGGTGTTGCAAACATTTGGCGCGAAACTAACTTATAACACCATATTCCACGAAGTGGTGTAGGGTAGAAACATGGCCACCAATTTAGGAAAAAATCTCCAATTTTTTAACATATTTTCCCCATTTTGGGAAATTGGGTATTATTTCGTGTTTTGGAAACGAATAAAAAATATTCAAATCTAATAATTTTTTCATCGGTTTTATTCGTTTTCAAGTGGATTTTGGAATGTGTAAATGTGTCCGGCATTCAACTTTCACAGATAGTCCAAATATATGTGGGACTAGTAGTGCCCGCTACTTCGCACGCGGAAAAGTCAGTAATTTGTTATCAGTTTTATCCATCTCTAAAATAATGATTTCGAAACCATTTATTAGATAGCACACATACACCGCCAAAGGAATGTGTCGCATTGCACTATTTTAGCTGAACTTCCTTCGTATGTTTAATTTTTAACATTTTCTACCCGGTTTCGAACAAAAAATTATAACCGCAGAACCGTTTAGCCTTCAATCTAATGTTTCTATATGCAGCCGGCCATTTTTGCTCCTCTTTCCCAAAAATGTACACAGTTTGAAAAAATCACTATAGGTAACATGTGTTCTCGCTTCTCCCCTAAAAGCATGTATTTTGTTTGGTATCACGTTTTCGTTCCGCATCCTCCTTGAATTAAATGCTGTACACAATGTACGCAATTAAAATGCTGTACACCATTGTTATCTCTTTTTGTCCCGCGTACCCCTTAAAAGTACAAATTTCGAAAAATCCAATTTTACTGCAGAGGAATTCGATACAAAATTTCACGATTCTAGCTGTAATACTTTAGTTGATAACATTTGTATCCCTTTTTGTACCACTCACTCCTTGAAAGTACAAATTTCAAAAACTCAATTTATGTTGCCCGTCTACGTGGTTGTAGGAATTTACGCACAACATTTCACAACTATGCTTAAATTGGTTCCATTTTTATCCCTTTTTGTCCTGCGCACCCCTTAGAAGTAAAAATTTCGAAAAATCCATTATGTTGCAAGTCTACGTTGTCAGAGGAATTTACACACTAAATTTCAATACTAAAATTGGTACCATTTTTATCCCTTTTTGTGGCGCTCACCCTTAAAAATGCATTCCCTCAGGAAAGGCAGATCATCACCTGGCGCCACCAACTTGACCTGGAAGCCAATAATCTTGGAAAAACCTGGAATGAACTAAAGGCAATGTCTTCCCACAAACCGGCTTGGAATAATTCTGTTATGGCCCTATGCTCCTTATAGGAGTTAAAAGAAACTATATATATCTATATGTGTGATGTGAAGAATTTACATACTAAATTTACGATTCTAGCTGTAATACCTCAGTTGATACCATTTTTTTCCCTTTTGTCTTGCTCTCCTCTCCTCCGCTCACTCCTTAAATGTAAAAATTTCGAAAAATCCAATTTTACGGCGCCTCTTCAGGTTAGAGTAATTTACATATCAAAATTCACGATTCTTGTTGCAATACTTTAGCTGGTACCCTTTTTATCCCTTTTTGTCCCGCTCGCTCCTTAAAAGTACAAATTTCGAAAATTCAAAT
This sequence comes from Polietes domitor, assembly GCA_947397865.1. Lineage (NCBI taxonomy): Eukaryota > Metazoa > Arthropoda > Insecta > Diptera > Muscidae > Polietes > Polietes domitor. The sequence continues at coordinate 78,204,861 of OX377619.1, read as the reverse complement.
TTTATTGCGCTTCTACATGGCCAGAGGAATTTATATATAAAATTTTACGATTCTAGCAGTAATACTTTAGTTGGTACCATTTTTATCCCTTTTTGTTCCATTCACCCCTTAAAATACAAATTTCGAAAAATTCTATTTTACTGCGCTTCTACATGATCAGGGGAATTTATATACAAAATTGCACGATTCTAGCTGTAATACTTCAGTTGGTACCATTTATATCCCTTGTTGTACCGCTCACTCCTTAAATGTAAAAATTCCGAAAAATCCAATTTTACTGCGCTTTTACAGTTAGGGCAATTTATATATAAAATTTCACTATTCTAACTTTAATTTTTCAGTTGGTATCATTTTTATCCCTTTTTCATTCACCCGTTTAAAGTACAAATTTTGAAAAATCCATTTAAGTTGCAAGTGCACGTTGTCAGAGAAATGTAAGTAACGATTTTCACGAAAATAGCTGCATAACTTAAATTGGTACCATTTTTATCCCTGTTTGTCTCTTTCCTCCCTTTAAAGTGCAAATTTCGAAAAATCCTATGTTGTAGCTCGTCTACATTGTAAGTACTGCCGTTTAGTCAGGACGAAGGTTCTATGTTTATCCCTTTTTGTCCAAAATCACCCTCTAAAAGTACGAAAAATTAAAAAACGGAGTAATTATTATAGGCCCACTTTCAACCATGACTCAAAATTTACACAATAAATACATGTCTTCTTCGATAAAATCGAAGAGTACAAACAATTAAAAAAATAAAGTTTTAATTTAAAAAATTAAATTTTTTATACCAAAAACATTGTGAATATTTTTTCTGAAAAGTACTGCAAGAAAAACAAAAATATTAAAAAAATAATATCTCATTCGGACCATTATTGAAGAAGTTATGAGCAAAAGGCTGAACAAAGAACTTCTACTATAATATATAAAAAATGGCCGAAATCAAAAATATGTTTTTTCCAACTGTCCGATTTGTCGTGAAATGCCCCATATATAGATAGGGTTGTTTAGAAGACCATTTTTTGATATATCTCAATTCCTGAAACGGGGAAAATAAAGCCCAGAAATGCGTTTTTTTAGAAACACAGCCATTTGTTTGCAATTTTGTTTTTTTTTTTAATTCATACGTTTTTGTGAAATTATAGCACAAATTCGTGCGAAACAACGACATTTGCCAACGTGCGAGACATACGAAATGACAAATTTACTGTATTCTCAAACCTATGGCGGATAGTAAAGGGTGATTTTTTAAGAGCTTGATAACTTTTTTTTTTAAAAAAACGCATAAAATTTGCAAAATCTCATCGGTTCTTTATTTGAAACGTTAGATTGATCCATGACATTTACTTTTTGAAGATAATTTCATTTAAATGTTGACCGCGGCTGCGTCTTAGGTGGTCCATTCGGAAAGTCCAATTTTGGGCAACTTTTTCGAGCATTTCGGCCGGAATAGCCCGAATTTCTTCGGAAATGTTGTATTCCAAAGCTGGAATAGTTGCTGGCTTATTTCTGTAGACTTTAGACTTGACGTAGCCCCACAAAAAATAGTCTAAAGGCGTCAAATCGCATGATCTTGGTGGCCAACTTACCGGTCCATTTCTTGAGATGAATTGTTCTCCGAAGTTTTCCCTCAAAATGGCCATAGAATCGCGAGCTGTGTGGCATGTAGCGCCATCTTGTTGAAACCACATGTCAACCAAGTTCAGTTCTTCCATTTTTGGCAACAAAAAGTTTGTTAGCATCGAACGATAGCGATCGCCATTCACCGTAACGTTGCGTCCAACAGCATCTTTGAAAAAATACGGTCCAATGATTCCACCAGCGTACAAACCACACCAAACAGTGCATTTTTCGGGATGCATGGGCAGTTCTTGAACGGCTTCTGGTTGCTCTTCACTCCAAATGCGGCAATTTTGTTCATTTACGTAGCCATTCAACCAGAAATGAGCCTCATCGCTGAACAAAATTTGTCGATAAAAAATTTCGAACCGAACACTGATTTTGGTAATAAAATTCAATGATTTGCAAGCGTTGCTCGTTAGTAAGTCTATTCATGATGAAATGTCAAAGCATACTGAGCATCTTTCTCTTTGACACCATGTCTGAAATCCCACGTGATCTGTCAAATACTAATGCATGAAAATCCTAACCTCAAAAAAATCACTCTTTACAAATAATTGTTGTTAATTCCTAAGTCATCGCAATCAAAATGCGATCGCTGATATCACCAGTTGTGGTACTTTGATCTTTTCCGGAATTTCAGCAATTAATCTACATACGTGTCTACAAAAATCCATGTCATTCACATTTAATCGACGAAACAATTTTCGTATCGATGATTAATGCACAGAAACACACACTGATCACACTAAGTTCATGCGTTCGAATACATCAATAAATTTACATAATGATTGACATGCATACATGAACCAGGTACAGACAGCTATGATTTATTCTATCGAAATCGATAGAACCGTAAATCTTCCGGCTGGATGGTCTTCTAGGGATACCATCGGAGCCCATGACTCGCTTAAGTCCCAGACAGGAAACCAAAATCGCACTTTCCCATCTCCTGAGTATTTCCATTTGGCTGGAAGAGATCCAATACCGGACTGGAAAGGCATAGGAGAGTAGCGGCCTAATTACCTGTCGATATAATAATAGCCTAACTTCGTCACCCAGTCCTCCCCTACATCTGAGAATTCTGTGGTACAACATGTATGTCTTCTTCACTTTACTTAACATGAGGTCAATGTGTCGATAGAACCTAAAGTTGTCATTAAAAGTCAATCCTAGATATTTAATTTTCACCGAGTTGCGCACTCGTTCCCCTCCAATCCGTATTTCAGGTTCATATGACCAGCAATTTGGATAAAGTAGGGACCTTTTCCCCTTGAATATGATACTGTCGCATTTATTGTCGCATTTACGTTCAGTTTCAAAGTATTCCGAAAGTATTCCGACAACTCTGAGAGATATGTGTTCAATCTCAAGTTAAGGGTACGGGTCTTAGGCCCCGAAGCAGCGACTGGAGATTTAGAAATATTTATGTATTTAAATTGAAATTTAAGTCGAAATTAACATTTAAGCTGTGTTGTAATTGAATTACAAGAGTAAACGTGAACTGTAACATACTAATAATAATCAAATTTTTCAATAATTTAAAGTGAAGAAAAATATATAGGATTTGATACGGATACTTCATTCATTAAATCATTTTATGAATAGAATTCTAATGAAAATGCGACCGCTGATATCACCAGTTGTGGTACTTTGATCTTTTCCGGAATTTCAGCAATTAATCTACATACGTGTCTAAAAAAAATCCATGTCATTCACATTTAATCGGTGAAACAATTTTCGTATCGATGATTAATGCACAGAAACACACCGATCGCACTAAGTTCATGCGTTCGAATACATCGATAAATTTACATAATGATTGACATGCATACATGAACCAGGTACAAAAAGCGATGATTTTAAAATAGAAAAAACCTTTAAGTAAATTAATCGTTTAAACAACATTGTTGCATTTGCCTGCCCTAAATGCATACGGACCACATTAATGGACATTAGACAGGATTGGCGAAAAATGTTGGGATTATTAAAAAAAATATAGTATTATTGGACTATTTAGGTAATGTCCAAAAGCGAATTCCAATTAAAATTTCAAAATAGTGTATCAAGTTCAGCCAACACTTTCGTTAGCAGCTTTTTGACATGGGATTGTATTCGAAATGGTTTTAAATAAATGATTTGACAACAAAGACAATGCGATCCATTAATATGCTAGCTAACAGTCGGGTGGGGGCGTTCGCGTCTTCATTGATCACACAGAGGTACAATCCTGGACATTAAAAATTTTTTATTATAGACTCCCGAGAAAAATTGAATGAACAAAAAATATCTTACACAACAGAAACTAAATTCAATGGTCCAAGTTCTGATCATCTATCCAAGAAAAGCCCCACGATGATCAGATGTAAATTAATATAAAATTCAACAAAAGTAATCAGTCATTGTTTACCAAAATATAGGTAGGTTCTCCAGATGGTATTGGAGCCTACAGCCTCTAAACCCTAACCCTGCCATGATCTTATAGGCTTTATTTATTTATAAGATCCCAAATCTTACTCAGTTTACATTACCTTCCCTCTACATCACCACTGTAAGAAAATCCGAAGACTTAATCTTTCATTTTTAGATTCCAGATATTATGTAATAATTTATTCATGTTTTGTATCTTACTCCCAACCAAACAACACTAACATCTCTAATGAGATACAGACAAGTTCGTATGTTGAGTATGAAAAATTACAGACAAACTATGGGTTGCTTGATTGCTTGCTTTTATTGAATTTGATGTCCTTAATACAATATTTAAATGCGCTTAATAGCCAACATTAGTCATTCTGACATTATTACTAACTTACTTAAAGTATTTTTCTTGCTATATATTCTAACATTTATATGTTGTATGTTGTAGTTATACATACATGTCACTTATACTAAATCTATAATCTATCAAAAAATTTCCCCCAAAAAATATAAAACTTAAATTAACACTTAAAACTATCACTTATAACTACTATTTACAATATAGGGTGAACCATTATCTGTTCCAATTATTGGCATGTGCTCTATACAAGATCGTCCAAGTCAAAACTACCTAACCTTCGATGGTAGAATAGGAGCTTACCATCTCTATACAAAATACCCTCCCTCTCCAGAGTCAAAAGACCGACAGGTGGTCGGTAGTTATACTTAGCAGATTGGTATCTAGCTGAAGACTATCCCTAACCAGTCCGTTATCCAAGGAGGCAGACCTATCTAGGAACCGAAGTGTCCCATTCATGATCCGATCGAAACCGGCCGCGTTGTAAATGGTTCTACAAGAAGGCCTGATAGTTCCGTCCTCAGCAATCGTGGGTGGCAAACACAGGCAAGACGCCGTTTCCACCTCCTAAGTCTCTCCATCTGGGCGGATGAGATTCCAAACCAGACGGGGAAAGCATAGGACAAGATAGGCCTTATGATCTGCTTATAGATCAGCAGCCTAACTTCGGTACTAAGATTCCTCCTACGTCGTAAAGTCGCATGATAGAGGTAAAAAATTCGTTTAACGTTGGCCAATATGCGATCCATATGCCTATAGAACTCAAAATTTTTTTGGAAAATGACCCCAAGGTACTTAATTGTGTCCGAGGTCCTAATCGGGCTATTCCCTATCCGGATGTCGGGAATATAACTCCTGACATTTGGGTAAAGAAATCGCCGTTTCCCCTTAAAAATAATGCTGTCACATTTTGCTATGTTCAGCGTCAGTTTCATTCTGCCGAAATAAGTCGATAACTCTGAAAGATAGTCATTCAGGCTTGCGTTAGCGGTAGAAGCTACAGGCCCCGATGAGACAATAAGTATGTCGTCGGCATAAACTAATAGCAAGTCACCCTGGTGTGGTTGCGGAATAGCACATAAAAGTTATTGTAAATGACTGGTCCCATAATTGAGGCCTGTGACACCCCTTATATATTAAGTAATATGCAAAAATGTAAATATATATATACGATTGATAATAACAAGATAACACAAACATTCTATACAGAAGCGCCACTGATGAATTATCTTCACACAGGATATGAAATACATCTAAAAATTAAACTTTACCACATTTTCAAATGTTAAAGATCGGACGTTGTCCAAAATTCAAATGTTACACGGATTAAGCTGTAATCATTAAACTGCGTGTGTCCAAAAATTGCGTAGCGAAGCCTAATATAGGGATTTTTTTGGAATTCCTACTCACAAAGGATAAATGTGGAAGAGGGTTAAAAATGGTACTAACTAAAAGACTAGGAATGGTATCACGAAAGTCGGCTTGTCTACTCCCCAGATTAGGTAGACGTGTTAAATAAATGTATTTTTATTGAAATGTGTACTTTTAGGAGGGCACAGGGATAAAATTGGTACCAACCAAAGTGCTGCATAAAACTCTGGAATCGTGAAATTCGTTGGTCACTCTTCTAAATACGTAGTTGCGGAAAATAAATGGATTTTTTCAAATTTGTCCTTTTTAGTGGAAGCTGGACAAAAATGGTACCATAAAGAATGTTGCATGAACATCGTTGTGTCCACTGCTCAATTTATGTAGACGCGTAATACATGTGGATTTTTTTGAAAATTTTATAAAACTTTTCGAGGGAAAAAAGGTATAAAAATGGTGCCAACTAAAGTGTTGCATCTAAAATCAAGTCGTTGTATCCACTCCGTAGAAGGGGAAAATATGTGCATATTTCCAAATTTGTACTTTTAAGTAAAAGCGGGACAAAAGGGATAAAAATGATACCATCCAAAATGTTGCAGCTAGAATCATTAAAGTCTGTGTATCCACTCCTCTAACTACATAGACGCGGGAAATATATGGATTTTTTTGAAAACTGTTCTTTAAAGGGGAACAGGGACAAACAGGGATAAAAATGGTGGCTACCTGCAATTAGTATCATTAATGTCGGTGTCCACTCTCGACTGACGTGGAAAATATATGATTTTTTCGATTATTGTACTTTTAAGTGGGTTGATGGGCAAAAAGGGATAACAATTGTACCATCAAAAATTTTGCGTGAACCTCTTTGTGTCCACTCCGTTAACTACGTAGACGCGGAAAATATATGTATTTTTCAAAAAAATTCTAAAGGGGCAGAATCACAAAAAGGGTTAAAAATGGTACAAACCAAAGTGATGCATGAAACTCTGTGTATCCACTCCTCTGACTACGTAGGCAAGGGAAATAATTGGATTTTTCGAAATGTGTTCTTGTACGGGGTAGAAGGATAAAAAGGGATAAAAATGGTACCAACCAAAGTTTTTCAGCTAGAATCGCGAAATTCGGTGTCCTTACTCCTCTAACTACATATACGTGGGAAACATATGGATTTTTTAAAGTGGCAGAGGGACAAAACGGTATAAAAATTGTACTAACCAAAGTGTTGCAGGTAGAATCGTGAAATTCGATGTGTCCACCCCTCTAACTACATTGACGCTGCAAATATTTTGATTTTTCGAAAATTGTACATTTAAGGGGGTAGAAAGACAACGAAGGAAAAAACAAGTAAAAAGGCGTTAAATTCGGCCGGTCCGAATCTTATGTACGTACCCCCCACCACAGAGAGCATTCCACAGTATTACCGACAGATTAGAGGCATAGGAAAATTGTGATATTTTTCCCATATTCATACATTCTCTCAGGGTCGATTTGCTCCATTTGCAATTACTCGGTTCCAGTTAGAGATAAATATCTGTACCATTTTGGTACTAACATTGAAGATCGGCCATGTTTCGCATCCACCGTAGAATGCACACACTTAATTTCAAGGTACCAGTTTTATTCATAAAAGTTCGAATTTGCAAAAATCCTTTTATTCTGCGCGTCTACGCAGTCAGAAGAGTGTAAACCAATTTTATACCATTTTGTTCCTAAAGGTACGAATATCAAAATATAACCTTATTTTTCGTGTCTAGGCAGTCAGAGCAATGTACACACCGAATTTCACTATTCTAATTGCATCCGTTTGGTTGGTACCATTTTTATCCCCATTCGCCCCATTTTCCGGCTAAAAGTACAAATTCCGAAAAAAATCGTTTTTCACAGTCAGCTGAATGTATACACTGAATTTCATGATTTCAACTTCAGCGGTTTGGTTGGTACCATTTTTATCCCACTTTTCCAATTGTATCCCTTAAAAGTACCAATTTTGAAAAATCGCTCCACTTTACGTATCTACGCAATTAGAGGGATGTACACACCGAATTTCATGATTCTAGCTGCTGTCGTACCATTTTTACCCCCTTTTTGTCCCATTTCGCGCGCTAAAACTTTTATTTACTTTTTGGTGCTTTCACGCTACAAGAGCGACAAATTTCAATTGCATATAAGCAGAAATTTTCAAAAACAAAAAATAATCTAAATATTAGGGGTAATTTCAGTCCTTGTTAGGGAAAATTTTTTCCTCTGCGTCGATTTCGCCCACTTTCAATCCCAACCGATCTGCAACCATAAGATAGATTTAGGGAAAACTTGGACCTCCTATAGCTCATTTTGTTCGGCTGCTAGCGTGTTTTCAACAGACAGACGGACATGGCTAGATCGTCTTAGAATATTACCACGACCCAGAATATATATACTTTATGGAGTCTCCGATGAATATTTCACCCATCCTTAGGTGGTGGGTATAAAAATATATACATATATAAAGCTAGAATTCCGAAATTTGATATGTTTTATCCTCTGAATACATAATTTGGACAAAAAGGGATAGAAAATGGTAGCAACAACCGTTGCAGCGGGAATTGTAAAATTTGGAGAGCAAATTCCTCTGACTACGTAGATGATCAACATATATGCGTTTTTTCGATATGTGTACTTTTAAGTGGGAAATTGAGACGAAAAATGGTACCAAGCCATGTACCGGTTTGTAAAAGCAAACATTTTTCAATGGAGAGCGAAATATTAGAAATGCCATGTGAAAATAATTCTGTGGGCTTAGTAGCGGACATTGGCTAGGAATTTATAAATCTCAGATTATGGCAAAACGCTTACAATTAACTGAGCTTGATTAGCTATAGATCAGAACATGGGCTAATAGTAAATTAATCCTGTGGTTACCCTGAACGGTTGTAATATAGGGCCATATAGCAATCTCCATAGGTACACTGCTTACGGACCTTTCGAGCGTGAAACTATTTCAATGATTTGTGTTGTGTGAATCAATCGAAATATTTTTTATTAGCTAATAATTACACTGTCCGACAGTTCATATTACACTTGAACCAAATGATGTACATCTGAAATTATAGGTGAAATGGAGTTAAGTGGCGTTTTTAGTTTTTCATTTTCTCATCCTGTTGTCCCTTAAAAGGGCTACAAAGTTCCAAGGATAAAATTTTTCAAAAATTATTTTTAATACTCACGGGCACCCTATGACACCGGTATAAATACCATCAAATCAAAGAAAACTATATGTGCTAAAAATACATTAAATCTCAAGCTTCTATTTGTATTAGTTTAGTATCAACAACCATTAAAAATGTTGTCTCTTAGAAAGCAATACAGTTGAACTTCGATTAACCGTGACTCTATTAACCGTGATTATCTATTAACCGTGAAGCTGAGTGGTTGATTTGTTACCTCTATTAACAGTGATTTACCTCTATTATCCGTGATGCATATGTCCATATGACTACTTGTTTGTTTTTTTCGTATAATACACACACATCTCTCATATTAAAATTCGGTGATTCCCCTTTTTCATGAAAGTGTAATTTTCATATCTTTCAATTCAAGGTTCTTTCAATTAAAGAAAAAATGGAGCTGATTAATGAATACTCAAAACGTAAAGTACCTTTTAAAATGTTGTCTGAAAAATATGGAGTTGGCATTCAAACTGTATCCGATTTAATAAAAAACAAAGATCGGATTTTAAAATTTTGCTCCGATACTGATTCAATGCTTGGCCTTAAACACAGATATACTAAAAAAATCCGAAAATCCAAAAAGTTGATTTCGCAACATATGAATGGTTTCGGCAAGAAAGATTTAAGGGAACTCCAATTTCAGGTAAGTTAACTGAAATCGAGATATTGTATGAACTTAAACTGAAATTTGCTTCTGAACTTCAGGCGAAATGATTGTCGAAAAGGCAAAAATGTTCCATTTGAAGTTAAACATGAATTCAGAGTGCACTTATTCATTTGGTTGGTTGGATAAATTCAAAAAACGTCATTTAATCCGTCGAATCTACGGAGAAAAGGAGTGTGCTGATTATGAATCTGCTACGATGTTTGTGGACGACTTGGATGAAATCATTAAAAACGAACAACTTACAACTGAACAGCCAAAAGAAGATGAGCTTGATTCAAATTCCGAGGAATCAGATGGAGGAAATGCGGACGAAACGCGTACATTGGCTCAGGCAATAGAGGCTAGTAGTATTTTGTTAGGTTTTTTAGAAAACTTTAATTGTCCAAGTATTTCAGAATCAGATAAAATGCAAATATATCGCATACAAACTCATTTGTTGGAAGAACAATCAAAAGCTAAAAGCATAAGACAGACTTCCATAAAAGATTTTTTTAAATAAATGTATGTATTCCTAGAGATATGATAAGTTATTTATAGACGCAGATTTACATGTTTTTGTCAAAAATAAATAAAAATAATAAAATTTACACATGTAAAATTTTACTTCTTTTAACCGTGATTTTCGGTTATCCGTGATTAGCCCGGTCCCGAGCATCACGGTTAATCGAAGTTCAATTGTATATGAATAAACTAGAAAAACTAAGGGCTAACCTTGAAATAGATGTTAATGCTGAACTAATACAGATAGAATCATGATATTAGAAGTATTTTTAATCGATATTCTCCTCTATAATTTGACACTAATAACGTTGTCATAGTGTGCGAACAAGTATATAAAATAATTTTTTGAAAAAATGGTATCCATTGAACTTTTCTAGTCCTGCGAAAAAAAAAAACTAAAAGCGCCAAGTAACTCCATTTTGGCTATAGTTTCATACTTATAGCATCCGGTTCAAGTGTAACGACATTTTTTAAAAATAGTGTTATATTTGAAAATAAATGAATACCTAAATAGTTTGATTTGTTCTTTTTTATAATTTACACATCCCATGGAAATTTTTATTATTGTTTATGTTGGCATTTGGTTGATACAACAATTAACAGGTAAACAACAATCAAAACAAAATGTAAGTGTCAGTGCACTATGGTCCCAAATCCATATTTTTTGGCAGAAATTCAGAAAATTTAAATTAAAATAATTTTTAAATGAGTACATATTTTCTTAATGGCAACAGTCCAAGCTATCAAGAAAATGTATTGGAGAAAACTAGGTGGTAACACTGTAAGCCTGAGAGGCATTTAAAGTTTGCTGTTGAAACAAGTTGGATTAATTCGGGTCCAAAGCAGTTATACAAAATACTTAAAATTAAGACGTAAAAAGAAAATAATAAAGTGACTGTATTATTGGAATTGAAGGCAGTTGGAAATTTATATTTAAGATTTTGTGATTACTATAGTCTTGTCGGTTTTCTTAAGTGTAATTTGTAATTTTGTGATTCGTAATGAGCATAACCTATAAATGCCGTGGACCAAAAGTTATATGTATGACTCAAAGTGTAAATGTGAAAGTAGTCGTCTGAGTGTGTAGTTTATGGTGGAATTAATATCTCGTCAGCATTTTTCGGCAAACTCCAACAATTGTCACTTTATTTGAGCACAATTTCGATTCGCCATTGTGCACATATTTGATCATATCTCTGAATCAGATTTGTGTATGAGACCCATCAACATCTCATTTTAAAGGTATTGTAAGTACCTTTAAAATTGTATATAACGTCATTCACTTTTCTGTACACATGTAGACATTTTATATTATTTCCTGAAATAATTATATAAATTGCAGTGTCAAGTAGAATATTTATATGCTATATTTTGCATTAGTAATAATGTTCAGAAAACATTGTTCGTCAAAGCGAAATAAGTTTCATTCTTTTAAGCTTTCATAAAATTTTGTTTTCGGTCACCCTGCACTAATACAGGCTGATAATTATGCTGGTCATATATTCAGTTTATATGAGAGGTGATAGTAGTCGTGGTCCGATCGGTTCAATTTTATTTTTTAAGTATATTATGTTTAGCAAATGTGCAAAATTACAAGATTGTATCTTTATTTTTCGACTTTATGCCATAAAAAATGGATTTCGGACCAGTGTGCAGTGGAGAGTTTTTCATTTTTATTCTCATTCTAAATGGAAGGACAATTAGTCATGCGCTGACAGTTAGTTAGTTGGGAATAACAAACATCTGAATGCTTAGAATTGGCATGTCAATATACGAGTATTGTGAAATCATAAAACCGGCATTGTATTTATGTATCCGAACAATAGCATGCATTGACCTTGGCATTGACGGTCACGTGCCGCTAAAATGATTAATGCTGTCGTGGTGTTTTTTGTAACTTCATGTAAATATCTTCCGTTTATTGCAATAATACGTAATCAACTAAATATGCACTGTACACTAGGGTGTATCGACACATGACGACAAATCACTTCAAATCAATAGCAACAAAGTGTTTGAGGCACTTGTTGAAACTCACGTGATGGGGAGGAGACACATAAAGTATAATGTATAGTACACTAGTATTTTGTACCCCACATTGCACGGGTTAATTTTTCCTTATTCCCCTACTTCGTATGCTTTGGAAGATAAAATGAGTATTTTTTGATGGTTTTAAAATATTTTTGGTGTAGGAGGTACCACCCCCTTTGTCTTATCATGACCTAATATATCCAGGAACCATTCTCTGTCCAGAAGTTAGATACACTAAAATTTGCAGGCGAATCGGTCCACCGGTTTGGCGTCCTATACGCAACATATAGCACACACATTGATATTTATATATATATAGACTAGCTGAACCCCCGCCCGCTTCGCCAGGCAGAAAAACAGACAGGTAAAATTAAAATCAGGTTTCATTTTGTTTTTTCTTGTGATCGGTAATACCACTTACAATCAAGGATACTAAAAAAATGGATATGTTCCATGGAGAATATTGAAGAACAGAACTTTAGTTTAAGGCGAATAAAGGAAGAAACTCAAATTGATTTTAGGTTGAGTGTGATTCTCCTCCTTTCCATTACCAAGAACCAATAACTTACTTAATCGAATAGCTGGAATTCGAATGTACTGCAATCAAAACACATAGAAAATCAATCAAATTGTTCACTAATCAAACAACATAAAAAACTAAAAAATTAATTTAGTTTCCATTTTCATGACTGAAGTCGGATTTTCACGAATGAACATTTATTTTGTTATTTGTAAGCTTTCATTGTTATTGTGCTAAGAAAATCCAAAGAAAACGTGTAATTTTCAAAATTCAAATAAAAAATTTACCATCTTTCAAATCCCGCCCATTTGTGTATTGTACAACAATATAGGAATTTCGGTGTCGAATATACTCTAAAACAGGTTTTAATTTTGTATGGGAACGGTCACGGCCACTTTCCGTTCATCTTTGCATAACTATTTACAGTGGATCTACTCACACAAAAGAACTGACGATATTCGATCATAGGTTTTAACTTCGTATGTGAGGCACCACGCCCACTTTCCCAATACCGCCCATTTTTCACATCTACACAGTTTTATGATAGATGCACTCACACAAAAGCTCAGTATTGTAGCTGTTTTAGAACTGAATATATTCATAATAATAGGTTTTAACTTCGAATGGGAGGTACCACTTCCAGTTTTCCAATACCGCCCATTTTTGGCACATTGATGCTAGATGCACTTACTCAAAATTTCAGCACTGTAGTTGTCATAGAACTGACAATATTCAATAATAGGTTTTAACTTCGTATGTGAGGTACTACGGTTTTAACTTCGTATGTGAGGTACTACGCCCACTTTTCCATTACCGCCCATTTTTGGCACAACTACGCATATTGATGCTAGATGCACTTACACAAAATTTCAGCACTGTAAATGTCATAGAACGGAATATATTTGAAAATGGATTTTAACTTCTTTTGGCACAACTACGTTCGTTTATGCTAAATGCACTTACACAAAAGTTCAGTATTGTAGCTGTTTTAGAACTGAATATATTCGATAATAGGTTTTAACTTCAAATGGGCCACGTTCAGTTTTCCAATACCGCCCATTCCAATACCGCCAAATTTCAGCACTGTAGGTGTCATAGAACTGACAATATTCAATAATTGGTTCTAACTTCGTAAGGAAAGTGCCACGCCCACTTTTCCAATACCGCCCATTTTTGGCACAATTGTTCAGAATAACAATTAGCGAACTTGCACAAAAATTCAAGACTCTAGCTGCAAACAGTAATCCGAATATGCTAATTTATAAAAAACGAATGAATCCTCAATTTGTGTGGGCGGTGCCACGCCCACTGAAAATATCAACAAATTATATAGCCTAGTTTCACCACCAGTTCAGCATAAACATACTGTGAAATCGGTCCAGGCTGCTATAAAGAACAAACAAACACAGATTCGTTTTTATATATATAGAAGATATTAGGATTGTTTTTCTTAAAGACTGGATAACTAAGCTGCGATAATAAAAACATAAATAAAAAGTTAACATTTCAATCAAAATATTTTTTTAAATTATCGCCAACCGCAATATCAATGTATAAAATGTATCAAAATGATACAGCCATTTAGGCTGCAAATGGGGAAAACGAGCTTGAGGAAAATTGTGCACTTCTATGTAAAGTTGACAGCCTTTAATCTGCCGGTAGTAATGTGGACTGCACACCGTGGTGGAGGGTAAGCATATACGATTCGGCCCGGCCGAACTTTTTTACTTGTTTCGAATTTGATTGCTTAATTCTGAGAAATACTAAATATTTTTCATTTAAGCAAATAAATCTATTGTAATATAATGAAATGTAATTAATTACTTCACATGACGAATTACTATACTATTACTGAACAAGTATAAGTTCAGCCGGGCCAGAGGCTTTCGATTTTCGTAGAAATGCAGTAATATTACAGGAAAATATAATGTTTTTAATATACCCAAACCAAAAACAAATACAGATATTGAATAAATAATTTTATAAATAAATATAATATTTTTATTATTTCAAACCACGCTTTTAAGGCAAGGCTACCAATACGTTTACATATCGAAATAATACATCAAGTCAATTCAAACAGGTAAGAAAACGTCAGTCGGCTAAACCGACTTATATATGTATACCCTCACTCTCAGAGAACATATCTATGGAAATTATAATAACCTTGAAGGTTCGTGGCATTTGGTCCTAGCTTCCACAGTTAAAAAACAATTGCAAAAACATGATCAAATATCAAGCCATAGTGGATTCCGCCAGTATAGAATTTATGAAGGATTTAATTTTACCTAGGATATAGACAATTTTGCGGGAGGTACAAGAAGGGGCGTGGCTAAAGCGTAAATATTTTTTTGGTTTAAAGTGTTTATAAAAAACCCGTATGGAAGTTATATCGGTTTTATTTTAACCAAGGCTTATGTCACTTTGTGTGGGAGGTACCATAAGGTTTGCCAATATTGCCCATATTCCACATGAATGCAACATATAAAAAGCATTGCCAAATATCAAAGTTATAACAGCTTTAATTTTACGTATGTTATGGTGATTTGTGTGGGAGGTACAAGAAGGGGCGTTGTAATACCTGCCATATTTTGTACGCTTAAAGTGTTTATAGAAACTTTATCCGTGTGGAAGTTACATTGGTTTTAATTTAATGTAGGAATATGAATCACTTGTGTGTGAGGAACCAGAATGGGCGTGGCAATTTCGCCAAATATTACCATGTGCAAAGTTTGAATCGATTCCTTAACTCCTTTCGAGAGTTATCGTGTACACCAGCCAGACGGACGTGGCTCAAAAAGTCGTGAAACGGATTTGGTCCAAACATACTTGGGGTCTTCCGGTAGTCGAGTTGGTAGCGTGATCGTCTATCAGCGTGGGTTCAATTCCCACCAGAGGCTCTGGTCTGTCGCTGCAACAACTAACTACAATGGTCTTAGTCACCCCGGCTCAATCCCTGGACCAAAATTATAATATAAATTTACTTTGTATTGTAATTCATAATAAATAAATAAAAATAAATACTTGGGGTCTTACGACACTCCTTCTGTTCCAAATGCTATATACCCTCCTACTCTGTAGAGTGGGGGTATAAAAATATATATTCTTGTATTTACATTTGCAAAAAGCTTAAATACCATAAATAGTGGGTGGATAGTTGGTGCTACAGTTGGTTGTATTTCCATTCTATTTTAATTCAAAAAGTACAAATTTTGAAAATCCATTAAATCACGTACATAGTGAAAAATAACCTAAACCAATTTTTGTCGAAAAAGTAAAAAGTACGAATTTTGAAAAATCTTTTTATTTAACGTGTCTATGCAGTCAGAGGAATGTCTATACCGAATCCCATGATTCTGGCTGCGTCCATTTGGATGGTACCATTTTTATACCCTTTTACTATTTTAGTCCTTTAAGAGTACGACTCCGTTTCTAAAATCTCTTTATTTTGCGTGTCTACGCAATTTCATTTCATTTCATTTATTCAGTCTATGGAAATACAATATTCCTTACAGACTACAATATAATACTAAAAATAAATTAAATCTAATATGTTACAAAAAGAGGGATTTACACACAGAATTTCATCAATCTAGCTGCAGTCGTTTAGTTGGTACTATTTTTATCCCTCTATACCCATTTTGCACTTTTAAAATAAGAATCTGAAATAAACCTTTTATTTTTCGTGTCTAAGCAGTCAGAGGAATGTATACTCCGAATTTCATGACACACAAACACATTTTGAAAACTATATCCTACAATTTTTAGTCCTCTTAAATGCAAACTCGACCAGATTATGAAAAACTAAGTATATTTTTGGTTTCAGTTTTCTGAATTATATAATGTTCCATGTATGTGAAAATAAATTCGAATACAACTTGCAAGAGCAGCACTGTTAACAGAGCTCTGTTAGCAGATAACAGAGGAAACAAATTGCGATTGAGGGTAAGATGGAGGGGAGTTTATAGTATCCAAACGGAAAATATTGGGTGAATAAAATGTCTCTCATATTCATACAATCTTGAATTTTGTAGATGGATATTCGGTCCATATACATATAAGATATTAACCCTTCAGCAGTGTTCCTATGTATACTACACCTATATAAAAAGGGAATAGAGGGATAAACATGGTACCAACCAAACGGCTGTACCTAGAATAATGAAATTCGGTGTACACATTCATCTGAATGCATAGACAAGTAAAATACACTGATTTTTCAAAATTCGTACTTTTTGGGGTTAAAATGAAAAAGGGGGTAAAAATAGTACCACGCAAAATTAACTTATTTTTCGTACTTTTTGAAGTAAAAATAGAAAAAGGGGATAAAAATAGTACCAACCAAATGACCGGAGCTAGAGTCATGAAATTCGGAGTATACATTCCTCTGATTGCGTAGACACTTAAAATAAACAGATTTTTCGAAATTCGTACTTTTTGGGGTTAAAATGAAAAAAGGGGATTGAAATAGTACCAATCAAATGACCGCAGCTAGAGTCATGCAATTCGGAGTATACATTCCTCTGACTGCGTAGACGAATTTTTCGAAATTCGTACTTTTTGGGGTTAAAATGAAAAAATGGGATACAAATAGTACCAACCAAATGACCGCAGCTAGAATCATGTAATTCGGAGGGGATACAAATAGTACCAATCAAATGACCGCAGCTAGAATCATGTAATTCGGAGTATACATTGCTCTGACTGCATAGACACGCAAAATAAAAAGTTTTTTTTTCCAAATTCGTACTTTTACTATTACGGCAAAAATTTGTTGAATCATGAAGTTAGGTTATTTTGCACTATTTTCGTCTGATAATGGATTTTCAAAATTTGTGCTTTTGGAATTAAAATAGAATGGAAATACAACCAACTTTATTTATGATATTTACGCTTTTTGAAAATATAAATTTAAAAATATTTATTTTTGATTTGAAATAATTAAAATATTATATTTATTTATTAAATTAGTTTTTCAATATTTGTATTTGTTTTGGTTTGGCTATTTTAAAAAATTTATATTTTCCTGTAATATTACTGCACTTCTACGAAAACCGACAACCTCTATGGAATGCCATCCATGGTGGATGGTACATAAAGTTCGGTCCGGACAAACTTAACGCCTTTTTTACTTGTTTCACTTTAAATTGGTCGTAACTCGTGAAAAAAAGTTTCCATTTTTTTTCAAAAATACGCATACAATATTTTTGTGGGAAGAATACATACACAAACTTTCAAAACAATCACAGCTATCGAGGTCAAAAATCATACCGCTCGACATGGAATGACTCATATATTATTTTCAATTATTTCATATATTATATTGTAACTGATATAACACATAAAATATTAACTTGTGTAACACTTTTCTGTTGAATGAAACTTTATAGATTTCATATTTATTACATACTTTTAAATATACTTTTATTTTTGCAATATGCCACAATAGTAAGTTTTAGTTTAATTATTAATTTTAGTTTATTTTTTTTTTGAGGTTGGGGATAATAATCCTTAATTGAAGAAGCGACTGAAGTGTTTATTCGGACTAACATTTGCACGCGGCTACAATTGCAGCTCGAATCTGCACTCAATCTTATCAGAAACATGTTTTGTCGTCTAGCAAAACAATCAATAAGACAGACTTTCATTAAGTACTTGACTAATTTGCAAAAAAAAAAAAATTATTGGTTTAATGACATTACAAAAACAAGCTAGAGCCGACGACCGATGCCCTACTCTAAGCAGTTCCATGGTTTTGAATAGTTGATACAAAATCGTTTGAGTGACTTTATGGGGCTGTTCTTTGGTGCACAACATATTTGAAAAAAATAATCAATTGAATATGTTGGCAAGGGTTCAAAATGCAGGCAGCCTGATTTCAGAAGTGGTCAATGAATTGCTATGGTTCATCGGTGAATCACTTGGCTCTTACGGGACCATATATGACGTTGCTGGTTTGCTTTTTATATTTCCTTTTTTATTCCGATATTTCTCTTATCAAATTTAACATTTGCTGAACTTTAATTAATCATGTAGCGAAAGCAATTGTTGCAGTAAAACAAATTGCAATGACTGATAACATACAACTTGTCAGTCAACCGCAAAAGAACCATTTCGAAAAAACGCCAATGGGACAAAGGCCAGCTTATGCAATTTTTTACGGGGTTTCTTACTCATAGAAAAAATGTTGCCATTTGTACCACACTCAAATATTGATCGCCCTAATGTATATTGATCAGATTATACTGTTATTCGAATAAATATTAATATGTTCATATATTAATCATAATATATGAACTTTATTAACATAATAATATAACAGTAATATATGTACACATTAACATAATGTTATGTGAAATCCGCAGACTACTCCATAAATGTCATCAGCAGCACCTTGGAAAATAATTCCTGGTCTCTCTTTTAATTAAGAACCCAGGACAGGAACAATCGCCCCGCCTCTACTATAAAAATGGGCCATAACATCGATATTGTTGTACATTTTCTTTTGGCAAAGTTAATATTAGGGAGTCAAAAAAAAAACGATTTCAAGTTCAACCGAAGATTGAATTTTCTAATTTTCGGTTATTGTTTTTAACATTCCGTTTCTAACACCTTGAAATATCGACCTGAGACACTATAAAGTATATATATTCTTGATCCTCATAAAATTCTAGGACAATCTAGTCATGTCCATCCATTCGTCCGTCTGTTGAAAGCACGCTAGCATCTAATCTAAAGGATCTAGGACGGCCGAATTTTACACTTATAGTCGTAGATCGGTTGGGATAGAAAGTGAGTGAAATCGCCCCAAAGGGAAATAATTTTCCCTCACAATGATTGAAAATACCCATAATATTCCCTAATATTTTAGAGGATAACAAGTAAAAACGACGTTAAGTTGGGCCGGGCCGAATCTTATATACCCTCCACCACGGAGTGCATTCCATAGCATTACCGATAGATTAGAGGCTGTTGACTTTAGTAACATATAACTTTGGAGTAACATATTTTGATAATTGTGATATGCGCATTACTATATTTGTATACTAATTCAAACTAACTTATGCGCACTGTTTAAAATAAATTTCATTGCTTCATTATTATAATATTAGTCTACTAATATATATATATATATATATATATATATATATATATATATATATATATATATATATATATATATATATATATATATATACATGAGGGAGCCATCTTCAAAAATGTACTCTAAATATTAGGTGTACTGTCAGTCAGTCGTCATTAGAGACAAAAATTTTCCTCAGGGCACATTTCTCCCATTTGCAATTTATTGATTCAGCTTAGAGATATGATATGATTCGCGTCCATATTGGAATGAACGCATTTAATTTCATGATTCTAGGTACATACGTTTGGTACCTATTTATCATTTTCTAAAATATTGACCCTACAAGTACGATTTTGGAGAAATACTCATATTGTACGTGTCTAACAAAATAGAGTGTAAACACTGAATTTCATGAATCTTGATACAGCCGTTTGCATGGTATCAATTTCATCCCGTTTTGATCCTAAAGTTACGAATGTCGAAGATATCTTTATTTTTCGTGTCTACGCACTCACAGCAATGTACACACCGATTTTCACTATTCTTACTACACAGGTTAATAATATAGAATAATATTTGTTTCGGGCTATATCCAAACATGGAATGAAGTGACTAACTTAAGTGAAGTGACTAACAATAAGTTCTTCCAGTTGAAGTATAACGTGTTATGCTCAATTTGAAGAAATTCTTTGAAAATACGCGGTTTCTGGGGGAACGAAATTTGTATGAGAGCTATATGTAAATCTGAACCGATATGACCCATTGTTAAAATATGTAGTTTCTAGAGAAGAAAATGTCAAATCGGGAGCAAAATTTGAATGGGAGCTATATATAAATCTGAACCGATCTGACTTATTTTCACCATAGGTGTTCCTAGTTTATATATAAGATGTTTTGCCAATTTTAAAGGAAATATGTTAAAATATGTGGATTTTAGAGCGGAAAAAATTCAAATTGGGGGCGAAATTTGTATGGGAGCTATATATAAATCTGAACCGATCTAACACATTTTTACCACAGATGTTTCTAGTTTAAATATAAGATTTGTTGCGAATTTAGAAGAAAATCTGTTAAAATAAGTGGATTCTAGAGCGGAAAATTGAAGAATTTACTTAGTTTTAGGAAAATTTTACTTAAATTTAGTAAAGATTTACTTGGTTTGAGGAAAAATTTACTTAGATTCAGGAAAATTTAAGCAAATAATAATGCACTTGGTTTGAAGAAAAACTTAATGGAATTTTCCTAAGTTTAAGTAAATATTTACTTGGTTTGAGGAAACTTGGTCGAGAGTCGAGTTCAAAGCATGTACTACTTTCGAGGAAAAGTTTGGACTTGATATGAGGAAATATTGCTTTAGCGCTGTACGAAGTTCATGTGTCTTAAATTTTAGTTCATTTTAAGTCATTATAGGGTTCACTTTTTTCTGAGTGCAAAACAAAAGTTATTGAATTTCGGCCGATGGAATTGGATTCTGAACAAACTGGCGAACTTTTAATTTTCGTTTTAAATCGAAAAATAAGAAAAGTAGCCACGTTTGGGCTAATTTCTAAAATATATCTGCACGATTTTCAATGTTAATATCTGAAAATAATCACTGGATCCTTGTCTATTTTCAATTTTTTAATAATGTTTACCAAAATAAAAGTTATTAAATTTTGGATGATGGAATTTTATTCTGAACAAACTGGCGTAACTATGAATATTAGCATGGGTCACGAATATAAATTGCAGCGCATTGGGTCAAGCCATCTGTGAGCTAAACGCCCTTGAAAACACCTCTAAAAATCATGTTTTTCCTGTGTACAAGTGTACCTACACCACTTCGTGGAGTAGGGTATTATAATTTAGTTTTCCAAATGTTTGTAACACCAATAAATAATCGAGCTAGACCCACCTTTAAGTATACCGAACAGCTTAGAATCACCAGCTGAGTCGATTTAACGATGTCTGTCTGTCCCTCCGTCCGTCCGTCTGCTGTCCATCTAAGCTTGTTCGCACTCTACAGGTCGCAATTGCTGTCCGATTATCATGAAATTTGAAAGAAGTTACTTTTTTGAACCAAGGACGAGCGGTATTGAAGTTTGAGGAAATCGGTTCAGATTTAGATATAGCCCCCATACAAATGTCGCTCCCGATTTCACTTTTTCCGCTTTAGAAACCACATATTGTACCCGATTTTCTTTAAAATTGGCACAACATCTAAAAATCGAACTAGAAACACCTGCGCTGAAAGTGCTTAAGATCGGTTCAGATTTAGATATAGCCCCCATACAAATGTCGCTCCCGATTTCACTTTTTCCGCTTTAGAAACCACATATTGTACCCGATTTTCTTTAAAATTGGCACAACATTTTATAATAGAAGTAGAAACACCTATGCTGAAAAGTGGTTAAGATCGGTTCAGATTCATCAATCAATATCGGTTCAGATTCAGATCAATATATCCTCATACAAATGTCCTTTCCGATTTAATATTTTTTGTCAAACACATACATTTACAGGATGCAAAAATCCATCCCGATTTCACTTTTTTACCGAATTGAATTGTAATGAGATAGAAAGTCCGTCCGACTCAGATTTAGA
Source organism: Polietes domitor (assembly GCA_947397865.1). NCBI lineage: Eukaryota > Metazoa > Arthropoda > Insecta > Diptera > Muscidae > Polietes > Polietes domitor. The sequence goes on along the minus strand of OX377619.1, from coordinate 78,182,504 downwards.
TATTGACCCAATAAAAATGTTGCTCCCGAAATCTTTAACCGATTTTAGCCAAACTTTACATTTTATATTTCACCAATAAACATACATGTTGAAAGCGGGTCTCATCGTTCCAGGTTTCAATGTCATTTCCCATTTAACATTTTTTGTCTAACACATACATTTACAGGATTCAAAAATACTTCCCGATTTCACTTTTTTACCGAATTGAATTGTAGTGAGATAGAAAGTGGGGTGTATCATATAGTCGGCTCGGTCCGATTTAAGCCTTTCCTTACTTGTTTAATAATAGCCAAACCAAAACGAATAAAAATATTAAAAAAAATATTTTATAAATAAATATAAAATTTTAATTATTGTGGAAATAATAACCTTGGCTGAACAACTGGGATCTTTGACGAAAAGTAGTCCTATAGCAGCACCAGCATTTTCACCACATCCTCAGCAATTTTCAGCAACGATGGCTTGAACGTCATCAATATCTAGCTCCTTTCATTTGGATGCTAGCGTACTTTCAACAGACGGAAAGACGGACGGACATGGCTAGATCGTCGTTTTATGATGATCAAGAATATATATACTTTATAGGGTCTCAGGTCGATATTTCTAGGTGTTACAAACGAAATGAAAAAATTAGTATACCCCCATCCTAGAGGTGGAGGGTATAAAAAAAAAAAAACAAAAATTATAGAAAAGTTCTCATCTTTGCACGATGTTCAATGTTAATACTTTAAATAATTATTTTTATTTTTAAAAATTCAAAGTTGTCTAACTTTTGTTGCCTGTTTTATATAAAATTCATGAAAAAGAATAAATCGTTCTTCCTCCTAAATTATCGACAACTAAGACAGTTACTGATAATTTTTATTTTTTTTATTTTTCCGTCTCTTTATATTGGCCCTAAGTTACTAAAAATAATCTATTTTAGCATTAGACGCATTTTGCCACGGATATCATACTCTTGCCAAAGACTGTCCTAAACTGAAATTACTATGTTACTGAACTAAAAAATATTTATTTCCTTTATCACAAATTTTGCATCCGTATTTTCTTTTCATTCTTTCTTTTATTTTTGTCATTTGTACATATATATGTGTATGTATGTATTCATACTTACGCTATGCGCTATTCCACAAAAACACGTTTTCTGCGTACATATGTAGCTACTAACGCTAGGATTCGAAGTCAGGCAAAACAAGTTCAAATTCAAATCGTACACAACGAGGGTTTGCCATTCAAGAGTACCGGGGACATTTCCTCCAAATATCCTGGAGGCAGCGAAAAGTGCAAACAAGTTGCACCAGCCAATTTCATCGAAATTGTCGAAAAATCCATGCGCTCACTTTCCCCCGGGAATTCGTAGTCATTCCTTCGCCTCGTTAACTTTACTATAGGTAAGCTATATGCGAATCATTCATTCCACAAATTTCCCCCAAAATGGTATATTTCGGTGAATTATGTCAAGGGAAAGGGATATACAACTCTGCCCGCTTCCAATACACCAATAAATAAATATATATATATATATATATATATATATATATATATATATATAATATATATATATACTGTTGGTATACACATTTGTGCATTACGTATAAATACACTCAGAAAAATAGCATTCGTAAATCTGTTCAACAATTTTACTCTAGTTCAGTAAAAATTTCCTAAATAGTTGGAAAATTAGTTGTATGAATAAAGTTTCGTTCTTTTAAAGACATAGTAAATAGTACATTTACTAGAAATAAAAATATTGCATTGAATCTAGTAAAAAATTCTTACAATTGAGAAACTTCTTACTTGAATGGAAGAATATTACCAAGGTTTTAAGTAAGAAAAAAATCAGATTTTTTTGTACGGAAAAAATTCCATTTAGGAAATTTTGACTTAAAAATGTGATTATTCCTAAAATTAAGTTAATACGTTCACTTAAATTTATGTCGAGTTCTTCATACATTTAAGTATTAATGAACTTATAAAAAAACACTTGAAATTGTTTAGAAAATTCTTATATGTTAATCTATGATATTCTCGTTCGTTTGCAAAGACTTATTTCTTAAATAGTTCAAGTATTAATCTAAACAACCACTGCGAATGTGCCTATCTTGCCTTCGCAGCAATCATGGAGTAATAGCTCAGCTCTTTATGGCAGAGGTTTGAACTTAATATGAGGAAATATTGCTTTAGCGCTATTCGAAGTTAAATTTTTCGAAATTTTAGTTCATTTTAACTCATTAAGATTCACTTTTTTCTGTGTATATAAAGCAACTGCTTATGGAATTTGCATCCGCACAGGTGATCAATGCAGAATCCATAATTATTATTGAGAAGTTTACACTGTCGAGCAAGCTCACGTTTGACATCGTTAATCTGGCTAAAATAAGAACTGGAAGGAAGCGTTGTTCCAGGAAATGAAATTACAAGAGTGTTTATAGATTTGGCGTCATTATTTAGGTACATTGTTGCCAACATTTTTTTGAAAAACGTTTTGAAAAAATTTTCAATTTCTGTTCCAAATTCACAAGAACGCGTTTAATTCGGGTTTTTTAAAAAAATATGGTTTCGAAAAGGAAACATAGTTCGATATGGCTACAGTTGGAGGAAGATGGAGCACAAAGAGCAAAATGTAAATATTGCCAGTCATTCCTAAGTATCGACTGAGAAAAATGACATACGAACGAAATTGAACTAGTGAATTGTAAGAGCGAACTAGTTCGTTCAATTGATTTGAACGAGAAAAAGCGATCACCTCGAAAATTCCCAACTCTACTTAGAAAAACTAATTGGTAGTATTATTAGACGTTTTTATTGATTTTTGTGATTTTTCAAGGTGACAGCTAAAAACTCATATATCTTGGAAACATTTTGTATAAATATTTTTTTTTTGTATTAAATATAGGGTCCGCCATCTAACTTTTTTTTCAACTATTCAACCGTTGGACTATTATTTGTGGGGTGCCCTCAGCAGCCATTTGAATGAAAATATTTTCCATTATTAACCGGAAGGATTGTACTTTCAAATAAAAAAAAAGAAATTTGAGAAAATATTCATTAGTTTTTTCTATATAGCATTTTCAAAAAAAAAAGTTATTTGTTGAAATATGTGGCTTCTATAGTGGAAAAAGTAAATCATTGGAGACATTGCCCCATCCGCTACCTTTCGAATGATGCCTCAATGATGAATATCGGACGAAAAATGACGTCGCTGACTCCATGTTTTAAAATGATTTAATACAGGAATCCATCCAGACTCTAAGTCAAGAATCAAAATTTATATTTAAATCGCTTTCAAGGGTCTATTATTTCAGAAACAAAAATTGACAAAAATTCAGCACAAACCAGTAAGGAAAGGCTAAAGTCGGGCGGGGCCGACTCTATGATACACTCCACTTTCAATCCGAATACAATTCAATTCGGTGAAAAAGTGAAAACGGGAAGGTTTTTGTATCCTGTAAATGTATGTGTTTGACAAAAAATGTTAAATCGGAAAGGAAATTTGTATGGGGGTATATTGAAATCTGGAACGAAATAGGTGAAATATAATATGTATAGTTTGGCCAAAATCGGTTAAACATTTGGGAGCAACATTTGTATTTGGGCTATATTTAAATCTGAACCGATCATACCCACTTTCACTATAGTTTTGTTTACTTAGGTTATAAGATGTTGTGCGAAATTTAAAGAAAATCGAGCACAATATGTGGCTTTTAAAGCGGCAAAAGTCAAATCGGGAGCGACATTTGTATGGGGCCTATATCTAAATCTGAACCGATCTAGCCCGCTTTAGCCACAGGTGTTTCTAGTTAGATTATAAGATGTTGTGCCAAATTTAAAGAAAATCGATTAGAATATGTGGCATTTAAAGCGGAAAAAGTCAAATCGGGAGCGACATTTATATGGGGGTTATATCTAAATCTGAACCGATCTTACCCAATTTCTGCATAGGTGTTTCTAGTTAGATTATAAGATGTTGTGACAAATTTAAAGAAAATCGATTAGAATATGTGGCATTTAAAGCGGAAAAAGTCAAATCGGGAGCGACATTTATATGGGGGCTATATCTAAATCTGAACCGATCTTACCCAATTTCTGCATAGGTGTTTCTAGTAAGATTATAAGATGTTGTACCAAATTTAAAGAAAATCGAGTACAATATGTGGTTTCTACAGAGGAAAATGTCAAATCGGGAACGACATTTGTATGGGGGCTATATCTAAATCTTAACCGATTTGACCTATTTTCACCATAGATGTTCTTAGTTTAAATATTAAATGTTTTGCCAAATCTGATGACAATCTGATACAATATGTGGTTTCTAGAGCGAAAAAAGTCAAATCGGGAGCGAAATTTGTATGGGAGCTATATATAAATCTGAACCAATCTGACCGATATTCACCATGGCTGTTTCTAGTGGAAATATAAGATGTTTTACCAAATCTGATACATTATGTGGTTTCTAGAGCGGAAAAAGTCAAATCGGGAGAGAAATTTGTATGGGAGCTACATATAAATCTGAACCGATCTAACACATTTTTACCACAGGTGTTTCTAGTTACAATATAAGATGTTTTGCCAATTTTAAAGAAAATCTGTTGTAATATGTGGTATCTAGAGTGAAAAGAGTCAAATCGGGAGTGAAATTCGTATGGGGGCTATATTTAAATCTGAACCGATTTTCTTCATATTAAATAGCGTTCGTCCTTATCCCGAAAAACATCGTTGTGCAAAGTTTCATTTGGATCTGTCTACAATTGCGACCTGTATCGTGATTACAAGAATAGATGGACGGACAGACAGACAGACAGACAGACAGACAGACAGACGGACATTGCTAAATCGACTCAGAAAGTGATTCTAAGACGATCGGTATAATTAACAATGGGTCTATCTCGTTTCCTTTTGGGTGTTACAAACAAATACACAAAGACATAATACTCTCGTGGAGTGTATAAAAATTTGATTTTTAGGAGTATTTTCAGGAGCGTTTAGCTCACAGACGGCTTGATCTACGGATGAAATATTCAGCAAATCATCATTAAACAATCCAAACTTTATTTTCGTGGGGTGACTGGAAATTGTTTTTCCATTTGTATGGACCACGACCCAGCCTAATTTGTATATTTATAATTTTTGTAAAAAAATATTTTATGTTTACCGGCACATTTATGTCAATTAATTACTTATTACTTTGTTAAAATATTTAAATAATTTTATAAAAAACTATTTCCATTGCGGTATTACGCATTGTAATCGTTTAAAGTTTCAAAGTTTCACACTCACCCTTCTTTCAACAACTTCGGAACATATAAATCTATAGCCGTACAAAAAGTAAGTACCACCCTTATGTACGAGTACACACATCTATTCGTACATACGCGTATTTGTCGATGCTATTTGCAGATCTGATCAGATCACCGCGCTTTCAATGTCAAGAACAATTTGTTTGTCGCGTTTCTTTTGTTTATTTACATATATTTTTTTATTTTTTTAATATTTACATTGTTTTTTCAATGAACGTGAATTGTATTTTTCGTAAACTTGTTTTGAAAAACTGCATTTGCAGCATGTGTTAGTTGGCGTTTCGTTGACGTTTATTTGTCAGTGTTTTTGCAACACCATTTGATCGATTGATTGATTGGATATCAATGCTAGGATTTCATTTGTTTTACTTCTTCTCAATTAATTAGAACACTTGGGATTTGATATTAAACACAAGTTTCACTTAAAGTTTTTAAATTTTGAGTCATCGACAGCTTGTCGTCGTCGTTGCTAGCGTTGCGGCGACCAGCGTTTCTATCTTCTTTGTTATACCCTACACCACTTCGTGGTCTAGGGTATTATAAGTTAGTTTCGCGCCAAATGTTTGTAACACCAAGAAATAATCGAGCTAGACCCACCTTTAAGTATACCGATCGGCTTAGAATCACCAGCTGAGTCGATTTAACGATGTCTGTCTGTCCGTCCGTCCGTCCGTCCGTCCGTCCGTCCGTCCGTCCGTCCGTCTGCTGTCCATCTAAGCTTGTTCGCACTCTACAGGTCGCAATTGTTGTCCGATTGTCATGAAACTTTACAGAAGTTATTTTTTCTGGCCAAGGACCATCGGTATTGAATTTGGAGGAAATCGGTTCAGATTTAGATATAGCCCCCATACAAATGTCGGTCCCGATTTGACATTTTCCGCTTCAGAAACGACATATTGTACCCGATTTTCTTTAAATTTGGCAGAACATCTTATAATCCAACTAGAAACACCTATGCCGAAATCGGCTAAGATCGGTTCAGATTTAGATATAGCCTCCATACAAATGTCGCTCCCGATTTGATATTTTCTGCTCTAGAAACGACATATTGTACCCGATTTTCTTTAAATTTGGCAGAACATCTTATAATCCAACTAGAAACACCTATGCAAAAATTGGGTAAGATCGGTTCAGATTTAGATATAGCCCCCATACAAATGTCGCTCCCGATTTGATATTTTCTGCTCTAGAAACGACATATTGTACCCGATTTTCTTTAAATTTGGCAGAACATCTTATAATCCAACTAGAAACACGTATGCAAAAAATGGGTAAGATCGGTTCAGATTTATATATAGCCCCCATACAAATGTCGCTCCCGATTTGACATTTTCCGCTCTAGAAACGACATATTATACCCGATTTTCTTTAAATTTTGCAGAACATCTTATAATCGAACTAGAAACACGTATGCAAAAATTGGGTAAGATCGGTTCAGATTTAGATATAGCCCCCATACAAATGTCGCTCCCGATTTGACATTTTCCGCTTCAGAAACCACATATTGTACCCGATTTTCTTTAAATTTGGTACAACATCTTATAATCCTACTAGAAACACCTATGCAAAAATTGGGTAAGATCGGTTCAGATTTAGATATAGTCCCCATACAAATGCCACTCCCGATTTGACTTTTTCCGCTCTAAAATCCAAATATTGTACCCGTTTTTCTTTAAAATTGGCACAACATCTTATAATCTAAGTTAAAACACCTATAGTGAAAGTGGGTAAGATCGGTTCAGATTTAGATACAGCCCCCATACAAATGTCGCTCCCGATTTGACATTTTCCGCTCTAGAAACCACATCTTGCATCCGATTTTCTTTAAATTTGGCACAACATCTTATAATCCAACTTATAACACCTATGCAAAAATTGGGTAAGATCGGTTCAGATTTTGATATAGCCCTAATACAAATGTTGCTCCCGAATGTTTAACCGATTTTGGCCAAACTTTACATATTACATTTCACCAATAAACATACATGGTGAAAGCGGGTCACATCGTTCCTGGTTTCGATATACCCCCATACAAATGTCCTTTCCGATTTAACATTTTTTGTCAAACCAATACATTTACAGGATTCAAAAATCCTTCCCGATTTCACTTTTTGAATGAATTGAATTGTAGTGAGATATATAGTCGGCTCCATCCGTCTTTAGCCTTTCCATACTGTTGGGGAGATGCCCATATGTCCATACTTTGGTATAACATAAATGGGGCCCATTCTGCTCTATTACAGCTCTAGAAACTACATCTTACCTCGGATCTTCATCAAATTTTGCAGATCATTCTATGTTTCAACTAGGAATACCTACCGTGAATGAGAAATATATTGGCGCATGTTTTGGCACAGGCCTCAAGTGTTGTTATAGGCCCCCTTCAAATGTCCGTCCGATTCATCCAATTACCTCTGTATAATCTGTATTTGTCTTTGGATCTTGATCAATTTTTCCAGATCATGTTATATTTACTTTACTCGGAATATCTGCTGGAAAATTGGATCAATTACTTTTTTATTTACCATATTCATTAAATTTGACTAAAGATGAATTTATAGCATATAAATTATATGAATATAATTTATATAATTTGTATGAACTACATAAAATTGATCCAATGAAATACCTAGGTTTAGTAATCAAAGCGAGGTAAATACGCAGGGAGTGGTGTAGGGTATTATATAGTCGGCCCCGCCCGACTTTAGCCTTTCCTTACTTGTTTTAGTTTCATTTGGAACGCGCACTCTAACCCGGAGTACTTTCATTATCGAGTGATAGCACTGAATTGAATTGAAATGAACTGATCGACAGTGGCCGCTCGTACTATAATTCTGTGAAATGGCGCACAGTGACACATGAGGAGATAAGGCGGCCACAACAAATAGACAAGTTTGAATTGAGAAATATATATTTTTACAGCTGATTTCCTTTCTCAGCTTCGTGTAAAATCATTTGACTTTTTCAGAAGCCGCCTTGACACTTCATTGATGAAAGAAAGCCCTGCTGAGCTTCCTAAAAAATGCAGTAGCTGTTCGATATACGCGGTTTCTGGAGGAACGAAATTTGTATGAGAGCTATATGTAAATCTGAACCGATATGACCCATTTTCACCATAGGTGGATAATATGTGGATTCTGGAGTGGAAAAATTCAAATTGGGAGTGAAATTTTTATGGGGGCTATATATAAATCACAACCGATTTTCTTCAAATTAAATAGCGTTCGTCCTTGTCCCGAAAAACTTCGTTGTACAAAGTTTCGTTTGGTTCCGGCTACAATTGCGACCTGTATCGTGATTACAAGAATAGATGGACAGACGGACGGACGGATATTACTAAATCGACTCAGAAAGTGATTTGAAACCGATGGGTGTTGCAGTCGAACTTCCATATAGCGAATCTCAAGGGGACCAAAAAAATTCGTTATATAAAAAATTCGTAATATAGAATTATTTTAAAAAATTTTTATTTTTATGTATATTGATTTTCAAAAGAAAATACCTAAAAAACACCACCAAAATCAGTTAAGAAATACCATCGGACTTAATCTTGTGTAACTCGAGAAAAAGCACTGAGAGCGGTGGCACATCTATACGGTTTAGTTGTCTATGATGTGAATCTCACACACAAAAACAAATAAAAAATGAAAATATGTGTGTGTATGGTGAGAGTGAAAAATGGTGAGAGTGAAAACTCGTTATACGGAGATCAAAAACGCATGAGCATTCGAGTTACGGGCGTAGAAAAAATTCGTAGTAAAGAAATATTCGCTATAAGGAAACTCGTTATAAGGAGATCAAAACATACTGAAAATTTAACGAAATTGCAGTGTTCTGGAAATAAATTCGTTATATAGAGAACTTCGTTGTACGGAAGTTCGTAATAGAGAAATTCGACTGTACAAACAAATGCACAAAGACATAATAATCTCGTGGAGTGTAAAATTAAAAAAAATATGTTTTCGAAAAACTATTTTTTGTTGTTACGAAAAAATCTTAAGAAATAGAAATTAAGTAAGGAGAGGCATAAGCAGGGCGGGGCCGACTAAATGATACCCTCCATTTTCTGTCCGAATACAATTCAATTCGGTAAAAAAGTGAAAACGGCAAGGATTTTTGTATGTTTGCTAATCATAGGCTAATATGACCTGGTCCAATTTGTCAAATCGAGAAGAATATTTGTATCGGGGCTATATCCGAACATGGAATGAAGTCACACACTTTCACAATAGGTTCTTCCAGTTCAATATTTGAAGAAAATCTGTTAAAAAATGTGTGGGAGCCATATAAAGGGTGATTTTTTAAGAGCTTGATAACTTTTTTTTTAAAAAAAACGCATAAAATTTGCAAAATCTCATCGGTTCTTTATTTGAAACGTTAGATTGGTCCATGACATTTACTTTTTGAAGATAATTTCATTTAAATGTTGACCGCGGCTGCGTCTTAGGTGGTCCATCCGCTTAGTCCAATTTTGGCATTTCCACGTTTTTGAGTAACAGAGACCCAATTGGTGCGAACGGCGACGAATCGAAAATTGGTGGTCATCATTAACACTGGACGATACAGCTGCGATATTTTCTTCAGTTCGCACTCTACGTAAGCGTGTTGGTGGTTTAATGTCCAACAATGTAAATTTGGTGCGAAATTTAGTCACAATAGCCCGAATAGCCGCTTCAGTGGGTCGATTAAACTGACCATAAAATGGAAGCGCGCAATGAACTTTCTTAACAGAGCACGCATTTTGATAATAAAAATCAATAATTTGCAAGCGTTGTTCGTTTGTAAGACGATTCATGATGAAATGTCAAAGCATACTGAGCATCTTTCTCTTTGACACCATGTCTGAAATCCCACGTGATCTGTCAAATACTAATGCATGAAAATCCTAACCTCAAAAAAATCACTCTTTATAAGTCTGAACCAATCTGTCCCATTTTCGCCGTGGTTGTTTCTTGTAGAAATATAATATATTTTGCAAGATTTGAAGCAGATCTGTTAAAATATGTGGTTTCCAGAACAGAAAAAGTCAAATCAGTAGAGAAATTTGAAAGGGAGCGGTTTTTATATAAATCAGAAAGAGTCTGACCCATTTTCACCATAGGTGTTCATAGTTTAAATATGAGATGTTTTGCCCCATTTGAAGACAATCTATCTAAATATGTTGTTTCTAGAGCAGAAATACTCAAATTAGGAGCGAGCCATATATAGATCTGAACCAATCTAACACATTTTCACCACAGGTTCTAAATCTGAACCCAAAATATTGTTAATCTTTCTTTGATATTATGAAAATAAGTTTTACTAATAAAGGGTGGTTAAATTTTAAGAGTCGATGTTGATTTTGAATAAATAAAAAAATTATTTAGGTAATTATTGTCATTTCTTTTTATTATGATAATATTGGTGTGGTTCAATTATGTATAGAACAAAATATCGGCCAAATGGCCGACGCAACATCGGCGGCACACTTCCATCCGGTAGTCCAAATTGTCGATGATGCTGAGGCATAATTGAGGTTATATGCCGTTAATGTGCCGAATTATCTCACCCTTTAGCTCTTGAATTGTTTCTGGCTTATCGACGTACACCTTTTAATTCAAATAACCCAAAACAAAGAAGTACAATGGTGTCAAATCACATGATCTTGGCGGCCAATTGACATCGCCACCACGTGAGATAACACGGCGATTGAATTTGTGGCGCAAAAGAACCATTGTTTCGTTAGCTGTGTGGCAAGTGGCACCGTCCTGTTGAAACCACATATCGTCCACATCCATATCTTCAAAAAAGTTCGTTATCATCTCACGATAGCGAAGACCATTCACTGTAACTGCCTGACCGGCCTGATTTTGGAAAAAATACGGCCTGATGATGCCGCCAGCCCATAAACCGCACCAAACAGTCACTCTTTGTGGGTGCATTGGTTTTTCGACAACCACTCTTGGATTATCATTCGCCCAAATGCGGCAATTCTGCTTATTGACGAATCCACTGAGGTGAAAATGTGCCTCATCACTGAAGATGATTCTTTTCGAAGTGCACGATATGCATTTTGATTTGAACTCCAATTTTCATAATAACTTTAACACGTTGCTCGATTGTATATCTTTTCATGGTTCAAATTGAGTTAGTCTGAAGTTGAGAAATGTCAAATGAAATGCAGAAAAAAACTTGACGTTTAGGTGTGGTGCACATTCAACATCGGCCCTTACAATTCATCCAACCTCTATAACAATTTTGTTATATGAAAAATGAATTGTTTATTTAAAAAAATGTGTGAAACATTTGATTATATTTGATAATATTTATTTATGAATTTTTCATAAATATTAAGAAAAAAATCACTAAATTAATGAAAAACCTTTTGTGAAATCGCTTCATAAATGTTATGACTGAAAATTCTATCAGTGTGGGGCCATTTGTAGGCGTGTTTTTGGCAAAAACATGGTATTCATAGTTGGTAGCCCTAGTTGAAATATGCCATGATCCTTAAAATTTGATGAAGTTGTGATGTAAAAAAGGGTTATAGTAAAAATGAGAGGCCATTTTGTAAGGTGGGCTACACTATGAAGTGGACCCTACTTTCACAAAAGGTATCAAACATAATATGATCTGCAAAATTTTATCAAGATCCGATGTCACAGATGGGAAATAGTGGGATCTTCACCAATGAATTTAACATGCAGTTGTCATAGGAGGGAACTTCTTTATTTGGAAAGACTTAGAAGTTACTTTTTAGTAGTGGCAATGAATTTTTGTATGTTTCCTAATCATAGGCTAATATGTCCTCGTTCAATTTGCCAAATCGAAAAGAATATTTGTATCACGGCTATATACAAACATGGAATGAAGTGACCCATTTCACAATAGGTTCTTCCAGTTCTCAATTTTAAGTAATTCGATGAAAATACGTGGTTTCTGCGGAAAAATCAAGTCGGGAGCGAAATTTGTATAGGAGCTATATATAAATCTGAATCGATCTGACTCATTTTCATCCTGGGTGTTTCTCATGCAAATATAAGATATTTTGGCAAATTTGAAGAAAATCTGTTATAATATGTGGTTTCTGGAGCGGAAAACTCAAATCGGGAGTGCAATTCGTATGTGGGCTATATCTAAATCTGAACCGATCTGGCTCATTTGGTCTGTTTCATGGGTGTTTCTAGTTTAAATAGAAGATGTTTTGCCAATTTTGAAGAAGATCTGTTAAAATATGTGGTTTCTACAGCAGCAAAAGTCAAATCGGGAGTGAAATTCGTATGGGGCTATATCTAAATCTGAACCGATCTGACCAATTTTCACCATAGGTGTTTCTAGTTCAAATGTAAGATGTTTTGCCAAGTTTGAGGAAAATCTGTTTTAATATGTGGTATCTAGCGTGAAAAGAGTCAAATCGGGAGTGAAATTCATATGGGGGCTATATTCAAATCTGAACCGATTTTCTTCAAATTAAATAGCGTTCGTCCTTATCCCGAAAAACTTTGTTGTGCAAAGTTTTATTTGGTTCTGGCTACAATTGCGACCTGTACTTTGATTACAAGAATAGATGGACAGACGGACATCGTTAAATCGATTCAAAAAGTGATTCTAAGTCGATCGGTATAATTAACAATGGGTCTATCTCGCTTCCTTTTGGGTGTTACAAACAAATGTACAAAGACATAATACTCTCGTGGAGTGTATAAAAATAAATAATCCACCATGGATTGCATTCCACAGAAGCTGTCAATTTTCGCAGAAGTGCAGTAATATTACAGGAAAATATATATTTTTTCATATGCCAAAACCAAAACAAAAATAATTTTATAAATAAATATAAATAATTTTTATTATTTCAAACCACGCTAGTAAGGCAAGGCTACCAATATGTTTACACTATATATATCGAAATAATACTTCAAGTTAATTAAAAAAATAAATATTCTTGTAAAAGGTGTTTTTTATTGGGGTATAGAACTTTAAGTTGGCATCACTTTTTTAACTGGCGGCCATTTTGTCAGCTGTCAAGTGATTAATATTTAGTTTGGTTTGCCATTTCATCATGAACAGGTTGACAAAAGAACAACGCTTGCAAATCGTGCAAATTTATTTCGAAAGTAATGGTTCAGTTCGCGAAGTTCACCGCAAGCTCCGTCCATTGTATGGTCGACATAATCGTCCATCAGAGCAATTAATTCGGTTAACCATGGATCGTTTTCGCACTACGTTTACTCTATGTGATAATACGCATCCGCAGAGACGTCGAACAGTGCGCACCGAAGAAACAATTGCCGCTGTAGAGCAAAGTGTTGAAGAGGACCCGAATGAATCGATTCGCCACCGTGCACAGCAATTGGAGCTTTGTCCATCAACTTTATGGAAGATTTTGCGCAAAGATCTTGGCTTGCGACCTTACAAGATCCAGCTTGTGCAAGAATTAAAGCCGCGAGACCATGCAATGCGTCGTGATTTTGGTGTATGGGCCGAAAATGAGATTCATCTCGATGCTGATTTTCATCACAAAATTTTGTTCAGTGATGAGGCTCATTTTTGGTTGAATGGCTACGTCAACAAGCAAAATTGCTGCATTTGGAGTGAAGAGAATCCACATGAGACCCTTGAGACGCTATTACATCCACAAAAACTGACTGTTTGGTGTGCTCTATGGGCTGGTGGAGTCATTGGGCCATACTTCTTCCGAAATAATGCTGGAGAGTCAGTTACCGTTAATGGAGACCGGTATAGAGCCATGATAACCGACAATTTTGTTCCCGAATTGGATGGCATGAATGTGGATGAGTTGTGGAAACATTCGATGAGCGCATAATTTCGCGGAATGGACCTGTCAATTGGCCACCAAGATCGTGTGATTTGACACCATTGGATTATTTTCTTTGGGGATATGTGAAGCCGCTCGTCTACGCCAACAAACCAGAAACGTTAGGAGACTTGGAAGCCAACATTCGTGGCGTTATTGCCAACATACGGCCCCATGTGCTCGAAAGAGTGGTTGAAAGTTGGACCTGTAGAATTGGCTATATTCGAGCCAGCCGCGGCGGCCACATGCCCGAAATCATATTTAAACATTAATGGCATAAAATTATCCTTCCAATAAAGCCAAATTGATGGACATTAAAACGATTTTCTTGTGTTTTATTTCAATTCGAAGTTCTATACCTCAATAAAAAACACCCTTTATTTATATTTTAAAAATGCTTAAATGCCATAAATATTGGTATATAGTGGTTGTATTTACATTCTGTTTTAATTCCAAAAGTACAAATTTTGAAAATCCATTATCTCACGTACATTTTGCAAAATAACCTAACTTCATGATTCAGCAAATTTTGGCCGTAAAAGTAATATGTACGAATTTGGAAAAATATTTTTATTTTGCGTGTCCATGCTGTTAGACGAATGTGTACACCGAATCCCATGATTCTAGCTGCGGCCATTTAGTTGGTACCATTTTTATCCCTTTTTTTCTTTTTTACCCGCTTAAGAGTAAGACTTTCTAAAATCTCTTTATTTTAGAGGGATGTACACACCGAATTTCATCATTCTAGATGTATTCGATTAGTTGGTACTATTTTTATCCCTCTGTACCCATTGTATCCCTTGAAAGTACGAATTTAGAAAAAACCTTTTATTTATCGTGTCTCCGCAGTCAGAAGAATGTATACTCCGAATTGCATGGCTCTAGCTACGGTCATTTGGATGGTACTATTTTTATCCCCTTTTTCCATTTTAACCCCAAAAAGGTAGTAATTTCGAAAAATCAGTTTATTTGACGTGTCTGCACAATCAGAGGAATGTATACACCGAATTTCATTATTCTATATGTAGACGTTTGGTTGGTACCATTTTTATCCCTCTATTCCCATTTTACCCCTTAAAAGTATGAATTTGGAAAAAATACTTTTATATTATGTATCTACTCAATTAGAGGAATGTACACACCGAATTTCGTGTTTCTAGCTGTTGTCGTTTAATAAGTACCAATTTTATCCCTTTTTGCCCCATACCACCCCCTACGAATATAAATTATTTTTCACAAATCAAAATCACACGTTTTTGTTATAGGGGGAATGCGCATAAAATATGCTTAAATACTCTAAAATAGTAGGGATTATTATGGGTATTTTTAGTCCTTGTGAGAGAAAATGTTTTCACTTTGGGCCGATTTCGCCCAGTTTCAATCCCAACCGATCTACGACGACAAGACGCATTTACGGAAAGTTTGGACGTCTTAGCTCCTTTCGTACGAACATGGCTAGATCGTCTTAAAATTTTATGACGATCAAGAATATATATACTTTATAGTGTCTCAGGTCGATATTTCAAGGTGTTACAAACGGAATGACAAAGTTAGTATACCCCCAGCCTGGAGGTAGAGGTTATAAAAAAGAAACATTTTTTTCAGATTATATTTCTATCTTTTATCAGAAAAAAGTTACGAAATTACTTTATGACAAAATTCGAACCACCCTAGTATCAACAATTTCAATTTTTTTAAATCGCAAACTGCAGAGATACAAGCCGACCGATTTTAAGCCGACAAGCCGCCGCCGCCGCATAGATCTGCACGAGCCGCGCCGCCGCCGATTTCGTCGGCTTAAATCGACTTCAACACGCCGCCGATTTCATCGACTCATATCGACTTCAACCACGCCGCCAAGATTTGACGGAGTTCTAACTCAGTCAAATCTTACTTGCAAAACAGACAACCCACTTAAAATTACAAAAGAAAATATAACTGTCGACTTAGACAACCTACTACTGTGAAATATATTGACCTTTCTTTGAATTTAGTATCTCACATATGATGACGTCTATAAAATGTTGAATGATTGTATTTTGATTTGAAAGTCGCATTTATATAAGTCAATTCCAGTACGCGTGGCCATGTGTTCCTATAAATAACAATAAGGCTGTTTTTCTTTAAGACTGGATAACTAAGCTGTGATAAGAAAATAACAAATAAAAAGTTAAAATTTAACTCAAAATAAAAATTTCTTTTTTAAAATTATCACCAACAGCAATACCAATGCGTGTATAAAACCAAATTTTAACAAAAATATTTTATGTTAAAAATATTGGACTTAGCATGGATAATTATCCAGTGTATTCAAGATGTTTGGTCAAATATGCCTATATATATATATATTGAATAAAAGAAAAGGTTTTTAAAAACCAATAAATTATTCCTTTCATTTTCCCAAAATTGTCAAATAAATAGGGGTGATCGAATGACAGAACGAGCCGACAAATCAGCCGAAAGACGCCGCCGCCGACCCAGTTTGAACAGCGCCGCCGCCGCCGATAATTATGGTTCGGCTTGTAACTCTGGCAAACTGCAGTTCTATTTCCCTTATACGGAAATACAAATTTGCAAATTTCCCTTAAAATCGAAAAACCTGTCTCGTTTCATTTTCCTTCCTTCTTTCATCACTTCCCGTGTTCGCACAAACTAAATTTCTGTTCTTAATGTTCTTTCTTTATTACCTTCAATATTTTTTTGTATTAATCAGAGTTTACTTGTAAAGTTACCATATTAAAATTTTTTGGCTATTGGCCAATGTACAGAAATACTGAACCACTGTGCGCCGGCGACGACCTCATTTATTTAATGAATAATTTCTCAGTCAGTTTGTTGGTGTTGCCGTTGTAATATCTAGCACCAGTCTTTGTTGTTGTTCTCTAGCTTAACCCTTTGAGGACCATACAGATTTATGGAAGGGATTTTGTTCTTATATTTTATGTTCTTTGATTACCTAGAAAAAAATAGAAGTACTACGTTTTTTAATCGCATCTCAAGATCCAAATGTGCAATTTCCCCGCTTTAGAGGAAGTTCTTTTAAAGAACTTGGGTTTCTTCTTCTTTTTGATGTTGAGTGCATTGGAACGAAAAAGATTTTCTTTTCAACTTTAACGTCCTATAACCACAACATTTCGATCTTATTTTCAGATGCTCTATCCAAATATGTGGTCAGATATTGGGGCTTCGGCCATCATACTCTGTCCCTTTTCTCTTGTAAATTATGTTCTTCATGTTATATTTCATATGTATACCCTCACTCTACAGAGTAGGAGGATTGGGACAAAAAAAGTGACTTAAGACCCTAAGTATGCGTGTGCCAAATACGTTTCACGACTTTTTAAGTTGTTTGAGCCATGAAAGACCATCATTACTCTCGAAAGGAGCTGGCTGGTGTACGCGATTACTCTCGAAAGGGGCTAAGCAATCAATTCAAACTTTGCACATGGTAATATTTTTCCCAATCCTAGTTTAAGTTCGAAGAAATATTGCCACACCCCTTCTGGTACCTCTCTCACAAATGACCCATATTTCTATGTCAAATTAAAACTAATGTAACATCCACACGGATCATCCGAATCAGCTATATTTTGGTATTTGATAGTGTTTTTATAATCACTTTAAGTGTACTAAATATGGCGGGTTTTGCCACGCCCCTTCCAGTACCTCCCACAGAAATCACTCAAAACTATGCAAAATTAAAGCTGTTATAACTTCTATACGAATGATCGCAATACTGTGAAATTTGATATTTGGCAATGCTTTTATAGAAGTTACATTCGCATGGAATATGGCCCCTTTTGGTACATCCCACACAAAGTGGCATATACTTTGGTTACAATAAAACCGATATAACATCCGTTCGGGCAATCAAAATTATTTGCAATTTGATATTTGCAAATGTTTTTAAAAACACTTTAAACAATTGGCACAAAATTCTAGTACCTCCCATAAACATACTCCGACGCTAAGCATAATTTAAGTCCTTTCTCTGAGAGTGAGTATAAGTCGGACGTTTTCTTACTTGTTCATTCATTTCATTGATTTTGGCCAACGGACCTTCCCGGGTAGGTCCTCACAAAAATTGCCAATTTTTCAATTCAAAAATTCTTAAATCTCAAAGTTGCGATTTGAAAATGTATATATTTTTTTGTATCAAATGTCGACTACTTAATCAGAAAGTATTACCATCATCCCTGAAATGAAGACCATTTTAGTAAAAAATCCCACATTTTCGAACATATTTCCCCACATTAGGATTTGGGGAATAGTTTTGCGAAAAAAAAAAATCAAAAACTTGCAAAGTCATTTTTTCGCAGACTTACAATTTTCTACAAAATGGGTTCCGCTGAAGACTTCAGCACAACCTTTGGTCTTAAACCAAAATAAATGACAACACATACAACATAACAGACCAACAATACATACAAACAACAACAATACACACGAGGTACAGTGAAGACGGCACATACCGTACAACAACAACCTTTGCATTGTTGCGAACGATGCGACCACATGCATAACATTGAATTGGCAAGGTGAGATTTTAAGTGTGTCGACTTAGTTCGGTGGAATATTTTGTTTATCAGCGCTTCTCATTTGTCATATGTGACCGCTGGTACTAATATGAACCCTGATTTAAGTCAAAGACATACATTCGTTGCGAAAGTTCTGACGAGATGGGGTAGCGCCCATCGAAACTGCGCAGTCAACTTTTTGCTGCAACAATAAAGGCCTCACTTTGCCTTTTTGCTAATTTTGGGTTCTGCTGAAGACTTCAGCACAACCTTTGGTCTTAAACCAAAATAAATGACAACACATACAACATAACAGACCAACTATACATACAAACAACAAAATCCCATAACTTCGTTACGATATCTGAATTTTGGTAGATTTTAGGCAATTTCATAATTCATATTGAATTGATTTTTCTCAAAAAGCTGTGGTCGATTCCAACTGGGTACTTGTACGAAAATCGAATCGTGCGACTAATTTAATTACATTTTGAGATTAGACTACTTCTGCCCACTGCAACAATTAAATTCCACTCAAGCACACGACCTGTGTGCGAACACAACGTTTGATAAGAATTTTCTTGTGGCAGTTCATCAAACCGGTACCGGCTTTTTGTCGCCTCGTATCTAGGCAACATGCTTTGTTTACATAAACACACACACAAACAAATGCAGATATACACAGCGGCGGAAACGTAAGAACAAGAGGCGCCCTCAAACAGGCCCTACGGAAAATTTCATCTTCTACTCACCTCATTGATGAGCGTTTCCACAATGGGGAAATGGGAAATGCTTTCCGATGATCAATATTTGGATTACATTAGAGTTGGAATCAGTGACAATTTATAGTTTCTTTTAATCAGAAGTAAACCGATAACAACTTTAGACGAAAATCGATTTTGAGAATTATAAAGTCGATTTCGATTAAAAATCTATACAAATGTTGTGATATTAAAATAGCCCTTCAAAATGATAATACAATTTAAATATTTGCATGGATTGCTGCAAGAGAAGTAGAGGAGTACTTCTCATCCTGTGGTAACTCTGGTTAAAAACATTCATGATTCTGCTAAAAATGATAAATGTTATGGTTTCAATATTTGTATACCCTCCACCACCAGGATGGGGGTATACTAACTTTGTCATTCCGTTTGTAACACCTTGAAATATCGACGTGAGACCTTATAAAGTATATATATTCTTGATCGTCATAAAATTCGAAGACGATCTGGCCATGTCCGTCCGCCTGTCCATCCGTCTGTTGAAAGCACGCTAGCACCTAAACAAAAGGATCTAGGAGGTCCAAAATTTACATACATGCGTCATATATTCGTAGATCAGTTGGGATTGAAACAGGGCGAAATCGGCCTAAAGGTAAATTTTTTTCCCTCACAACGACTAAAAATACCCATAATATTCACTAATATTTTAGAGTATTTAAGCTCATTTTTTAAATATGTCTGCTTGTACTTGCTTGATATGGAGTGTGCGCATTCCCACTATAACAAAAACGTGCACCACAAAGTGATTTGTATTCGTAGGGGGTGAAATGGGGAAAAAAGGGATAAAAATGGTACCTTTCAAGCGGCAACAGCTAGAAATACGAAATTTGATTGTGTGTTTACTCAATTAGAGGAACGTTCTAATTGAGTAGATACATAATATGAAAGTATTTTTCCAAATTCGTACTTTTAAAGGATAAAATGGGAATAGAGGGATAAAATGGTACACACCAAACGGTTGCACCCAGAATAATGAAATTCGGTGTATACATTCCTCTGATTACATAGACACGTAAAATGGAAGAATTTTTCGAAATTCGTACTTTTTGGGGTTCAAATGGAAAAAAGGGGATAAAATTAGTACCAAACAAATGACCGCAGCTGGAGTTATGAAATTCGGAGTATACATTCCTCTGACTGCGTAGACACGAAAAATAAAACGTTTTTTCCAAATTCGTACTTTAAAGGGTTACAATGGGTACAGAGGGATAAAAATAGTACCAACTAAAAGAATACAGCTAGAATGATGAAATACAGTGTGTACATCCCTCTAATAGCGTAGACACGTATAATAAAGAGATTTTAGATAGTCGTACTCTTGAGGGGGACAAATTGGAAAAAAGGGGAAAAAATTGGAAAGGGGTAAACTTGGAAAAGGGGGAAAAATGGTACCAACCAAATGGCCGCAGCTAGAATTATCGAATTCGGAGTATACATTCCTCTGACTGCTTAGACACGCAAAATAAGAAATCCAAAGTCGTACTTTTACGACAAAAATTGACTGAATCATGAAGATAAATTATTTGGCATTATGTACGAGAGATAATGGATTTTCAAAATCTGTACTTTTGGAATTAAATAGAACCCACTACATACCAATATTTATGGTATTTAAGCTTTTTTGAAAATATAAATATAAGAATATTTATTTTTTGAATTGCTTGAAGTATTGTTTCGATATATATAGTGTAAACGTATTGGTAGCCTTGTCTTATAAGCATGGCTTGAAATAATAAAAATATTATATTTATTTATAAAATTATTTTTTCAATACTTATTTTTGTTTTGGTTTGGCTATATTAAAAAATATATATTTTCCTGTAATATTACTGCACTTCTACGAAAATCGACAGCCTCTGTGGAATGCAATCCATAGTGGAGGGTATATAAAGTTCGGCCCGGCCGAATTTAACTTCGTTTTTACTTGTTTTAATCTAGACTAGTACATCATTTGTTTATTTAGAAATGCAACTACTGAAGTACGTTTTCAAGTGCATTATGAATGCACACATTGGACACCACTCCATAACATTTTTATCAAATCTGCATTCTTTCAATACGAGGAATAATGCCAATTTGAGGGTAGCCAGGCGTAGATTGGAAGTAACCAAGCAGAGCTATAGGGAGATATATGGGTACTTAAGAGTTTAATAATTTGCCACAGGAATTAAGGAATTTAACTAGAAATTTGCTTAAAAATCAGTTGTTTCAAAATGTTGAGGGACTTTTATTTTAAACATTTCTAATATTTATATTGCTTTTAGGCTATAATTAGTTTTTAAATTACAATTGTACATATATGTATATAATATTACATTTTAATTTTTCCAACTTGCCTCAAAAATGTCATTGTGACGCTGAGGCTTCAAATTTATGTTTTAATAATGTTATAATATTATTATACATTATATATTTATATTATAATAATTTTAACAATTAGAAGATGAAATGTGGAGGCCATGCCCTAAAGCGGCCCTTGTCGGGCATTTCGGGCCCCCTTCTTTACGCTGCTGCTTAGTCGCATACGCATTTCGATAAAAGTTCACTCCGAATAGGGGAAGCTCAATCAGTTCTCTGGCTATGCGTGTTCCGTTGTAAATAAATTCCGAGTTTCTGGTTTTTGAACGAATTAATTGAAGCCACAAAGCATGCAACAACAACGTCATGGGGTCATTGATTTAATTTAATTATACAAAATGTACACTACGTACAGTATGCGAAGTCCATATGCGTACATCAAGACCTCTTTGAAACCTCTGCACTATATGTACATTAGGATGGGTCACGAAAATAAATTGCTGTGGTCTGCTCCCAGAAATGAAGATTGGATTCAAAAACATGGCTTTACAGGACACCGAAAAATCTGATTTTCTCCTTAATTTTAAGAGTAATTATTAATCGCTCTTCTACAGTTTTATTCTAAAAGGGATTAATAATAGCTACGATTAAAAAGTTTTCGAAATTTCCTATTATTCGCGGTTTTATGGTTCATAGCCACTTTTGCATTATATATTTTATATTTATTTTTATATTTTTATATTTTTACTTTCTCCATCCAACATTCTGAAACTTTTCTGACACAAATATTCCGAATGAAGTCAGCAATCATATGCCATAAAAATACTTTTGTATTCTCAATATGATTTTTTCTAAAAATACTTTTCTCACATTTTATGACTTTACAGCCGCTATTTATTCTATTTTAGCCTGATAACTTGGGAACCAAAATGCTATTAACCGCGTAATGATGGAATTTGATAATGCGATATGCCCTGAATCTAGAAAACAGTTTTACACAGAATCGTTGTAGCAAATTACAACATTCGGTTATATGCTGCTCCATTTTTGAATTATTTTATTTATATTATTTCTAACTGGCTATGAAAGCCACTTTTGCAGTCACAAACTAACGAGTGAGTTGATAGCCAAATCAGAAAATTTTGAAAAAAATGGCTTTAGAAGAACAATTTCTTCTCCAAATTTATATGACAGATGACATCCAAATGTGAGAATAGTTTGGCATCAAAAACTCATTTTCGAGAAAATGGTTCATAGCCACTTAAGAATATAAGCCCTCGATATATATTCTTGATCGTCATAAAATTCTAGCACGCTAGAATCTAAACGAAAGAAGCTAGGACGAAGCTAAATTTTTCATAAATGCGTCTTATAGTCGTTGGTTGGGATTGAAACTGGGATTGGTTGGGATTGAAACTGGGCAAAATCGGCCCAAAGGGAAAACTTTTTCCCTCACAAGAACTAAAAATACCCAAAATAACCCCTAATTTTTTAGAATATTTAAGCATAATTATTCAATATGTCTGCTTGTACTTACTTGATATTGGGTATGCGCATTTCCCCTGTAACAAAAACGTGTACCATAAAGTGATTTGTCTTCGTAGGGATAAAAAATGGTACATATCAAACGACAACAGCTAGAAACACGAATTGAATCCTCTAATTGAGCAGATATATAATGTTAAAGTATTTTTTCCAAATTTAAGGGGTAAAATGGGAATAGAGGGATAAAAATCGTACCCCCTCCCTTTTTCTTATTTCATCGACGACCTCTTGGATCGGACTTTGAATCCAATATACTCATTCGCGGATGACAGCAACCTCTGTCATTCATACTCATTCGATCATAGACCAAGTTGTCAAGAATTGAGGATAAAAGACGATTGATGGATCAGTCACTTAGCCAGGATTTGCTGGCCATTTCTGAATGGGATCGAGAGAAAAGAGTCGATTTTAATGCAAGTAAGACCCAGTGCTCCTTGTTGTCTCACAAGCGATTCACTGATCCAACGGTGTCGTCGATTTTAATGAACGGTGTGGATATTGAGCAATCAGATGCTCTTGATGTTCTCGGCATGAAAATACAACGTGATGTTCGTTGGACAAAACAAGTATTTGATGTATCGAAAGATGCCTTCAAATGTTTAGGCTTTTTAAAAAGATGTAAGAAATATTTCACACCCTCTGATTTTCTCAATATCTACACTACCTACATCAGACCAAAGATGGAATACAACTCCCATATATGGTCGGGTGCTCCAGCTTCATCACTGGAGCTACTTGACCGTGTCCATAGAAGGGCGATGGTGATGGTAGGATATCCAATTCTATTGTCTCCCTTGAACACCGTCGTAATGTTGGTTGTGTGTCATTGTTCTATCGATACTTTCATGGTGTTTGTTCTTCGGAAATTCGTGATCTCATACCGCCCGTGAGAACGTTCGGTAGAGATACGCGACTCTGCAGGAACGCTCACCCATTTGTTGTTGATTGGACAACCGGCCGCACTACACATTACAGAATAAATTCGTTCTTCGCCCGTACTATCCGTATGTGGAATCGACTTCCGGCAAATATCTTTCCCTCCAATTACGACATTCAGAGATTCAAAACAGACAGACACTACTCCCTCTTTCCTCCTTCCCATACCTGATCTTCCTTCCACCAACGCAATGCACTGCATTTATAGGGGACATCCCCTGAGTGTTGGTTCAGTGAAAAAAAAATAAAATAAAAGATTTTTTCCAAATTAGTACTTTCAAGGGATGCAATGGGAACAGGGGGATAAAATAGTACCAACTAAACGATTACAGCTAGAGTGAAAAAGGGATAAAAATGGTACCAATAGCCGCAGCTAGAAACTTGAAATTCGGTGTATACATTCTTCTGACTGCATAGACACGCAAAATAAAAAGATTTTTCCAAATTCGTACTTTTACGGCAAAAATTGGTTGAATCATGAAGTTAGGTTATTAGTTAGCACTATGTACGTGAAATAATGGGTTTTCAAAATTTGTACTTTTGGAATTAAAATAGAGTGAAAATACAACCAACTGTAGCATCAACTATCTACTATTATTTATGGTATTTAAGCTTTTTCGAAAATATAAATAAAAGAATATTTTTTTTAATTGACTTGAAGTATTATTTCGGTATATATAGTGTAAACTTAATTGTAGCCTTGTCTTATAAGCGTGGTTTGAAATAATAAAAATACTACATTTAGTATAAAATTATTTGTTCAATATTTGTATTTGTATTGGTTTGATTATTTTTTAAAAAAATTCTTGTAATATTACTGCACTTCTACGAAAATCGACAGCCTCTGTGAAATGCAATCCATGGTGGAGGGTATATAAAGTTCGGCCCGGCCGAAGTTAACGCCTTTTTTACTTGTTTTATGCGGCATTTTTGTACAATTTTTTCCTAAATTAATAGAACCTTTTAATAAAAAATTTCATTCTTGTCCTAGAATAACTTATTGGACGTTTATATTGTTTTTTGTGGATTTTCAAGGCGACAGCATATTTCTTGGAAACATTTAATAAGAGGTGTTATGAAATATAAATAGAAGGAATTAATACCTTTCGAATGGTACCTAAATGATGAATATCGGCCGAAACATGACGTCACTGACTCCTTGTTTGTAAAATAATTTAATACAAGAGATGGATTTTCAGAGTTAAAAATTTCAAAACTCTTTTTGCAAAAATGAGGGCTACGGCTTCAATTTACTTCCGATGTTCATCTTTTAGGCATCATTCGAAAGGTATTGACTGCCGCTATTTATTTTTAAATTTTAAAATAAAAATACTAACACCAAATACGATAATTTTTTTCAGTCGTCACTATGAAAAAACACAAAAAATTACTTAAAGGTACAATAATTCGACCAATAGGTTGCCCTAAGTTAATAATTAAAATTTATATTTAAAGTTATTTCAAGGGTCTATAATTTCAGAAAAAAAGACAAAAATACATCAGAAAAAAACTACACGTTAGAAACGTAATTTTTAGGGGTATTTTCAGGAGCGTTTAGCTCACAGACGGCTTGGCCTAGGAGCGAAATCAAATTTGCAAATCATCGTTAAGCAATCCAAACTTTATTTTCGTGGGGAAATTGTTTTTCCATTTCTATGGACCCAGCCTAATGTACATACATACGTTAAAAGGGAATGTTGGTAATTCTTGATTGAATTGCTGGAAACGAATACTATAATTCAGAAAATAATGAATCGCCACCAGGGCACTGTGGGCCAGATTCCCTCTACTTGTTGGCTAAAATCCATCTATATTAATGTGTGAGTAGTCAAACGAAAGGAAATTAGACAAGGAATTCAAATATGGAGAAAAAACGTATGGGTGTGGACCGATTATGGCACCTATAGGGGCCTCAGGACCCCCACAACCAAAATAAAATGCAGTCCTCCCTTGAATTTAAATGTGGCTAGTCAAACGAAATTGAAGGAAAATGCACAAACCTTTCAAATAGGAAAGGAAACATTATTGCCAGAACCGAAATGTGGTCAGAACCAATATACATTTAGTAGGGGACCTATTTGGCCTCTTAAATGGACAACATACATATAAGTGTGGGTACTCAAACGACTGTAAATTTCACAAGGATTCCAAAACTATTGATCTATTGGGGTCTATATGCTATGACCCCAAAAAGTGAAGCCGACCCTTCCATGTTAATGTGGATACGCAAACGAAAGGAAATTGTACAAGAATATATATGGGGCATTCCCCGGCAAATCGGACAGTTAAAAAAATATATTTTGGATTTCCTCCATTTGCATTTGTAGTACCCACTAAAAAACACCCCCTGGTATGCTTTGAGTTTTTTTTTCTTATTACTCGTTAAAAATATTTATTTTTTTTTTTAAATCGTTAAATAGTAGTTCTTTTTTCAGTCTTTTGCTCATAACTTCGTCAATAATGATCCGAATTGGATATTCTCTTTTTTTGTTTTTAACGTACTTTTCAGATAAAATATTGAAAAAATAGTCACAATGTTTTTGTATACAAATTTTGACTTTTTTAAATTAAAACTTTTTTTAATTGTTTGTACTCTTCGATTTTCTCGATTTTTTTTCTATTTAAACATATATTTATTCTGTAAATTTTTTGAAAATTTGGAAAACCAAAAATATATTTAAACTTTATTTTTTTAATTGTTTGTACTCTTCGATATTCTTGACAAAAATTTTATTTAAACATCTATTAACTCTTTAAATTTTGAGGCTCGGTTGAAAGGGGCCTATAAAAAACGCTATGTTTTTTTTTAATTTTTTGTAAATTTGGAAACACGGAAACACCCTTGTAATCTTAACTTGTAAAAAGTTGCCTTTGGTTTTGCTTTCCAAAATCATAATGCTAAAAATTCTCAAATAATTTAATCAGTTGAATGCCCCAGAGTGCTTTTTTGATATGGCTAAATATTCTACAAAATGTGGGTTAAATATTTACTTTCTTATCAATTTTAAAATTTAAAATGTGACTTTGTTTCGATTGTTTTTGTTAAAAAAAGTTAAATTAATCGTACATACCATTAATGATGTTTCACTCGATATCCATAAGTGATTTGTATCCACAATATCCAGTATATATAGTTTTCGCTATCGTTGGGTTTTTTCACTTTTAGCTTTAATTTTTAAGGGTTAAATAATTGCATTGATTTTTAAGTCTACAATTGTAACATAACAAAAACAAATTTAATTTTTAATACTGATTTTAACACACGATGTATTAGAGTGTTTTTTTTTAATTTTTGATCCAACTGTGTTGTATCATCTCTGCTTTTCACACAATAATTTATTTTTCTTTTTTCGATAGATTTGTTTTGTTTTATTTTATCATGGGCCCCTAAAATGTCGTGCAATGTATTATTATCTGATTACTCAAAAAATGCCTGTTGCATTTCATACAGCGAGGCCATCTCTATTTGCGATATGCGGGATTTGTTGGGGATTTTTAGAAAAAATGTGGAATCGTGAAAATCTTACCAAACTATTTTTAAAAAAGTATGAATTTATTTTGTTTACAATATAATTCATTTTTGGAACAGATTAGCGCCCCACAGTGGTTCTGAATTAAAATCCAAATTCAATAATTTTTGTTCTAATAGACATTTTTGAGTTCTGCAAAAAAAAAACAAAATTAGAGAAGGACCCAAGGATTATTTTTTATTAAAAATCGGATATATTTTAGAAATCGGCCCAAAGTTGACTTTATTTTTCGTATTTTTCGATTTTAAAGAAAAATTAAATTTTTATTTTTTTTTGTATTTATGTTTTTTAAAGATATTTTTACGTATTGGTTCATTATGCGAAGAGCAAATTTTAATTTGTTTGTATTACAGATTTTCATGTTTTTCAGATTTTGAAAATTGAAAAAACGTAATTTCTTTTTTTTTTTGATTTTGTCGTACTGTGAGAAACAGTTCAGAAAAAAACAGAAATAATTTTAAGAGATTTTGCACTCAGATCTTTTCTATTGGAAATTGTGGTTTCTTAGCTTGTGTCAAAACTATGTTTGTGCCAAATATAGTTCGTTTGTAATAAATATTTAAAAAAACATCCTTTTTGAACAAATGTCTGACTTTGGACCAACACAACTCTTTTCCTTCAAAACCCTTTAAAGATATATATATATATATATATATATATATATATATATATATATATATATATATATATATATATATATATTTAAAACGGTTAAAGGGTTCCTCGTTTTTTTCGAGGTAACTTTTGCCTGCACGAAATTGCACCCTTAGGAGATAGGATACATTTAGTGAAAAAAGTCAGATTTTTTAGTTCCAAAGCACAATTTAGCCATTTTCGTCTCATTAAATTCTGAAAAGCAAGTACGTAAATAAAAAGGCGAGTAAATTTTCCTTTTTCCTCATGCTAAATTTTATAACAATCGGAGTTCATTTGCCGGAAATGTGCCCAAAAAACCAAAATAATACCTGATTTAGCAGACATATAGTGCAAAAAGTCAGATTTTTTACTTCCAAAACGCAATTTACCCATTTTCATCTCATTATCTTCTAAAAAGTAGATACATATATAGAAAGATGATTTCCATTATCATCATGCTAAATTTTATAACAAAAGGAGTTCATTTGCCGGAAATATGCCCAAAAAATCCAAAATAATTAATCATGTGTTATTAGTTTTTTTTGGGCATGTTTCTGGCAAATGAACTCTGCTTGTTATAAAATTTAGAATGAGGATAAAGGAAATTTACTCACCTTTTTATCTGCATACTTGATTTTCAGAATTTAATGAGACGAAAATTGTTAAATTGTGTCTTGGAACAAAAAAATACGTAAAAATATGTTGAAAAACATAAAAACCAAAAAATAAAAAATTTAATTTTCTTTAAAAACGAAAAATACGAAAAGTAGTCAACTTTGGACCAATTTCCGATTTTTAATGTTAATATCTCAAAATAATCCTTGGGTCCTTCTCTAATTTTGATTTTTTACAGAACAGAAAAATGTCTACTAGAACAAAAGTTATTGAATTTTGGCCGATGGATTTTGATTCTGAACCACCCTATAATTGTAAAAGGGCATAATGAGTAGATCATTTTTGTAGAATAAACTTATAGTCCAGCTGGTTTGAGTTTATTTTTATAGCGGCTCAAAAAAAGTGTTGTAAGTTAATGTCAGAGAGATTTTTGTGGAAGATCTTAACCCTCTATCTCCTCTCTTTATGAATCAATTTAACTCTTTTTTCGAGGAAATCAAAAAAGGGATTAAAATGTCTTTGGTGAATTCTCCCGGCAATTTTTATACCCTCCACCTACAGGACAGGGGTATACTAACTTTGTCATTCCGTTTGTAAAATCTTGAAATATCGACCTGAGACCCTATAAAGTATATATATTCTTGATCGTCATAAAATTCTAAAATGATCTATCCATGTCCGTCCGTCCGTCTGTTGAAAGCACGCTAGCATCTAAACGAATAGAGCTAGGACGTCCAAATTCCACAAATGCGTCTTATAGTCGTAGATCGGCTTGTATTGAAACTGGGCGAAATCGGTCCAAAGGGGAAAAATTACCCTCACAAGGACTGAAAACACCACCATAAAGTGATTTTTATTCGTAGGGGGTGAAATGGGGGAAAGGGATAAAAATGGTACCTATCAAACGACAACAGCTAGAAACACGAAATTCGTGTCTACATGCCTCTAATTGAGTGTATACATAATCTAAAAGTATTTTTTCCAAATTCATACTTTTAAGAGGTAAAATGGGAATAGAGGGTTACAAATGGTACCAACCAAACGGTTGCACATACAATAATGAAATTAGGTGTATACATTCCTCTGATTGCGTAGACACGTAAAATATACGGATTTTTCGAAATTCGTACTTTTTGGGGTTAAAATGAAAAAAAGGGAATAAAAATAGTACTACCTAAAATAAAGAGATTTTAGAAAATCGTACTCTTAAGGGGGTAAAATGGGAAAAAGGGAATAAAAATGGTACCAACCAAATGGCCGCAGCTAGAATCATGGAATTTGGTGTATACATTCCTCTGACTGCATAGACACGCAAAAGAAAAATACTTTTCCAATTTCGTACTTTTACGACAAATATCGGTTGAATCATGAAGTTATTTTTATTTTGCACTGTGTATGTGAGATGATGGATTTTCAAAATTTGTACTTTTGGAATTAAAACAGAATGGAAAGACAACCAACGCACTATCTATGAATATTTATGGTAAATATAAATATAAGAAAATATATTTTTTGAATTTAGTTGAAGTATTATTTCGATATACAGTTGCGGTCAAAATTCAAAAATTCTTTTATATGGTGTGACAGTCCCTCGACAGTTTATAAGACGTCCTCAGAACACGGAATACATCTCCAGGTATAGTACCAAACTGTCAAATAGGGAGGATCAAACATAATGGCTTGGGCTTGTTTTTCATATTATGGAGTTAGGTCAATACATTTGCCCAGAACTACTATGGACTCTGTCCAGTACATCAAAATACTGCTTTATATTATGCTTTCGTATGCAGAATATGGAATACTACTTAAATGAGTCTTCTAGCAGGTCAATTATCCCGAAAACACCAGCCGACTTGCAAACAGATGGTTTGAAGTCAATAGTAGGACTGTTTTTCTTTAAGCCGGGATAACAAGCTGCGATAACAAAAACTTTAATAAAAATTTAATTTTTCGTTCAAATAAAAAATTATTTTTTCACATTGTCGCCAATATAAATATATGTATCAAAAGAAATTTTCAAAACTATATTTTGTGTCGACTTGATTGGACTTAGCCTCGATATCCATCATTTTGACTTAAACTGGATAATTATCCTGGCTAAGTCAAACATTGTTAACACAAAATTATTTTTTAAAATTTGTTTTCACACACACATTGGCATTGCTTTTGGCGACAATTTTAAAAAAGAATTTTTTATTTTGAATGAAATTTTAACATTTTATTTAGATTTTTGTTATCGCAGCTTAGTTATCCAGTCTTAAAGAAAAACAGCCATAGTATCGATGTTATGGAATGGTTCGGGCAGACACCACATCTCAATATAATCAAAATGTTAAGTGTCATGACTAAAATGAGATCTCCCTAGCAATACTGAAAGACAATGACGGTATTTGACACGAAATTATAGAGGCATGGTCAGAAATACCGCATGCAAGGTGCAATATACTAGTTGACTCCAAGAAACGACGTTATGTAGCAATATTAAGAAATAAAGTCAGTACAACTAAGTGTTAAATTCAAGAAAATATCGTTATTTAAGTAAGTATTCAAAGAAGTTTTCAATTAAAGTGAATTGAAGCAAATTTTCTTTTAGTGGATATGCAATCCATGGTGGAGGCCGAACTTAACGCCATTTCTACTTGTTTTGTTTAGTCAACAATATTTCGCTTCAAAAAGCTCCACTTTTCAGCCAGTTTATTAGAAATTTTACTTGTGAACCTTTTAATTTTCGAAAATTCGATCATTACCCTGTATCCTGAACAAATATTTCCTTAAAATTAAATCGACGACATTCTCGTATCTCTCATTTTGTTCACATAAATCGAATATTTCACGGCGCGATATTTATTCAAGGTCATCTTGAATTTTTAATAAATGTTGTATGGCGACAGCAACTAAAAGCAGTATTTGTTTCATTACACTAGTCAACAGTCAAAATGTACTCGGGATGCGATAATTTTTTCTGTGTAGATAACCTTGACATGAGCTCGAAAAACGCAATAAAAAATTTTTTTTTCGTTTGGTTTTTTTTTTATTATTTTTTTTTAAATTTTAAAAATTTTTTTTTGGTTAATTTGTTTCGTCCGGCATAACTCGGGAACCACTAGCCCGATTTAATTGAATTAAATTTTAAAAAATTTAAAATTACAATTCCCTTAATCTGTTCATATATTGTTTTCCTATACAAGCAACAGTTTCCAAGTTAAAAATGAATATATAAAGGAAAAAACTTATTTTTTGCCTAAAAATTTAAAATTTTTTTTTTAAAAATCCATAAAAAATCCAAAATGAAAAAAAATGTCAAATCTTATTACTTTTACGTAAAGTCACATAACCTATGAGCAAAATGAGACAAAGATCATGAAAATCGATGCAAGCGTTTCGCTTTTATTCGCAATTGAGTAAAAGTATGAATTTCAAAAATTTTTTTTGGTTAATTTGTTTCGTCCGGCATAACTCGGGAACCACTTGCCCGATTTAATTGAATTAAATTTTAAAAAATTTAAAATTACAATTCCCTTAATCTGTTCATATATTGTTTTCCTATACAAGCAACAGTTTCCAAGTTAAAAATGAATATATAAAGGAAAAAACTTATTTTTTGCCTAAAGATTTAATTTTTTTTTTTTTTTTTTAAATCCATAAAAAATCCAAAATGAAAAAAAAATGTCAAATCTTATTACTTTTACGTAAAGTCACATAACCTATGAGCAAAATGAGACAAAGATCATGAAAATCGATGCACGCGTTTCGCTTTTATTCGCAATTGAGTAAAGGTATGAATTTCAAAAATTTGCTCGACATATGCACAACTTTGTCTATGGTAAGGTTTTTTCTTTTTTTTTTGATTCTCAGAATTAACAAAACGGAATAAACAAAGGGTTATTTAATTTTTATGATTGCGTAAGCAAAGTAATAAACGCTAATAAATGTGCGTGAACAATTAAAAGGAAAGGGGACTTTTTTAATTATTTGGGTTTTCCGTTGGCTACCTGTATGATTTTTTTACAGAAATGCAACCCACATTTAAGGGTGGTCATTATTCGGAAAATTTAAGACTCACACATGGTGAAACAGGTATGTAGCCACCGTAAAAAAATATACACCCATTTATAAGTACCTGTCAGTAAAATACTAAACAATACACAGTATAAATAGGTCTTCATTGATCGATTTTACTCATTCAACAAGTGTCGACGAACGCGATAGTTAAAATGAGCAAACGTTCGCGAGGATTTGAATGCAATACCAATCCAAGCAATTTTTGTTACATGTGCGGAGAATACGTTTCTGAAAAAAACAAGCGTTGTTTTTCACCTAAATTGAGAGATTCATTTGAAGAGAGCTTCAATTTAAAGGTCTCAAACATAGATGAGCGGTGGACACCAAGTGCTCTATGTCCAAGGTGCTACGTACAGCTAGCTGACTCAAGGTAAGTGTAGATTACGAAATTCAAGAACATATATAACTTATTATTGAAATTCTTTCAGACGACAGCCGAGAATCATCATGCCAGCAACAAGCAGAGCCTTAAAGCAATTTTACTGCACAACGGCAACGAGAAACCTTCGATTCCAATTGCTCATGCCGTTAACACCAAGGAAACATACGAAGTCATGGACAATCTACTAAAGTGCCTTAACTATGAGAGGCACGATTGGAAAGTTTGTGCCGACCTTAAGGTTATCGGTATCCTTTGTGGATTACAAGGTCGATTCACAAAGTACTGTTGTTTTCTCTGCCTTTGGGACAGCCGCGATCGTCAACATCATTACACCAGGAGGAGATGGACAGAAAGAGTTAACTTCATCCCCGGCAGCGACAACGTGAAATATACACCACTCATAAAAAAGGAAAATGTTTTTCTCCCACCTCTTCACATAAAGCTCGGACTCATAAAAAACTTCGTGAAAGCTATCAACAAAGATGGCGAAGCGTTCGCCTATTTAAAAACCATTTTTCCTCACCTTTCATCGGCAAAGATTAAGGAAGGCGTTTTCGACGGTCCGCAAATTAAAAAGTTGTTGAAAGACCAACAGTTTGAGCACATTTTATCACCAAATGAAGCTGCAGCTTGGAACTCATTTCGGCAAATTGTTTCCGGATTTCTTGGAAACAACAAAAGCTCAAATTACAGAGAGATCGTCGAACAACTACTCCAAAATTATAAAAAAATTAGAGCAAATATGTCGCTTAAGATACATTTTCTACACTCGCACTTGGACTTCTTTCCGGACAACCTGGGCTATGTGAGTGACGAGCATGGTGAGCGTTTTCATCAGCAAATGAAAGAAATTGAGCACCGATACCAAGGATTTTGGAACGAAGCTATGATGGGGGACTATATCTGGTTCCTGATAAGAGAAACAGACCCACAACAATATAAAAGAAAGACAAAAGCACATAATTATTTTTAATTTGAAGGTTTTTATTTTTGTGTTTAGATATTTTTTTTTTTAACTTTTTTATAATTAATTAATGTTGATATCCTTAGGATAATTTCTTGTACATATATCGAATTGTTTTTTAATTTAAAGTCATATATTTTTGTCACCCAAAAATTTTAATTTTTTTTGTAATAAAAAAGAAAAAACCTTACCATAGACAAAGTTGTGCATATGTCGAGCAAATTTTTGAAATTCATACCTTTACTCAATTGCGAATAAAAGCGAAACGCGTGCATCGATTTTCATGATCTTTGTCTCATTTTGCTCATAGGTTATGTGACTTTACGTAAAAGTAATAAGATTTGACATTTTTTTTCATTTTGGATTTTTTATGGATTTAAAAAAAAAAAAAAAATTTAAATCTTTAGGCAAAAAATAAGTTTTTTCCTTTATATATTCATTTTTAACTTGGAAACTGTTGCTTGTATAGGAAAACAATATATGAACAGATTAAGGGAATTGTAATTTTAAATTTTTTAAAATTTAATTCAATTAAATCGGGCTAGTGGTTCCCGAGTTATGCCGGACGAAACAAATTAACCAAAAAAAAATTTTTTAAATTTTTGAAATTCATACCTTTACTCAATTGCGAATAAAAGCGAAACGCGTGCATCGATTTTCATGATCTTTGTCTCATTTTGCTCATAGGTTATGTGACTTTACGTAAAAGTAATAAGATTTGACATTTTTTTTCATTTTGGATTTTTTATGGATTTTTTAAAAAAAAAAATTTTAAATTTTTAGGCAAAAAATAAGTTTTTTCCTTTATATATTCATTTTTAACTTGGAAACTGTTGCTTGTATAGGAAAACAATATATGAACAGATTAAGGGAATTGTAATTTTAAATTTTTTAAAATTTAATTCAATTAAATCGGGCTAGTGGTTCCCGAGTTATGCCGGACGAAACAAATTAACCAAAAAAAAAATTTTTAAATTTAAAAAAAAATAATAAAAAAAAAACCAAACGAAAAAAAAAAAATTTATTGCGTTTTTCGAGCTCATGTCAAGGTTATCTACACAGAAAAAATTATCGCATCCGGAGTACATGAAATTTTTTTCAATTTGTTGAGTAGTGTTATTTTTTGATGGCTGCTGTTCGTTGATATGACAAAACCCTGGAATATCATGGGATCATCTAGCTCTAGATCACGAAGTTTTATTAACCAGACACTTTACACACACATCATTGTATATTTTTTAAGATTATTTATATTTTCATTATTTACACTTAGTAGCACAAATCAAAAACCTTTTTTTTTCAAATTTGATAAGCAACTAAAATTGTGCAGCTCTTTGAAGTTAGCACGTGCTGATAAAATTAATTTTAATCTCTCTCTCTAAAATTAAGCTCTTCCATCAAATATTCCATATGTTTGAAGTACCGTTACATCTCTCCTGCATATACTTTTCTCTAAAAATAAGATATTGATTTTAAATCTTTAATATCTAATCATCTACAAAGAGAAATATTGTTTAACCATTAAATCCAGTAAAACCGTACACTGTGCACTGTCGCGTTAAACGCGTCATTTGCTGTAAGTGCGCGTACATACGTTCCAACTGTTTCCCCTTTAACACAACGATATGGGTCAATTACGCGTAGTTGTAGTGGTGCGCTTTATTTTAAGTGGTAATGTCATACCATCCATGTCCCCTTCAAGTTCAATGGCCTTCCATTTTTGTCAATGGAAAGTAGTTGTTGTTGTGCTTATCTCCTCCCCCCACCAAAAAAATCCAATTTAACAATTTTCTGCTTTTTTACTTTTTGATTTTCCTTTAGAAACTTTTCACTTTTCTTTTGAACTGTGTTTTGTGTTGTGGGATTTTCTTTTTTTATTCATTAATTCATAACAAAAGTAAACGCGCGACTACGTAAAGTAAATTTTCCGTTGCTCTCCCCAAAACAACCGTTTCGATCTGCAACTTGTTGCAACGACACTCGGGTTTCAACTGACAAAACATTCTCATCCACAAATGGTGGCGATGCTTGTTGTGAGCAACATAAGTATGAAGCCAACTTACACAGGCCGCACACACTCACACACATGCGACCAAAGAAGCAATTACTCGGAACGTTCGTTTAGTGCGCAACAGTCGGTCGGATGGATCGCCAACATTATATTCTCTTACAATTACTGTAGTTTGTATTCGGGAGTGTGTGCGTGTGTGTGCATGTGGGGAAATTTATGTGTGCTCTTCTTATTTACGCGGCCACATACATCCATACACATTAAGAATCAATGGCTGTGTGTATCCATTGAACAAAGAACTGTTCTTAGCCGTTCGCTTTGTTCTTTTCTCCCCCCTTTTTCCACACTCTGCACTTGAATCTCGTACTGGTTTCTGTTGCACACTAACACTCTGCTTGTATGTGGCTCGGTGTTTGTACGCATTATCTATTTGGGGTTTCTTTCCAACCGGCTCATCGATGCAACAACGAGGTCGAACAATACATGTCGGTCAATATCAACAGTCTATTGTGGCCGCATTGGTTTGATTGGATTAATGGCTGACTAGGTAGGAGAGAGAGAGAGTGAGACATGACAAGGAGGCAGCGTTGTTATCAAAGGGCGTCTTTTTACAGATTAAATTTTTCTACAACGATTAAACGCTGCAAATTGGTCAGATCTGGTAACACTTTTTATACCCTCCACCACTTTGTCATTCCGTTTGTAACACCTTAAATATTCAACGGAGACCCCATAAAGTATATATATTCTACGCAATTTTTTGAAAATTTCTGATTTTTATACACTTGAAATTTGTTTCGAAGCCGTTGTATTAATAGATGACTATAACAATGTGCTGTACCGTAACATTTGGTACATTTGACTCCCCTAGAGTGGTGGGAGCAAATTAAATTCACATTTTTCTTTTGTATGGGAGCATTTGCATATGGGCATTTCCACAGAAAGGTCCACCAAGACCAAAAAATTAAAAGTTCTTGTAAACGCTTTGTTTTATCACATTCTCATAGAGAAATAATCAAATTTAACTAATGTAAAAAAATTACATTAATTCATTTCCTATCTTGAGATATTCAAATGCAAAGTCGCGCAAGTACAACTTTACTCGTCTGAATATTTCCCTTACATATTTTGTTTTGATAAAAGTTCATAAATAGAGACATTACACTTTGACTTTTGCTGTCTAAAATCTTTCAGGGAGTACAAAGAGTCAGAAAAGAAAGGATACGAAGTTATACGACTGCTATTAACTGTATCCTTTTGCTTTGCAATATCACATATTTCGGTGTCACGTCGACATGGAAAAACAACATTTGTTGCTACTGTATCCAAAGTTCATTCCGAAAGATCATAAAATTTTTAGTACAAACAGAGATTTTTATGCAATTTAAATAAAAAATAACATTACTGGAAAATAAGAAAATCTGTGACCTTGGTATTTCATTAAAGTTGGTCACGTGCGACATCTTAAGTGTGAAAATGAAAATTTTGAAAAAATGTTACTTCAATAATTTATTTTTGTAAAAAAAAAATAATTTATTTATTAGCAAAAAACGGAGGCGAAGAAAATAAAGAGAACTGAAAACTGTGGTGAGAAAGTTGAAAGAATTTCAGCTAAAGTAAATTGAAAAACAAAATTTTGTTTTTGAGAATGAATACATAAAAACCATGATGGAAAAAAATGTCACGTGCGACATGTCACGTTCGACCGGGCTTAAAATTAAATTACAAAAAAAGTATCAATAATTTTTGGTTAAAATCAAAGCCATTTTTAAGAGACATCGGTACACAACGTTTTCAAAATGGTCACATTGAAATATTGCCACAGGTTTCGCTGAAATCGGCGTTTGAATTGTTGTTCGCGAAAACGACTTCTGTTTTAGTCACGTGCGAATGCCTTGGTTTTTTTAAATTATCTTGAAAACGAAAAATTACCCAAAATCCACATTAGCACCAATTATACAGTTAATTAAGAGCTATAAGATAAGCATATGGTCAAAATTAAAGACCGTTATATTTAGACTTTTTCGTCACTTTAAATGTGTACGACGGTCACGTTCGATATCATGGAAATGCCCATATGCATTATAAGAAGTATATCAAATTTTTCCCTTAAGCAGTGGTGATAGGTTTGGGGAAAATGTTGAGGAGGGAAAACTAATGAGGGCAGTCTTACACTTCTTTTTTGGCCTTTCTTTCATTAAATAATAGGCAAATGTATGTAGGCCACCTTAAGGGTGGCAGTTGGAGGTTAGGTTATTCTAAGAAAATATTGAGGGTCAGTCATACATTTGACTCCACTAGGGGCCTCCTTGGGGCAGTTAGAGTGGTGGGAGCAAATTTTATAAAAATGTAGTTTTTGTATGGGAGCCCCATTATGAAGAAGAGATAGCAAACAGGTATGTTTGTGGGAAATGTTGGGGAGAAAAAAGTCTTACATGGCTTCCCTCTAGGGGTGACTAGGGGGGCAGTTTTGAGCGTTTCCTTCATTAAAAAATTATAAGAAATGAAGAAAATGTGTGGGGACCACCTTAAGGGTTGAAGATAGAAGGTAGGTATGTTCTGAGAAAATATTGGGTCTGAAAAAATATTGTGGGTTGGTCTTACTTTTGACTCCACTAGGGGCCTCCTTGGAGGTTAGAGTGGTGGGAGCAAATTTGATAAAAATTATTTTTTGTATGGGAGCCCCATTAAGAATAGGGGATAAGGGGTAAGTTTGTTCGGAAAAAATGTTGGGAAGATAAATTAGTGTAGGTCGGTTTTACATTTAACCCAGCTAGGGGCGACTCCAGGGCAGTTTTGGGTCTTACTGTCATAACAAAAATTATAAAAAATAAAAAATCGTATGGGGATCACCCTAAGGGTTAACGATAGGAGGTAAGTATGTTCAGAGAAAGTGTGGAGGTTGAAAAAATATTGGTGGTCGATTATACATTTAACTCCACTAGCGGTCTCCTTGGGCCAGTAAGAGCGGTGAGAACAAATTTTATAAAAAAATATTTTTTGTAGGGGAGCCACCCTAACGAGTGGAGATTGGGGTATGTGTGTTCGAAAAAAATGTTGGGGAGGGAAAATTATTGTGGGTCGGCATTACTTTTAACTCCTCTGGGCATGAGTCCGAGGCAGTTTTGAGGCTTTTTGTGTGTTTTTACCCCTTTTCCCTCACCGTTACCTCATTCTCATTCATTTTTTTCCAAACCTCACAAAATAGGGTGTTCCAGCATATCCAAATCGAACTCCTAAAATTCCCATATAACACTATAATAACGTACAATTAAGAGTCCGGATAAGGTGGGAACAATGTTACACATTGATTTTTCTTAAATGGATTAGAAATAACAAGTAAAAGACGTTAAGAACGACTGGATAGAATTTTATGTACCAGTTTATTTTACAGTATTACCAGCAGATTAGAGGTTGTCGTCTTTTACATAGAAGTGCGGAACCTTATTGGGAAAACTGTGATATGTTTTAAATAATTTGCAATGCTTCATTATTAATAGTCGTCAACTATACAGGGTGGCCCATTTAACATTTTAAATTTGATCTACCGATTACATTGACTTTGAAAGGTAGAATAGCATTAGGCCTGTTCGATTGTGCTTACTAGCTTAATTTTTGTATGAAATTTACTCGCTTAAGAAGAAAGTAGCTTGCTACTCTCTTAGCGTTGCTGCCAGATTTTTCTTGTTGATCCATTTAAGATAATCCAATGGGCAACAACGTTGCCACCTCATCAAGTCTCTTAATGGTAAGCTAGTAAGCCCAATCCTATTCATTTTTATTTTGATTTTCAGGTTTATGTTTGACATTTGCAAAATGGGACGCTATATGCTCGAACAAAATTGAAAAATATTTAAAACTTACTTCCTACACAAACTGTAGGAAATTTAAAAAAAAATCGTGTTTTCAGATGAAGCACATTTTCATCTCTGTGGCTATGTTAATCCGCAAAAACGATGCATATGGGGTTCAGAGAACGCACACGGTACTATTGAGAACACAAGGAGTCACTGTTAGGTGTGCATTTGGGGCTGGCGGCATCATTGGACCATATGTCTTCGATAATTAGCAAGGAGCCGCCGCACAGTGGAATATTTTCATACTAGCTGCGGCAAAATTTAGAAGGAATATATCCTCAAATTGGATCAAAAAAATAAATTTAAATCTGACCACAACCACGCCTACATACCATGTGAGTTAAAATGAAAAAAACGTCATAAATTTCTTGTTTAATAAATGGTAATACAAATCATTACCAGCGATTTCATTTGAGTACACAATTAAATGAAAATTGCCAGTGCCACGCCCAACGCCCAAGTAAAAATTTTAGTTTTTTACGATTTTCGAATTTTTGATAAAAATTCTTTTATTTTTTAATCGATGACAAACGGATATAATAACTTTGTAAATAACTTAAGATTAATATCGGTAGTGCTCGCATGCCATAATACCTTAAATCTCTAAAGTATGCTTCAAATAAATGTTCCAAAATACATTAACAGAGAACACCGAAGGAAGTATTGATTGCTTCATTTTGGCTTAGAAGGTTTTGCCATTTCAGTAATTAAATCGATATCGGCAGCTATAGGCAGGACATTCTTCTCTAAATGCATCCACAGCTTAAGTTAGCCGCGATATTGACAAAATCTTTTAGAATATGTTTAATAGGAATGTTCTGTGTAAAATTCAATCAGTAAAGTCGAGATTTGGCGGCATGAAATTTGGGAGTTTTTGCCGCTGATAATACTCTGTGCTCCGTTACCGTGCCATACTCAACGAATTTTTGTTTCCAAAAATGCAAGAGAATGACATGGTCGACATTTGGTTTCAACAAGACCAAGGGCCACATGTCACACATCCAACGCAACCATCGATATTTTACGCATTTTTTTTTGAAAATCGAATAATCAGGGGTTTTGATTCTGAACCACTGTGCGTCGACCATTCAATTGCTAATACTTATCATACCGTTCCGTACCATACCCACAGTGATGAGTATCAGGTGCAATGGTATTTATATTTGCTGTTTGGAAAGTAACTTAATGTCATTCCGTGATATGACACATCGAATAAAACTAAAAGGAACACCAGAAAATAAATTGCATTTTGTGCAGTGACGTGGATATTAGGGTTCGAGAGATGATTAATGATTTTTATGGTCGGAGTTGGATGGTATTGATCTGGACAACGTTTACTTTCAACAAGACGGCGCTACGTGCCACACAAGCAACAAAACACTTGCGCTTTTACTGGAAAAGTTTCCGGACCGTATTATCTCTCGAAGAGGTGATCACAATTGGCCACCGAGATCATGTGATTTAACACCTTGCGACTTCTTCCTTTGGGGCCATGTGAAAGATAAGGTCTACGCCAACAGTCCAGCGTCGATTCAAGACCTCAAAGATAGAATTCGTGAGGCTATCGAGAACATTGGGCATCCACTTTGCGATTTGGTTATGGAAAATTTCATGAAAAGGATATGGTCCTGTAAGCGTGGTCGTGGTGGCCATTTGGCTGATATTGTTTTTCATTATTAACGGCATACCTTCCTCTTTATTATGAAATAAAAAACCGATCATTTATCTCAAAAAAGGCATTTTTCTTTGAATACCAAAATAACACCTCTTGTTTGAAAACCCTGTATAATGCAAATTAATATTAAATTAAATGATTAACGCTCATTTAATTCAATATTAATTTGCAAATTAGCACTACTTAATATTACTGATATTATGTAGTATTAATAATTAATAAAAAATTAAACATTTGACGTACATGAATAAAACAATTTGTATTTTATAAGCAAACATTTAATTAAAATTATACAAAATTAGATGTTGTTTTTTGTAAAAGTAAAAAAAAAAAGTTTTTCCCGAGCCACGATTCGTACCCGAGACCTTCTGGGTGCGAAGCGGACACCTTACCTCTGTGACCCCATACAAAAATCGTTCCATTCACTTGTGAAAATGCTATTCGTAAAATGTTACGATATATTTACATATTATCGACTTTTTTGTATTTTGGCAGCAACACGAATTATATACCCTCCACCACGGAGTGCATTCCACAGTATTACCGGCAGAGTATAGGCTATCGACTTTAGGAAAATTGTGATATGTTTATATACATCACAATATTTGTTCAAATTTATAATATTAATAGTCCTCTACTATATAAATATAAAACGTCAAGATTAATCAAGAAGTGAACATGAGCCAGTAATCTTCAAAAGTATGCCCTAATTATCAAGTGCTTTCAGTCGTTGTTATGTAGAAACAATTTCCCTCTGAGTCGATTTTCCAATTTGCAATTTCTTGA
Source organism: Polietes domitor (assembly GCA_947397865.1). NCBI lineage: Eukaryota > Metazoa > Arthropoda > Insecta > Diptera > Muscidae > Polietes > Polietes domitor. The sequence goes on along the minus strand of OX377619.1, from coordinate 78,139,814 downwards.
TTCCAGCTACAGCACAAATGGCCGTGCTATTTTGATAGAAAAAGTACTAATATTGAAGATCCAATATGTAGAATGTACACGATTTTAGCTACATCCGTTTGCTTTTTTAATTTTGACCATAAAAGTACGGATTTGGAAAATGTCCTCTAACTTTCCGCGTCTGCGGAGTCGGATGAATTTCATAATTCTAGCTACAGCCACTTGATTGGTGCCAAATTTAATCCTTCCACACCATTTTTATCCCCATTCGCCCCATTTTATGCCTAAAATTACAAATTTCGAAAAATTCCTTTAATATACACCGAATTTCATGATTTTAACTTCAGCGGTTTAGTGGGTACAATTTGTATCCCTCTTTTTCAATTGTATCCCTTAAAAGTACGAATTTCGAAAATCCTTCTATTTTATGTGTCTACGCAATTAGAGGAAAGTACACACAGATTTTCATGATTCTAGCTTATCCCTTTTCGTCCCAAAGGTACGAATTTCAAAAAATCCCTCTATTTTACATATCTACGCATGACGGACATGGCCAGATCGTCTTAGAATTATATACTTTATGGATTCTCCGATGAATACTTCAGGGTGTTAGAAAAGGAATGACAAAGTGAATATACCCCCATCCTTAGGTGGAGGGTATAAAAAGGATATCTTTTTTAGTTATCGATAACTATCTTAGTATTTTTTGTATGTGTTTTCTTTTTTTTTTCAAAACAAAAATTATTGGTAAACCTCAAAAATATTTTTTTTTATTTTTTGGAAAAAGTTTTGTTTTACAAAAAAAATATATATATATATATTTTATTTCTTACAAAAAGATATATTTTTTTGGAAAAATAGAAAGTGTTGTTTTACAAAAAAATATTTTTTTTATTTCTTAAAAATGAAAAAAATATTTTTTTTGGAAAATTCGAAAAAATACTATTTTGCAAAAAAAAATATTTTTTAGAAAATGGAAGAAATATTGTTTTGCAAAAAAAAATATTTTTTGGAAAATGGAAAAAATATTGTTTTATAAAAAAATATTTTTTATTTCTTGGAAAAATGGGAAAAAATACTTTTTTAACAATATTTTTTTTACAAAAAACATGGTCGAAATCATGATCGTGGTAGTCTGCAGCCAAGTAATAAATGTCACCATGCCATTTGTAAATAAATTTGCATTCTATTAAATATAGATGCAAAATGGTCTTGAGCCAGGACAATATCCCAGTTCAAATTCAGACATTCAATTTTATTTTTTAGAAAATTACAATTTAAATTAAATATTTCCATTTCAAATTGCTAAAATTCCAATTAAAATTGAGAATTTCTTTTTGAAATTGAGAAAATTCCAATTAAAATATTTTTTGGAAAAGTTTTGTTTTGCAAAAAAACTATTTGCTATTTTTTGAAAAAATATTGTGTTAAATTTTTTTAAAAAATGGAGTGTTGGTTAAAAAAACATTTGTTTATTTTTTGGAAAAATGCAAAAAATATTGTTTTAGTCATTTTTTTATTTTGTGGAATTTTGAATATAAAATATTTTTTTTATTTTTGGAAAAATTAAAAAAAATGTTTTACAAAAAAATATTTTTCCAAACTGTAGGCCTGCTAGATTGGGCTTATTAGCTTAATGTGTTTATGGAATTTACTCGCTAAACAAAAAAGTAGCTTGTTTCTCTCTCAGTAATGCTGTCAGATTTTTCTGTTTATTCGGTTAAGAAAAAGCAATGGGTCCGATAACTCGATTACTCAGCGAGTTGGGGCCCAGATATCATATACATACTTGCCATTTGTGAAAATGTATAAAAATGCAACTTTATAAGCAAGTGAAGTTAACCTGGAATATTTGAAGCCATTTAGATGGTGCATTTTCCGGGAATTTTTTTCAAAAACTTAACAGATATGGATTTTCATTGAGGGTACATCCGTGTCTATTATGCCCAAAAACGCTACACTAGGGTGTATATGTTCGCGATCTTATGGGCACACATATATCTGCGTTTGTTTGCACAGGACATGTAACAGCGTTCGTTAGGAAAATATGAATGATATTGATAACACTATGTAACAAAATTTTGTTTAAGTGAATTTTTTTTGCTGTTTCTCATTGGTTATGTCTCTAAACTGAAGAAAAACTTTAACTGATGTCTGGCTAATCGTTTTTTAAGAAATGACATCGAATTTTAAAATTTTTAAATAGTGCCTTTATTTTTCATGGTACAGATAGATAAGAGTGTGCATAAAAGATTGTTAAACAGCTTAATTTTAATGAAGGTATGCTTTTATATGATAATAAAACGAAAAATACACTTGAATCCTTAAATTCAGGATGCTCTTAATAATACACTGTAGTTGTTGCTATTTGTTTTGGGGAATTTGCTTTTAGCATTAGAGTGGCTCGTCACAAATTTGTGCACAAAATATTTAAACTAGTAATTACAAAAAAAGAAATTAAATCTAATTAACTAAAATATTAAAGGCGATCTTATCCGACGATTTCCTACTTGATTTCAATAACCGACTATATACTCGCACAAATATTAATATTCATATACAAATTTTATCAAAATGAGATACCATCACTTAGTTGAGAATTAAACCAAAACTTGTTAATCGATTTTATTGAAATGTGGCTAGTTTTATTTGTAACATATTTACGTTTATAACTAAAGATCAAAAAAAAGTATTTGTGACTTTTTTGGTTTTTTATGAATTTTAAGACAAAAATTTTTTTTCCAATTTTGCATGAAAAAAAAAAAATTTTGGAAAAAGTTTCTGAATATTTACAAAACTATTCACTTTATCAAAAAACAGTGTAAGAGTAACTTGGAGGTAATGTAGCTGCGGATTCTCGCGGATGGAGGAGTGAAACCTCCATCATTTTTAAAATAGCGGTTTATATACTAAAAAAACGTTTAGGTAGAGGAAAGAACACTCATTATATTATATTTATGACCTAATTCATTAGATAAAAGCAAAAATTCACTTAAACAAACAAAAAGATTTTTTGTTACGTAGTGTAATGTTCCATTATTAAATGGCAAAGTTCAACCTTTGCAATAAGACCAGTAAGTTGAAAAAATAATTAGTACTTCTTAGATTGTAACGCGATTTCTATGGGCAGACATAACTAGAAATGTCTGACGATCAAGAATGTATAAAGTGATCGATATTTCAATGTGTCACAATTGAAATATCAAACTGAATTGACTTTCCATCTTGTGGTGCAGGGTATACAAATCAAATCAGCTGGTCTCCTGACTTCATCATGATGTAAAATATTTAAATTGTAAAGTGACTTTAGCTCAGATTAACACAAATGGATTTGACCTGTTATTCCGGTATATCGATGTAGAGACATATCATCGATATACCGGTGAATAGGTATAATTTATGTATTTACGATCATTTTCATTACAATTCGTTTTCATGGTTCCACTGCTGGATTAGAAATATGCAGCTTCTGCTGCGAATTGCTTTGAATAGGGTTTGGGTGTTGGCGGGAACTATTTACTTCCCAGGGAAATGGTAATGCAACGATTGCATTCCTCCACCATGGATTGCATTCCACAGAGGCTGTCGATTTTCGTAGAAGTGCAGTAATATTACAGGAAAATGCAATTTTGTTTTTAATATAGCCAAACCAAAACAATGTAGAAAAAATAATTTTATAAATAAATATAATATTTTATTATTTCAAACCACGCTTATAAGGCAAAGCTACTAATACATTTGCACAATATATATCGAAACAATACTTCACGTCAATTAAAAAAATTAATATTCTTCTAATTATATTTTCAAAAAGCTTAAATACCATAAATAATGATAGATAGTGGTGGTTACAGCTGGTTGTATTTACATTCTATTTGAATTTCAAAAGTAAAAATGTTGAAAATCTATTATCTCAAGTACACAGGGCAAAATAACCTAACTTCATGATTCAACCAATTTTTGCATTAAAAGCAAAAAGTACGAATTTAGAAAAATGTTTTTATTTTGGGTTTCTATGCAGTCAGAGGAATTTATACACCGAATTCCATGATTCTAGCGGCGGTCATTTGGTTGGTACAATTTGGTACGAAATTCTAAAATCTACGCAGTTAGAGGGATGTACACACCGAATTTCTTCATTCTAGCTGTAGTCGGTTAGTTGGTACTATTTTTATCCCTCTGTACCCATTGTATCCCCTGAAAGTACGAATTTGGAAAAAAACTTTTTATTTTGTAAGTCTACGCAGTCAGAGCAATGTATGGTCCGAATTTCATGACTCTAGCTGCGGTCATTTGGTTGGTACTATTTTTATCCCCCTTTTTCCATTTTAACCCCAGAAAGTACGAATTTCGAAAAATATTCGAAAAAATATATAAAAGTATTTTTTCCCCAAATTTGTACTTTAAGGGGTAAAATGGGAATAGAGGGATAAAAAACCGCTGCACATAGAATAATGAAATTCCTCTAATTGCGTATACACGTAAAATAAACCGATTTTTTTAAATTCGTACTTTTTGGCTTTAAAATGGAAAAAAGGGGTAAAAATAGTACCAACCAAATGACCGCAGCTAGGGTCATGAAAATCGCAATATACATTATTCTGAGGTACAGAGGGATACAAATAGTACCAACTAAACGACTACAGCTACATGATGGAATTCGGTGAGTACATTAGGGCGTACCTCAAAAAAAAGTTCGCCGTACACCTTCGAATATGAAGTATTATTGAAAGGTAGTTTCAAAAAATTTTTTTTTATTTTTTTATGCCGAACGTAGGGGTCGCGCTTTTACATTTTTCTATATAACTTCTGCATTTATAAACGGATTTTAAAGTCATTGAGCTCAAGCACCCCCTTCTGGTACTTACCCATCATATCTCAGTTGCTACTACCCTAATGTACCACTCTAATATCAGAAAATTAAAACTCGCATAAAATCATGAAACTCTTCCTAAGGAAGTATGTGTTATGTAAAAATCGGCCTCGTCGAGACAAAAACATCGATGTATCACACTTTAAAATCCGTTTATAAATGCAGAAGTTATATAGAAAAATGTAAAAGCGGCATAAAAAAATAAAAAAAAATTTTTTGAAACTACCTTTCAATAATACTTCATATTCGAAGGTGTACGGCGAACTTTTTTTTACTTGTAACCTGGTACGCTCTAGTGTACATCCTATTATTGCGTAGACACGTAAAATAATGACATTTTAGAAAGTCGTACTCTTAAGGGGGTAAATAGGAAAAAGGGGATAAAAATGGTACCAACCAAATGCCGCAACTAGAATCATGGAATTCGATGTATACATTCTGACTGCATAGAAACCCAAAATAAAAAGATTTTTCCAAATTCGTAATTTTTACTTTTACGGCAAAAATTGGTTGAATCATGAAGTTAGGTTATTTTGCACTATGTAGATGAGATAATGGATTTTCAAAATTTGTACTTTTGGAATTAAAATAGAATGGAAATACAATAAACTGTCTACCAATATTTATGGTATTTAAGCTTTTTTGAAAATATAAATATAAGAATATTTATTTTTTGAATTGACTTGAAATATTATTTATATATATATATTGTAAACGTATTGGTAGCCTTGTCTTATAAACGTGGTTTGAAATAATAAAAATATTATATTAATTTATAAAATTATTTTTTCAACATTTGTATTTGTTTTGGTTTGGCTATATTAAAAAATTATATTTTCCGGTAATATTACTGCATTTCTACGTAAATCAACAGCGTCTGTGGAATGTAATTCATGGTGAAGGGTATATAAAGTTCTTAGCGCCGTTTTTACTTGTTTTCTTTAAAATCGAAAAATACGAAAAGTAGTCAACAATGATCTAATTTCTAAAATATATCCAATTGTCCGTTTTGCAATGATAATATTTCAAAAAATTCCTTGACTTTTGTCTAATTTCTATTTTTTACAGAACTCAAAAATGTTTATTAAAACAAAATATATAGAATTTTGCCCAGTTTATTTTGATTGACTTTTATGTTAGAATAAATAAATAAATAAATCTCCTACTAATTTATCTTTCTCCTTCTGTTATTGCCTATGTTTTCGTCCCATGACAAACTTTTAAACTAAATAAATGCATTTATATAAATTGCATTTTTTAAGAAAAAAGGTTTAACAAGTTTCAATAATTTCCTAGTTTATATAGTACAAATTCTTACCTTGAATTTTTTTATTCTTGTAACTTTAAAAAAAAGCATTATTAATATGATTTATCGTTGTTAAGAGCTTATCTTAGCATTAATCGAAATAAATGAACAATGTCTTAAAAAAATAATCTTTATGTGTTGTATCATCATGGACTTTATAATTAATCAATTAGTTTATTTTAATTTAATATTATAACATCACAATTTATTTAAAGAACATCACAATAAGCCAAAAATATTATACGTTTCTTTATATGTTACTAAACTTCTTCACGACATCGACACCGTCTTTAATCTGGCACTAATACCGCCTCCATGGCGGAGAGTATACTTAATGCTTTTTAACTTGTTTTTTATCGACATTTTTATAACTTTAGAATAACATTAACACACATTTTTGTACGCGTTGCAGTATTCAAATGAAATCATTTCTTTATTTTTGTAATTTCATTTCCTAAAAACAACGCTTCCTTCCAGTTCTTATTTTAGCCAGATTATCGATGTCAAACGTGAGCTTGCTCGTTTGCCGGCTAGGACGGCAAAACAAACGACCGTGTAAAATTCTCAATACTAATTATGGATTCTGCATTGCTCACCTGGGCGGATGCAAATTTCATAAGCAGCTGCTTTATACACACAGAAAAAAGTGGACGTTAATGAGTTAAAATGAACTAAATTTCGGAAAATTTAACATCGTATAGCGCTAAAGCAATATTTCCTCATATCAAGTTCAAACCTCTGCCATAAAGAGCTGAGCTATTACACCATGATTGCTGCGAAGGCAAGATAGGCACCTTCGCAGTGGTTGTTTAGATTAATACTTGAAGTATTTAAGAAATAAGTCTCTGCAAACGAACGAGAATTGCTTCTTAGATTAATAGTCAAGAATTTTCTAAAAAATTTCAAGTGATTTTTTATAAGTTCATTAATACTTAAATGTATGAAGAACTCGACATAAATTTCAGTAAACGTATTAACTTAATTTTAGGAAGAAGCCCATTTTTAAGTTAAAATTTCCTAAATGGAATTTTTTCCATACAAAAAATTTCTGATTTAATTAATTTTCCAACTTTTTAGGAAATTTTTACTGAACTAGAGTAAAATTGTTGAACAGATTTACGAATGCTATTTTTCTGAGTGTTACATATGTTTATTGGTGCATTGGAAGAGGGGCAGAGTTGTATATCCCTTTCCCTTGACATAATTCACCGAAATATACCATTTTGGGGGGAAATTTGTGGAATGGTTGATTTGCATATAGCTTACCAACAGTAAAGTTAACAAGGCGAAGGAACGACTCCAATTTCCTGGGCGACTCCAATTTCGACAGTATGAAATTGGCTGGTGCAACTTGTTGAACTTCTCGCTGCCACCAGGATATTTGGAGGAAATGTCCCCGGTACTCTTGAATGTCAAACCCTCGTTGTGTACGATTTGAATTTGAACTTGTTTTGTCTGACTTCGAATCCTGATGTTAGTAGCTACATATGTACGCAGAAAACGTGTTTTTGTGGAATAGCGCATAGCGTATGTATGAATACATACATACATACATATATAGATGTAAAAATGACAAAAATAAAAGCAAGAATGGAAAGAAAATACGGATGCAAAATTTGTGATAAACGAAATAAATATTTTTTAGTTCACTAACGTAGTAATTTCAGTTTAGGACAGTGTTTGGCAAGAGTATGATATCCGTGGCAACATGCGTCTAATGCTAAGATAGATTGTTTTTAGTAACTTAGGGCCAATATAAAGAGACGGAAAAATAAAATAAAAATTATCAGTAACCATCTTAGTTATCGATAATTTAAAAAAACGATTTATTCTTTTTCATGAACCCCTATTAATATTATAAAACCTTAGTGTAAGCCTGTCTGTTTGTTTTTCCGCAATCACGTGTAAACAACTGAACCGATGCTGTTGAAATTTTCAGTACAGATAGATGCAGGTCTGGAAGGAACTATAGGCTATAGAATTTTTAAAAATTTGCTCTGTGGGTGGAAGGGGCGTGGCAATAGTGTTTTTGAGAGATAGAAGGCTGAAAATTGGTACATATATATTACTGACCACGAGAATGATAAATATGATGCCGAAATTTGGATTTTCGTTTTGTGGGCGGAGTGGGCTTGGTAAAAGTGTTTTTTTTTAACTAGAAGGCTGAAAATTGGTACGAGAATGATAAATATGATGCCGAAATTTGGATTTTCGTTTTGTGGGCGGAGTGGATGTGGCAATAGTGTTCTTTGAGCTCGAAGGCTGAAAATTGGAATGTATATATTACTGACCACGATAAATATCAATTTGATGCCGAAATTTCGATTTTCGTTTCGTGGGCGTGGCTAAAGTGTCTTTGAGAGCTAGAAGGCTGAAAATTGGTACATATATATTACTGACCACGAGAAAGATAAATATGCAGGATGCTGAATTTTCGTTTGGTGGGCAGTGGGGCGTGGTAAAAGCGTTTGTTTTTATCTAGAAGGCTGAAAAGTGGTACATATGTACTACTGATCACGAGAAAGATAAATATGATGTTGGATTTTTGAATTTTCGTTTGGTGGGCAGTGGGGCGTGGTAAAAGCGTTTGTTTTTATCTAGAAGACTGAAAATTAGTACATATAAAGAGTGATTTTTTTGAGGTTAGGATTTTCATGCATTAGTATTTGACAGATCACGTGGGATTTCAGACATGGTGTCAAAGAGAAAGATGCTCCGTATGCTTTGACATTTCATCATGAATAGACTTACTAACGAGCAACGCTTGCAAATCATTGAATTTTATTACCAAAATCAGTGTTCGGTTCGAAATGTGTTTCGCGCTTTACGTCCGATTTATGGTCTACATAATCGACCAAGTGAGCAAACAATTAATGCGATTGTGACCAAGTTTCGCACTCAGTTTACTTTATTGGACATTAAACCAACCACACGAATGCGTACAGTGCGTACAGAAGAGAATATTGCGTCTGTTTCTGAGAGTGTTGCTGAAGACCGTGAAATGTCGATTCGTCGCCGTTCGCAGCAATTGGGTTTGTGTTATTCGACCACATGGAAGATTTTACGCAAAGATCTTGGTGTAAAACCGTATAAAATACAGCTCGTGCAAGAACTGAAGCCAAACGATCTGCCACAACGTCGAATTTTCAGTGAATGGGCCCTAGAAAAGTTGGCAGAAAATCCGCTTTTTTATCGACAAATTTTGTTCAGCGATGAGGCTCATTTCTGGTTGAATGGCTACGTAAATAAACAAAATTGCCGCATTTGGAGTGAAGAGCAACCAGAAGCCGTTCAATAACTGCCCATGCATCCCGAAAAATGCACTGTTTGGTGTGGTTTGTACGCTGGTGGAATCATTGGACCGTATTTTTTCAAAGATGCTGTTGGACGCAACGTTACGGTGAATGGCGATCGCTATCGTTCGATGCTAACAAACTTTTTGTTGCCAAAAATGGAAGAACTGAACTTGGTTGACATGTGGTTTCAACAAGATGGCGCTACATGCCACACAGCTCGCGATTCTATGGCCATTTTGAGGGAAAACTTCGGAGAACAATTCATCTCAAGAAATGGACCGGTAAGTTGGCCACCAAGATCATGCGATTTGACGCCTTTAGACTATTTTTTGTGGGGCTACGTCAAGTCTAAAGTCTACAGAAATAAGCCAGCAACTATTCCAGCTTTGGAAGACAACATTTCCGAAGAAATTCGGGCTATTCCGGCCGAAATGCTCGAAAAAGTTGCCCAAAATTGGACTTTCCGAATGGACCACCTAAGACGCAGCCGCGGTCAACATTTAAATGAAATTATCTTCAAAAAGTAAAATCTATAGCGACATTTGTATAGGACTATATCTAAATCTGAACCGATCTGACCTGCTTTCGCTACAGGTGTTTCCAGTTAGATTATAAAGTGTAAAGCCAATTTTGAAGAAAATCGAGTACTATATGTACTTTATAGTGCGGAAAAAGTCAAATCGGGAGAGACATTTGTATGTGGGCTATATCTTAATCTGAACCGATCTGACCGATTTTCATCATAGCCGTTTCCAGTCCAATTATAGAGTACTGTGCCAAATTTGAAGCAAATCGAGTATAATATGTGGTTTCTAGAGCGGAAAAAGTAAAATCGGGAACGACATTTGTATGGGGGCTATATCTAAATCTAAAGATTTGATTCAAATTGAATAGCGTTCGTCCTTGATCCGCAAAATTTACTTGTGCCAATTTTTGTTAAGATCGGACTATAACTGCGACCTGTAATTTGATTACAACAATAGATGGACAGACAGACGGAAATCGACGCAGAAAGAGATTCTAAGCCGATCTGTATGATAAACGATGGGTCTAACTTGTTTCCTTTTGGGTGTTACAAACAAATGAACAAAGACAAAATACTCTCGTGGAGTATATAAACAGATAACATTTTCGTGTAATGTTACTGCACTTCTATAAAATCAACAGTCTCTATGGAATGCAATACATGACAGAGGCTATATATTGTTCTGAACAGCTGAACTTAACGCCGCACAGTGGTTCAGAATCAAAATCCATCGGCCAAAAATCAATAACTTTTGTTCTAATAGATATTTTTGACAAGGAACCAAGGATTATTTTAAGATATTAAAATAAAAATCGGGTAGTCGGATATATTTCAGAAAACGGCTCATGGTTGCCTTCTTATTTTTCGATTATAAAGAAAATTAAAATTTTTATTTTTTTGTTTTTATATTTTTTAACATATTTTTATGTATTTGTTTATAATGCGAAGGAAATTTTTTTGTATTACAGATTTTCACGTTTTTAAGATTTTGAACATTAAAAAAAAGTAATTTATTTTTTGACTTTGTTGACCTGTATCTCACACATTTTAAGAGATTTTCAACTCAAATGTTTGTTTGTAATAAATATTTTAAAAAATATCTTTTTTCCTTCAAAAGCCTTTAACATATACACATTTGGAAAGGCTGAAGGGTTCCCCTTTTTATACCATCCACCTCCAGGATGGGGGTCTGTCTGTTGCTTCCGAACTAAATGAGCTAGGAGGTTAAAATTTTCCCTAAATGTGTCTTATGGTTGCAGATCGGTTGGGATTGAAAGTGGGCGAAATCGGCCTAGAGGGAAAAATGTTTCCCTCACAAGGACTGAAACGCTTTTTGTATATGTGTGCTTGTATTTACTTGATATTTGGAATAAACATTCCCCTTATAGTATAAAAGCGCACCATAAAATGATTCTTATTCGTAAGGGACGAAATGGGGCAAAAAAGGATAAAAATGGTACATATTAAACGATAACAGCTAGAAACACGAAATTTGGTGTGTACATTGATCTAATTGAGTAGATACATAATGTTAAACAATTTTTTCCAAAATCGTACTTTTAAGGGGTAAAATGGGAATAGAGGAATAGACACGTAAAATAAACGGATTTTTGGAAATTCGTAATTTTTGGTGTAAAAATGAAAAAAGGGGATAAAAATAGTACCAACCAAATGACAACAGCTAGAGTGAAATTCAGAGTATACATTCCTCTGACTGCGTAGATACGAAAAATAAAAGTTTTTTTTCAAATTCGTACTTTCAAGGGATATAATGGGTACAGAGGGATAAAAATAGTACCAACTAAACGGGTACTCCTAGAATGATGAAATTCGGTGTGTACATTCCTTCAATTGCATAGACGCGTAAAATAAAGAGATTTTAGAAAGTCGTACTCATAAGGGGGTAAAATTGGAAAAAAGGGATAAAAATGGTACCAACCAAACGACTGGTACCAACTCTGACTGCATAGACACGCGGAATAAATAGATTTGTCCAAATTAGCACTTTTTACTTTTACGGCAAAAATGGTTAAATCATGAAGTTAGGCTATTTTGCACTATGTACATGAGATAATGGATTTTCAAAATGTGTACTTTTGTAATTAAAATTGAATGGAAATACAACCAACTGTAGCACCCACTATCTACCAATATTTGTGGTATTGAAGCTTTTTTGAAAATATAAATATTTGTAAGAATATTTACTGTTTTGAATTGACTTGAAGTATTATTTCGATATATATAGTGTAAACGGATTGGTAGCCTTGCCTTATGAGCGTAGTTTGAAGTAATAAAATATTATATTTATTTATAAAATTATTTTGTTAATATTTGTATTTGTTTTGGTTTGCCTATATTAAAAAAAAATATATTTTCTTGTAATATTTTTGCACTTCTAGGAAAATCGCTAACCTCTGTGGAATCCATGGTGGACGGTATATAAAGTTCGGCCCGGCCGAACTTAATGCCGTTTTTACTTGATTTCAGGTGGCTTTTGCCCGCACGAAATTGTCCTCTTGGAAGATAGGATACAAGGAAATCGAATTGAAATTTTACATCGGAAGTTTATCAATTTTTGCAGATCATGTTATATTTCAACAAATAATACCTGTTACGAAAGTCAAATATATTTGTCTATATATACAAATTGTGCCCCCATTTAGCACTATTACCGCTGTAGAATTTACATTTTATATCGGATCTTGATCAAATTGTAATTGTAAATTGTACAAAATGTATGATAGGTATACCCTATGGTAAGGTGAAGGGTATTTAAAACGAATTAACACGTAATTTGGTTGGTGTATGAGTGTAAGTATTTTTGCGCTGTTTAATATTTTCTCGGTGTTGAATGCCTTGCAGCGCGATTTCCCTTCCGTATGTGAACAATCATATTCCGACAAGTTTTTAATGCATTTGCTGGGACTTTGTTTTAAATCTAGACATGAAGCTGTTGAAAATGTTTTTCCCGTTTTTTTTTTTTGTGTTCCCTAGTCTGAATTCATTGCCCTTTTCAGTATATTCCGCTGCGCCACTAGTTTTTTTTTTGCGTTCGTTCGTATCTGGGAAAGACGTAAGTCATCATGAGTTATCAGCGTTTTAGGTTTACAAAACAACCCGTTTCTGGTTTTCTTCATCATCATGATCATCATCAACACCATCGTCGTTTGCAAATTCATGTCGTAAAGTAAAATCTGATGTTTGTGCGCTTAGCTGTGGTTTAAGTTGGCGTTTTCTGTTCAGCTTTTATTTTCTTTATCGTAATTTAGTTTAATTGCGATTGCGGTTTATTTATGAAGTACTTGTACTATGTATGTGGATTAATTTATGCCGCTAGAATTAGTAATCTGTGAGACTTGAATAAAGAGTATTTTTCGTAAGAAATACAAACTATATATCTCATAAAATTGAACCTACTTACATAGAAAGAGTAAAATTGAAATATCGCAATAAATTTGCTGGTTTGTATAGGGTGGGCCATGTAACATTTTAAATTTGAACTACTGATTTTTTATTTTCAGGTTTATGTTTGACATTTGCAAAATGGGACGCTGTACTCTCGAACAAAATTGGGAAATATAAAAAACTTACTTCCAAAGTAGTGAGTTTTTAACGCAAGCTTTAAGAAATTTACGTGAAGGCTGGCCTTCATGAAGCTTATTTTCATCTCGGTGGCTATGTAAAAAAGCAAAATTGCCGCATATGGGGTTCAGAGAACCCACACGTGTCTATTGAGAAACCAATGCATCCACAATGAGTCACTGTTTGCTGTGGATTTTGGGCTATACATTGGGTTGATCGGATGAGGTACTGCCGAGCCAGTCGTGGTAGTCACACGCACAAAGAAAAAATATGGTTGGGGTAATCATAATGAATGGTATCATAAGTTATGATTGTAGCCAATCATATTATAGTTATCATGTTATGATCCCAATTACCATTATATGTTCCCCACTCAATCATAATATTGTCCTTAAATTATCATAAAATGATCAACCTGTAAACAAAATATGGTCCCCGCAATCATATCATGATTCTCGGATAGTCATAGTATGATCGTGTTACGATCACAAGTGAATCATAATATGATCTTCATGTATTCATATTATCGAGCCCTCAGCGCGGAATGATCGCAAGCGCCAAAACGCACATTTTACAGGAGAAGGTTTTTATTGATTATTTTTAAATATTTGCATAAAATGAAATATGTTTTAATGCAAAATGTTTTAATTCCGCCGTACCCAACGTAGTATTATTAAAAATGTATCATTTGTTTACATCATACGGTACTTTTGGCGCTTGCGATACAAATATTGTACTTGCGGCAACAAATACTGAAAAAACTTTGGCGCTTACGATATAAGTTTTTTTCGATTAAACCTCGAAATTTTAGTAAAAACACACTTTTTATTATAAAAAAATACTAAAACAACATAATAAAATAGATAACACTACTTTTATAAAGGGAAAATGAACAGAAAAGTAATTCAAGTCGTTAATAAAAAACTATTTTGGACACATTTGACTTCCTATGATTAATAGTTAAAATTCATATAAAAGTTTGTAGGTAATATTGATATTGAATTTTTCTTTGATTATCTATATTTAAAGGGGCCCAAATTATTCTTCCTTTGCAAAATGATTCAATTGTAGAGGAATCAACTGACATCATTGTCAATTATGTTATGTTAACGTTCTTAACGAAAACTGAAGTTTTTATACCCTCCACCACCAGGATGGGGGTATACTAACTTTGCCACTCCGTTTGTAACACCTTGAAATATCCACCTGAGACCCTATAAAGTATATATATTCTTGATCGTCATAAAATTCTAAGACGATCTGGCCATGTCCGTCCTATCAAACGACAACAGCTATAAACACAAAATTCGGTAATATAATATAAAAGTTATTTTTCCAAATTCGTACTTTTATGGGGTAAAATGGAAATAGAGGGATAAAAATGGTACCAACCAAACAGCTGCATCTAGAAGAATGAAATTCGGTGTATACATTTCACTGATTGCGTAGACACGTAAAATAAAAAGATTTTAGAAAGTCGTACTCTTAAGGGGGTAAAATACGTAAAGGGAGATAAAAATGGTACCAACCAAATGGCCTATGCTACAATCATGGAATTCGGTGTATACATTCCTCTGATTGCGTAGACACGCAACATACAAAGATTTTTCAAAATTTGAACTTTTTACTTTTACGTCAAAAATTGGTTGAATCATGGAGTTAGGTTATTTTGCACTATGTACGTAAAATAATGGATTTTCATAATTTGTACATTTGGAATTAAAATATAATGGAAATACAACCCACTGTAGCATCCACTATCAATATTTATGGTATGTAAGCATTTTTGAAAATATAAAAATATTTATTTTTTAAATTGACTTGAAGTACTATTTCGTTATATATAATGTAAATATATTGATAGCCTTGCCTTATAAGCGTGGTTTGAAAAAATAAAAATATTATATTTATTTATAAAATTATTTTTTTTATATATTTATTTGATATGGTTTGGTTATATTAAAAAAATATATTTTCCTGTAATATTACTTCACTTCTACGAAAATCGAAAGCCTCTGTGGAATGCAATCCATGGTGGAGGGTATATAAAGTTCGGCCCGGCCGAACTTAACACCTTTTTTACTAACTCTATAGAATTGTGGGTAATATGCCAATTTCCATCACTATTTTAAGCTAAATATTATTTCTTTGTCAAATTTGCCACTATTTGAATAAAATAAATGTTAACGTTTACTCATAATAGTAGGGAATGATACCAAAACCAAGTATACAGTATTTGGCTTAATATACGAATATTCCAAGAAGTATATTAAATTATTGTATATAAGGCACAAATCATACAAAAAGGATTTTTGTTCTCCAAAAAGACAATAATTTAGAGCTACTTTCAGTTCTTGTGGGTAAACTTTTTTCTTCTGGATCGATAAAAAAATATATAAAACAAATATCTGGGAACATCGAACCTCTTAGCTTAGTTCGTTCGTAACCTATCGTACTTTCAGCCAACAGACGAATGAAGTGTTATTCTGTGGCCGAGGGTATAAAAATACACTTATTATTGCATCAATATATTGATAGACCTATCTAAAACATTTATAAATATCTCTTACATTATCTGACAGTTTTTGCCTAAATTCTAAATTGTCGCTTGCGATAAAATTGCTTTCTTTGAAAATGTGAGCAGCGACTTACGATAAAATCTTAGCCCCGTTTTTTATATAAACGTTAACAATTTTGACATTGTGACACTTTTTATTTATGTATCAGCCCATACAATTTTAAATTCAACAATAAAAAATATTTTCAGAAAATGTCGCTTACGATAATTCCGCGCTAAGGGCTCGTTATGATCAATAAATTGCTATGTTGCTATACTTTTGTAATGAATGCATGTAATATAAAATTATTGAAATGATTATTTTTAAAAAAGTGAAAAATATAATTTAATTCAATAGTAATTACTTAATTACTTAATTAATTAATTACTTAAGAAATCAAAGATCAAAATGAAAAATTAATTAAAGAGATATCAAAGTGTAAATATGTACCTTTCAATAATATGTATTTAAACCTTCTTCTTTGTCTAGTGTTCGGCAACTGATTGGGTTAGCCCAAGTTTTGATTCTGAAAGATTTAGAAAATAAACTATTAAATGCTGAACCACAAATGAATAGATGTTTTGTTTACAGATCACGCACCTCCTCATTGTCCTTCATGTATTCCAAATCGTCCTTTATGTATTCCATTAAATCAAACTCCAACAATGTATTTCGTAGTTTTTCGTATTATCTTGAAGCCTTCCACTGTGAACTTATTCTGCGCAGTACTAAAATGTAAACAACAATGATGATAGTAAAAGTGATCTGTGACTATAGTATTGTTGGACAATTATCATATTTTGGTCATAACAATCATATTCGCAATTAGACAATTGTTGCAACAATCATATTTTTATTTTTAAGAATTACATGTTATGCTTGTTCAAACCATATTATTGTTCAAATTTAATCAAAAATAAAATAAAATGATTGCGACAAAAATGTTATTGTAGAGAACATATAATGGTCGCCGTGACCATGGTCAACCATATTTTTTCTTTGCGTGAATATGAATGATTATTAAATGACAGAGTTCAACCTTTCCAATAAAACCAGAAATTTGAAAAATAATGAGTATTTTTTATAGCCTATTCTAATTTAAAATTTTAAATGGCCTACCCTACATTTTCTCAATTTGAAATTCCGAAATGTAAATTAAAATTTAAAAAATGAAAATTGAAATTCAAAAATGAAATTTGAAATTTGGAATTGAGAAAATACAGATTGAAAATCAGAAAATACAATTTGAAATTGACAAATTAAATTTGAAATGAAATGTAAATTGTACAAGTTGAAATTTAGAAATGAAATTGAGAAAATACAAGTTGAAATTCAGAAATTTAAAATGAAATTAGAAATATATACTGGAATTCAGAAAATAAAAATTGAAATTCAGAAATGAAAACTGAAGTTGAAAAATGAAATTGAATTGAGAAAATACAATTTTAAATTGAGAAATGAAAAATTGAATTGAGAAAATATAAATTGAAATTGAGAAATGTAAATTGATATTGAGATACCGATTCTAGACTGTCGACTTTGCGTAGAAGTGAACTACGAGCCGACTTATGTGTTCTCCAGTACATAGCTATTTTTTCGAACAAATTTCTAATGAAAAAATAAACTTACTTATAACTCCCTGAAATTTGGATTGAAACCAAAAGATAATTTTGAACGATTTAATAGTGTTCTACGACACATTCTAACATGGACCACTAGCTTAGAGTTTTGTAGATGTAGAAAAAGTTATTTTGAATGAAGAAGCTGGAACCTTATCACCACATTCGTTAACTTAAGTAATATCGCATCGTAAGAATTGTCGAAGGTACGACTTTAATTTTCAAATCCCCAATAGGGGAAGTCTGCTCACAGAATTATTCAAGAAGGATACCTATATAAAGGGTGATTTTTTAAGAGCTTGATAACTTTTTTTTTAAATAAAACGCATAAAATTTGCAAAATCTCATCGGTTCTTTATTTGAAACGTTAGATTGGTCCATGACATTTACTTTTTGAAGATAATTTCATTTAAATGTTGACCGCGGCTGCGTCTTAGGTGGTCCATCCGCTTAGTCCAATTTTGGCATTTCCACGTTTTTGAGTAACAGAGACCCAATTGGTGCGAACGGCGACGAATCGAAAATTGGTGGTCATCATTAACACTGGCCGATACAGCTGCGATATTTTCTTCAGTTCGCACTCTACGTAAGCGTGTTGGTGGTTTAATGTCCAACAATGTAAATTTGGTGCGAAATTTAGTCACAATAGCCCGAATAGCCGCTTCAGTGGGTCGATTAAACTGACCATAAAATGGAAGCGCGCAATGAACTTTCTTAACAGAGCACGCATTTTGATAATAAAATTCAATAATTTGCAAGCGTTGTTCGTTTGTAAGACGATTCATGATGAAATGTCAAAGCATACTGAGCATCTTTCTCTTTGACACCATGTCTGAAATCCGACGTGATCTGTCAAATACTAATGCATGAAAATCCTAACCTCAAAAAAATCACTCTTTATATTAAAGAGTTGCGTGGTTGACCTAGAATCATGAAATTTGATGCGTACATTTCTCTTGCAGTGTAGAGGTGTGATAAGACGGGATTTTTCGGAATTCGTACTTTTAAGGGGTAAAATGGGTTAAAAAGGGATAAAAATTGTACCACAGCAATGACCAAACGGCTGGGCCTAGAATCTTGAAATTTGGCATGGGTATTCCTCTTGCGGCATGGAGGCATCCCAAAAAGTGGCTTTTGAACTTTTGCGACGTAACATGGGGCAAAAAGGGACAAAAATGGTACAAACAACAGGGCTGAAGCTAGAAGCATGAAATTTGGTGTATACATTTCTCTTGCAGCGTATAGATCAGATATGAGGGAATTTTTCGTAATTCGTACTTTTAAGGGGTAAAATAAGGCTGAAAGGTATAAAAATGGTACCACAGCAATGACAATACGGTTGAGCCTAGAATCTTGAAATTTGGTACGCAAATTTATCTTATAGCTTTAACGCGGCCAATAAAATATTTTTTAAAAGTTGTACTTTTTGGGGGAGAAATCGGGTAAAAGGGATAAAAATAGTACCAATCACACGTATGGAGCTGGAATTATAAAATTCGGTGTGTACGTCCCTCAAAATGCTTAGAAACGCAAAATGAACGAATTTTATGAAATTCGTACTTTAAAAGGGTAAAAAATTATCATGGTGGTGATCACTGTGCAAAATATCTTGGCATTCATTTAAAAATTTGACATGATAGGGGTTACCAATCTGGAAGTTCAACCAAGTTCAAGTTGCCCACATACCCACTAGAGATCCAATATTTAGGACCTATATTGTACGTTCCACTTTTACTGTAGGTGTTCCTTAGTTTAAATGTAACATAATATGGAGAATTTGGTCAAGATCGTATTTCAAATGTGGAGTAAATCAATTAAATAAATTTGTTCTGAAATTTGACAGAAAAAATCTTCTGTCAAATTTCACGGTGATCGCACAACAGTTGCTATCTATACGTTGATCATAATTTTAAAGGGTCCTGCTCGATTATTTCATGTTAGTACTAACACTTGGCGTGAAATTACCCAATTAATACCCATTATTCCATACTATGGTGTAGGGAGAAAAATTAAGCAATTTTTAAATTAGTATTACTAGATAGTATTTAGATGGACTACTACATTTGAAGTAACTTTTATTCCATATTCCATCATCTAACCTTAAAACGCTAAAACTCATGAATATTATATCAAATATATTAATTAATGATATTATTAATGAATTGTTTAAACCTCCTTGCCTAACGATCTCATATTTTCACAAGATCTATTTCAACATAGTTATGTGTATGAAAAATTGAAATTTCGGAGCGCCCCGGTAATCGGCTTAGTAGCGTACTTGGCTATCTGCGTGGGGGTTGTGGGGTTTGATTCCCACTAGAGCACACTGGTCGCTGCCATAGGACAAAAATAAAAATTTTAATTAAAACAAGTAAGGAAAGGCTAAAGTCGGGCGGGGCCGACTATATAATACCCTACACCACTCCCTGCGTATGTACCTCACTTTGATTACTAAACCCAGGTATTTCATGGGAACAATTTTATGTAGTTCATACAAATTATATGAATATAATGTATATGCTATAACTTCATCTTTAGTCAAATTAAACGAATATGGTAAATAATATGGTAATTGATCCAATTGTCCGACAGACAAATACAAATTATACTGTAGTATACCAAAGTCATACCAAAGTATGGACATATGGGCATCACCCAAACAATTCTCATTGCAATTCAATTCGGTAAAAAGTGAAAGCGGGAAGGATTTTTGCATCCTGTAAATGTATGTGTTTAACAAAAAATGTTAAATCGGAAAGGACATTTGTATGGGGGTATATTGAAACCAGGAACGATGTGACGCGCTTTCACCATGTCTGTTTATTGGTGAAATATAATATGTAAAATTTGGCCAAAATCGGTTAAACATTCGGGAGCAACATTTGTATGAGGGCTATATCTAAATCTGAACCGATCTTACCCACTTTCACCATTGGTTTTTTAGTTGGATTATAAGATGTTGTGCCAATTTTAAAGAAAAAACGGGTACAATATCTGGATTTTAGAGCGGAAAAAGTCAAATCGGGAGCGACATTTGTATGGGGGCTATATCTAAATCTGAACCGATCATACCCACTTTCAGCATAGGTGTTTCTAGTTCGATTATAAAATGTTGTGCCAATTTTAAAAAAAATCGGGTACAATATGTGGTTTCTAAAGCGGAAAAAGTGAATTCAGGAGCGACATTTGTATGGGGGCTATATCTAAATCTGAACCGATCTTACCCAATTTTTGCATACGTGTTTCTAGTTGCACTATAAGATGTTCTGCAAAATGTAAAGAAAATCGGGTACAATATGTCTTTTCTAGAGCGGAAAATGTCAAATCGGGAGCGACAGTTGTATGGGGGCTATATCTAAATCTGAACCGATCTTACCCAATTTTTGCATACGTGTTTCTAGTTGGACTATAAGATGTTCTGCAAAATTTAAAGAAAACCGAGTACAATATGTCGTTTCTAGAGCGGAAAATGTCAAATCGGGAGCGACATTTGTATGGGGGCTATATCTAAATCAGAACCGATCTTACCCAATTTTTGCATAAGTGTTTCTAGTTGGATTATAAGATGTTCTGCAAAATTTAAAGAAAACTGGGTACAATATGTCGTTTCTAGAACGGAAAATGTCAAATCGGGAGCGACATTTGTATGGGGGCTATATCTAAATCTGAACCGATCTTACCCAATTTTTGCATACGTGTTTGTAGTTGGATTATAAGATGTTGTGCCAATTTTAAAGAAAATCGGGTACAATATGTGGTTTCTAAAGCGGAAAAAGTGAAATAGGGAGCGACATTTGTATGGGGGCTATATCTAAATCTTAACCGATCTTACCCATTTTCGGCATAGGTGTTTCTAGTCAGATTATAAGATGTTGTACCAAATTTAAAGAAAATCGGGTACAATATGTGGTTTCTAGAGCGGAAAATGTCAAATCGGGACATTTGTATGGGGGCTATATCTAAATCTGAACCGATTTCCTCCAAATTCAATACCAATGGTCCTTGGCCAGAAAAAATAACTTCTGCCAAGTTTCATGACAATCGGACAACAATTGCGACCTGTAGAGTGCGAACAAGCTTAGATGGACAGCAGACGGACGGACGGACGGACGGACGGACGGACGGACGGACGGACGGACGGACGGACGGACGGACGGACAGACGGACAGACAGACATCGTTAAATCGACTCAGCTGGCGATTCTAAGCCGATCCGTATACTTAAAGGTGGGTCTAGCTCAATTATTTCTTGGTGTTACAAACATTTGGCGGAAAACTAACTTATAATACCCTAGACCACGAAGTGGTGTAGGGTATAACAAGTAAAAACGGCGTTAAGTTCGGCCGGGCCGAACTTTATATACCCTCCACCATGGATTGCATTGCACAGAGATTGTAATAGCATTAATATTACAGGAAAATATAATTTTTTTAATATAGCCAAACCAAAACAAATACAAATATTGAAAAATTTATTTTATAAATAAATATAATATTTTAATTATTTCAAACCACGCTTATTAGCTAATGGTATCAATACGTCAATTCAAAAAATAAATATTCATATATTTATATTTTCAAAAATATTTTCAAAGCCATAAATATTGGTAGAGAGTGGGTGCTACAGTTGGTTGTATTTCCATTCTATTTGAATTCCAAAAGTACAAATTTTGAAAATCCATTATCAGACGTACATAGTGCAAAATAACCTAACTTCATGATTCAACCAATTTTTGACGTAAAAGAAAAAGTACGAATTTGGAAAAACAACTTTTTATTTTGCGTGTCTATGCAGCCAGATGAATGTATACACCGAAATCCATGATTCCAGCTGCGTCCATTTGGTTGGTACCATTTTTACCCCCTTGACGTTTCTACGTAATTAGAATTTTATTATTCTAGCTGTAGTCGTTTAGTTGGAACTATTTTTATCCCTCTGTACCATTGTATCCCTTGAAAGTACTAATTTCGAAAAATTCGTCTATTTTCCGTGTCTACACACTCAGAGGAATGTATACTCCGAATTTCATGACTCTAGCTGCGTTCATTAGATTGGTACTATTTTTATCCCCTTTTTTCATTTTAACTCCAAAAAGTACGAATTTTGAAAAAATCCGTGTATTTTACTTATCTATGCAATCAGAGGAATGTATACACTGAATTTCATTATTCTAGGTACAGCCGTTTGGTTGGTACCATTTTTATCCCTCTATTTCCATTTTACCCCTTAAAAGTACGAATTTGGAAAAAATACTTTTATATTATGTATCTACTCAATTCGAGGAATATAAACAAAGAATTTCGTGTTTCTAGCTGTGGTCGTTTAATATGTACCATTTTTATCCCTTTTTGCCCCATTTCGCCCCCTACAAATAAGAATCACTTTATGGTGCACGTTTTTGCTATAAGGGGAATGCGCATACCAAATATCAAGCAAATATAAACAGACTGTTCAAAAAGCATGCTTAAATACACTAAAATATTAGGGATTATTATGGGCTTTCGCCCCATTTCAATCCCAACCGATCTACGACTATAAGACGCATTTATGGAAAATTTTAACGTTCTAGCTCCTTTCGTTTAGATGCTAGCGTGCTTTCAACAGACGGACGGACGGACGGACATAGCTAGATCTTCTTAGAATTTTATGACGATCAAGAATATATATACTTTATAGGGTCGCAGGTCGATATTTCAAGGTGTTACAAACGGAATGACAAAGTTAGTATACCCCCATCCTGGAGGTGGAGGGTATAAATAGTGGTTTCCAAATTCGTCCTTTCAAGGGATACAATGGGAGCAGAGGGATAAAAATGGTATCAACAAAACAACTGTTAGAATGATGAAATTCGGTGTGTACATTCCTATGACACATAAAATAAATAGATTTTCGAATGTCGTACTTTTAAGGGGTAAAATGCGAAAAAGGGGATCAAAATGGTACCATCAAAATGTCCGCAGCTAGAATCATGGAATTCGGTGTATACATTCCTCTGACACGTAAAATAAAAAGATTTTTCCAAATTCATACTTTATTTTGTTGCTTTTACGACAAAAAAGTGTAGAATCATGAAGTTTTCTTATACTGTCTACGTGAGAGATAAGGTATTTTCAAAATTTATACTTTTGAAATTTCTCTCCGCTCCATGTGCAGTTTAGTGAAATTCTAACCTCAAGTATGTATGTGAAATCTAATGCTTTGCGTTGTTTTGAATGCATTAAAATAACCCTATCACTGTTTTAGAATGAGTTGGGACTTTGACTTGTGATTGTTTTCCGGTTGCACGTGACACATGTTTCAGCTTGAATTCATGCTTGTATAGTTGTGTGTATGTATGTTTATTGGTTTAATTAAAATTAAAATGAAATGTTATTACACGTCAGTTTTACTAGTGGCCGTAACGAAAATCAAATAAAACTGTCGGGGAGAATTTGATTTGTTGCTTATCTGTATAATAGTAACATGAAATATTCACACATATTTGCAATTATTGATTAATCACAGCCTCACCCTATAGGAAGTGATGGTTGTTATAAATATGTATAGATGATTACAATCACGTGTAGATAATATTATTACACGAATTGTAAACAAATATCCAAAATGAATAATTCTAAGCTTCTGAAGGTTTATAGTGGGTTAAAACCTACTTTTTTGAATTTTTAAGGGAGGTTTATAAAACCTTTAAAAATCTACTTCACATTTGTAAATATTAGATGATCTATAAGTCTGTTTTAAGTATAAGTTTTGGGCTATTAAAAATTTTAAATTAGAATCGGCTTAAAAAGTAATGATTTTTTTCAAATTTCTATTATTTTATTGGAAAGGTTGAACTTTGTCATTTAATAATGGAATACAATATCATTCATATGACTACCACGACTAGCTCACCAGTACCTCATCCGATCAATCCAATTTTTCAGTCCTTGGTCCAATGATGCCACTCCACACCAAACAGTGATTCGTTGTGGATGCATTGGCTTCTCAATAGTCACGTGTGGGTTCTCTGAACCCCATATGCGGCAATTTTGCTTATTGACATAGTCACCGAGATGAAAATGAGCTTCATTTGAAAACACGAAAAATTTCCACGTAAGTTTCTTACTTTGGAAGTAAATTTTTAATATTTCCCAATTTTGTTCGTGCGTAATGCGTTCCATTTTGCAAATGTCAAACATAAAGCTGAAAATAAAAATAACAAGTAAAAATGGCGTTAACGAACTTTCTATACCCTCCACCATGGATTGTATTCCACAGAGGATGTCGATTTTCGTAGAAGTGCAATAATATTACAGAAAATGTAATTTTTTAATATATCCAAACCAAAACAAATACAAATATTGAAAAAATAATTTTATATAGAAAATATAATATTTTTTATCTCAAACCACACTTATAAGGCAAGGCTACCAATACGTTTACACTATATATATCAAAATAATACTTCAAGTCAATTCAAAAAAAAAATATTTTTATAAAGAGTGATCTTTTAGCTATTATCTTTTCGGCAACACTGGTTTAAACAGCTGACTCACGTTTCGTGTTTTGTTTTACTGTCAAACATCTTCAGTTTGGTCTATAATTTAAGCATGAATCGTTTTACAAACGAACAACGCTTGCAAATTATTGAATTTTACTATCAAAATACGTGCTCTGTTAAGAAAGTTCAAGAAAGCCGAAGATCCATTTTACCGAAAAATTGTGTTCAGCGACGAAGCTCATTTTTGGCTCAATGGGTACGTAAATAGGCAGAATTGTCGATTTTGGAGTGAATATCAGCCAGAAGCATTGCAAGAGCTACCAATGCATCCAGAAAAAGTCACAGTTTGGTGCGGTTTATGGGCTGGTGGCATCATTGGACCGTACTTCTTCAAAGATGATGATGCGAATCGTAACGTAACTGTGAATGGTGAGCGCTACCGTGAAATGATATCCAACTTTTTTCGCCCAAAATGCAAGAGCTTGACTTGCATGACATGTGGTTTCAACAAGATGGTGCCACATGCCACACAGCACGCGCAACAATGGACTTATTGAGAGGCGAGTTCGGTGAACATTTTATTTCACGTTCGGGACCGGTCAATTGGCCGCCTAGATCGTGCGATTTAACGCCTTTAGACTATTTTTTGTGGGGCTATGTTAAAGCTCATGTCTATTCAGACAAGCCCGCTTCAATCGACGCATTGGAAGACAACAGTCAAGGTCAACATGTGCATGCAATAATCTTCAAACATTAAATTATATGATTCAAATAAAGATTTCATGCATTTTTCTGAATTTTATGTGTTTTTTTTTTTTGAAAAACTTTCCTGTAGCTTTTTTTGGTTGTATTTCCATTCTATTTTAGTTCCAAAAGTGATTCAACCAATTTTTGTCGTAAAAGTAAAAAGTACGAATTTGGAAAAATCTTTTTATTTTGCGTGTCTATGCAGTCCGAGGAATGTATACACCGAATTCCATGATTTTAGCTGTGGCCATTTGGTTGATACCATTTTTATCCCCCTTTTCCTATTTTATCCCCCTTAAGAGTACGAGTTTCTAAAATCTCTTTATTTTAGGTGTCTACGCAACTACAGGGATGTACACACCAAATTGCATCATTCTAGCTGTAGTCGTTTAGTTGGTACTATTTCTATCCCTCTGTACCCATTGTATCCCTTGAAAGTAGGAATTTGGAAAAAACCGTTTATTTTTCGTGTCTACATAGTCAAAGGAATGTATACACCGAATTTCATGTTTCTAGCTGAAGTTGTTTAGTTGGTACTATTTTTATCCCTTTTTCCATTTTAACCCAAAAAGTACGAATTTCGAAAAAACCGTTTATTTTACGTGCGTAGGCAGACATCAGAATTTCATTATTTTAGGTACAGCCGTTTGGTTGGTACCTTTTTTATCCCTCTATTCCCATTTTACCCCTTAAAAGTACGAATTTGAAAAAAATACTTTTACATTATGTATCTACTCAATTAGAGGAATGTAGACACCGAATTTCGTGTTTCTAGCTGTTGTCGTTTGATATGTACCATTTTTATCCCTTTTTGCTCCATTTCACCCCCTACGAATAAAAGTCACTTTATGGTGCACGATTTTGTTATAGGGGGAATGCTCATACCCAATATCAAGTAAGTACAAGCAAATATATTGTAATATGCTTAAATTCTGTAAAATATTAGGTGCTATTATGGATATTTTTAGTCCTTGCGAGGGAAAGAATTTCTCTCTTTGGCCCGATTTCAATCCCAACGGATCTACGACTATAAGACGCATTTATGGAAAATTTGGACGTCCTAGCTCCTTTTGTTTAGATGCTAGCGTGCTTTCAACAGACGGGTCGATGGATGGACATGGCTAGATTGTCTTAGAATTTTATGACAATCAAGAATATATATACTTTATAGGGTCCCAGGTCGATATTTCAAGGTGTTACAAACGGAATGACAAAGTTAGTCTACCCCCATCCTGGAGGTGGCGGGTATAAAAATTAATGTAATTCTACCTTTCAAAGTCAAAGAAATCGGTAGTTAAAATTTGAAATGTTTCATGGCCCACCCTAGCATTGTTATGTTCGATCTCTAGTTTAATAAAAATATAAAGCTATTGGTGAGCAAAATCTAATTTTATAATGAGAAATTTTAAGGATATGCAAGCAGTTAGTGTATGTATATATGTATGGAAGCGCGTGAAGAACTTTCTTAACAGAGCACGCATTTTGATAATAAAATTCAATAATTTGCAACCGTTGTTCGTTTGTAAGACGATTCATGGTTAAATTATAGACCAAACTGAAGATGGTTGCAAGTGAAACAAAACACGAAACGTGCGTCAGCTGTTTAAACCAGTGTTGCCAAAAAGATAATAGCTAAAAAATCCTTTAGTTGAAAGATGCGTGTATGATGTGTTTATATACCCTCCACCTTAGGATGGGGGTATACTCACTTTGCCATCCCGTTTTTACAAACGTTTTGAAATATTCGTCGGAGACCTCATAAAGTATATACAAGTAGTAATGAACAACTTTATGGTAAGATGTCGCAAATGCGTCAACGAGTAGTGGGGAGGGGCATTTAAAATATATTATTTTTAAAACTAGTTAACTTAAGATTAAGCTTTAACATGAATAAAATAAAAAATAATTCCATATACTGAAAAAAAATATTTGAGTTTCTTAATGTAGCAATATTCATCAGCCACCCTGTATATTCTGTGTCGTGGTAAAATTCTAAGACGATCTAGCCGTGTAATATGTCTGTTGAAATCACGCTATCCGCCGAACGAGATGAGCTAGGGGTATTATGGTTGCAGATCGCTTGGGATTGAAAGTGGGCTAAATTGGCCCAGACGGAATTTTTTTACCGAACAATTTCTGATATTTAAATTACACTGTCCAACAGAATTGGAACAGAGTAGCGACCATATTACTCTGAAAGGGCATATTGAGTAGATCTGAATAGAATAGTATAAACTGATATTCCAGCTGGTCTAAGTTTTTTTATAACGGGTCAAAGTTTTAATTTTTTGGTCGAAAATAAAATTGAAATAGAATAAATGTTGGCCGTAACTTAACATAACTTTATATCGTATAAAGAATACCAAAATATTTGCTTGATTGACACATGATTGCTGCCTACATAGGGAATATTTGTGACAGAATAGTTTCAGAAATCCAGATAGAGAAAGTTGAAATAAATGCAATTCCAACTGCGAAGTTTAGATTTTTGCAAGAAAATCAGCTTTTATCGCGCCTTACTTAATACACATGCAAAAAATCAGCAGGGTACAAAATCATTTTTGCCGAAAATGAAAATTTTGCAAAAATATCCAATTTGTATTTTTTGTTTGCCGTGTTCTACCGAAATTACCACATATAAGAAGAAGATTGATTTTCCAAAAAAAACATGGACCCATTTTAACCCCAATAATTTTGTTGTATAAGCTGGCGTGTAATTTTGGTATTGTAATTGTATTGTAATTTTGCGGGAAGATCGTTATTTAAAATTTTGGTGTCTTCGGAGACCCACACTGAAATTTCCCGGCATTTGAAAGGATTTTTCTTGATTTTCTCGAAAAAAAAAATGGTCAAATTGACCCATACAGGAGCTAGAGGGTTAAGATCTTCCACAAAAATAATCCTCATAAGATTCCACAATAATCATCAGAGACTCCATAAATTATATATATTCTTGATCGACAAATCTAAGACGATCTAACCATACCCATCCTAAAATAAAGGTGCAACGACGTCGAAAGTTTGCATGAATACTTCTCACAATTCTAAATCGGCTGAGATTGCAAATGGGTGAAATCGATAGACAAGGAACATTTTTTCCCTGCAAGGACTGAAAATAAGCCCTAATATTTATAGTATTTCATCATGTTTTTTGAATATGTCAGCTTATATTTGTTTGATATTTGTTATGCACATTCTCCTTATCTCCAAAAACGTGGCCATAATGTGATTTTTGTTTGTAGGGGGTGAAATGGGGCAAAAATGGATAAAAATGGTATATAACAAAAGACAGCAGCTAGAAACGAAATTCTGTGTGTACATTCCTCTAAAATATAAATATATAAACAAATATAAAAATACTGTTTTCCAAATTCGTACTTTTAATGGTAAATTGGGAATAGAGGGATAAAAATGGTACCATACAAACGGCTGTACCTAGAATAATGAAACTCGGTGTGTACAGTGCCCTAATTGGAGAGACACATAAAATAAAGTGATTTTTCGTAATTCGTAACTTTAGGGGGTAAAATGGAAAAAAAGAGATAAAAATGGTTCCAATCAAATGGCTGCAGCTAGATCTATGAATTTCGGAGTATACATTCCTCTAACTGTGTAGACACGAAATATAAAAAGCAATGGGAACAGAGGGATAAAAATGGTACCAATTAAACGGCTAAAGCTAGAATGATAAAATTCGATATGTACACTAGAGCGTACCGGGTTACAAGTAAAAAAAAAAAAGTTCGCCGTACACCTTCGAATATGAAGTATTATTGAAAGGTAGTTTCAAAATTTTTTTTTTTATTTTTTTATGCCGAACGTAGGGGTCGCGCTTTTACATTTTTCTATATAACTTCTGCATTTATAAACGGATTTTAAAGTGTGATACATCGATGTTTTTGTCTCGACGAGGCCGATTTTTTTGAAAATCGACATACTTCTTTAGGAAGATTTTCATGATTTTATGCGAGCTTTAATTTTCTGATATTAGAGTGGTACATTAGGGTAGTAGCAACTGAGATATGATGGGTAAGTACCAGAAGGGTGTGCTTGAGCTCAATGACTTCAAAGACAAAAAAATCGGCCTCGTCGAGACAAAAACATCGATGTATCACACTTTAAAATCCGTTTATAAATGCAGAAGTTATGTAGAAAAATGTTAAAGCGCGACCCCTACGTTCGGCATAAAAAAATAAAAAAAAATTTTTTGAAACTACCTTTCAATAATACTTCATATTCGAAGGCGAACTTTTTTTTGAGGTACGCCCTAATGTACACCCCTCTAATTGCTTAGACACATCAAATAAAGGGATTTTCCGTACATTTAGGGGGTAAAATGTTACCAACCAAATGGCTGCATCTAGAATCATGGAAGTCGGTGTATACATTCATCTGACTACACAGACTAGCAAAATAATGAATTACTTCTAAAAAAGATCCATTTTCTCCTCCAATGTTTACTGTATTTATTTACCTTTTGAATTGACTTTAAATATTATTTCGTTATATGAAGTATAAACATATTGGTAGTAGCCTTACCTTATAACCGAGGTTTAAAATAATTAAAATTTTATATTTATTTATAAAATTATTTTTTCGCTATTTATACACTCCACGAGAGTATTATGTCTCTGTGCATTTGTTTGCAACACCCAAAAGGAAACGAGATAGACCCATTGTTAATTATACCGATCGACTTAGATTCACTTTTTGAATCGATTTAACGATGTCCGTCTGTCCATCTATTCTTGTAATCAAAGTACAGGTCGCAATTGTAGCCAGAACCAAATAAAACTTTGCTCAACGAAGGATAAGGACGAACGCTATTTAATTTGAAGAAAATCGGTTCAGATTTATATATAGCCCCCGTACGAATTTCATTAACTATTTGAATCTTTTCACTCTAGATACCAGATATTTTAACAGAATTTCTTCAAAATTTGCAAAACATCTTATATTTCAACTACAAACACCTGTGGTGAAAATAGGTCAGATCTATTCAGATTTATATATAGCTCCCATACAAATTTAGTAATTTGAGTATCTCCGATCTAGAAACCACATATTTTTATAGATCTTCTTGAAATTTGGCAAAACATCTTATATTTAAACTAGAAACACCCATGGTGACAACGTGTCAGATCGATTCAGATTTATATAGCTCACATACAAATTTCGCACCCGGCGTGAGGTCCCCCACCCCAGAAACCAGACAATTTTCACAGAATTTGTCAAATTGACTTGAAATGGAAGAAGCTACTGTGAAAGTGGGTCACATCATTCCATGTTTGGATGTAGCCCCGATACAAATATTTTTCTCGATTTGACAAATTGGGTTCCCGTTTTCACTTTTTTAGCGAATTGAATTGTATTCGGATAGAAAGTGGAGTGCATTATATAGTCGACCCCGCCCGACTTTAGCCTTTCCTTACTTGTTTTATTTGTTTTGGTTTTGTTGGTTAGTTAACCTTTGTCGAAATATTCGAAAAATCTCAAAGTTGTTCATACGCTGCAAAGAAGACAGCATGACTTCAATGTCTTTCTTGCCACCCCACTCACATAAATATGAATTTCTATTCAGTATTTTATTTGACATTTTGATCTTTATTGGCTTTACAGGCATTCTGCTACCAAAAGGCAACATTTTCTGTCAGACGTTCAAAATCAGTTATGGCCAATCAGTGCAATTCTTTCGAAGCCAGCTGCAAACTCCCAGAGTCGATGATTGATTGCAAAGTGAGTGCAAGATATTTTTCTTTTCAACAAATATTATTCATTTCGTGTAAGATACCACAATAATACTAGGAAATGGTTATTATTAAAAATCCAATTAACTCACGTTCTATGAGTACGTTATTGAATAATTCGTAGTAATTCATTATCGCAGCGCAGAAATGCGCTGATGTCTATGGTTGCTGAAGAACAACGAATCAATTCGCATTGCAGTTCGGTAATTTTCGATAATTTGATTAGAGTTTTGCTGCGAATATATGTGCATGGCATTTGATCATGAAATCTCATAATGATGTTCGTGATTATGACATTATGCCTGAAAGTATGCTATATAATTTGGTCATATTTCAACTAATTTAACGAAACAGTGGGAAATCCCGGCAATTTTCGTTAGTGTACCAGCTTTAACAGCATCATTTCAATCAAGCTACAAAAGCTAGAAACATAAAACATATATAAAGGGTGATTTTTTAGCTATTATCTTTTTGGCAACACTGGTTTAAACAGCTGACGCACGTTTCGTGTTTTGTTTCACTGTCAAACATATTCTGTTTGGTCTATAAATTAACTACGAATTGTCTTGCAAACGAACAACGCTTGCAAATTATTGAATTTTATTATCAAAATGCGTGCTCTGTTAAGAAAGTTCATCGCGCCCTTCCATTTTATGGTCAGTTTAGTCGACCGACTGATGCGGCTATTCGGGCATTGTGACTAAATTTCGCACCAAATTCACGTTGTTGGACATTAAACCACCATCACGCTTACGTAGAGTGCGAACTGAAGAAAATATCGCAGCTGTATCGGCCAGTGTTAATGATGACCATCAATTATCGATTCGTCGCCGTTCGCAGCATTTGGGCCTCTGTTACTCAATAACGTGGAAATGCTAAAACTGGGCTAAGCGGGTGGACCATTTGAGGCTCAGACAAGGTCAACATTTGCATGAAAAAATCTTCAAACATTAAATTATATGGACCGTACTATCGATTCAAATAAAGATTTCATGAATTTTTCAAGCATTTTTCTGAATTTTATGTGTTTTTTTTTGAAAAAACTTTCCCTTAGCTTTTAAAAATCACAAATTTATATTCTTGATCGTCATAAAATTCTAAGACGATCTAGTCACGTCCGTCCGTCTGTTGAAAGCACGCTAGCATCTAAACGAAAGGAGCTAATACGTCCAAATTCTCCATAAATGCTTCTTATAGTCGTAAATCGGTTGGGATTAGGGTTTGCATTTTCCCGTACTTTTAATTTCCCGGGAAACGGGAATTATTTTTTCAATTTCCCGGGATCCCGGGACAGCACGGGAAATCGTCAACATACCGTTTTCCATGAGTTAAGCTTATTTTGTCCAATGAAACATTCACATTTTATTAAAGTAAAATAAATATATATTTCACAGCGAAACTGTTACAGAAGATCAATTCAAACAAATTTTTATACAACATTTTTAATTTTATTGTGGAAATGATGGAAAAAAATATACGAATAGTATGTAACATTTCCTACTGAATTCCCGCGGGAATCCCGTACGAATTTCCCGGGATACGGGAAATGAAATCTGTGCGAATTTTCCCGCGGGAAATCCCGGGATGCAAACCCTAGTTGGGATTGAAAGTGGGCTAAATCGGCCCATAGGAAAAAAAATCCCTCACAAGGACTGAAAATACCCATAATATCCCCTAATATTTTAGAGTATTTAAGCACATTTTTTTAATATGTCTGCTTGTACTTAATTGATATTAGGTATGGGCATCCCCTCTATAACAAAAACGTGCACCATAAAGTCATTTTTATTCGTAGGGGGTGAAATGGGGCAAAAATGGTTAAAAATGGTACGTATTAAACGACAACAGCTAGAAATTCGGTGTGGACGTTCCTCTAATTGAGTAGATATAAAAATATTTTTTTCACATTCGTACTTTTAAGGGGTAAAATGGGAATAGAGGGATAAAAATGGTACCAACAAAACGGCTGCACCTAGAATAATAAAATTCGGTGTATACTTTCCTCAGATTGCGTAGACACGTAAAATAAACGGATTTTTCGTAAATCGTACTTTTTGTGGGTAAAATGGAAAAGGGGACAAAAATAGTACCTACCAAATGACAGCAGCTACAATCATGAAATTCGGAGTATACATTCTTCTGACACGAAAAATAAAAGGTTATTTCCAAATTCGTACTTTCAAGGTATACAGTGGGTACAGAGGGATTCAAATAGTACCAACTAAACGACTACAGCTCGAATGATGAAATTCGGTGTGTACATCCCTCTAATTGCGTAGACACGTAAAATAAAGAGATTTTAGAAAGTCGTACTTTTAAGGGGGTAAAATAGGAAAATGGGGATAAAAATGGTACCAACCAAATGGCCGCAGCTAGAATCATGGAATTCGGTGTATACATTCCTCCGACTGCATAGACACGCAAGATAGAAAGATTTTTCAAAATTCGTACTTTTACGACAAACATTTTAAGAATCATGAAGTTAGGTTATTTTTCACTATGTACGTGAGATTTTGGAATGAAAATAGAAAGGAAATACAACCAACTGTAGCATGCTACTTAAGCTTTTTTGAAATTATAAATATAAGAATATTTATAGTTTGTAAAAGTAAGCCTTGCCTTATAAGCGTGGTTTGAAATGATAAAAATATTCTATTTCTTCATAAAATTATTTTTTTTTTCAATATTTGTATTTGTGTGGTTTGGCTATATTAAAAAAATATATTTTCCTGTAATATTACTGCACTTCTACGAATATCGACTGCCTCTGTAGAATGCAATCCATGGGCGAGGGTATATGAAGCTCGGCCCGGCCGATCTTAACGCCGTTTTTACTTGTTTTTAT
This sequence comes from Polietes domitor, assembly GCA_947397865.1. NCBI lineage: Eukaryota > Metazoa > Arthropoda > Insecta > Diptera > Muscidae > Polietes > Polietes domitor. The sequence continues at coordinate 78,105,256 of OX377619.1, read as the reverse complement.
TTATAAAATTATTTTTTTTTCAATATATCGAGGGCTTATTTTGAAAGTCTCTATGAATCATTTGGCTGTCATCTGTCATATGAATTTGGAGATTTTGTTCTAAAGCCATTTTTCAAAATTTTCTGGTTTGGTTATACACTAACACGTTAGTTTGCAAAAGTGGCTATGACCATACAAATTAAATAAATAAAATAGTTCAAAAAATGGAACAGCATAAACAAATTCCATAATTTCGCTGTTTTTAGCATTTTGCTGCCAAGTTATCAGGCTAAAATAGATGATGTTGTCCGTAAAGTCAAAAATTGTAAAAAGTATCTTCAGAAAAAAAAACGGCGTTACTTTCTTATCCTATTGAGAATACCAAAATATTTTTTGGCATATGATTGCTGACTTCATGGGGAATAATTGTGTCAGAAAAGTTTAAGAATCCTGGATAGAGAAAGTCAAAATATAAGCAATTGCTACCGCGAATTTAGGGTTTTCAACAATTGCAGCGACTTACTACATATTTGTATGTTGCAAGCGACGTTGCTTCTTAATTAACGAATTAAAATTCAGTGGGATCCGTTGGCTAGATCGCGACAAAATCATAAAACAAAAATGTCGTGCATAAAAATAATTTTAGCCATATTTTCAGCGAAAATGAAAAAATATCCAATTTATATTTTTTGTTTACCCCAATATCCACTTTTTGTAATAAAATTGAAAAAGTTATAGAAATGGTAGCAACCTAACGTATGAAGCTGGAATCTTTAAACTCGGCATGTAAAGGGTGATTTTTTAAAAGCTATAGGAAAGTTTTTCAAAAAAACACATAAGATTCAGAAAAATGCATGAAATCTTTATTTGAATCGATAGTACGACCCATATAATTTAATGTTTGAAGATTATTGTTGCCCTTGACTGCGCCTCAAATGATCCATCCGCTTAGTCCAATTTTGGCATTTCCACGTTTTTGAGTAACAGGGGCCCAATTGCTGCGAACGGCGACGAATCGATAATTGATGGTCATCATTAACACTGGCTGCGATATTATCTTCAGTTCGCACTCTACGTAAGCGTGTTGGTGGTTTAATGTCCAACAATGTAAATTTGGTGCGAAATTTAGTCACAATAGCCCGTAAGCCACTTCAGTGGGTCGATTAAACTGGCCATAAAATGGAAGCGCGCGATGAACTTTCTTAATTTGCAAGCGTTGTTCGTTTGTAAGACGATTCATGGTTAAATTATAGACCAAACTGAAGATGTTTGACAGTGAACCAAAGCACGAAACGTGCGTCAGCTGTTTAAACCAGTGTTGGCAAAAAGATACTAGCTAAAAAATCACCCTTTACATTTACAGAAAATGCGTTTACACAACATTACCAACATTTCATTAAAAACGTTAACGAATTTACAATAAATCTTATTTATATATTTAGTCATTAATGTCTAAATTTTTAAAACTTTTTGACCGTAACAATTAGTAATCCTATTTAGATTAAACTGTAGAAGAATGATTAATATTTACTAATAAAATTAAGGAGAAAATTAGTTTTTTCGCTCTCCTGAAAAGATATGTTTTTGTTCATAGCCACTTATGAATATAAGCCCTCGATATTTATTTGTTTTGGTTTGTCTATATTATGAAATTGAACATAATCCTGCTCTTCTACGTAAAATCGACAGTCTGTGTGGAATGCAATTCATGGTGGAGGGTATATTAGGTTCGCTCCGGCTGAACTTAACGCCCTTTTTTACTTATTTCTTTATTTTTATCTTTCCATTTTAACAATATTTTTGATTTCGAGCCTTAGTTAACGTAATCCCTATTTCCGTACATATGTAGATATTTAAATTAGAAAATAATTTGGCACAATTTGCTATATCATTGAAATGTAGCTCGCGTCCAACTCTCGAAAAGTCAGCCTACACGAATTTAGTCTTTTAGCTTTCGTGTCCAAGTCTTGGTTTACGTGGCCGCTCACTTTCACGGGAGCATCTAGTAGACTCCAGTCTACGTCATCTCCCAAAACCTTGACCCTAACGTTAATTAAAAATCGAGACTCAATCATCATATTTTTTGTCCACAAAAATATACATTTATTAAAAATATATACATTATATATATATTCACACATTATACAATACTACAATTTATATAAAAATGTTTTATATGGGGGGAGGGGGTGTTTCGTTTGGTGTAAAGAAATAATTTAGCATAAAACTAAACTTTCGCAATGATGAGAATTAAGCAAAGCTTAAATTTGACTCAATGACATTATATAGATCGCATATAAAAATGTAAATAGACTTCCCTAAGACAGATAAAGATAAATAATGTACAGACGTTATAAAACTTCCTTTTACAGATAGAATAATGACTTAAATGGCTAAAAAAGAGAAGAAATAATAATTTAATTATGTACATTTCCTATAAAAATGTAAACGATATTGACAATGCTAAAGATACGAGCAGCAAAGCGGGAGAAAACACTCCGAGGCGCCGCAGCAATGGGATATCGGGAATGGGGCGAGGAATATTTGGAAATGTTGGATTTGTGAGGGCCAGTGAGCGCTGCTCGGTGCATTCTCCGCTTAAGTCCGCTTAAGGCATGTTACGGTGTATTTTTTGGTAATTCTGAATACAGACAATTTTCATATTTGTAAAATGTTTTCTTCGAAATTATTTCTTTATTAAATTTGTTTATCATAAATCACGTTTTGTTTCTGTATCGCAACGAAAAGAAAATTTGTATCTTACAGACTATACATAACAACAAACTAAAAACTTAAAGGAATTTCTTTCTCAGCAAAATTCCCACTTTTCAAAAAATATATATATTTTAAAAATCATTCATAAATTCTTCTAAACTTCTAAAAGAAACCACACGCGCACGCTTAGCGAACGGTCTTCAACTTCCATTTCAAGAAGAGGTAAGCCGACAGTCTCAGCACCACAAAGATCACCACCAGAGCCACTACGTCCAACATATAGCTGGCATCAACCATGTCCAATTCCTCCAGCGTAGTCAGGGGCGACTTGAAATGACAATAGACCTGGAAGCACTTCAATTTCTCACGGCCATAGCCATAGGTGGCCAAGGCAGTGCCTTCGAAACCGTAACGGATGTACGACAAGTAGGTGATCCAGCGAAGATACACGGGAATGGCATCGAAGGACACGAAGAAGCCGGAGAACAACAGGAACGGCACCGACATGACCGGAGCCAAGAACACGCCATTCTGGACATTCATAGCGGCACCAACGACCAGACCTACGGATTGCGCCACAAATGAGATCATCAGACAGGCACCCAAGAACATGGAGAAACGCATCCATTCCCACGGCTGCGAGGTGAAGTAGTAAACAATGGAGACGTAGACAGTACAGAAAATGGCCTGGGAGAAAGGACAAGAACAACAATTAGATTTTAAATTCAGATGGGTTTAGTGCTAGTCGATAGCTTACCTGGAATGGTATATCAGCTACTGATATGGCCAAATAGTACGATTTCAGGGAGTACCACCGATTGAAGTTTTCTTTTAACAGAACCGGCATTTCGAGGGGGACTAAAAGAGAAGAACAGAAAGAAAATAATAAATAATAGAATAACCGAATAGGATAGAATAATAGAATAATAGAATAATAGAATAATAGAATAATAGAATAATAGAATGATAGAATAATAGAACAATAGAATAATAGTAGAATAGAATAATAGAACAATAGAACAATAGAATAATAGAATAATAGAATAATAGAATAATAGAATAATAGAATAATAGAATAATAGAATAATAGAATAATAGAATAATAGAATAATAGAATAATAGAATAATAGAATAATAGAATAATAGAATAATACAATAATAGAATAATAGAATAATAGAATAATAGAATAATAGAATAATAGAATAATAGAATAATAGAATAATAGAATAATAGAATAATAGAATAATAGAATAATAGAATAATAGAATAATAGAATAATAGAATAATAGAATAATAGAATAATAGAATAATAGAATAATAGAATAATAGAATAATAGAATAATAGAATAATAGAATAATAGAATAATAGAATAATAGAACAATAGAACAATAGAATAATAGAATAATAGAATAATAGAATAATAGAATAATAGAATAATAGAATAATAGAATAATAGAATAATAGAATAATAGAATAGTAAAATAATAGAATAATAGAACAATAGAATAATAGAATAATAGAACAATAGAATAATAGAATAATAGAATAATAGAACAATAGGATAATAGAATAATGGAATAATAGAGCAATAGAATAATAGAACAATAGAACAATAGAATAATAGAATAATAGTAGAATAGAATAATAGAATAATTGAATAGATATCCGAGGTCCCAAGATATTTTTGGAAAGAGGACCTAAAAATAAGAAAAAATTGTTGTTTTGTAAAATGAGGTCAAAACGACAAAAAGGAAAAACAAAATTAAAATTCTCTACAACTATCTTAGTTATCGAAATTGAAAGAAATCGTTTTTAGCTGATTTAGAAAAAAGTGAAAAATCGGGTAAAAATTCTAGATAAATTTCGAGTTATCGAAACCAAAAATATCGTAAAAATTATTTTTTATAGAAAACTCAAAATAGACAGAAAATTTAAAGTGAACATTTTCGATAATTGTCGTAGTTATCTAGATATTGTATAATATTCTCGAAAAAGGATGATTAGCCCAAAAGCTCAATTCAGTATTCAGCAGGTCTATGTAATTGGTGCAACATCGCTATTGCTGGATGAAAATGGTCGTCTTCTTTTAAAAAATCGAGTGCTTTTTTCCATGCTTTATATAAGGTTACTTTCTATATATGTTTGTGTGCCACAAAATTTGAAATCAATTTTTGAAAGCTTTTTTCTCAACCAATTTTGCTCAAATTTTGCACACTTAATCATTTTCGATGACAATACAAGGAAATGGAAAAATTTGACCAATTGGACAAAGGGGCGTGGTACCTCCCATACAAACCACAAATTAAAAATCTATTATTTCTGCTCCTGATAACGGTATTTAAACAAAATTTGGTACGTCGGTTTGGTGTGCATGTTGTAATGTCATGCATGTTGCATGTTAAAATCTATTATTTCTGCTGCTGATAACGGTATTTGAACAAAATTTGGTACGTCGGTTTGGTGTGGATTTTTTAAGTGCTGCTGCAAATATGGGCGGAATTGTACAAAGGGGGCGTGGTACCTCCCATACAAACCACAAATTAAAAATCTATTATTTCTGCTCCTGATAACGGTATTTGAACTAAATTTGGTACGTCGGTTTGGTTTGCATTTTTTAAGTGCTGCTGCAAATATGAGCGGGAATGGACAAAGGGGCGTGGTACCTCCCATACAAACCACAAATTAAAAATCTATTATTTCTGCTCCTGATAACGCAGTAATTTTTCCTTCTACAAAAGATAACTAAAAAAGAATTTCTAGGCCCAATAGAATTCTGCTTGCATAAAGCATGGATTTGAAAAAAAAATTTTTTGGATTTACTAGTTTTTTTTCAGAATATTTTTTGTTTTGAAATGGCATGGTGACATTTATTACTTGGCTGCAGACTACCACGACCGTGATTTCGACCATCTCAAGTGGCTTCGCAGCGACTTTTCAACATCAAACCCGGCCTCTATAAAGAGATGATTCTCACAAACGAACAAGAATCACAACTCACTTGCCGAATTTGCGTTTAAAAAATCGCACCAAGTAGTAAAGTACACCTGCCATCTTACAAGCATCTCATTGAGTTGCATACGTAAGTATGTGTACATGCAGGTATAGTTACCCAGCAATACTTCTGCCGTGCCAACGCTCATTTGTTTTAGTTTTTTTCGTTTGTATTTTTTTGTCTGTAATGAATACTTGATTTTACTGGGATATTGTCCTGGCTCAAGACCATTTGGCATCTATATTTAATAGAAATCAAAAAAATATTAAAAAAATCTGCATGAAACATAACAAGTAAGAAGGCGTTAAGTTCGGCCGGGCCGAATCTTATATACCCTCCACCACGGTGTGCATTCCACAGTATTACCAGCAGATTAAATGATGTCCACTTTACATAGAAGTAAAGTACCATATTACGAAAATTGTGATATTTTGATGTCCCATTTTTATCCCTCTTTTTCAATTATATCCCTTAAAAGTACGAATTTCGAAAATCCCTCTATTTTACGTGTCTATGCAATTATCGGCACGTACACACCGAATTTCATGATTCTAACTGTTGTCTTATCATTGGTACCATATTTTATCCCTTTTTGTCCCATTTCGCCCGCTAAAACTTTTATTTTCTTTGTGGTGCTTCCAAACTACATGAGGAATGTCCGCAACAAATTTCAAATGTATGAAAATTTGAAATTTAATTAATAAGCCAAGGCTAACAATATTATTATACTATGTATATATATAATGGAAATAATACTTCAATTCATAAAGTAAATATAAGGCAGCAATCATAAATATCCTAAATATTGGGGGATACAGACACTCTATATTTTCAGCTACTGTCGTTTGGTTGGTTGTATTTCCATCCTATTTTAATTTCGAAAGTATACATTTTGAAAATACCTTATCTCACACATACGCAGTATAAGACAACTTTATAGCTCTACCATTCTTTGTCGTAAAAGCAACAAAATAAAGTACGAATTTGGAAAAAATATATTTTACGTGGCTATGCAGTCAGAAGAATTTATACACCGAATTCCATGATTCTATCTGCGGCGATTTTGTTGGTACCATTGTTATCTCATTTTTCGCATTTTACCCCTTAAAAGTACGACTTTCGAAAATCCATGTATTTAACGTGTCTATGCAATTAGAGGTATGTACACTAGGGCGTACCTCAAAAAAAAAAGTTCGCCGTACACCTTCGAATATGAAGTATTATTGAAAGGTAGTTTCAAAATTTTTTTTTTATTTTTTTATGCCGAACGTAGGGGTCGTGCTTTTACATTTTTCTATATAACTTCTGCATTTATAAACGGATTTTAAAGTGTGATACATCGATGTTTTTGTCTCGACGAGGCCGATTTTTTGTCTTGGAAGTCATTGAGCTCAAGCACCCCCTTCTGGTACTTACCCATCATATCTCAGTTGCTACTACCCTAATGTACCACTCTAATATCAGAAAAATTTAAGCTCGCATAAAATCATGAAACTCTTCCTAAGGAAGTATTTCGATTTTCAAAAAAATCGGCCTCGTCGAGACAAAAACATCGATGTATCACACTTTAAAATCCGTTTATAAATGCAGAAGTTATATAGAAAAATGTAAAAGCGCTACCCCTACGTTCGGCATAAAAAAATAAAAAAAAATTTTTTGAAACTACCTTTCAATAATACTTCATATTCGAAGGTGTACGGCGAACTTTTTTTTTTACTTGTAACCTGGTACGCTCTAATGTACACACCGAATTTCATCATGTAGCCTTTTAGTTGGTACCATTTTTATCCCTCTGCTGCCATTGAATCCCTTGAAAGTACGAATTTGGAAAAACCTTTTATTTTTCGTGTCTATGCAGTCAGAGAAATGTATACTCCGAATTTCATGACTCTAGCTGCGGCCATTTGGTTGGTACTATTTTTATCCCCTTTTTTCATTTTAACCCCAAAAAGTACGAATTTCGAAAAATTCTTTTATTTTATGTGTCTACGCAATCAGAGGAATATATACACCGAATTTCATTATTCTAGGTGTAGCCGTTTATTTCGTTTATCCCTCTATCCCCATTAAACCCATTAAAAGTACGAATTTAGAAAAAAATACTTTTATATTATGTATCTAATCTATTTGAGGAATGTACACGCCAAATTTCGTGTTTATACCTGTTGCCGTTTGATAGGTACCATTTTTATCCCTTTTTGTCCCCCTACAAATAAAAATCACTCCTGGTGCCCTTTTATGCTATAAAGGGAATGCGCATTGCAAATATCAATTAAATACAAGCTATATGTTCAAAAACAGTCTGTAATACTCTAAATATTAGGAAATTTTCAGTCCTTGTTAGGGAAAATTTTTTCCCTCTGGGCCGATTTCGGACACTTTCAATCCCAACCGATCTGCAACCATAACACACATTTAGGAAAAATTTGAATCTCCTAGCTCATTTCGTTCGGTCGCTATCGTGCTTTCAACAGACAGACAGACAGACGGGCATGGCTATATCGTCTTAGAATTTTACCACGACCCAGAATAGATATACTTTATGGGGTCTCAGATGAATATTTTAAGGTGTTACAAACGGCATGACAAAGTGAATATACCCCCATCCTGGAGGTGGAGGGTATAAAAATATAAAACAAAATATTTTTATGTTTTATTTTTCGAGCCAGCAAAAATAGATTTTTTCGAAATAAAAATCAATTTTTGGGAGACTTTTCCCAAACAATTGTTTCTATGTGTAAGAGAAATTCGAAATATTTATAGCAATCATCAGCACATTTAATTCAAGATATAAGTGGGTGTGATCGGACTTATATGTGCAATTGCAGAGTACAAATATTAAAGGTACCTTTTGCGAAAAAATGGCATTTTAGTAAAAAATTAAAAATATCTATAATTTTTTTAATATTGTTTTCGAGACAAAATACATCGTTCGGCAATTTTTGCATAGTGTCATCGAATAATTGAATTGAATACATAATTGAATACGTGAATTGAATTAAATTAAATAATTAAATACGTTTTTTTTGAATATTTGGAGAATTGCATAATTGAATATATTTCAAGTCACGTAACTTTAACACACATCTTCTGTTTATTCAGAATTTTTCATCTAATATGTACTTACATGATAAAATCGTAATTGTCATGGACGTGTACATCAGGAACAACATGTTGAAGAAGAGGAAACCCAAATTACTCAAAACCTTGGCGCCATCATTGCCGATATCGTAGTACAAGGCACCGATGAGGAAGCCGACCAGCAAATGTGCAAACAAACGCAAGTACATAAGAGTCTGCAAAGAGTACAACAATTATGCAATTAGTGAACTTTCCAAGTGACCTCTCCCCACTCTCCACCCTTACTCACCCAATCGCGAAAACTGAAGAGCAGCGTACGCTTCAATACAATCCAAAACTGATGAAACTGTGACGTGGGATAACGTTCCGGCGATGTGATCTCGGCGGACAACAAAGCCGTTGTACAATTATCGGCCTTCTCCAAATCGATCATGGCATCGCCCTTGGCATTCGTACTGACCACCTGCTCCTTGGCAATATCATTGACTAAATTCGACTTCAAGATGCCATTGTTCAATGTTAGATTCTCCTCAAATTTGCCACCGGTCGAGTTGGCCACATCGTTCTTATCCAAAATCGCCTTCAGATTTGACACTTTCGCCAAATCGTTGCGGGCCTTGAGACCGGCATAATCGATCCCCGAACGTATGTCCTTGCTGCCATTCTCAATGGCATCGACTAAACGCCGGGTGTGGTCACCATGTTCGCCGCAAGCCACCTCAATGATGTAACTGGCCGGATTGTGATAACTGGGACATTCCAAATTCAGCGTGGACAGGAAAGGCACCAATTGCTTGGTACTGCCCTGGTACACGCACTGGCCATCGGCCAGCGTATACAGTTGATCGAACATTTCGAAGAGACGCGCCGACGGCTGATGAATGGTACAGATTATGGTGCGGCCACCCTCGGCCAATAGTTTCAGCAGATTGATGCACTGGAAGCATGTTGAACTGTCGAGGCCAGAGGTGGGCTCGTCAAAGAACATGATCGGTGGATTGTTGACCAATTCCAAGGCGATGGACAGACGTTTCTTTTGACCGCCGGAAAGGTTGCGTGTCAATGTGTTACGATGTTCGCTTAGGCCCAGTGTCAAAAGAATGTCATCAATCTGGAAAGTTATATAAATGAATTGAGCAATTAATATTATGAAATCTGGCAATATTCATATTAAATTAGCAACGATATATGAAAATAATTTTTAATATAAAGTCAAATAGACCTAATTCTTCCCATAAAGAATGGCTAACGGTACACCTAAATTTTTTGGAGGTTGTTGCAGTCCTTATGATCCAAGTACTGGACATTATTGATATTTTGATAAAATGATGAGTTGTCTGTACTGAATAGAACGGTAAAAATATGTAGGGTACATATTTTCAATTGACTCAAACATAAATTTCTCAGAATGGAAAAAGTGTGACTTAGACCAATATCATTCTAACTGGCACATATATCGAAATGATACTTCAAGTCAATTCAAAATGTACATATAAGGCAGTATTCTTCAAAGAAGCTTAAATACTCTAAATATTGGGGGAAAGTGAGAGCAATACAAGTACAAATTTTGAAAGTCCATCATCTCTAAAGTACACAGTGCAATATAACCTAACTTCATGAGTCTACCCATTTTTGCCGTAAAAGTAAAAAAATATGAATTTGGAAAAACCTTTTTATTATGCGAGTCTATGCAGTCAGATAAATGTATACACGAATCCCACGATTCTAGCTGCTTCCAATCGGATGGTACCATTTGTATCTTCCCACTTTGGAAATACATCTTTCAAACATCAATTTTTTTATGGGTCTATGCGCTTAGAGGGATGTACATACCAAATTTCAGCATTCTAGCTGTAGCCGTTTAGTTGGTACCATTTTTATCCCTATGTTCATATTTTATCCCCTAAAAGTACGAATTTGTAAACACCTTTTTATTTTTCGTATCTACACAGTCATAGGAATGTATACTCCAAATTTCATGACTCTAGCTGCGGTCATTTGGTTGGAACTATTTTTATCCCCTCTTTCCATTTTAACCTCAAAAAGTAAGAATTTCGAAAAATCCCTTTATTTTACGTTTCAACGCAATCAGAGGTATGTATACACCGAATTTCAATATTCTAGGTACAGCCGTTTGGTTGGTACCTTTTTTATCCCTCTAATCCCATTTTACCCTTAAAAATGACCAAATTGGAAGAAATACTTATATATTATGTATCTACTCAATTAGAGTAATGTACACACCGAATTTCGTGTTTCTAGCTGATGTCGTTTAATATGTACCATTTTTATCCCTTTTTGCCCCCATTTCACCCCCTACGAATAAAAATTGCTTTAACATAAAATTCCTCTATGTTTCGCGTCTAATCAGTCAGATGAATGCATACTCCAATTTGCATGGTTTCAACTTCAGCGGTTTGGTTGGTACCAATTTTGTCCCTCTTTTCCAATTGTATCCCTAAAAAGTAAAATTGCGTAGACTCTTTTTTACGAGTCTACGCAATTATAGGGATGTACATACCGAATTTAATGTTTCTAGCTGCTGTCGTATCAAAGGTACCATTTTTATCCCTATTTGTCCCATTTAGGCCGCTATTTTTTAGTTTTTGGTGCTTTAATGCTACAAGAGGACTGCGTAGACACGAAAAATAAGGATATCTTTTGACATTCGTACCTTTATGATCAAAATTGGATAAAGTTGGTAACAACAAAGCGACTGGAAGAGGATCTTTCCAAATTCATACTTTTAGGGTCAAAATGAAAAAAGGAATAAAACTGTTACCAAGCAAACGGCTGTAGCTAGAATCATGAAATTAGGTTCGTACATTGTAAAGAGTGATTTTTTTGAGGTTAGGATTTTCATGCATTAGTATTTGACAGATCACGTGGGATTTCAGACATGGTGTCGAAGAGAAAGATGCTCAGTATGCTTTGACATTTCATCATGAATAGACTTACTAACGAGCAACGCTTGCAAATCATTGAATTTTATTATCAAAATGCGTGCTCTGTTAAGAAAGTTCAGAAAGAAAGAAATTGTGTTCAGCGACGAAGCTCATTTTTGGCTCAATGGGTACGTAAATAGGCAGAATTGTCGATTTTGGAGTGAATATCAGCCAGAAGCATTGCAAGAGCTACCAATGCATCCAGAAAAAGTCACAGTTTGGTGCGGTTTATGGGCTGGTGGCATCATTGGACCGTACTTCTTCAAAGATGATGCGAATCGTAACGTAACTGTGAATGGTGAGCGCTACCGTGAGATGATATCCAACTTTTTTTTGCCCAAAATGGAAGAACTGAACTTGGTTGACATGTGGTTTCAACAAGATGGCGCTACATGCCACACAGCTCGCGATTCTATGGCCATTTTGAGGGAAAACTTCGGAGAACAATTCATCTCAAGAAATGGACCGGTAAGTTGGCCACCAAGATCATGCGATTTGACGCCTTTAGACTATTTTTTGTGGGGCTACGTCAAGTCTAAAGTCTACAGAAATAAGCCAGCAACTATTCCAGCTTTGGAAGACAACATTTCCGAAGAAATTCGGGCTATTCCGGCCGAAATGCTCGAAAAAGTTGCCCAAAATTGGACTTTCCGAATGGACCACCTAAGACGCAGCCGCGGTCAACATTTAAATGAAATTATCTTCAAAAAGTAAATGTCATGGACCAATCTAACGTTTCAAATAAAGAACCGATGAGATTTTGCAAATTTTATGCGTTTTTTTTAAAAAAAAAAGTTATCAAGCTCTTAAAAAATCACCCTTTACAATGGACGCGAAACATAATGGAACTTTATATACTTTATATACTGGGTTTTCCAACAAGAGGTGTTATTTTGAATCACCCGGTATTTCGGTAACTGTCACTTTTGAAGCTTTTATTCTTTGACATTTGACAAGTAGAAACTACGCTATTACTCAAAATGGAACGATACACGCTTCAACAACGCATTGAAATTATTAAAATTCATGAATGAAAAGGATCCGGAATTCCATCGAAAAATCATCTTGACTGATGAGGCCCATTTCCACCTCGGTGGCTACGTCAACAAGCAAAATTGTCGCATATGGGGCTCAGAAAACCCAAGAGTTATTGTTGAGAAGCCTCTCCATCCTAATCGTGTGACTGTTTGGTGCGGTTTATGGTCCGGCGGGGTCATTGGAATTTACTTTTTCGAAAATGAGGTTGGATCAACAGTTACGGTGAATGGAGAGATGATTAATGATTTTCTATGGTCTGAGTTGGATGGTATTGATCTGGACAACGGTTAATTTTAAACAAGACTGCGCTACGTGCCACACAAGCAACGAAACCATTGCTCTTTTACGGGAAAAGTTTCCGGACCGTGTTATCTCTCGAAGAGGTGATCACAATTGGCCACCGAGATTTTGTGATTTAACACCTTGTGACTTCTTCTTTTGGGGCCACGTGAAAGATAAGGTCTACGCCAGCAGCCCAGCGTCGATTCAAGACCTCAAAGATAGAATTCGTGAGGCTATCGAGAACATAGGGCAGCCACTTTGCGATTTGGTTATGGAAAATTTCATGAAAAGGATATGGTCCTGGTGGCTATGGTTGTGGTGGCTATTTGGCTGATGTTGTTTCCTCCTCTTTATTATGAAATAAACATCCGATCATTTATGTATAAAAAATGGCATTTTTCTTTGAATACCAAAATAACACCTCTTTTTGGAAAACCCTGTATTTGTACGTATTTGTTTATAATGCAAAGAAAAAAATTATTTTGTTTTTTGTTTTTTAAAATTTAAAAAAAGTGTAAAAGTTACAATGATATACGGGGCAAAATAGATAATAGCATTTCCAGATCTTTCAAATTTTTCGCTGTTTAATACTTATCGGAAAATGGAACCTCTAAAAACACCCTACAGTTAAAAATATATTAAAACAATTGAAATGATTTAAAACTGTTTCAATCTGCAACATGGATCAAACCTCCACCCTCCACATCACATAATGTTTTCAGATATCGAAAAATTTTTGAAATTGAGTAATTATTCAATCATTCCCTATATTTCCGTACTCGACTCATTACATGCCTCAAACTTTACAAACGATAATAGTCGTTTCACTTGACTTTCTCATGAAAACAAAAAAAAATAAAGTAATTACGACGAAGAAAAGTGCAAAAGAAACGTGCGATAAATGTCGAGTCAGTCAAAAGTAATTTGTCTTAAATCTAGTGTGACCAAGCACACTAAGTAAGACACACACACGCACACACACACACACATTCCAAATGTGTAGATTTATATTTCCGCTCATCTGTCAAAAAAGACATTTTTACGGAAACAATTTGGCTGGCTTTGGCGAAACCTAAACCACAAGAGTTGGTGGGTTCGTAGACAAAGTAACAAAACACAACAAACGAAGCGTAAACAAAACTCAAGCGATCAGATCAAAACAAAAACCCAAATAATTATGTACGTGCAGCGTGTCGTTTAGCCAACAAACAAATGGACAAAGAAACAAAAACATATATTTTCAGTTGGTTTTTTTTACTGAAGATCGTTGTCGGCATTTCTCAGCAGAGTGGGAGGCTATACTGTCAGAGACTGAAGTTTAAATATACTTTGCATATTTGGAGAAGTATATATTCCAATAAAATTATAAGTATGTAGATTTACTATATTTTATAAATGATCAAGAACATAGATTCAAATTCATTAGATTTGACAGCGTTGTACGTGCACAAGTCCAAACCAAATTCAAATTTGAAGGAAAGCAGACTTCAGGGAGTATTTTTCAATCCTTGTTTGGGAAACAATTTTCCCTCTGGACAGATTTCGCACATTTTCAATAACCATAGATACATATGTGGAAAATTTCAACCCACCATAACACATTGCATGTCGTAAATATATTTTAACTTAAAAGTTTTAAACTGCTTCAGTCTAAAGGAATGTCATGTAGGGTATCCAACCGATTACATTTTACTCGATTAATCGAATATTTAATATCAAATATTTGTTGGAATAATCAGATATGGCCGATTTTCGAATAACGAATAATTCGATTAATTAATTTGAAGTGTTACACTTAGACTTACCATGGAATTTTTTTCGGCTTTAGTGAATTTTTTGCTCAGCTTCAGGTTTGTGGCAACTGTCATGGCCTCTTGGACGGTCAAATTGCCGTGCAATTGATTGTCCTGCATAATGTAGGCGGATAGTTTACGGAACGTACTGATGTTACGCTCATGGCCGTTCATTGTCACACTGCCCTCGATGTTGCTGGTTCTGGAAGAGAGAAAGAGAAACAAACGTAAGTTAAAACAAGTAAAGAAAAGCTAAAGTCGGGCGGGGCCGACTCTATGATACACTTCACTTTCAATCCGGTTAAACATTTGGGAGCAACATTTGTATTTCCGCTATATCTAAATCTGAACCGATCTTACCCACTTTCACAATAGGTTTTTTACTTGGATTATAAGCTGTTGTGCCAAATTTAAGAAAATCGAGTACAATATGTGGTTTCTAAAGCAGCAAAAGTCAAATCGGGAGCCACATTTCTATGGGGCTATATCTAAATCTGAACCGATCTTACCTAATTTCTGCATATGTGTTTCTAGTTCGATTATAAGATGTTGTGTCAAATTTAAAGAAAATCGGGTACAATATGTCGTTTCTAGAGCGGAAAATGTCAAATCGGGAGCGACATTTGTATGGGGGCTATATCTAAATCTGAACCGATTTGCCTCAAATTGAATAGCGTTCGTCCTTGATCCACAAAACTTTCTTGTGCCAATTTTTGTTTAGATCGGACAATAATTGCGACCTGTAATTTTGAAAACCCACAAAAAATCTATATAAACGGCCAATAATTCTACCAATGAGTGCTCCCAAGGGCCTATTAATTTTGGACAAATCCAACACAAAAAAATTCCTTTTTCCATATATCCCCCCTAAAAAGTACGAATTTTTATAATCACTTTATTTTACGCACGCAAACTTTTAGAGGGATGTACACACTGAATTTCTTTATTCTAGCTGCTGTCGTTTTGTTGGTACTAATTTTATCCCTCTATTCCCATTTTGCCCCATTAAAAGTACTAATTTCCAAAAATCCTTTATTTTATGTGTCTACTCAATTAGAGGAATGAACACACCGCATTTAATGTTTGTTAATTGATGAAAACGGTCCAGAGGGAAATATTTTTCCCTAGCAAGGACAGAAAATACCCCTAATATTTCGAGTCTTTATGTTTATGTCTGCTTACACTTGACTTGATATTTGGTATGCACATTCCCCTTATAACGTAAACGTGCACCATAAAGCGAATCTTTTTTGTAGGGTGTGAAATGGGGCAAAAAGGGATAAAAATGGTACATTTGATGCGACATCAGCTAGAAACATGAAATTCTGTATGTACGTCCCTATAATTACGTAGACACGTAAAATAGAGAGAATTTTTACTTTTAAGGGATACAATTGGAAAAGGGGGATAAAAATGGTACCAAACCAAACCGCTGAAGATAAAATCATGAAATTCGATGTATGCATTTATCTGACTGTGTAGACGCGAAACATAAAGGATTTTTTCGTAATTTGTACTTTTAGGCGGAGAATGGGGCGAAAGGGATAAAAATGGTACCAAACAAACGGTTAGACATGAAACAAAAACATATTTTCAATATTCGAAACGGGATAAAATTTGTACCACGCAAACGGCTGTAGCTAGAATCATGAAATTCAGTGATTATACTCGTCTGTCTGCGTAGACACGCACAATATGAGTATTTCTCCAAAATCGTACTTTTAGGGACACAATTTTAAAAAATGATACCACTTTAATAGTTATATCCAACAAACGGATGTACCTAGAATCATGAAATTAGATGTGTTCATTCCTCTTTTCTTATCAATATAGCTGAATCAAGAAATTGCAAATGGGAGAAATCGGTCCTGAGGGAAAATGCTTCTCTCTAATGACGAATGACAATACACCTAATAGTTAGAGTACATTTTTGAAGATTGCTCCCTCATGTTCACTTTTTGATTACAATTGTAGTATTATATATATTGTAAAGGGTGATTTTTTAAGAGCTTGATAACTTTTTTTTTTAAAAAAAACGCATAAAATTTGCAAAATCTCATCGGTTCTTTATTTGAAACGTTAGATTGGTCCATGACATTTACTTTTTGAAGATAATTTCATTTAAATGTTGACCGCGGCTGCGTCTTAGGTGGTCCATCCGCTTAGTCCAATTTTGGCATTTCCACGTTTTTGAGTAACAGAGACCCAATTGGTGCGAACGGCGACGAATCGAAAATTGGTGGTCATCATTAACACTGGCCGATACAGCTGCGATATTTTCTTCAGTTCGCACTCTACGTAAGCGTGTTGGTGGTTTAATGTCCAACAATGTAAATTTGGTGCGAAATTTAGTCACAATAGCCCGAATAGCCGCTTCAGTGGGTCGATTAAACTGACCATAAAATGGAAGCGCGCAATGAACTTTCTTAACAGAGCACTCATTTTGATAATAAAATTCAATAATTTGCAAGCGATGTTCGTTTGTAAGACGATTCATGATGAAATGTCAAAGCATACTGAGCATCTTTCTCTTTGACACCATGTCTGAAATCCCACGTGATCTGTCAAATACTAATGCATGAAAATCCTAACCTCAAAAAAATCACTCTTTAGTAGACTATTAATATTGTAATAAGGAAGCAATGAAAATTACGAAAAAACAGTGTGCATAAGTACGATTTATTGTTTTAATAGTAAACAAATATAAAAATACGCATTACAAATATACATATTTTGAAAATTGTGATATTTTTAATGCGCATTTCTATATTTCACTTCATTGTAAAGTCGACAGCCTCTAATTTACCGGTAATACTATGGACTGCTCTTCGTGGTTGAGGGTAACGAACTTAACGCCTTTTTACTTGTTTCTGTTATTTATGCATACAATTAATCTTCAATATTAGATCAGAGAAATTATTAAGGTCATTGCATTGCATTATTGAAAGAAATCCCAAAAAAAGTAGCTATTCAAAATGTTAACGACTGACGGTACGAGTATGTGTTCTGTGGCCAGTTGCAGTTCAGCCCTGGATTTTGTTTTTAACTCAAATAGCATGTTTCTTATCATTTCTCGTTTATGATCTCGAAACCGAATCATTCTGTGAAATTTACCTACTTCTCGGACTTCGTACCGAGCACGCATTTCACATGACTTTCATTTCATTTCAGTTTGTGTTGAGCAAATTTAAGCTGAATGCTGTGCTGCGCTGCAGCAATTAAATGCAAAATTAATTGGCACTTTGTGTTAGTGTATTGTATTACGAATGATTTTACTTAGTAATAACATCGGGTGTAAAGTCGAAAGAACTTTTTTTCCAAGCTCGTAATTAATTGTTTAAACCTTTCGACGAAAATACATTCTCTTCTGCCACATCAATGAATGTGGCCAATTTGGCGATTTTTGTTTGAACGAAGGGCAAAAATAGCCTAAACAAAAAATAAATGGAGATCCACTTTGTACCTTCCATTAATATAAGTTTTGTCATTCCGTTTGTAACTCCTTGAATTATCGACCTGTAACCCTATATAATCTATCTATATATAAAAGAGTTGTGTTACTGACTGACTTATCATTGACCAGCGCCCACACCAAACGGCTGAAGCCAGGGTCATGCAATTTTCAGGCTAGTTCCAAAATGTGACGTAGATGCCGACTAAGAAAGGGTTTTCCGAAATTGTACTTTTAGGGGGTAAAATGGGACAAAAAGGGATAAGCATCGAACTTTCGTTCTAACTAAACGGCTGCAGCTAGAAACATAAAATTTAGTGTGTGCCTTGCTAAAAAAACTTTTAAGGGAGGAAAGGGATAAAAATTGGTACCATTTTTAAATAATGCAGTATATTTGTGAAAATCGATATTTACGAAACAAAAAGGGATAGAAATAGTACCAATTGAAGTATTAGAGTGAAATTTGGTATGTAAATTCCTTTCATCGCATAGAAGCGCAATATAAATGTGTTTTTGTACTTTTAAAGGTGATCCGCGCAAAAAGGGATACAAATGGTACCAATTAAATTATTGCAGCTAGAATCATGAAATTTTATATATAAATTCCTCTGGACATGTAGAAGCGCAGTTAGTCCTCATCCCGAAAAACTGTGCAAAGTTTCATTTGGTTCTGGCTACAATAGCGAAATGTACTCTGATTACAAGAATAGATGGACGGCCAGACAGACGGACAGATGGACATTGCTGAAAAATAATGACAACAATAGGTCTGATTATTTCCCTTTCTATATATAGACTGGTTCGTCAAAATGTCACGGCCGGTACAATTTAAATATCCTATATTTCCTATGTTCATGAAGAACTACTCTTTTGATTAGCAAAAATTAATAAAGACATGTAATAGAAGAACATTATCGAATTCATTAAAATAAGTAAAACCTCAAGATATTCTTCAAAGTTAATGTAACACCCGTGTAACACCCGTGACCACACCATTTCCACACTTGAATTAAAAAAATATTAAAATTCCAATTTTCGATGAATGTGCCTTTCCAATTTAGGATATATAAGTCCGATAGCACGCGTTTATATTAGCGCAGTAAAATTAGAAGAAAAAATGGATTTTTCGAAATTTGTACTTTTAAGGGGCCCGCTCGCCCCAAAACAGGGATAAAAATGGTACCAATTCAAGTATTGCAGCTAAAATCGTGAATTTTTATGAGTAAATTTCTCTTACCATCTAGAAGCGCAGTGAATCTGGACTTTTCGAATTTTGTACTTTTACGAGCGGGACAAAAAGGGATAAAAATGGTACCAATTTAATAGTCGTGAAATTTGGTGTGTAAATTCCTCTAACAACGTAGACATGCAACATAATGAATTTTTCGAAATTTGTAAATTATAAGGGCTGAGGGAGACAAAAAGGGATAAAAATGGTACCAACTAAAGTATTACAACTAGTATCGCGAAATTTGGCTTGTACATTCCTCCGAGCACGAAGACGGGCAACATAAATTGAGTTTTTGAAATTTGTACTTTTTAGGAGTGAGCAGCACAAAAAGGGATAAAAATGTTACCCACTAAAGTATTACAGCTACAATAGTGAAATTTGGTATGTAAATTCCTCTGACCAAATAAAGTACATGCTTTTAGGGGAGAAGCGAGAACACATACCTATAGCGATTTTTTAAAACGTGTACTTTTTGGGAAAGCTGTGCAAAAAGTTATAAAGTGTCCGGCTGCATCTGGATGACATGATATCGAGGATATAAAAGGTTCTGCTTTTGTAATTTCCTTTTCGAAACTGGGTAGAAAATGATAAAAATTTAACATATGCAAAGAGTTCAGCTAAAATACTGAAATTCGACAAGCACATTCATTTGAATGTGCATGAGTGCTATTTAATCGAAATTACTATTTTAGTTTAATCTATATCCATCAAAAGAACATTCAGTATTCGGGCATATATGTTTTTTTTGGCTGTTTTGAGATAATCACGGTTCAAGTTTTTTAATCGAATAATATTGCGTTAAATATTAATTTTTTATTATGGATTTGGATAATGACGTTGCTATTCTGCTTTAAGGACTTTTTGATCCACTTTGTGGAACTAGTATATGACCAAATTTTGAGCAGACAATATAATCTAAATATGCAATAAAAAAACAATAGGTATTGAGGGAATTGTTTTTCCCAAACAAGGTCAGGAAATTCCCCAATAACCCCTAATATTTCCAGTTATTAAGCACATTTTTGGAAGATTGCTGCTTATATTTAGTTTATATGTGGTATGTCTCTTACGAAATGGGGCTATAAGGTATAACAATTATACCTATCAAAGGATAAGGATAACACCTAGAAACACGAAACACAGACAAATGGTTGCAGCTGCTGACTGCTGTTAAAATATTCGTGTTCTAGACAGGAAAATGTCAAATCGGGAGCGATATCTATATGGGAGCTATATATAAATAAACAATTTGCTTCAAATGGAATAGAGTTCGTCCTTGACTCACAAAACATAATTGTGCCAATTTTTGCAAGGTTCAGAGAATAATTGCGACCTGTACTTTGATAACAAAAATAGATGGACAGACGGACATGGCTAAATCGATTCGCAAAATTTATTCTACACCATTTTCAAGTGTAATTCAAAAGACACCATTTGAAATTCAAAAAATATCATTTGAAATTCAAAACTCATCATTTGAAATTCAAAACTCGTCATTTGTAATTCAAAAGACACCATTTGAAATTAAACAAGTAAGAAGGCGTTAAGTTCGGCCGGGCCGAATCTTATATACCCTCCACCACGGAGTGCATTCCACAGTATTACCAGCAGATTAAAGGATATCGACTTTACATAGAAGCACAGTACCATATTACGAAAATTGTGATATTTTTATGCACATTACTATATTTGTTTACTATTTCAAACTATAATTTATGATTATGCACACCGTTTAAAATCGACTACTATATATAAATAAAATGCTGAAATTGTGAAAGTGAACATGCCTATCTAAAATCTCTTTATTTTACGTATCTACACAATTAGAGGGATGTACACACTGTATTTCATCATTCTAGCTGTATTCGTTTAGTTGGTACTATTTTTATCCCCTGTAGCCATTGTATCCCTTGAAAGTACGAATTTTGAAAAAACGTTTTATTTTTCGTGTCAACGCAGTCAGAGGAATGTATACTCCGAATTTCATGATTCTAGCTGCTGTCATTTGGTAGGTACTATTTTTATCGCCTTTTTTTCATTTGAACCCCAAAAAGTACGAATTTTGGAAAGTTCTTTCATTTTACGTGTCTACGCAATCAGAGGAATGTATATATCGAATTTCATTATTCTAGGTGCAACTACTATTACTAGGTGCAACTACTATTATCCCTCTATCCCCATTTAATCCCTTAAAAGTACGAATTTAGAAAAAAGACTTGTATATTATGTATCTACTCCATTAGAGGAATGTACACGCCAAATTTCGTGTTTCTATCTGTTGTCGTTTGATAGGTACCATTTTTATCCCTTTTTGTCCCATTTCGCGCCCTACAAATAAAAATCACTCTATGGTGCCCTTTTATGCATTAAGGGAATGCGCATTGCAAATATCAACTAAATACAAGCTAATATGTTCAAAAAACATGCTGAAATACTCTAAATATTAGGGGTATTTTCAGTCCTTGTGAGGGAAAAAATTTTCCCTCTGGGCCGATTTCGTCCACTTTCAATCCCAACCGATCTACAACCATAAGACTCATTTAGGAAAAATTTGAACCTCCTAGCTCATTTCGTTCGGCCGCTATCGTGCTTTCAACAGACAGACAGACGGACATGTCTATATCGTCTTAGAATTTTATCACGACCCATAATATATATACTTTATGGGGTCTCCGATGAATATTTCAAGGTGTTACAAACGGAATGACAAAGTGAATATACCCCCATCCTGGAGGTGGAGGGTATAAAAATGGAATCTTTTGAATTTCAAATGGAATAATTTTTGAATTTCAAATGAAAACTTTTGAATTTCAAATGGTGTATTTTGAATTTCACATGACGAGTTTTGAATTACAAATGACGAGTTTTGAATTTTAAATGATATCTTTTGAATTACAAATGACGACTTTTGAATTTCAAATGTTGTCTTTTGAATTACAAATGACGAGTTTTGAATTTCAATTGACATTTTTTGAATTTCAAATGGAATTTTTGAATTTGAAGTGATATTTTTTGAATTGCAAATGGAATTTTTGAATTTCAAGTGATGTCTTTTGAATTACAATTGAAAAAGGTGTAGTTGATCGGTATACTTAACAATGGGTCTATATCGCTTCCTTTTGGGTGTTACAAACTAATGCTCAAAAACAGAATACCCTAGTTGAGGCTATAAAAAATGCATTCTATAAAATATAGATGACAAATGGTCTTAAGACAGGACAATATCGCAGTTCAAATAAAATTTTTCAAATTCCAGCTTAGCGGAATAGGGCATTATACGTTAGATTCACGGAAAAATTTTTCCAACACTAGGTAGACTCACATTTAATCCTTTCATTTCCATATGTTGCAACATTACAAGTTAGACCTTTAATATCAACAATTTTTCAGAGTTTATACTTTTTATTTTTGTACAATACATATTATTCAAAAGAGAAATAACAATATTGGATCTAAGTAGGAGAGTGAAAATTAGAGGCAAGTCTAAAATCTCAATTATTTGATATTTTGGAATTAAAATTTGCATATATAGGGCCCGCCAAATAACTTTTTTTTGAAAATGCTATAAAAGACTACTGAATATTTTCTCAAATTTCTTTTATTATTTGAAAGTACAATCCTTCCGGTTAATAATGGAAAATAATTTCATTCAAATGGCTGCCTCGGCACCCCACAATTAATAGTCCAACGGTTGAATAGTTGAAAAAAACGTTAGATGGCGGACCCTTTCATTCTATCGAGTGTATTTGTTATTCGAAGTAATACATGTCAGAGATTTTAAAAATGAAGAAACATTTCAAAATATTATTTTTATTTAATCGGCATTTGTAGGATAATGATTTGAGAAAACATGCTCTTACTCACGTCCTGTATGAATTAGAAATCCATAATCTCTATAGAAATCTCATTTAGATTCATAGGTACATCAAAATGACATAGGCAAATTGGTTCTATTTATCACCAAATAAATCCGCGGCGAAATGGTTTAGTATACCGATAAGTTAGAAACACCAGGCTTTTGCCTTTCCTTACATGTTTTAATTATTCATTTTTTCGGATTTTTTCCTTCTACGTATAATCCACAGCCTCTTATCTGCAAATAATACTGTGGAATGCACTCCATGGTGCAGGGTATATAAGATTCGATCCGGCCGAACTTAACGCCCCTCAAGATTGCCATATGATATTCAGTGGGAATTTGAATTCATTTTTGCACAGCACCAAGAAGAAATTCGTCTTATCTGGTTAGTTCCACAACAAAAACATCATGGGAAAATCTTTCGAAAAATCACTAGTTTACTTGAATGCAATCACATTTGAAGCTTGACATTGAAACAATATATCTGGCATTTTTTTGTATAAATGTAGGTATGACTAATCGCTATTGCCTTGCGAGATTGTGATAATTTCCCAAATGTTGAACTTTTCGAACTTTGTGTCGGGGAAAAAATTCCAGTATGCTTATCAACAAAAAACAAAACGTTCTCTAATAAATTGTTGTTCGAAGGGAAAACAGAACGTACAGAGTTTCGAAAAACAATCATTTACGATTTGCACAAGCACAAGGTTACAATTGAAGCTAATTGAGTTTATTGGTCTTGGGCGGCATCAGCCAAAGGTTGATAACCGAAATGCTGATAGGCTTCGCGGCTAGCGCAAAAGGAATCCATTTACGATTAATTTCCAAAGTAGTAGTAACGACAGTTAAACTTACTTGTAGCCAGATAATATGTTAAGCAGAGTACTTTTGCCAGCTCCCGATGGTCCCATAATGGCAGTGAGTTCACCGGACCGCAAACGTCCGCTGACTCCTTTGAGGATGGTTTTGGCATCTGTAAGAAAATAGAGAGAAAGGGGGAAAATTAGTAATTAATATTGAAAATATTGTGTGGCATTTCATTTAATTTTTTATAATATGAAAAATTAATTAAAATGAAAATGTCAATCAAAATGCATATGTAATTTGTAGCGCCACTTATGAGTTATCCCCATACAGAAAATGAAATACGTATATGACCGAAGTGTGTACAGTTTCTTTCGTAAGAAGACAAAAGTGCATTGAAATAGATTAGATTAGAAATGGATTAAAATCCAAAAATACTAAACTTCAACCGAAATCTATCAATATTTAAACAACAGAAAATAGTTATATTTGAAATCTCCAAAGAAATGGAGAACAAATTATTTAAATACATACATATCGAGGGCTTATATTCATAAGTGGCTCTGAACAAATAAACAACTTTTCAGGAGAGCGAAAAAACTGATTTTCTCCTTAATTTTCAGAGTAATTATGAATTATTCTTCTACAGTTTATTCTAAAGAGGATTACGATGAAAAAGTTTTCGAAATTTCCTATTATTCGCAGTTTCATAGCCACTTTTACATATTTAAAATTGAGTACTATGAATGTTGAAATAAGCACATAGCCATTTATGCCCAAATATATAAATAAGATTTATTGTAAACTCGTGAACGTTTTTTATGAAATGTTGGCAATGTTGTGAAGAAAATGCATTTTCTGAGATGTACAGTTTAAAGATTCCAGCTTCATCCGTCAGATTGGTACCATTCTTATCCCTTTTTCCAAATTTTTCACGAATAGTGGATATTGCGGCAGGGCACGGTAAACAAAAAAATACAAATTGGATATTTTTTGGAAAATTTTAATTTTCGCGGCAAATATGGCTAAAATGATTTTCTCGCGATCTAGCTAACGGATCCGACTGAATTTTTGTTTGTGTAATAGGAACCAATGTCGCTTGTAACATATGTATATTTAGCCAGTCTTGAATATCCCTGCAATTGTTGAAAATCCATAATTCGCGGTTGCTATTGCTTTTATTTTAACTTTCTCTATCCAGGATTCAAAAGACTTTCTGACACAAATATTCCGAATGAAGTGAATATGCCATAAAAATATTTTGGTGTTCTCAATATGTTAAAAAGTTACGCGGGTTTTTCTAAAGATACTTTTCACAATTTTTGACTTTACAGCCACTATTTATCCTATTTAAGCCTGAGAACTTGGGAACCAAAATGCTATTAACCGCGAAATGATGAAATTTGCCCTAAATCTAGAAAAATGTTTTAAACAAAATCGTTGTAGCTAATTACAACCTTCGGTTATATGTTGCTCCATTTGTGAACACTTTTATTTATATTATTTGTATGTTCATAGCCACTTATGCAGTCACAAACTAACGTGTGAATTGATAGCCAAATCAGAAAAATTTGAAAAAAAATGACTTTAGAAAACAAATTCTTCTCCAAATTTATATGACAGATGACATCCAAATCTGAGAATAGTTTGGCATCAAAAACTCATTTTCGAGAAAATGGTTCATAGCCACTTATGAATGAATATAAGCCCTCGAGATATATGTTACATTATTAAATAAACATCTTATACATTTTCTGATGTATTTTGACTTTCCTTGAGAACATTTTAAAAGAACATTTCTATGGCTAATTAAAAAAAACTATAATTCCACTGTTCGCCGAAGATGTCTTTCCAAATTTGGATATAAAAGTCCAATATATTATGGTGGCTACAAATACGTTCACAGTGAACAGAACAGTCTCCAAAAAATTGAAAAAAAAAAAATATTTAAAAAAGCTTGTTTTGTTTTTGTTAGAAACAAGCCGATGGGCTGAACTTTGTATATAATCCACCATGGATTGCATTCAACATTGTCGATTTTTGTAGAAGTGCAGTAACATTACAGGAAAATGTTACATTTTTTAATATAGCCAAAACAAAAAATATTGAAAAAAATAATTTTATAAATAAATATAAAATTTCAATTATTATAAAACAGTCTTATAAGCCAAGGCTACCAATATGTGTATACTATATATATATCGAAATAATTCTTCAAGTCAATTAAAAAAATAAATATAAGGCAGTAATCTTCAAAAAAGAACTTAAATACCCTAATATTTAAATTCTAAAATCACAATTTTTTTCGTTTGCATTTTTTGGTCCGTAATCAATATTTGATTTGAACTGGGACATTGTCCTGGCTCAAGACCATTTTGCATCTATATTTAATAGAATGCAAATTTATTTGCAAATGACATGGAGACATTTATTACTTGGCTGTAGACTACCACGATCATGATTTCGACCATGTCAAAAGTCTTTTCAAGTGGCTTCGCAGCGACTTTTCAACATCAAATCCGGCCTCTATAAGGAGATGATTCTCGCATATCTCTCACATACACAGTGCAAGATTATTTTGCGAGTCTATGTAGTGAGATGAATGTGTACACCGAATTCTATTATTCTAGCTGCGGCCATTTAATTGGTACCATTTTTATCCCCTTTTTCCATTTTACTTCCTTAAAAGTACGACTTTAGAAAAATCTCTTTATTTTACGTGTCTACGCAATTAGATGGGTGTACACATCAAATTTCATCATTCTAGCTGCAGCCGTTTAGTTGGTATAATTCTTATGCCTCTGTTCCCATTGTGTACCATTAAAGTACGAATTTGGTTTTAAGTTTTCGCGTCTACGCAGTAGGAGGAATGTATATTCCGAATTTCATGAATCTGACTGACTTTTTTCATTTTAGCCCCTAAAAGTACGAATTTCGTGTCAACGCAATCAGAGTTATGTCTACACCGAGTTTCATTATTCTAGGTGTAGCCGTGAGGTTGGAACAATTTTTATCCCTCTATTACCATTTAACCCTTTAAAAGTAATACTATGGAAAAAATACTTTTATCGAATTCGTGTTTCTAACTGTTGTCGTTTTATAGGTACCATTTTTATCCCTTTTTGTCCCAGTTCACTCCCTAAGTATAATAATTACTTTATAGTGAGCATACCTAAATCAAGTAAATATAAAAAGATATATTGAAAAACATGCTTTCCTCCTGTGAGAGGAAATTTTTTCTCTGTGTACCGATTTCGCCCATTTGCAATCCCAGCTGATCTACAACTATAAGACGTATTCGTGCAAAATTTGGACGTCCTAGCTGCTTTCGTTTAGGTGCTAGCGTGCGTGCAACAGGCGGACGGACTGATGTGGCCAGATCATCTTAAAATGTTATAGCGATCAAGAATGTATATACTTTATAGGGTCTCAGGTCGATATTTCAAGGTGTTACAAACTTAGAGGTGGAGGGTATTAAAAACAGAGTATTTGGTTTTATTTTACATTAGGGTCTTATGCAACAAAATCTAGTTGAAGAAAATCGATTTTTTGCACAACAAAGGGAGATATATATTTAACTGTGGTGCAACTATAACTTTTTTATGTTCAATATTGAGATCAATGAACGTTTGTGTAATATCCACCACGAGTATATGATGAAACAATTGTGGTTTAGAGTTTTAGTTTTGTGAAAAATTTACGCAATTTACGCTGTGGAAATACAGCAACGATCATGAAAACACTAAAATTCACAGCGAAAAGCAAACGAAGTAAATGAAAAACCACTTGGCCTTGTTAGCAACCGAGCAAGCCAGCAAGCAAAAAAGGCCAAAACTAAATGTTACCAACCAGTTGGTTTTGAAAACAGCTCACTCTACACGCACACTAACACAGACGAGTATGCGTGTAATAGGCAAATAAATGCACGTACACTGAAAGAATTTTTCTTCGAAACATTTAGAAAGGGAAAACTTTCACAAATTTTGGGGAATGTTTTCTTAATCAATTTATAAATAAATATTCATAAATAAAATGAAATTTCACGAACATTTTCGACTTCATAAACAAAAAAAAATAAAATTTTGCATAACATTTTTTCTATGGTTTTCGTGTTTGAAAAGCCAAATTATAGTGGAAAATATTATATATAACTCGTTGGTAAAATTTACATTAGGTTGATGCCGTTGGCCTGACCCGGTCTCGAACCTGGGTTGCACAGACTGCACTCTGACCTCATCAAGAATTTTCACCACTCCTTGTCTTTGGAGGTAGCTATCTATAGGTTGGGCCATGTAATATTTTAAATTTTAGAATAACATTAACTTTTTATGTTTAACATTTGCTCGAACAAAATTGGGAAATATTAAAAACTTACATCCAAAGTAGTGAGTCTTTAACGCAAACTGTAAGAAATTTACGTGGAACATTTTCGTGTTTTCAGAAGAAGCTCATTTTCATCTCGGTGGCTATGTCAATAAGCAAAATTGCCGCAAATGGGGTTCAGAGAACCCACCTGTGACTATTGAGAAGCCAATGCATCCACAACGACTCGCTGTTTGATCGGATGAGGTACTGCCGAACCAGTCGTGGTAGTCATATGAATGATATTTTGTTCCATTATTAAATGACAAAGTTCCACCTTTCCAATAAAACCAGAAATTTGAAAAAATAATCAGTCCTTTTTTATAGTCGATTTTAATTCATGGCGAGAAAGCTGTATCGTATTGAAAACCCGTCAGCCAACAGAAAATAGTAGTGTGAACGGTTCCATATGGCTCTTAACACTCTTCAAAACGCGATGAGGTTTTCGGGTATATATAGGGTGGTTAAATTTTAAGGGCCTCTGTTGATTTTGAATAAAACACAAATTATTTAGGAAATTATTTTCATTTCTTTTTATTATGATAATATTGGTCTGGTTCAATTATGTATGGAACAAAATATCGGTCAAATGGCCGCCGCGACCTCGGCGGCACACCTCCATCCGATGGTCCAAATTTCGAAATCAATGACGCTGAGGAATAATTGAGGTTCTATGCAGTTAAAGTGCCGAACTATCTCAGCCTTTAGCTCTTGAATTGTTGCTGGCTTATCGAAGTACACCTTTTCTTTCAAATAATCCCAACGAAAGAAGACCAACGGTGTCAAATCACATGATCTTGGCGGCCAATTGACATCGCCACCACGTGAGATAACACGGCCATTGAATTTGTCGCGCAAAAGAGCTATTGTTTCGTCAGCTGTGTGGCAAGTGGCACCGTCCTGTTGAAACCACATACCGTCCACATCCATATCTTCCAATTCGGGCCATAAAAAATTCGTTATCATCTCACGATAGCGAAGACCATTTACCAGACCAGTAACTGCCTGACCGACCTCATGTTGGAAAAAATACGGCCCGATGATGCAGCCAGACCATAAACCGCACCAAACAGTCACTCTTCGTGGATGCGTTGGTTTTTCGACAATCACTCTTGGATTGTCATTCGCCCAATTGCGGCAATTCTGCTTATTGACGAATCCACTGAGTTGAAAATGTGCCTCATCACTGAAGATGATTTTCTTCAGGAAGTGCACGATATGCATTTTGATTTGAACGCCCATTTTCATAATAAGCCTGCTCGATTGTGTATCTTTCCATGGTTCAAATTGAGTTAGTGTCAAATGAAATGCAAAAAAAAATTGACGTTTAGGTGTGGTTCACAATCAACATCGGGCCCTGAGTTACACCAAAGACATATTGATTGAAAGTATTTTCACATTAATGGGATGTAACGAAACTGGGCAATCAAGATATTTCCGGCGTCTAAAATGGTCAGATTTTTTTGTTTATTTAGTATTATTTAATATTTATGAAACCTTTTATATAAAAATGATGAAATTTAATTATAAAATCTATGAACATTTCTATAAATTACCTTATGAAAAATTGCATATATTAAAAGATTATTAAATGAAGAACTGTCTTTCATAGTATCAAAAAAATGTTTCAGAAATTCTATGCCACTAATACATTGATTTACACTTTATATTTTTTTATATTTCATATCTTTTATGAAGTTAATTTTCAACATAATTCTTTCAGTGTATACTCGTCTCATCGCATAAGGTCTTTTGTGTCATTTCCACAAAATTGTGTAAATCGCTTTGTGATTAAAAACAAAAGCGTAACACACGGTATCTTTATTTGTTGCAAACAAAAGTGGCACAATTGGCAATTAAACTTGTAAACATTGTAGAGCGGCGGCTAAACATAAAAATCTTGGCCGCTTATAAAAAAATATTAATATTTTCGTATTTGGCTCGCGCAGACACGCTGTTCACATTAAGCAACAGCTTCCTAACACGAAAAACCCTCAGAAAAAGGTTAAACGATTTCAAAGCTCGACATTAACCTTCATCCATTATTATATCATGTGTGTTAAACGTTAGAAAAAAAGACAAACTCAGTCAGTGTGTGGCATATATTATATATCTGCCTATGGCTTTCAAAAGCAACCTTATAATTGAAATTCTCTTATTTTGAATTCTTAAACAAAACAACTTAATGATGATGGTCTTCATCGACATCGTCATCATCAACATCAACGACGTGAGCCATATGCAAATCGATGTTCAGATGTTCTGAAACAATAATAATAATTTTGCATTAATTACACAAGCTAACAACAAGTTTCACTTTCACACATAGAAACAAACAGTGGTTTAGGAACTGTCTTCTAAAAAATTGAAAAAAAAATATTATTTTTTTTCGAAAAAAATCTTTTATTGCTGGCACAAAACGTCCCATAAGAAATAGAAAAAAATATTTTGTTAATTTTTTAAAGGCTAAACTAATCGAACGAATAAATCTATATGTAAATGACATATGGATAAATGTAGATGGTATTGCCATCTTTGTAGACGCAAAAGATTTTTTATAACCTCCAACGCAGGATGGGGTGCCATTCCCGTTGAAACACCTTGAAATATCGACCTGAGACCCTTTCAAATATATATGGGACATTCCACGAAAAATCGGACAATTGAAAAAAAAAATATGTTTGATTTCCTCCACTTTTTATATTCTTTAGTACTCATTAAAAAATTACTGATTTCTCGTTAAAAAGATATAGCTTTTTAAAAAAATCGTTAAATAGAAGTCTTTTGCTCATAACTGCTTTAATAATGGTCCGAATTAGATATTATTTTTTTTAATATTTTTGTTTTTCGAAATACTTTTCAGAAAAAAATATCGAAAAAATAATATTCACAATGTTTTTGTATGAAATTTTTTTTTTTAATTGTTTTTAATCTTCGATTTCTCGAACATAGTAATTATTATGGGCCCACTTTCAACCAAGGCTCAAAATTAACCGAAATGCATCTTAAAACAAAAAATGTTGGAGAAAATCGAAGAGTTCAAACAATTAAAAAAATTGTGTTTTAATTTAAAAAATAAAAATTTGTATACAAAAACATTGTGAATATTTTTTTCAATATTTTTTCCGAAAAGTTCTTCAAAAAACAAAAATATTAAAAAAGAATATCTAATTCGGAACATTATTGAAAAAGTTATGAGCAAAAGACTGCAAATAGAACTTCTATTAAACGATTTTTCAAAAAAAAGCTATATCTTTTAAACGAGTGATCAGAAAAAAACTCAAAGTATACCAGGAGGTGTTTTTAAAGAGTTAAAAAATATAAAAAAATGGAGGAAGTCAAAAATATTTTTTTTTCAACTGTCCGATTTGCCGTGGAATGCCCCATATATTATGATAGTATGTTATTTAATTTGTAATGGAAGTTTTCGAGTTATTTATAAAAAATCCTATTTTTTCCCAAAAATCTAATTCAGAACATTATTGAAAAAGTTATGAGCAAAAGACTGCAAATAGAACTTCTATAAAACGATTTTTCAAAAAAAGCTATATCTTTTTAACGAGTAATCAGAAAAAACTTAAAATATACCAGAAGGTGTTTTTAAAGAGTAAAAAAATGGAGGAAATCAAAAATATTTTTTGTCAACTGTCCGATTTGTCGTGGAATGCCCCATATATTATGATCGTCAGAGACGATCTAGCCATGTCCGATCGTCTATTGAAAGCACGCTAGTATCAAAACGAAAGGAGTTAGGAGGTCCAAATTTTCCATGAATGCATCTTACAGTCGTAGATCGGTTGGAGTTGCAACTTGGCGAAATTGGCCCAAAGGAATAATTTGTTTCCTCACATGGACTGAAAATACCCCTACTTATCCCCCTCAATATGTCTGCTTATATTTACTTGATATAGGTTCTGCGCATTTCCCTTCAGGCAAAATCGTGCACCACAAAGTGATTGGGATAAAAATGGTACCTATTAAACGACAACAGCTAGAAACACGAAATTCGGTGTGTACAATCCTCTAATTGAGTAGATACATAATATAAAAGTATTTTTTCTAAATTCATAGTTTTAAGGGGTTAAATGGGGATAGAGGGATAAAAATGGTACCAACCAAACGGCTGCACGTAAAATAATGATAAAAATTGTTCCAACTTAACAGCTACAGCTAGAATAATGAATAGAGGGATAAATAAATGGATTTTTCGACATTCGTACTTTTAGGGGGTAAAATGTAAAAAGGGGATAAAAATAGTACCAACCAAATGACCGATTTTTCGACATTCGTACTTTTAGGGGGTAAAATGTAAAAAGGGGATAAAAATAGTACCAACCAAATGACCGCAGCTATAGCCATGAAAATTGGAGTATACATTACTCTGACTGTGTAGACAAGGAAAATAAAAAAGATTTTCCAAATTCGTAATTTCAAGGGATACAATGGGAGCAGAGGGATAAAAATGGTACCAACTAAACGACTACAGCTAGAATGATGAAATTCGGTGTGTACATCCTTCTAATTGCGTAGACACGTAAAATAAAGATATTTTCGTAATTCATACTCTTAAGGGGGTAAATTGAGGAAAGCGGATAAAAATGGTACCAACCAAATGGCCGCAGCTAGAATCATGGTTCTTGGTGTGCACATTACTCTGACGGTATATACACAACTTAAAGCCCTTTTTGATTGTTTTAAATTATTATTTTCTAAATTTATGGTTAAATATCGCGAAAAGGCACTTTGTAAATTAAATAACAGCATACCTGATGATCTTATTGAAGAAAGCAGGGTCTAGTTGAAGAGAATATAGAGAAGTTATGGCTCTTTTTGTAGAAGTCCATTTCGACTTCTTGTCAGACTAAATTTAAACAGAAACTTGAAAATCCCTTAATTCTACTATAGGTTGGGCCATGTAACATTTTAAATTTGAACTAGTGATTACTTTGATTTGGAAATTCAGAATAACATTCATTTTTATTTTCAGGTTTATGTTTAACATTTGCGCTATTAGTTCGAACAAAATTGGGAAATATTAAAGACTTACTTCCAAAGTAGTGAGTCATGAGTCAGCAAACTGTAAGAAATTTACGTGGAAAATTTTTGTGTTTTAATTTTCATCTCGGTGGCTATGTCAATAATCAAAATTGCCGCATATGGTGTTCAGAGAACCCACACGTGCCTTTTGAGAATTCAATGCATCCACAACGAATCACTGTTTGGTGTGCTTTTTGGGCTGGCGGCATCTTTGAACCATGTACTGAAAATTCGGGTTGATCGGATGAGGTACTGCCGAGCCAGTCATATGAATGTTATTGTGTTCTATTATTAAATGACAAAGTTCAACACAACCAGAAATTTGAAAAAATTACAAGTATTTTTGTATAGCCGATTCTAATTTAAAATTTTAAATGGCCCACCCTATATAAAGAGTGTGTGTTTATTCTTTGACTTTCTTTCATAGACGTTGTTTTCTTCGTTATGATCTATAGATCTTCAGCTATTATAAAATATATTATAAAATAAACCTAAATATTCTGTTATTTAATATACAAAAGGCATTTTATAAAAATTATGATTTTTATTTTTTTGTGAATAGCTCAGAAAACCCTTTACAAATTAGACATTATTTTTTATAGCTGCGATTTTTTGTAATTGCTGCAATTTTAGCAAAGAAAACAAGTTATGACTTTTATTGTAGAAATAATGGAATTAAAAGAAATCGTGTCATTTTTTACGAAGTTTTTATTTACTTTTTTTGTACTTCTACCAAAGAAGGGCCATAACTTCTACATTTATCAAGAGATGTTCTACAACTAGGCCATGTTTTCTTCGTTAACTAGTAAATCAAAAAAAAAATTTTTTTCAAATCCATGCTTTATGCAAGCAGAATTCTATTGGGCCTAGAAAATCTTTTTTAGTTATCTTTTGTAGAAGGAAAAATTACTGCAAAATTTCAGTTTTTTATCTGCCATAGAACGGCATATATTCGAAAATGGGTTTTAACTTCGTATGGGAGGTGCCACGCCCACATTTCCATTACCGCCCATTTTTGACACAACTACGCACATTAATGCTAGATGCACTTACACAAAATTACAGTAGGTGTAATTTTGGTTTTAACTTCATATGGGAGGTGCCACGCCCACTTTTGCATTACCGCCCATTTTAGGCGCAACTACGCACATTGATGCTAGATGCACTTACACAAAATTTGAGCACTATACGTGTCATAGAACTGACACTATTCGATAATATGTTTTAACTTCGTATGGGAGGTGGTACGCCCACTATTCCAATACCGCCCATTTTTGGCAGAACTACGCACATTGATGGTAGATGCACTTACACAAAATTTCAGCACTCTAGGTGTCATAGAACTGACAATATTCAATAATAGGTTTTAACTTCGTATGGGAGGTGCCACGCCCACTTTTCCAATACCGCCCATTTTTGGCACAACTATGCACATTGATGCTAGATGCACTTACACAAAATTACAGCACTCTAGGTGTCATAGAACTGACTATATTCAATAATAGGCTTTAACTTCGTATGGGAGGTGCCACGCCCACTTTTCCAATACCGCCCATTTTTGGCACAACTATGCGAATTGATGCTAGATGCACTTACACAAAATTTCAGCACTCTAGGTGTCATAGAACTGACAATATTCAATAATAGGTTTTAACTTCGTATGGGAGGTGCCACGCCCACTTTTCCAATACCGCCCATTTTTGGCACAACTATGCGAATTGATGCTAGATGCACTTACACAAAATTTCAGCACTCTAGGTGTCATAGAACTGACAATATTCAATAATAGGTTTTAACTTCGTATGGGAGGTGCCACGCCCCTTTGTCCAATTGGTCAAATTTTTCCATTTCCTTGTATTGTCATCGAAAATGATTAAGTGTGCAAAATTTGAGCAAAATTGGTTGAGAAAAAAGCTTTCAAAAATTAAAATAAATTAAAATAAAATAGTATGTTATTTAATTTGTAATGGAAGTTTTCAAATTATTTATTTATAAAAATAAAAAATCATAGTTTTTCCAAAAATCTTTTGCGTCGACAAGGAGTATCATAACTTCTACATTTATTTATAGATCTTTTACATGTATATGCTATTTTATGCGCTAGTATGTATGCTATTTAAAAATTGAACAAATATTTTTTCAGATTTTTTTTCTATTCTTTATGATTTTTTTCGTGCCAGCAAAAATATATTTTTTTTTCAAAAAAAAAAATATTTTTTTTTCACAATTCCTTGGAGAGTATTTCTAAACCACTGTTTTCATGTGAAAGTAGCCATTGTAGTTGCGTTTAATTGAACATGTTTTCGGGTGTGTTTGAATCTATATTTCCAAAATCAGAGTACAAATCTTAAAGGTAACTTCGACAATAATTGGAATTTTAGCAACAATTTGTTTAATATTGTTTACGAGTTTGGAAATTTTTGTTGGACAGTGTAGCCAGCCATTCTACCACCATCATCGATCGACCATATCAACATGAGTTAAAAAAAAAACATTTACCATTCCATCCATATGACAGATGATGTATAGATACGATTAGCATTCCCTCTGAATATGTATATTCACGGAACTGGGCAGTTTGACCACTTTACAATGCAAAACATTGGATGAAATATTTGCATGCTCCTCACGCGTTTGTTTATTATGATTTGTTGGCTGGT
Organism: Polietes domitor; assembly: GCA_947397865.1. NCBI lineage: Eukaryota > Metazoa > Arthropoda > Insecta > Diptera > Muscidae > Polietes > Polietes domitor. The sequence continues at coordinate 78,069,025 of OX377619.1, read as the reverse complement.
GGATGTGTGTGGTTGAAACGCCGCCACAATTTGCATGGCTCGGAGGAATTAAAACATCAGCAACACCAAACACCATCGACAACTTCATCATCATCGTCTTCGGCGTCATCATTATTAACCCACCACCATAATGAAGCGTCGTGATATTAGCGATTTGGTTTAACTTCCGCATAATGGTAATCAGAGTATTGGGAGGAAGCCACAACATGTGAACTTGTTGTGCCGCCGCGCCGCGTCTTCTTTAACCGCCCGCCCGTCTTGGTGTAGTGGCCGGCTATTTATGGCTGATTTTTTCAAATATCTTTTGTTATTGTTTTTGTTTGTTATTATGATGACGATGATTATGATCAATTATTATTTGCTTTTGTTTATTTAATATTCCCTAGTGATTTTTGTTTGTTATGCCTGCAGTCAAAACAAAAAAGGCCATTCAACTATGTTGTGGACGACGACGACTATGATGATGACTATGACATTTTTTCGTTACGTTTCAGGTAGCAACTGATAGTTTTGTAAACAAAAAAACACAACGACGGATTATAGATATATAAATGCAGTCAATTCGTTATAGAAAATAAAAAAACACACCAACAGATGGACAAACTGATAGGTGACACACAACCCCGGCTACCAGACGAAAGGATCTGAAGGCAGAAAGGCTTAGCAACTGATAAGCAATTGTTTAATGATTGATTGATTTATGATGGAATTCCACCAAAGAGCCAACCATACTGATACATTATATGGCTTGTTAACATAAAAATTTGAGAATTTAAAATAAAAATAATAAATTTCGGACTTATAAGAAAATTTAATAGCAAGTTTTTTCTACGAAAAAAAATCTTTATTTTTTACATTGTCGACAACAACAATATAAATATTTTTAGTAAAATAAATAAAAATAAATATTTCACTACCCAGCAAAAATGGAAGTACTTCCGTAGGAAGCACATTTTAAAATCCAAATTTGCTGCGGAATATTAACATATTATCAAAATTTTTGGATGGTTTTTAAAGAACTTCGTCAAAAGCGGGAAAATGCAAATTTGGATTTTGAGATGCAATTGAAATGTGCTTAATACGGAAGTACTTCCATTTTTTATACACTCCACGAGAGTATTATGTCTTTGTGGATTTGTTTGTAACACAGGAAGCGAGATAGACCCATTGTTAAATATACCGATAGACTTAGAATCACTTTTAATCGATTTAGCAATGTCCGTCTGTCTGTTCGTCTATCCATCTATTCTTGTAATCAAAGTACAGGTCGCAATTGTAGCCAGTACCAAACGAAACTTTGCACAACTAAGTTTTTCGAGATTAGGACGAACGCTATTTGAAGAAAATCGGTTCAGATTTAGATATAACCCCTAATTTCACTCCCGATTTGAATCTTTTCACTCTAGATACCACATATTTTTTACAGATTTTCTTCAAAATTGGCAAAACATCTCATATTTCAATTAGAAACAACTGTGGTGAAAATGTGATAGATCGATTCAGATTTATATATAGCGCCCATACAAATTTCGTTCCCAATTTGAATTTTTCGGCTCTAGAATCCACATATTTCAACAGATTTTCTTCAAAATTGGCAAAACACCTTATATTTCAACTGGAAGCACCTGTGGTAAAAATGTGTTAGATCGGTTCAGATTTATATATAGCTCCCATACAAATTTCGCTCCCAATTTGAATTTTTCGGCTCTAGAATCCACATATTTCAACAGATTTTCTTCAAAATTGGCAAAACACCATATATTTCAACTGGAAACACCTGTGGTACAAATATGTTAGATCGGTTCAGATTTACATATAGCTCCCATACAAATTTCGTTCCCAATTTGAAATTTTCCGCTCTAGAATCCACATATTTTAACAGATTTTCTTCTAAATTTGCAAAAAAACTTATATTTAGACTGGAAACACCTGTGGTAAAAATGTGTTAGATCGGTTCAGATTTATATATAGGTCCCATGCAATTTTCACTACCAACTATATATATATATATATATATATATATATATATATATATATATATATATATATATATATAAATATATATTATATATTTTTCCACGTATTTTCACCAAACTTCTTCAAATTAAGCATAACACGTTATACTTGAACTGGAAGAACCTTTTGTATAAGTGGGTCACTTCATTCCATGTTTGGATATAGTCCGATACAAATATTCTTCTCGAATTGACAAATTGGGTCAGATCATATTAGAAGTTTTCATTTTTTACCTAATTCAATTGTATTCGGATAGAAAGTGGAAAGTCGGCCCCGCCCGACTTTACCTTTCCTTACTTGTTTTTGCTGGGATAGGGTAATTCCACAAGACTTCGATCCAACATGGATTTCGACCATTATCGATTTTGATAAAATCTGGCACTGGTCGCATATTTTGTTCAATGGGTTAAATGTGAAATAACAGCTGACATATGGAGTCATTTGCATCGTACACATATTCTACTCTTATGCAAAGCTTTTTGAAAAAATCTGAAATTTTGGTCTTTCACCGGAACAACTTCCAAAAAGTTGATAATATGTTAATACCCTGTAAAACTTTTACTAATGGCATTTTCACAAGAATGGAAATGAAATTGTCGTATGCGATCATAGAGGAAAGGTGACTGCTTTGCACCCAGAAGGTTTCGACTTTTTGATTATTTACAATAATACAATAATTTTAAATTTAGAACGCCAAAATACATCAAAAATGTTCTACAAAATTTTTGTTGCACAGTGTAACAGAAGATAGCTGAGACGGTCCGCTGAAACGCTGAAGGTCCGCTGTCTGCCCCCAGTACGGGGGATTTATTATAATAGTCAATTTACCACTACTAAAAAATATCTTCTAAGCCTTTCAAAATAAAGAACATCACTCCTATGGCAACTCCATGTTTAATTAAATTGGTGAAGATCGCAATTTTCACAACTTCCGAATCATTTTGCTGGGAACATTAGGGAAATTATATCAAGATTAGATGTGAGTAAATCGAATGGATATTTGTATGGGGGAAAGGAAAAAGTCCATTGCAACAATGTAAACACGTTAATGCAATTGTCTCATTAATGTAATGAAGCATTTTTCTTTCAGTGTATAATATACATACATACCATTATATGTATCGTTATATATCATACTAATCAAACTATTCATTAAAATTCAGAGTCTTGACTTCACAGTCAAGTTGTGCACGTATGAAAACGAAAGGTCAGCGACCTTTCGAACACGAACATTAATAAGAAAATCAGTATGCAAATATCGCATACGAATCATTGTATGTATATATATATAATATGTAATTGTATATACAAATATACACAAACAAAAAGAAATCATGTCAATTTACAAAAATGACAATAAAAGACACGCATACAAATTTTCACAAAGGGAGGCTATCATTAAATCAGTCTGAGAATTGAATTGACAATCACTTTATAGCTCAATATATATATACGGAATTTAATAAAAATCCTTTCAAATTTGTGGTTTCTAGAGCGAAAAATGCCAAATCGGGAGCTATACTGAATTATTGATCGCTGTCATTCAATTACATCGTAGATACTTCAAGGTGATTGCAACAATAGATGGCTAGACAGACGGGCGGACGGCAGGATAGACAGACTGCCAGACGTAAAAATTCTTCCTTCCTTCTGGATATTACAAACAAATGCATCAAGACGTAACACTCCTAGCAGAGGGTATGAAATTTTATTACCCGAAATTTTAGTCACGCCAATCCCAATTTCCCTATTTCCCCATTTGAGGAAGTTATTTTAAATAACCTCCAAAAAAGTCGATAATATGTTAATATCCCGTTACACTTTAAGAATGGAATTTTCACAAGTTAGTGGGAGCGAATTTTTCGAGCTAAGGTGTCCGCTTTGATACCAAAAAAGACTCGGGTTCGAATCGTGACTCGGGAAAATTTTTTTTATTATTTTCTAAATGAACATTGTTTAATTTTGTGCAATTTTATTAATTATTACATTTTTTCTTAAACATTTTACATATTGAATTTTATATTTTATTAACTTACTTCAAATATTTATTTTGTATTAATTACACTGTCCCATAGCATTTTTGGAACAGTGTAGCGACCATATAATTCTGTAGAATAAACTTATAGTCCAGCTGGTCTGAGTTTCTATTTACAGTGGGTCGAAGTTTCCACTTTTTGGTCGAAGGGAGCATTATACTAAGCGAAAGAAGTGTGGTAAGTTAATGTCTGAGAGAATTCTTATTATCAGAACCATATTGTGGAATTTTATGAGGATCATTTTTGTGGAAGATCTTAAACCTCTATCTCCTCTCTTTATGTTATTTGTTTCTGTGCTATTAATTTCTGATCACATAATTATAAACAGGTTAATTTTTATTATGTTGTCTGTTATTTCTTATGCTGTTTTTGTAGTGCAAATTAAATAACAAACCAAATAATTTATGCACAATTTATCACATCTTTAAAAATAACTTTGATTTTTTGGATATTCCCAGCTAATCAACTTTTTTGAAGTTTTCATTTGAAATTAAAATAACCGTTTTTATGAGGCTATTTGAAAGTGCACATTAATATATTCTAACGATGGCGTGATAAACAAAAAGTCGCACTTGGCATTAAATAGTTGGTAATAAAAAATGCATTTAAAAAAAATAAAAAAATGTTTATTGCAAAATTACAAGAAATTAAGAAATAAATATATTTTTAAGTTTTGATAATTATACACTCCACGAGAGTATTATGTCTTTGTGCATTTGTTTGTAACACCCAAAGGAAGAGAGACAGACCCATTGTTAATTATACCGATCGACTTAGAATCACTTTTTGAATCGATTTAGCAATGTCCGTCCGTCTGTCTGTCTGTCCATCTATTCTTGTAATCACGATACAGGTCGCAATTGTACACAGAACCAAATGAAACTTTGCTAACGAACGCTATTTAATTTGAAGAAAATCGGTTCAGATTTAGATATAGCCCCCATACGAATTTCACTCCCGATTTGACTCTTTTCACTCTAGATACCACATATTTTAACAGATTTTCTTCAAAATTGGCAAAACATCTTATAGTTCAACTAGAAACATCTGTGGTAAGAATGGGTCAGATCGGTTCAGATTTATATATAGCTCCCATACAAATTTCGCTCCCGACTTGATTTTTTCCGCTCTAGAAACCACATATTGTATCAGATTGTCTTCAAATTTGGCAAACTATCTTATATTTCAACTAGAAACGCCCATGATGAAAATGGGTCAAATCGGTTCAGATTTATATATAGCTCCCATACAAATTTCGCTCCCAATTTGACTTTTTCCGCTCTAGAAACCACAAATTGTATCAGATTGTCTTCAAATTTGGCAAACTATCTTATATTTCAACTAGAAATGCCCATGATGAAAATGGGTCAAATCGGTTCAGATTTATATATAGCTCCCATACAAATTTCGCTCCCAATTTGACTTTTTCCGCTCTAGAAACCACAAATTGTATCAGATTGTCTTCAAATTTGGCAAACTATCTTATATTTCAACTAGAAATGCCCATGATGAAAATGGGTCAAATCGGTTCAGATTTATATATAGCTCCCATACAAATTTCGCTCCCAATTTGACTTTTTCCGCTCTAGAAACCACAAAGTGTATCAGATTGTCTTCAAATTTGGCAAACTATCTTATATTTCAACTAGAAATGCCCATGATGAAAATGGGTCAAATCGGTTCAGATTTATATATAGCTCCCATACAAATTTCGCTCCCGATTTGATTTTTTCCGCTCTAGAAACCACATATTGTATCAGATTGTCTTCAAATTTGGCAAAACATCTTATTTTTCAACTAGCAACACCTGTGGTAAAAATGTGTTAGATCGGTTCAGATTTATATATAGCTCCCATACAAATTTCGCTCCCGATTTAATTTTTTGCGCTCTAGAAACCACATATTGTATCAGATTGTCTTCAAATTTGGCAAACTATCTTATATTTCAACTAGAAACGCCCATGATGAAAATGGGTCAAATCGGTTCAGATTTATATATAGCTCCCATACAAATTTCGCTCCCAATTTGACTTTTTCCGCTCTAGATACCACATATTTTAACAGATTTTCTTCAAAATTGGCAAAACATCTCACCGTTCAACTAGAAACACCTGTGGTAAAAATGGGCCAGATCGGTTCAGATTTATATATAGCTGCCACACAAATTTCTCTCCCGAGTTCACTTTTTCCACTCTATAAACTACATATTTTAACAGATTTCTTTCAAATCTTTCAAAATATCTTATATTTCAACTAGAAACACCCATGGTGAAAATGGGTCAAATCGGTTCAGATTTACATATAGATCCAATACAAATTTCGCTCCCGGATAGACTTTTTCCGCCCCAGAAACCACAAATTTTCTCCGAATTTCTTTGAAGTGACCACCAAACGTTATATTTGAACTGGAAGAACTTATTTTGAAAGTTAGTCACTTTATTCCATGTTGGGATATAGCTCAAATATTCTTTTCGATTTGACAAATTGGACCAGGTCTTATTAGCCTATGATAAGGAAACATACAAAAATTCTTCCCGTTTTCACTTTTTACCGAGTTGAATTGTATTCGGATAGAAAGTGGAGTGTATCGTATAGTCGGCCCCGCCCGACTTTAGCCTTTCCTTACTGGTTTTCTATTAAACTAGAAGCAATTTGCTTGAAATTCGCCAAAAATATGTATATTTCTATCTCCTACCAGAAAATAGTTACGATTTTTCTAAATGACCTTATGACAAAATTCCAGATTCCAATTTCATATATTTTTTTAAATTATTCAGAAGTGAAATTTTGCTAAATTTCATTAAAATGGGAATGAGCGAATTTTAGGCGCGTGACCCCAAAAAATATGCTAAATGATAAAATTAACACACATACATTTTATGGATGAATTAAAAAAAATATAAAATTTCGATTTTTGTTGATGGAACCTCTAGAAATAATCCAATCGCTTGGATTTGAATGAATTTTCCAATTAATCACCAGTGGGTAATTACTAGAATTCAATCCAATTGCACATTTTAAAATAGTTACGATTTGTTTTAATTACCTTATGATAAAATTCAAGATGTCTACAATTTCATATTTTTTCAATAAAATGGGACCATAAATAAATTTTATGGATAAAATTAAAAAATATAAAAATTCGATTTGCGTTGAAACTGTCTTTATAAATAATCCAATCGATTGGATTTGATGAATGCATTTCCCACACCCACATTATCACCAATAGGTAAGTACGTACACGGTACGTTATTTTTTTTTTTTTCAATTTAAATTCATCTCAATTGTCCATTTTCTAGTGGCTAGTATTGTTTATTTTTTAAATAGGCTTCGTTTGTTTGACATGTATTCGATTGTTTGTCATCTGTTCACCTCAGGTTTTGTAAATATTGGCCGAAGCTTCTGACACCAAATATTTACATATGTATGTAGTTGTTAACATAAGCAGTGTCATTAGAAGTGATTGCAATGTAACTAACTAATGCTGAGAATCAGTCAGAGAACAGTAGAGCTTTGTTCTGGTGCATTGTGTGCATTGCACCGGCTCACGCTACGACATCTATTGACACTGGCCAATAGACAAATTACCTTTTTAAGAAAAGTAAACTCGACATTTTAACAATTAATCATGCCAATCGTTGCCACATAACGTTAATGTGAAACAAACTCGAACGAACAGCGGCTGATAAAGCGTGAAACTCTGACTGAAAAAAAATGCGCGTAAAAAATTGTTTTACATGGGTATTCACCGCCCATCAATGTTTAGTGGAAAACTACACTCCACGATAAATACCACAGCAGGAATATTTTGCTAACCTACACTAGGTTACAAACAATTTGTCAAAGGGCAATGTCAATCTGATGTATTTTAGCTCTCGAAACTTGAAATCGAAAAATTTTCTATGAATATTTTTTTAATTTTTTTACTTAAATTCCAAATTTTCGACGAAGATACCTTTAATATTTGTACTTTCATTTTGGAAATATAAGTCATGCGATTAAAGGTAAATTATGATGGTTACAACTTTTAGGAATTTCACTAACACATACAGGGTTTTCCTACAACAGGTGTTATTTTGAATCACCCGGTATTTCGTTAGCTGTCACTTTTGAAGCTTTTATTCTTTGACATTTGACAAGTAGAAACTACGCCATTACCAAAAATGGAAAGATACACGCTTCAACAATGCATTGATTATGAATTATTAAAATTCATGAATTCCAACGAAAAATCATCTTGACTGATGAGGCCCATTTCCACCTCGGTGGCTACGTCAACAAACAAAATTGTCGCATCTGGGGCTCGGAAAATCCAAGAGTTATTGTTGAGAAGCCTCTCCATCCTCATTGTGTGACTGTTTGCTGCAGTTTATGGTCCGGCGGGGTCATTGGACCTTAGTTTTTCGAAAATGAGGTTGGATCAACAGTTACGGAGAATGGATTGCGCTATCGAGAGATGATTAATGATTTTCTATGGTCTGAGTTGGATGGTATTGATCTGGACAACGGTTAATTTTAAACAAGACGGCGCTACATGCCACACAAGCAACGAAACCATTGCTCTTTTACGGGAAAAGTTTCCGGATCGTGTTATCTCTCGAAGAGGTGATCACAATTGGCCACCGAGATCTTGTGATTTAACACCTTGCGACTTCTTCCTTTGGGGCCACGTAAAAGATAATGTCTACATCAACAGCCCAGCGTCGATTCAAGACCTCAAAGATAGAATTCGTGAGGTTATCGAGGATATAGGGCAGCCACAATGCGATTTGGTTATGGAAAATTTCATGAAAAGGATATGACCCTGTAAGCGTGATCGTGGTGGCCATTTGGCTGATGTTGTTTTTCATTATTAACGGCATACCTTCCTCTTTATTATGAAATAAACATCCGATCATTTATCTCAAAAAATTGATTTTTTCTTTGAATACCAAAATAACAATATATCTATATATATATATATATATATATATATATATATATATATATATATATATATAGTCAAGTCAATTCAAAACATAAATTTTCTTATAATTATATTTTCAAAAAGCTTAAATACCATAAGTATTGGTAGATAGTGGTGTGCAGTTGGTTGTATTTCCATTCCATTTTAATTCCAAAAGTACAAATTTTGAAAATCAATTATCTCCCGTACATAGTGCAAATTAACCAAACTTCATGATCCAACCAATTTTTGCCTTAAAAGTAAAAAGTTCGAATTTGGAAAATATTTTTATTTTGCGTGCCTATGCAGTCAGAGGAATGTATACACCGCATTCCACGATTCTAGCTGCGGCCATTTGGTTGCTACCGTTTTCATCCCTTTTTCCTATTTTATCCCCTTAAGAGTACGACTTTCTAAAATCTCTTTATTTTACGTGCCTACGCAATTAGAGATGTACACACCAAATTTCATCATTCTAGCTGTAGCCGTTTAGTTGGTACTATTTTTATCCCTCTGTACCCATTGTATCCTTTGAAAGTACGAATTTAGAAAAATCCGTTTATTTTACGTGACTACGCAATCAGAGGTATGTAAACACCGAATTTCATTATTCTGGGTGCAGCCGTTTGGTTGGTACCCTTTTTATCCCTCTATTCCCATTTTCCCCCTTAAAAGTACGAATTTGGAAAAAATACTTTTATATTATGTATCTACACAATAAAAGGAATGTACACACCGAATATCGTGTTTCTAGCTGTTTTCGTTTGATATGTACCATTTTTATCCCTTTTTGCCCTATTTTACTCCCTACGAATAAGAATCTCTTTATGGTGCTCGTTTTTGTTATAGGGGGAATCAATATCAAGGAGATATAGTGAAAAAACGTGCCTAAATATTCGAAAATATTAGGGGTTATTATGGAGGGAAAATGTTTTAGGTTTGGGACGATTTCGCCCAGTTTCAATTTCAACCGATCTAATACTATAAGACCAATTTATGGAAAATTTGGATGTCCTAGATCCTTTCGTTAGATGCTAGCGTGCTTTCAACAGACGGAGGGACGGACGGACATGGCTAGATCGTCTTAGAATTTTATGACGATCAAGAATATATATACTTTATAGGGTGTCAGGTCGATATTTCAAGGTGTTACAAACGGAATGAAAAAGTGAGTATACCCCCATCCTGTAGGTGGAGGGTATAAAAACAATTTTTCCCAAACCACGTTTCGAACCCGAGATCTTCTGGGTACAAAGCGGACACCTTGCCTCTGTGATCACATACGAACAATTCGTTCCCATTCACTTGTATAAATGCTATTCTTAAAAGGTTATAGAATTTTATCAAAAATATCCATTTTTAAAGTAGTTAAAAAGCTCTTCATCAAAAGCGGGAAATATGTAAGTAGGGATTTTGGGATTGCGACTAAAATGTGCTTTTCACAGAAGTACTTCCAATTTTTTTGATTGAAGCTTCAGAGAATGTGCTTAGCTTTAGAAAGCAAAACTCAACTATTAAGTACCCAAGTTCCAGAAGACTGTGAACGAGTTTAACATGAAGACGTTGAGTTTATAAATGACAGCAGACAGCTTCATCTAAATAAAGAGTGATTTTTTTGAGGTTAGGATTTTCATGCATTAGTATTTGACAGATCACGTGGGATTTCAGACATGGTGTCAAAGAGAAAGATGCTCAGTATGCTTTGACATTTCATCATGAATCGTCTTACAAACGAACAACGCTTGCAAATTATTGAATTTTATTATCAAAATGCGTGCTCTGTTAAGAAAGTTCATTGCGCGCTTCCATTTTATGGTCAGTTTAATCGACCCACTGAAGCGGCTATTCGGGCTATTGTGACTAAATTTCGCACCAAATTTACATTGTTGGACATTAAACCACCAACACGCTTACGTAGAGTGCGAACTGAAGAAAATATCGCAGCTGTATCGGCCAGTGTTAATGATGACCACCAATTTTCGATTCGTCGCCGTTCGCACCAATTGGGTCTCTGTTACTCAAAAACGTGGAAATGCCAAAATTGGACTAAGCGGATGGACCACCTAAGACGCAGCCGCGGTCAACATTTAAATGAAATTATCTTCAAAAAGTAAATGTCATGGACCAATCTAACGTTTCAAATAAAGAACCGATGAGATCTTGCAAATTTTATGCGTTTTTTTTTTTAAAAAGTTATCAAGCTCTTAAAAAATCACCCTTTACAAGTTAATCGTGTATTAGGAACATCTAAGAACCAAAAGATTGAAATCAAGTGGCTTGTGACTAGTTCGCATTCTCGAAACCGGCCGCAATTTTTTTATTAAAGTCACTATGACTTGATAATTTCATCGTTTTGCTTATTTCATATGCAATGTTCGTTCCGCTAGTCTCATTTACATACAATTTCCCCAGAAGCGTTCCACATGTTATCGCCACTTCATCTTGAGTGCAAAACAAAAAATATTTAGAAATTTTCAAACTGAACTTTGCTATTGATCACATCATCAACAAGAATACTTGGTAGAATACGTGATTAACGCAGAGAAAAACCCTACACTCACCCTACAATAGGATAGATATTTATTGACAAGTGATTGGGAATTAATCATTTTTCTAGTCCAACGTTCAATTAAAATAAATTGAGTCATTCATCGCCTTCCAGTTCTACAGTTCGTCCGTCAGTCATTCTTTGACGTTGCGAGTATGAGTTTGCAGTGCATTACACAAAGTACGTCTGTGGATAGGTACATATGTATATAAATATTCGCATTACATTAATTGTGTGACAAGTATATTAGAGTGTCCCTGAGCAAGGCTATATATATATAGTAGGAAATATTCTTAATAAGAAATACTTAAAGTAGTTTCAAATTAACTAACATATTTGTGAGCAGCCAGTAAAAAAGTAATGCTAGACACATTTTTAAAAATTAAATTAAAAAAAGGATACGAAAAATCGGTGAAGATTTTATTTAATTATTTTTTTTGTCGGGACACTCTACTTCCATTTTTATAGAAGCAGATTTATATGTGTCTATATATTAGGGTGAATTGAATTGAATGAGAAGTCAATCCTTTTGTAGCGTGAACGCGCACAATAAAGTGATCCATACTTTTGGTGGGGGGGGGGTTTGAAATGGGAAAAAGGGATAAAAATGGTACCAGTTAAAAGACCATAGCTAGTAATGTGAAATTCCTTTTGCAAATTCCTCTAATCGCATGTACTTTTAAGTGTACATGAATTTTTCGAAATTCGAACTTTTAAAATGTAAACAAGTAAAAACGTCATTAAGTTCGGCCGGGCCGAACTTTATATACCCTCCACCATAGATTGAGAGGCTGTCGATTTGCGTATAAGTAAAATTATTTTAAAAATATATATAATATTTTTATTATTTCAAACCACGCTTACAAGGCAAGGTTACCAATACGTTAACACTTTATATCGAAATAATAGTTCAAGTCAATTCAAAAAATAAATATTTTTATATTTATGTCTTCAAAAAAGCTTTAATATCATAAATATTGGTAGATAGTGGGTGCTACAGTTGAGTGTATTTCCATTCTATTTTAATTCCAAAAGTATAAATTTTGAAAATCTATTATCTCTGGTACCATTTTTATCCCCTTTCTAAAACTTTAAGTGTCTACGCAATAAGAGGTATGTACACACCGAATTTCATCAATCTAGTAACTCGTTTAGTTCGTACTATTTTTATCCCTCTGTACCCATTGCATCCCTGGGAGTACGAATTTGTAAGAAATCTTTTATTTTTCGTGTCTACGCAGGATTATTGCCGAATTTCATGACTATAGCAGCGGTCATTTGGTTGGTACTATTTTTATCCTTTTTTCCATTTCCAAAAAGTACTAATTTCGCAAAATCCATTTATATTACGCATCTACGCAATCAGAGGAATGTATACACCATATTTTCTTATTCTAGGTGCAGTCGTTTGGTTTGTACCATTTTTATCCTTCTCTTCCCATTATATCCCTTAAAAGTACAATTTTGGAAAAAAATACTTTTATATTATGTACTTACAAAATTAGAGGAATATACACACCGAATTTCGTGTTTCTAGCTGTTGTCGTTTGATAGGTACCATTTTTATCCCCTTTTGCCTCATTTCACCCCCTACGAATAAAAATCACTTTATGGTGTACTTTTTTGTTATAGGGGGAATGCGTATACCCAATATCAAGTAATTACAAGCAGATATATTGCAAAAACGTGCTTAAATACTCTAAAATATTATGGGTATTTTTAGTCCTTGCATCCTGGAGGTGGAGGGTATAAAAAGGGGATAAAAATGGTACCAATTAAACCGCAGTAGCTGGAATAATGAAAATCGGTGTGTACATTCCTCTAAGTGTATAGACGTGTATAATAAAGAACATTTTCGTTAGTTGTACTTTTTGGGGAGAAATTGGATAAAAATGGTACCAATCCAACCGTTGCAGCTAGAGTAATGAAATTGGTGTATACCTCGCTTCGGCTGGGTAGATTTGAATAATAAAGGTATTTTTTGGATGAGAAATATGGAAAAGGGATACAATTGGTACCGAATAAATCTCTGCAGCTAGAATAATAAAATTCGATGTGTACATTCCTCTGACTGTGTAGGGGTTTAAAATAAAGTAAAAAATTTTTTACATTTTTGGATAAAATAGGGATAAAAATGGTACCAACCTAAGAAGCTGGAATAATGAAATCGGTGAATTATTCACATTGGCTGCGTAGAATAAAAAAACACGATTTTTCGATATTCACACTTTTTAGGGTCAAAATGGGTAAACAGGGATAAAATTGGTAAATTCGGTATGTAAAGGGTGGTTAAATTGTAAGGGCCGATGTTGAATGTGAGCCACACCTAAACGTCAAGTTGTTTTCTGCATTTAATTTGACATTTCTCAATTTCAGACTAAGGCAAATTGAACCATGGAAAGATACACAATCGAGCAACGCGTTAAAATTATTAATGCTTATTATGAAAATGGGTGTACAAATCAAAATGCATATCGTGCACTTCGAAGAAAACCATCTTCAGTGATGAGGCACATTTTCGCCTCAGTGGATTCGTCCATAAGAAGAGTTGCCGCATTTGGGCGAATGATCTATTAGCATAAAATTCCTCTGATTGTCTAGACGTGCAACATAATGGAATTTTTGGAAATTTCTTTTTTTTTGGGGGGGGGGTGGGGGGGAACAAAGAGAATAAAAATAGTACCAATTAAACCACAGTAGCTAGAATAATGAAAATCGGTGTACTCTTTGTCCTGAATGCATAGACTTGAAAAATAAAGCGATATTTCGATATTCGTACTTTTGGGGTCAAAATGTACAAAAAGGGATAAAATTAGTACCGATCAAATAACTGCAGCTAGAATAATAATATTCCATGTGTACTTTCCTCTGACTGCATAAACGTGCTAAATAAAGGCATCTTCAGAATTTTTTATTCATTCGATTTAAATATTCGTAGACGCGCAAAATAAAACGTGTTCTCCAAGTTCGAATTTGTAGGGACAAAATTATGGTAAAAGGGATAAAACTAGTACCAAGTAAACGGCTCAAGCTAAAGTCGTAAAATTAGCGCTATGAGCGCGAAAGATAATGGGTTTTCGTAATTTGTAATTTTAGAATAAAAATTGAACCAACGAATCGACTGCGGCTGGAACGAATTCGATATGTATACTCCTCTGACTGTGCGGAAAGTTGGAATTGAAAATGCGCGAAATTGGTCCAAAGGTAAAACAACGAATGAAAATATCGCCTATAATCTCTAATACTTAGGGTATTTAAGGAATTTGTACACTACTGCCTTTATGAGTAATCCCTCCCATGGTGGAGGGTATATAAAGTTCGGCCGGTCTTACAATTCCTATTGGCTGTTAATAAAAATTTATTTTAAAAAATCGAAGATGTACTTTTTGGTTTATTAAACAAATTACAAGGAATTAAGGAAAAGGTAAAAAATTATATACTTTTGTAAGAGATGATAATTTTTTATTAAACTACAAACTAATTTGCTTGAAATTTGGCAAAAAATAGCAATTTTATCTCCTAAAGTTACCTCGTGACAAAGATATTCTTGTGAAAATTTCTGTTTATTAGTAATTATTTTATTAATCCTACATCAGTGGCTATCTTACGATAAGGCTCACTCAAAAACAAAATTACTCACCCTAGTGTACATATGTAAATGCACATTTATCAATAAACAATAACTAGCTCTGCTCTAGCCCAATCCCCACCGGATCCCTTTGGTGCAAGCAATACATTTTGCACTTACATATTGCGCTTTGTTCTCTATACACATATAAAATAAATGCAACGAAAGCCATTATCAACTTTAATTTCCTTATAAAATTAAAAGGGGACAAGCAATAATATTTATTATACGGCCTACAGTGTATACAAACATTTTTGAAGTGAAACATCATTCACAATGGAGCATGCTCATTCTAAAGTGGCGCCCAACGTAAAGTGAAGTTAATATAAAAGTTAAGAAAAGAGAGACTTTGTGATATGTATTGCTAAAAAGCTATCACTTTAATTTTTTGATCTCTAGCTACTAAAGAATTAAATTCGAATATTTATATAGCGGTCTTCATTATTTTTCATTTCACAGTTTCAATGGCCGCGTTGGGCGCCATATAATATAAAATATTGTGTATATCAATATATTATATTTGATATGTATTTCTGAAAAATCTATCGTTTAATTTGTCCTTTCACTCATATTCCAACTTATTTCCAGCGCCAGCTACGAAAGAATTAATTATAGAGGTCTTCATTATTTCCCTTCGACAGTTTCAATGACCCGTTGGGCGTCATATAATATAAAATATTGTATATTTCCCATCGAATTTAATATTTCATGTAGATTTCCTCATGTTAATGTCATAATTGACGCCCAACGTATCGCTATTGATTATTTAATTAATTCCTTCGAAAACAAAAATGTGTTTTTGTTTTTTATTCTTGGCTAATTAGTTAATATAATGAAATTAATAAATTACTCAAATTTAATCAGTGTAGACTTCATCTATACATATGTATGTATATACATGTGCATGTATTTATGGATTACTGAGTTTGTGTGCATTTTTCATTAGAAATGCAGAATGTGATTGAATTTTGTTATCGCCAATCTGGTTTATTGGGTGCCTGGTGTTTATTGAGTGCAATCGTGCATTTGAACAAATATACAGGGTGGGCCATTTAAAATTTTAAATTGGAACTATCTATTAATTTGATATTGAAAGGTAGAATAACATTCACTTTTATTTTTAATTTCAGGTTTTAAGTTTGACATTTGCAAAATGGTACTATAAACGCCCGAAAAAAAATTGGGAAATATTAGAAACTTACTTCCCAAGTAAACTGTAGGAAATTTACGTGGAAGAGATCGGCCTTCAGTTCAGTTTGTGCGTGAATTTGTGAAGCGAGTTCATGAATAGGGATCGTTAGGATACGTTCTCGTCCAGTGCGTTCAATCCAAAATATCGCTGCTGTGGCTGAGAATGTCCAAGTACATCCATCAGCAACATCAATTCGTCATCGTTCTCAGGAACTGAACATTTCTCGCACTTCTTTGAGAAGAATTTTGCAAAAAGACCTCGGTATTAAGTCTTAAAAGTTCAACTGGTCCTACAACTGAAGCCTTATGACTATGCGATGCGTTTTCGCTTCGCCCAATGGACTGAAGATTGTATGGCAGGAGATGAAGAATTTTACCGAAAAATCGTGTTTTCACATGAGGCTCATTTTCATTTCGGTGGCCATGCCAATAAGCAAAATTGCCGCATATGGGGTTCAGAGAACCCACATGTGACTATTGAGAAGCCCATGCATCCACAACGAGTCACTGTTTGATATGGATTTTGGGCTGGCCATTTTTCTTCGAAAATGAGCAAGGAGCCGCCGTTACCGTCAACGGTGAGTATTACCGTGCCATGCTCAAAGAATTTTTATTTAAATAGAATGGCTTGGACAACAATTGGTTTCAACAAGACCAGGGGTCACACAGCCAAATCAACCATGGATATTTTACGTACTGTTTTTTGAAAATAAAATAATCAGCCGAAATTGTGATGTCAATTGGCCAACTCGCATCTGTGATTTGAGCCCTTTGTATTATTTTCAGTGGGGAGCCATTAAGGATAAATGCTACATCATCCATTCAGAGACCACTGAAGCACTGAAACATAAAATCGAAGTTGTCATTGAAGAGATTCGAGCCGGAACAATCGAAAATGTCCTGAAAATTGGGTTGACCGAATTAGGTACTGCCGAGCCAGTAGTTGTAGTCATGTGAATGATATTGTGATCCACCATTATTAAATGACAAAGTTCAATCTTTCCAATGCAACCAGACATTTGAAAAAATAATCAGTACTTTTTCTTTTATAGTCGATTCTAATTTAAAATTTTGAGCACCTCGGCAGTCGAGTTGGTAGCGTGCTCGGCTATCAGCGTGGGAGTTGTGAGTTCGATTCCCACCAAAGGCTCTGGTCTGTCGCTGCAATAACTAGCTACAATGATCTTAGTCCTCCGGCTCAGTCCCTGGACCCAATATTAGAATATAAAATTACTTTGTATTGTAATTCATAATAAATAAATAATTTAAAATTTTAAATGACCCACCCTGTATATGTTTGTATAGAGTTCTTTTTGTACCGAAAGTCTACGTTGTATATGTACTTGTACCAAAGTATGTATAGGTACTTGTTGCAATCATGACTGATTAACCTAATAACACAGTCATGTGTGGAGTTTGATATTTGCTCTCTCTTTGGTGGAAAAGTAAAGCTTCAAATGTTTATATTTCTGAGATATTTAATTTGGTATTTGGTCTCAACATGGAACATGGTCTCAGATGGAACACATATTCCACATCACCCTCATACCAGCCTACGTATATGATTAACACTCTCGCCAATAGAAATCTGCTGCTGCCAAAAAAAAAACACCACAAATTTCATCCCCAATTTAATTTTAATCAGCGAAACGGTGGAATTTTCTCACAACATATTCTTAAAAGGCCTGTGGCAAGATACACAGCAGAAGACCTTTTAATTGACTGGTGTATATGTTTGTTTTCTCTCTCGGCAGAGTCAAGAATTTCAAATATTTATAAAAAGTTACAATGTTGCTAATTTATACACTTTCTTTCTGAATTTCTTTAATTATATATTTTTGACGGAAATACAATTCAACAAATTGAATGTATTTTCGGAGGGCTTTAAAGGGGAAGTAAATATCTTAAATCTTAGAAAGTCTAAATCCCGCTATAAGCAGCGTAATCTGTAAACTATCTGAGAAAATGTAATTAATACAGTTCGACATCGATTAACGCAGCTTTTTAGTGTTGTTTCAATAGTGATCGATTTTTGGGATTTGTATACCCTCCTCCTTCATTGCGTTTGTAACACCTTGAAATATCGACCTGAGACCCTATGAAGTATATATATATATATATCGTCATAAAATTCTAAGACGATCTAGCCATGTCCGCCCGTATGTAGGTCGTTTGGGATTGAAAGTGGTCGAAATCGGTCCAGAGGGAAAAAAATTCCCTTAGAAGGACTGAAAATACCCCTAATATTTATAGGATTTAAGCATGTCTTTTCAATATGCATATATATATTTACTTGGTATTGGGTATGTGCATTAGGGCGTACCTCAAAAAAAAGTTCGCCGTACACCTTCGAATATGAAGTATTATTGAAAGGTAGTTTCAAAAATTTTTTTTTATTTTTTTATGCCGAACCCCTACGGTCGCGCTTTTACATTTTTCTATATAACTTCTGCATTTATAAACGGATTTTAAAGTGTGATACATCGATGTTTTTGTCTCGACGAGGCCGATTTTTTTGTCTTTGAAGTCATTGAGCTCAAGCACCCCCTTCTGGTACTTACCCATCATATCTCAGTTGCTACTACCCTAATGTACCACTCTAATATCAGAAAATTAAAGCTCGCATAAAATCATGAAACTCTTCCTAAGGAAGTATGTCGATTTTCAAAAAATCGGCCTCGTCGAGACAAAAACATCGATGTATTACACTTTAAAATCCGTTTATAAATGCAGAAGTTATATAGAAAAATGTAAAAGCGCGACCCCTACGTTCGGCATAAAAAAATAAAAAACTTTTTTGAAACTACCTTTCAATAATACTTCATATTCGAAGGTGTACGGCGAACTTTTTTTTACTTGTAACCTGGTACGCTCTAATGTGCATCCCTCTAGCAAAAACGTACGGCAGGTGGTGAAATGGGGCTAAAAGGGATAAATATGGTACCTATCAAACGACAACAGCTAGAAAAACGAAATTCGGTGCACATTTCTCTAATTGTGTGGATACAGAATATAAAACCATTTTTTAATACACACTTTTTAAGGGTAAAATGGGAATAGAGGGATAAGAGTGGTACTCATCAAACGACAACAGCTAGAAGCACGAAATTCGGTGTTCATTTATCTAATTGAGTGGATATATAATCAAAAAAACATTTTTTGTTCAAAAAGAGGGATAAAATGGAAATAGAGGTATAAAAATGGTACTAACCAAACGTCTGCACCTAGAATAATGAAATTCTGTGTATGAATTCATCTGATTGCGTAGATATTTAAAATAAGAGAGATTTCGCAAGTCGTACGTTTAGGGTGGAAATGGAAAAGCGGGATAATAATGGTACCAAATAAATGGCCTTTGCAAGAGTCATGAATTTCGGAGTATACATTCCTTCGACTGCGTAGACACGAATAATAAAAAAAGGTCTTTCCAAATTCGTACTTTCAAGGAATACAATGGGAACAGAGGGATAAAAATGGTACCAACCAAACGGCTGCACGTAGAAAGTAGACACGTAAAGTAAAGAGCTTTTCGCAAGTCGTACTTTTAGGGAGGTAAAATGGAAAAAGGGGGTACAAAATTGTACCAACGAAAGGGAACGGTGCATAAAAAGCACTTTCCAAATTCCAACTTTCAAGGGATATAATGGCAACAGAGGGATAAAAATGGTACCCACTGAACGGCTACAGCTAAAATGATGAAATTCGGTGTATACATTCCTCTGACTGCAGAGGCACGTAAAATAAAAAGATTTTTCCAATTTTTTTCCAAATTCGTAAATTTTTAATTTTTACCGCAAAAAATGGTTGAATCTTGCAGTGTGGACGTAAGAGATGATGGATTTGAAAAATTTGTACTTTTCGAATTAAAATAGAAAGGAAATGCAACCAACCAAACGGTAGCTGAAAATGCACCCACTATCCCCCAATATTTAGGACACACTGACTTGAAGTATTCTTTCGATCTATATAGTATAAACATATTGGTAGCCTTGCCTTATAAGCGTGGTTTAAAATAATTTAAGTTTTTTATTTATTTATAAAATTATTTTTGTTTTCAATATTTTATTATTACTTATATGTTTTTATTATTTTTGATTTGTATATATTTAAAAAATGTGGAATGCAATCCATTGTGGAGCCGAAATAAACGCTGTTCTTTGGTTTTTGTATACGTATTTCGTATCCTACTTATAATAACAATATAAATTTGCAAAATTATTTGTGCGATAATTCTATATCTGTATATCTGCATGTACGACGTACAGTTCCACAATAATTGCCCTGTCATTGTCACAACCTCATAAATTTAATCGTTAAATGCAATCATTGCTATTCAATAGAAATGCCAAGATTATCCATAAATTAAAAAACATCGAAATAATCCCTTAATTGCTGCAATCAGAATTCTGTTTAAATGAATGCTACAGGAATTTAATACCTGTAAAAAAATTGATTTTCTATAGAGACTGTTTATTTAGAACTCACACATACACGGATGGATGACATAATTCATGAAATCATCATAATGATTATGCGTGAATCAAATAAGCAAGTGAATGATGAACTGAATTCATAATTATTATGTGCGAATCAAATGAGTGAGTGAATGATAAACTTGTTTGGGCCCAGATTAAAATAATTCGCGTGTGGTCAATTTAAAGAAAATGAATATAAATGCAAACCTTTGGACCTCATCACCTACCACTACCACAGAACAATAAAAGGCAGTACAAAAGTTAATTACATTTAATAGCAGTACTAACATTTAACTTTGTTATCGCACAGAGAGTCAACAGCCAATGTGAAAGTCAAAAAGTAAAATAAAATCGTTAAAATTATTTTATATATATATTTTTAACTGGTTGGCCAATAAATACACAAACCGGAATTTTTTTGCTTTGTTTTAATTTTGACTAACGTATATTTGACTAACAGTATATATATATTATCAAACATCTTTAAAGAAAACGGGTAAATTGTTTTAATGGGTGTTCCAATGGGACGGACATATCGATGGAAAAATTGTTGGACTTGTTTATATGAGACTAGATGGAAACGGAAAGCTACGAAAAATCGCAGCAATGTCAAATCGGTTGGGATTGCAAATTGGTCCAAATTATTTTTATGAAAATTATATTCTTATATTAAATCGGGTCAAATAGGACAAAAAGGGAAAAAATGGTAACATTCTCACGACAACAGCAGAAACATGAAATTCGGTTTGTACATCCCTCTAATTGTGTAGACTTGTAAACTAAATGGAAATTTCAAAATATATTCTTTTAAGGGGTAAAAAGGGGAAAAGGGATAAATATAGTACGGCCACAGGGTTGAAGTTAAATTCATGGTATCAACCAAACGACAAGTAGAAACATGGTATTCGTTTAAACATCCCTCTAATTGCGTAGACTGTATATATAAGTGCTTATTCGTACCTTTATTGGGTAAAAAGGGATAAAAATGGTACGAGCATACGGCTAAAGTTCAAATAATGAAATTCGGTGTATACATTCCTGAGACTGCGTTGATTCGTAAAATATTTTTTTTTAAATTCCTAGATTTAGGGTGACATGGGGCCAAAAGGGATAAAAAAGGTACCAATCAAACGACAACAGCAGAAAGGTTTGTACATCCCTCTAATGGCGTGGACTGCATTACTACATTCCTCTCTTAAAATAGAGGAATTTTTAAAGACTTATACTTTTAGGGAGTAGAATAGAGCAAAAATGGTACCAAACAAACGACAACAAGTAGATGAAACAAGAAATTCGTCTAAACATCCCTCTAATTGCGTAGACTGTTAAAATAAGTGCATATTTTGAAATTCGTACCTTTAGGGGGGTACGATAAAAATGGTACGACCATTAGATTGAAGTAAAAATCATAAAATTCGATGTATACATTCCTGAGACTGCATTGATTCGTAAAATAAAGGAATTTTTAGAAATTCGAACTTTTAGGTTGAAATGAGACCAAAGGGATAAAAAAGGTACCAATCAAACGACAACAACAGAAATATAAAAATCGGTTTGTACATCCCCTCTAATAGCGTAGGCTGGTAAAAATAAATGAATATTTCGAAATATATACATTGAGTGGTGACATGGAAAAGAGGGATAAAAATGGAACGTCCTTAGTGCTGAAAATAAAATCATGAAATTCGGTGTATACATTTATGCAACATCGTATACTCTTAACATAGAGAAATTTTTAGGAACTCATACTTTTAGAGGGTAAAATAAAGCAAAAAGGGCTAAAAATGGTACCCATCAAAACAATAGAAAAATTAAATTCGTTTTATACATCCCTCTAATTGCGTAGACTTGTAAAATAAGTATATATTTCAAAATTCGTACTTTTAAGGGGTTAAGAAGGGATAAAAATGGTACGACCGTACGGCTGAAAATAAAATCATGAAATTCGGTATATGCATTTATGCAACAGCGTAGGCTCGTGAAATAAAAGAAATTTTTAGAAATTCGTACTTTTAAAGTGAAACGGGCCAAAAAGGGGGAAAATGGTACCAATCAAATGACAACAAGTAGAAACATCAAATTAGATTTTAACATCGCTCTAATTGTGTAAATTTGTAAACTAAATGGGCATTTCGAAATTCGTACTTTTAAGGAGATAATATTGAAAAAGGGATAAAATTGGTACCGACAAAATGGCTGCAGCTACAATCATGAAAATCGGTATGTGCACTCCTCCGGATATCTAGACGTGCAAAATAAAGAGTTTTTTTTCGAAATTTTTACTACTGAAGGAAAAGGGAAGAAAGGGGATAAAAATGGTACAAATCAAATGGCTACAGTTAGAATAATGAAAATCGGTGTATATTTCGTTCTGACTGCATAGGCTGGAAGAATAAGCCATATTTCAATATACGTGCTTTTTGGGACAAAATGGGATAAAATTTGTACCGACCAAATAGCGGCAGCTAGAGTCATACATTTCAGTTTGTTTGACTGTGAAGACGCACAACAAAAAGGAATTTTCGAAAATTACTTTTCGAGGAAACGGATTGAAAAGGGGGATAAAAATGGTACCCACTAAATGGCTGTAGTTAGAAAAATGAAATTGGGTTTATATGTCGTTCTGACTGGGTAAACGAGAAAAATAAGGAGATATTGTTGATACTCTGACCACATTGCTCCGTTTTGTGGACAACAATTGCTTCGATATTTTTATTTTGTTGCTATCGTTTTAAAGATAATTGGACTATTATCTAAGAAAGAAATTCGCAAAGATTTTTTAATAGCAATAGTTTTTTGAACGGCACACAGTGGTTCAGAATCAAAATTCATCGGCCAAAATTCAATAACTTTTGTTCTAGTAGATATTTTTGAGTTCTGTAAACAAAACAAAATTAGACAAGGACTCAACGACAAGGACTTTTTGATATTATCATTAAAAATCGGGAAATCGGATATATTTTAGAACTCGGTCCAAAGTTGGCTACTTTTCGTATTTTTCGATTTTAATGAAAATTAAAATTTATATTTTTTTGTTTTTATGTTTTTTAACATATTTTGACGTATTTGTTTATAATGCGAAGAAAAAAATATTTTTTTTTTTGTATTTCAGATTTTCACGTTTTTCAGATTTTGAAAGTTGAAAAAATGTAATTACTTTCTTGGACTTTGTCGAACTGTTTCTCACACATTTTAAGAGATTTTGAGATTTTTTTATTAGAAATTGTGGTTTCTTAGCTTTATTATAAATCGAAAACGATGTTTGTGCCAAATATATTTTGGTTGCAATAAATATTTTAAAAAATATGCTTTTTGAGCAAATGTCTGACTTTGAACCAATACAACTTTTTTCCTTCAAAAGCCTTTAACGAAATATATACATATTTGGAAAGGTTGAAGGGTTCCCCGCTTTTGTAGGGTAACTTTTGCCTGCACGAAATTGCACCCTTGGAAGATATGATACATTTAGTGCAAAAAGTCAGATTTTTTAGTTCCAAAACACTAAATTGCGTCCCAATTGTTGATGGTGAAAATAAAAACATCAAAAATTCGCCTGCCTTCATAATAACTTAATTTGAATTTTAATCAAGTAGAAATAAATAAAATTATGTCCGATTTTTTACCATTCTTTTTAGTTTGATTTTTTTAATCTTAAAAATATTATTTTTAATTATTATTTTATTTTTAATTAAAAATATTATTTTTAATTAATTTTTATATTTAGTTAAATTTAAATGTGGAGATTTGAAGAATTCCCAATTTTAATCGTCAAAAAATATAAACTTCATATGCTTTCATAATAATTTAATTTAAACTTTAATCTATTTGAAAAAAGATTTTTCCGATAATTTTTATTTAATTTTTTATAGGTTAATATTTGAAAAAATCCAAATTGTTTTAGGGTGAAAAAAATAAAAACAAAAAATTCATTGGAATCTGTTTTCATAATAATTTAATTCGAACTTTAATCTTTTAGAAGAAACTAAAATCTCCCCCGATTTTTTTCGATAATTTTTATTTTATATTTTTTTAAGTATCTATGTATATAGTTTTTAGTCGTTAGTCGTTAGTCAAATGTATCTTAGTTAAGAATTTTCTATTAAAAATACTTTCTAGTATTACTTTTTTGGAGATATTTTCTAAAAGTAGCCCTAGTTGATATTCGCATTGATTTAGTAAAAAACAACCACAAGAAATTTACACGAAAATCATAAATGGTACATAAAACTAAATTCGTCGAATCATAATCCATTTAGAAGTGAAGTTTCATTGTATTCTGACAATATGAATTTAATATGGGGAGGGAATAGTTTTTATTTTTGGCCCAATTTTTACTTGGACTTTCTTTTCCTTTATTTTCTGGGCAATTTTTCTTTGAGGGTGATTCCTCATGTAGCCGTTAAATATGATTCGCATCATCATAAAATAAATGCTGTTTTTTTATAACAGACACCAATGAGATGACATTTGGCAATGAACTTTCCAAAACACTTTTACTTGACAAAACTGTTATTCTTTTAATAAATTCATAGACATTTAAAATCGGGTATATCATTAAAAACAAACGGCTTAGCTATATTTTAATCTTTCTGACGACCTTGGAAGAAACATAAGCAGTCATACAAGGTATCGTTAAAATTCTAGCTTCAGGCATAAATTAACACACAGCTCATTGTTCTAAATGGACACATTCAGTAACAGTAGCAGCAAAAATGTTTAGATCAGCTGTGTATAAAAATAGTCGAAATTTTCCATTTTTTAAATAGTCCTCTTCAACATATTTTAATATAACTCGAGAACGTTTTGTTCGACTTTGTTAATGAAAATATCAAAAAAATCTGAAATTCTAAAATAATGTTGATAAATATTTATATGTAAGCAATACAACTAGCGAAGACAAAAACTGAACACTTCAATAGTTTCAATAACAGTGGGAAGTCATGCAAGAATCTGTATGTGAAATATTTCTAGAAACGCCGAAAATCTTGACTTACGGGTAAAAAAGCAGTCTTGCGTACCTTTGCACACTTATAAATCTGTAACTTAATTGATTATCAGCCCACATTTTTAAAAATTTGAATTTTTTCACATTAGTTTGTAAGGTAACCACACTACTTGTGAATTTATTTAAAAAGGCCATTTAGTAGGGAGTAAAACGACATTTTGTTTTCGAAAATCTATCGGTAATTGACAGAGTTATTGAAGTTTTCACTAAAACAAAATTATTGCAAAAATACAATTTTTGAACATTCCAGTTAACATCTGTCAAAATTTGTCGAATTTAAGGTTCTATAAAAATACTTAAAATTCGTTAAAACAAACAAAAAAGGTAAACAAAGCACGGCGACCATTTTTCGGAAAATCCCAACTTTTGGAACACATTTTCCCCACTTTGGGAATTCGGATATTTTTTTTCCGAAGATATGCTAAATCTGCAAATCTAGAATTTTTCATCTTTTTATTCGTCATAATAAATTTTATGTACTTTTTTGAGACCTCAAATTCCCAATTTTTTTCAAAAAAATATTAAGGCCTTAAGTTCCACAGTGGAACGACGATAATAAATATATATAATATATAAACTAACCAAAGCATTTATTATTGAAATATATGGCATGGTGACCATTTTAGGCGAAAATACCAAATTTTGGAACACATTTTCCCCACTTTGGGAATTCGGCTATTTTTGGGGGAACTTGGGTTAAATATGCAAATCAAGTAATTTTTCATCAATTTTATCCGTATTTTTGTTGGACCTGAAATTCCCAAAATTTTGAGAGGTGTAAACTGACCAAAACATGTATTTTTGGAAAATATTTTAAATCACATGTAGCCAAAGCAAGCACATTTTCCCCACTTTGGGAATTCCGCTATTTTTGGGGGAAACTATGTTAAATATACAAATCAAGTACTTTTTCATCTTTTTTATCCGGTATTTTTGTTGGATCTCAAATTCCCAATATTTTGAGAGTTGTAAAGTGACAGATAGCCGAAGCATTGCGACCATTTTAGGGGAAAATTCCAAATTTTGGAACACATTTTCCCCATTTTGGGAATTCGTCTATTTTTGGGGAAAACTATGTTAAATCTGCAAATCTAGTATTTTTTCATCTTTTTTATCCGGACCTCTAATTCGAAAAGTGTTAAGAGGTCTAAACTGACCAAAACATGTATTTTTGGAAAATATTTTAAAGCACAGATAGCCAAAGCATGGCAACAATTTTATGAAAAATTCTCCATTTTTTTAACATATTTTCCCCACTTTGGAAATTCGGCTTCTTTTTTGGAAAACTATATTAAATCTGCAAATTAAGTAATTTTTCATCATTTTTATCGGTTTTGATGAATTTTAGGTATTTTTGTTGGACCTCATGAATTTAAGGAATTTTTGTTGGACCTCCAATTCGTAATATTTTCAGAGATGTAAACTAACCAAAACATGTATTTTTGTAAAATATTTTAAAGCACAGGAAAATTCTCAATATTTGAACATATTTTCTCCACTTTGGGAATTTGTTAATTTTTTGGGGAAAATATGCTAAATCTTCAAATCTAGTAATTTTTCATCATTTTTATCTGTTTTCATGAATTTAGGGAATTTTTGTTGGACCTCCAATTCGTAAAATTTTGAGAGACATAAACTGACCAAAACATGTATTTTTGGAAAATATATTAAAGCAAAGATCACCAGACCATGGCAACAATTTTATGGAAAATTCCCCAATTTTGGAACACATTTTCCCCGCTTTGGGTATTTAACTATTTTTAGGCGAAATATGCTAAATCTGCAAAACTAATAATTTGTCATAATTTTTGATTATTTTTTCATAATTTTTGATATTTTTGTTGGACGAAAATTTTTGAGAGATGTGGAAAAATGATTGAAAAAAAAATAAACTTTGGAATTTCTTGAATATATATATCAAGAAGAGTGGCCCTTTTGAAAATTGATACTTATGATTGAAGAAAAGAGAGTCCACTTTGACAGAATGGAAGAAAATATTGAGCGTGACCTTTCCAGAATACTGTAGAAGATTGAAAGTAAAAAAAAATAAAAAAATATCTATGAAAAACTGATAAAAGAATGCCTAATTTACATAAAACAATAAATTTTGTAAGTCCCGGAAGCAATTCCATTTTGTTGAATTGTATTATCAATGTGGTTGTAAAATAAAATAATAGCTCGGCTTTTATATAAACTAAGAGAGAAATCTATTTTTGTCATTTTAAGCGTTCCCATTAAAATGTTATTTCTCGCAGTGTTAATGATCGCTTTTAATGTGCACAGAATTCGTAGTATTGCCATACCAAGTGACCTTTGCGAAATGACGATGGAATGGGTAATTTTATCGCAACGAATTCCAAATTCCAAAATACAATCTCATATTGACATTCACTTGGCTCTACATAGCGAATAAGGGGAACAAAGAAAGTACCAGAAACCACAAAAACAAATTGTGTAATTACAAAATAAGAACAATTTTATGATATTTAGAAAATAATGAAAAACGAAACAAAAATTACTTAATTGTTCACAATTATTCTTTTAAGTGATTTTTAATTGCTTCAATGAAAAATACAATCCAGACACCACAAACTAATTTTTATAGAATCCACCATAGCATAGGATGGGGGGGGGGGTTACTAAGACTGTCATAGCATTTGTAACAATTTGAAATAGCGATCTGAGACTCTATAAAAACATGTTCTTGATCGACATAAAATTCTAAGATGAATTAGTTGAAAGCACGCTAGCATCTAAACGAAGGGAGGTCCAAATTTTCCAAGAATACGTCTTAGTTGTAGATCGATTGGTCTAGAGGGAGAACATTTTCCCTACCATGGACTGGAAATACCCTCAATAACCCATAATATGTCCAGTATTTAATTACCTTGTATTTTTGATTACCTTGTATTTGCTTGATATTTGGTAAGTTCAATGACTTTATAGCATGAACGAGTACCATAATGTAATCCATACATTAAGGGGTGGAATTGGGGCAAAAAGGGGATAAAAATGGTACTAATAAAACGACAACGGCTAGTAACGTAAAATTCGGTGTGTACATCTCTCTAATGGCATACAAACGTGAAATAAAGGGATTTTTCGAAATTAGTATTTTTAAAGGAGGGCTTTGGAAAAGGGGTAAAATTGACGCATAGACGTTAAATTTGTATTAATGGGCCAAAAGGTGATACAAATGGTACCAACGGCTACTCCTAGAGTAATCAATTGTGTCTGCGTAGACTCGCAATTTTAGGGCCAACATTGGCAAAAAGGGATCAAATTGGTACCGAACAAATGGCTGCAGCTGGAATCATTAAAGGGGTGTGTATGTTCCCCCGTGTAAAAAAAGGAAGAAGAAATATGTGGAAATTTGTACTTTTAGTGAAAACGAGAGAAAAAGGATAAAAATGATACCAAAAACTACCAAATGATGGAAATGGTCTACGTCTACGTTCTGACTGCGTAGACTTAAAAAATAAAGCGATCTTGCAATATTCGCAAATTTAGGGTCAAAATAGATAAAAAGGGATAAAATTTGTACTGACCAAATGGCGGTAACTAAAATATTAAAATTCGCTGTGTACAGACGCGCAAAATAAAGGATTTTTTTTGAAATTTTTTACTTTTTGGGGAAACGGGACAAAAGGGGGATAAAAATGGTACCAATCAAATGGCTGAAGCTAGAATAATCAAAATCGGTGTATACTTCGCTTTGGGTGCGTAGACTAGAAAAGTAAAATGATCTTACGATATCCGTACTTTTAAGGTCTAAATGGACAAAAAGGGATAAAATGGGAAGTAATAAAGTGGCTACAGCTAGAATCATAAAATTCTATGGGTACATTACTCTGACTGTGTAGTCGCGCATCATAAATGTATTTTTGGGATATTAGACTTTTATAAAAAAAAAAGTTATATGGGATAAAAACTGTAACACTATGAACGCTAAAGAGAAATTCATAATTTATGTATCAAAATGAGATAGAAATGGAACATTCCAACTGGGTATAACTGATTACAAAATTACATGCCCGTTTCTCAATCTCTGAGAGATTATCTTAATTAGAGGTATGTGGTTGCCACGTCCCGATGAAATCCCAACATAAAATGATTGACATCCAATTTTTTCAAAAAAGTGTGTTCATTCATCGCTTGTAACTCCTGAAATACTTGACCGCTTTCTGCTTTTGATAATGAATTTTCGTTTTTCAATTGAAATTTTCGAAATTGGTACTTTTTGTACAAAAATGAGATAGAAATAGAACCAACCAATTGGGTATAGCTGATTGCAATTAACTTTAAAGCAGTGTGAGTTTGGAAGTGGTGCAATGATGGCTTCTATTTCAGTGAAAATTTTCAGAATGATATTTTTTCTGTAGTTTATAAACCCAGCGGGGGAAAGAAGGAGTAAGAAGGCCTTCCAGTAGGCCTTCTTTTGGAGTCTGAAGGCCTGCCAGTCCCTTTCCGCTCTCATTTCTTTTTAACACATGGTGTCATTGGCGAACAAGGTCTTCCATTCTTCCTTACATTCGTAGGCGTTCTAGAAGGTCTTCCACGGAATGCCTTGTAGAAGGCCTACAAGAGAAATCCTTCTAGATGGCCTTCAAGAGAATATCTTACAGATTTTCAAATAGGGTATAATAAAATACTGCAGAAAAGGTTATATTATTAAATTGGTTAGATGAGCATAACTAAAATACATTTAATTCAGCTTAGTTAATGACCACACACAAACAAAAAAACTTAAAATAAATAGTATACAAAGAAAAATTCAGCGTGTTCTGAAAACACAACCGACATCAGTAAAACTTGAAGAGAACTAAAAAAACTTTCAATTTTTCCATGCTTTATATAAGGTTACTTTCTATATATGTTTGTGTGCCACAAAATTGGAAATCAATTTTTGAAAGCTTTTTTCTCAACCAATTTTGCTCAAATTTTGCACACTTAATCATTTTCGATGACAATACAAGGAAATGGAAAAATTTGACCAATTGGACAAAGGGGCGTGGTACCTCCCATACAAACCACAAATTAAAAATCTAATATTTCTGCTCCTGATAACGGTATTTAAACAAAATTTGGTACGTCGGTTTGGTGTGTATGTTGTAAGTGCTGCTGCAAATATGGGCGGGATTGTACAAAGGGGCGTGGTACCTCCCATACAAACCACAAATTAAAAATCTATTATTTCTGCTCCTGATAACGGTATTTGAACAAAATTTGGTACGTCGGTTTGGTGTGGATTTTTTAAGTGCTGCTGCAAATATGGGCGGGATTGTACAAAGGGGCGTGGTACCTCCCATACAAACCACAAATTAAAAATCTATTATTTCTGCTCCTGATAACGGTATTTAAACAAAATTTGGTACGTCGGTTTGGTGTGTATGTTGTAAGAGCTGCTGCAAATATGGGCGGGATTGTACAAAGGGGCGTGGTACCTCCCATACAAACCACAAATTAAAAATCTATTATTTCTGCTCCTGATAACGGTATTTGAACAAAATTTGGTACGTCGGTTTGGTGTGGATTTTTTAAGTGCTGCTGCAAATATGGGCGGGATTGTACAAAGGGGCGTGGTACCTCCCATACAAACCACAACTTTTTTTCCTTCTACAAAAGATAACTAAAAAAGAATTTCTAGGCCCAATAGAATTCTGCTTGCATAAATTGCTTGCATGGATTTGAAAAAAGAATTTTTTTTGATTTACTAGTTAATTTGTTTTTTTTTTCGTCACCACAAAATTCCAAAGAAAACAAAAACAATAAATCAGTTCTAATAATGGTATTTTGGAGTGAATTGTTTTTTTTTCGTCTCAGTTAGCGAACACCTTCCGATCTGCATTCCTAAAGAAGGGCTGTATCAGGCCTTCATTTTTTTTATTATTATTATAAGTCTATAGATACAAATATCCTTACAGACTAAAAACCTAATGTACATATATACACCTATGAATTACTTAAGTATTAGGTATTTAAATACAATATATTTTTTCTTTTAATAGAGTTTTTATTTTCCGATAATTCAATTCAGCGGCGGAAAGGATCATTATTAGCGTAGTTTGTGTGGAAGTAATCAATGTGAATCAACTGAAAATTTCTAGTAGGTCTTTGAGGTATATTTATTCTATTCATGATAAAATTTGAATCAATGTTGCCCTGTAAAACATTCATCAGGAAAGTAATGTTCAGCATAGTACGACGACTTCTCAAAGATGGTAACTTAATAAGATTAAGTCTAAATTCATATGTGTACGTAGGTTCCACCCACGTCCACGTAGACCAAATAAGAGGAATTGTTTTTGCACAGATTCAATAATGTTACTATGAATAGTATACGATGGGTCCCATATAATAGAACCATACTCAAGTATGCAGCGAACCAAAGAGGTATGTATATAATTGCTTAGTGACTGAAAGACCAGAAAACTCCTTACTCCAACGCTTCATAAAACCAAGAGCACTATATGCTTTGTTTACTATCATTGAAATGTGAAGTCGAAAGTTCAGACGTTGATCTAATAAGATTCCGAGGTCCAGAAAAGTATCTACAGTATCGAGTTCGTGATCACCAAAGAAATAATTGGTTCTAGGATGTTTAACTCTAGAAAATGCTATATGTTTACATTTCAAAATATTTAGTTCCATTAAATTTACTTTACACCATTCATGAAAGCAATCAAGATCAGATTGTAGATAATATTGCTCCAACGGGTCTTTAAACGACCGAAATATTTTTACATCATCAGCATACATTAGAATATTGGAATGTCGAATTACAGATGAAAGGTCATTAATAAATAGTGTAAATAAGACAGGGCTAAGGTGGCTTCCTTGTGGTACACCGGAAGACACCACAATTTCCTTTGAAAAGCATTTCCGAATTTTACCCTTTGGATTCGACCACATAAATAGCATTTTAACCAAGATAATAATGAGTTACTAAAGCCCATAGAATCTAATTTTTTCAAGAGAAGGTTATGATTAACTTTAACAAAAGCCTTACTAAAAGCCTGTGTAAATCGTATCCGTTTGCATTCGGCTTTTAAATCCATCATTTACAACTGTAGCAAGTTCCAATATATTCGTTATGGTTGATCGAGATCCACGAAATCCGTGTTGACAACAGGACAACAATGACGAAACTTGATGAGATAACATGTTAGTTATAATTTTCTCCAAAAGCTTTGGAATAGCGCTAAGTTTTGCAATGCCTCTATAATTCGGTACGTCCATCTTGCTGCCAGATTTAAACATTGGGATTATATATGATTCGTTCCAAAGAGGTGGTAAATAACCATAACATAATGATCTATTAAATATTAAGCAGAGAGGATACGAAAGAACATCAGCACAATATTTTAGTATGTTAGTGGGAATTCCATCAGGACCATGTACTCTTTAATGACTTCAAATTTTCCAAGACCGTACACCTACTTATATATGAAACATTTACTGGTGAATATTCAACAATGTTATAAGGATAAGAACTTGACTGATCAAATGTTTTATTAGAGTAAGTCGTTGAAAAAAAGTTAGCAAATATGTTACTAATTGATATATCAACATCAGCAACAATGGAGCCAAATTTCAAAGAGTTTGGAAAAGTACATAATCGGCGTTTGGAATTTACAAATTTATAAAAAGATTTAGGATTACTTTTCAGTTGGTTTTTCATAGATATTACGTAATTATTGTATGCTGTTCTGTTCTCAGTATTGTAATTAGATCTTGCGATGGAATATTTAGAAAAGTCAGTAGAAGAAAAAGTTTTTTTGAAGAACCAGTTTGTAAGGGAAGTTGGCATGTGTATCGGATCTTTTTAGGCCTGCTAGAGGGCCTTGAAATAGAAGGCAGCTCCGAATGTGTGTCGGATATTTTGGAAGGAGCCAAAAGGCCTTCAAGAAGGCATATGTTTAGAAGGCCTTGTCAATTCCACCGCTGTGAAGACAAGGTTTAAAGACATTAATATTGATTAAGCGTTTCCGGAGTTACAGGCGATTGAATGAACACACTTTTTGAAAAAAAATGTATTTGTTTCACAGTTAAATTGGTCATAACTCGCGAAAAACAATTTCTATTTTTTTTTTTCAAAAATACGTATGTAATATTTTTATGAGAAGAATACATACACAAACTTTCAAAACAATGCCAGATATCGAGATCACAAATCGTACGGCTTGACATGTTGTTTTCAAAGTATGCATTGTTTTTAATATTAAAATTGTTTAAAAATATTAAAATTGAAATAAATAAGATGACAAAACTCGCGAACACCTTCCGATCTGCATTCCTAAAGAAGGGCTGTATCAGGCCTTCATTTGTCAGGGAAGTTGGCATGTGTATCGGATCTTTTTAGAAGGGGAGAATAGGCCTGCTAGAAGGCCTTGAAATAGAAGGCAGCTCCGAATGTGTGTCGGATATTTTGGAAGGAGCCAAAAGGCCTTCAAGAAGGCATATGTTTAGAAGGCCTTGTCAATTCCACCGCTGGGAAGACAAGGTTTAAGGCCATTAATATTGGTTAAGCGTTTCCGGAGTTACAGGCGATTGAATGAACACACCTTTTGAAAAAAATGTGTTTGTTTCACAGTTAAATTGGTCCTAACTGGCGAAAAAATTCTATTTTTTCCAAAAATACTTATGTAATATTTTTATGAGAAGAATACATATACAAACTTTCAAAACAATGCCAGATATCGAGATCACAAATCAAAGTATGCATTGTTTTTTCTTTTGTTTAAAAATATTAATATTGAAATAAATAAGATGACAATACTCTGGTATTTTCATTTTTTGCGAATTTGGATGATTTTTGCGCATTTCCAATAAGGAATTTGGCGGTAGGGGTCTAAAATGTCTCCGTGTTTTTGAGGTGGAGGGTATTAAAGATTCCCATTATGTCTTCATTCTAACTTTGTCATTTCCAGGAGAAATGGTTTTTCAAAATTTCGATCTTCTTCTAAAATATTCTGATCCATATGCAGGAAATAAATTTAAAATTTCTTTCATTCCAAACATGTTTGTCCAAAGTTCACACGGTGACGACAATTGTCTGATGAACATTTTTGCTAGTGGGGATACAGTGCTTTGTCAAAGTCTCCCCTTCTAATTATTCCTGTATTAACACAGGTCTGGCAACATTGTCTGCCATGAAATAACAAAAAGAAGACAAACCCGCCATTCTAGTTAGAATGAAATCACAGGGGAGAAGAGGTGATAGACACACAACACACTCACACATCCATATGTATGTAGATAACCGCATAACAGATACCAAATAACCAGAAGGCAAGAACAAAACGAAATGAAGAAAATAAAATTTAAATACATAAAAAAGATCACCGCTAAGCAAGAATAATAAACATAGAATGCACACAGCACACAAAGAATATAAAGAGAGAGAGTGTTGTAACGAAAACACAGGTATGACGGATGGAAAATCAAAACAATGAACGGAAAGTGAATCTGATATGTACTCCTCTTCAGAATAAATCACAGGTCTCAGAGGTTAACAAAAAGGTTTTGCGGTTTACGAATAAATAAATAAGAAAATTGTAAATTGATAGAAAATTGTATGTAATAAAGTAGGGGTGAGGTAGTGAAGGAGGGTACTTACTGCTGCGATTGCCTTCCTTGACGCGATATGTCAAATTGTGAAAAGCCAAATCCACGGCAGGACGTTTGGGCAAATGCTGCAGGGTCTTTGTTTGGACCGGCCCGATCTGGGCCTTCACAATGGTGTGCCTGTTGTTGTCATTTAAAAGATTTTTATTCATTGCATCGCTTTCCACCATTTTGTTGTTAATTTATTCGTAATTTTCTGGGGCAAATAAACTGAGTTGCATTCAAAACCAAATCACTGCAACATGTAAATAGTTGGTTGATCACAATAATTTTTTGTTTTTTTTTTTTCTTTCTCAAACAAACTTTTGCCTATCTTCAATTCAAATATAGATCTTTCATTTATGTACGAAAATATTTTTCTTTAGCGAAATCGTATAATTTACTGCGCGTTTTCTTTGTCTTCCTTGGGAAAAATACGTGTAACGAACCAAGACGCCAAAGGGCTTTGTTGTCTCTCAAAGCAACAAAGTAATCCTCGTTTAAGTTTCTTTTTTATTTTCAATTCCGAACGAAATGTCGTTTCAACCCTTCTCACTCGACAACAAGAAAAAACGCTTCCGAACAAAGAAAGAAAACCTCAACCGCTCACACACACGGTGCGATCACAACTAATTTCTATTGAACGAAATATCCACAGTACTCGGTACTTGGTACATTGGCGTTTTTCTTGCCTCAGCTGTGTGCTCGCTGGCTCGGTGGCGGTGTTGATTGGTGGTGGGTCGACTCGGCTCGGCTACCAGTCAGTCAACTTTAATCGTACGTACTGTCGCTAGAACAAAGTGTGGATGAAAATACTCCACAACAACAAACACAACGCTATAGCAACAGTCCAACCACAAATCATTATCAGCAGTTGTCCATATGCATATGCTACTCGTCTAGCTGAGCGTGTACATTTATGGATTTTCTTCTATTTTATTGTTCTCTTTATACCTCCAACTCGATTAACGCCACTCTATTTCACATTTCCCAATTAGCATGCTTCAATTGCATGGCAACCCTGTTCATTTATCATTTCTTTCTTTGTTTATATTCTTATAAGAATTTTTACAACGACAACTTGTCGCTCTCTCGCTCTCAACACAATAACGCTCTTTGTTTGAAATCATTAATGCCAATGTAGAGGTTTTGTTGGTAAATTTTTTTTGAAATTGCTCAAAATCGGAAATTGGAAAAAATAACTTTTTTAGTTATCGATAACTTACTTAGTAATCGATAACTTCTATAGTTATCGATAACTTCTATAGTTATCGTTTGTTGACATTCAATAGTCGATGGCCAATATCTCACTATATTTTTGGAAAGAGGACCTAAAAATAAAAAATTTTCGGCATATTATCGATATGTCTCTTAGTTATAAAGTTATCGGACGTTAATGTTTTGAAAAATCGATTTTCCCGTTCTACTGGTCTTAAAATCGAACATTAGAAGAAAAATAAAATAATAAACTAAGAATGTTATATAGGGTCCGCCAAATAACTTTTTTTTTTTTTTAAATGCTATAAAAAGATGCTGAATATTTTCTCAAATATATTTTTATACCCTACACCACTTCGTGGTCTAGGGTATTATAAGTTAGTTTCGCGCCAAATGTTTGTAACACCAAGAAATAATCGAGCTAGACCCACCTTTAAGTATACCGATCGGCTTAGAATCACCAGCTGAGTCGATTTAACGATGTCTGTCTGTCCGTCCGTCCGTCCGTCCGTCCGTCCGTCCGTCCGTCCGTCCGTCTGCTGTCCATCTAAGCTTGTTCGCACTCTACAGGTCGCAATTGTTGTCCGATTGTCATGAAACTTTACAGAAGTTATTTTTTCTGGCCAAGGACCATCGGTATTGAATTTGGAGGAAATCGGTTCAGATTTAGATATAGCCCCCATACAAATGTCGGTCCCGATTTGACATTTTCCGCTTCAGAAACGACATATTGTACCCGATTTTCTTTAAATTTGGCAGAACATCTTATAATCCAACTAGAAACACCTATGCCGAAATCGGCTAAGATCGGTTCAGATTTAGATATAGCCTCCATACAAATGTCGCTCCCGATTTGATATTTTCTGCTCTAGAAACGACATATTGTACCCGATTTTCTTTAAATTTGGCAGAACATCTTATAATCCAACTAGAAACACCTATGCAAAAATTGGGTAAGATCGGTTCAGATTTAGATATAGCCCCCATACAAATGTCGCTCCCGATTTGATATTTTCTGCTCTAGAAACGACATATTGTACCCGATTTTCTTTAAATTTGGCAGAACATCTTATAATCCAACTAGAAACACGTATGCAAAAAATGGGTAAGATCGGTTCAGATTTATATATAGCCCCCATACAAATGTCGCTCCCGATTTGACATTTTCCGCTCTAGAAACGACATATTATACCCGATTTTCTTTAAATTTTGCAGAACATCTTATAATCGAACTAGAAACACGTATGCAAAAATTGGGTAAGATCGGTTCAGATTTAGATATAGCCCCCATACAAATGTCGCTCCCGATTTGACATTTTCCGCTTCAGAAACCACATATTGTACCCGATTTTCTTTAAATTTGGTACAACATCTTATAATCCTACTAGAAACACCTATGCAAAAATTGGGTAAGATCGGTTTAGATTTAGATATAGTCCCCATACAAATGCCACTCCCGATTTGACTTTTTCCGCTCTAAAATCCAAATATTGTACCCGTTTTTCTTTAAAATTGGCACAACATCTTATAATCTAAGTTAAAACACCTATAGTGAAAGTGGGTAAGATCGGTTCAGATTTAGATACAGCCCCCATACAAATGTCGCTCCCGATTTGACATTTTCCGCTCTAGAAACCACATCTTGCATCCGATTTTCTTTAAATTTGGCACAACATCTTATAATCCAACTTATAACACCTATGCAAAAATTGGGTAAGATCGGTTCAGATTTTGATATAGCCCTAATACAAATGTTGCTCCCGAATGTTTAACCGATTTTGGCCAAACTTTACATATTACATTTCACCAATAAACATACATGGTGAAAGCGGGTCACATCGTTCCTGGTTTCGATATACCCCCATACAAATGTCCTTTCCGATTTAACATTTTTTGTCAAACCAATACATTTACAGGATTCAAAAATCCTTCCCGATTTCACTTTTTGAATGAATTGAATTGTAGTGAGATATATAGTCGGCTCCATCCGTCTTTAGCCTTTCCATACTGTTGGGGAGATGCCCATATGTCCATACTTTGGTATAACATAAATGGGGCCCATTCTGCTCTATTACAGCTCTAGAAACTACATCTTACCTCGGATCTTCATCAAATTTTGCAGATCATTCTATGTTTCAACTAGGAATACCTACCGTGAATGAGAAATATATTGGCGCATGTTTTGGCACAGGCCTCAAGTGTTGTTATAGGCCCCCTTCAAATGTCCGTCCGATTCATCCAATTACCTCTGTATAATCTGTATTTGTCTTTGGATCTTGATCAATTTTTCCAGATCATGTTATATTTACTTTACTCGGAATATCTGCTGGAAAATTGGATCAATTACTTTTTTATTTACCATATTCATTAAATTTGACTAAAGATGAATTTATAGCATATAAATTATATGAATATAATTTATATAATTTGTATGAACTACATAAAATTGATCCAATGAAATACCTAGGTTTAGTAATCAAAGCGAGGTAAATACGCAGGGAGTGGTGTAGGGTATTATATAGTCGGCCCCGCCCGACTTTAGCCTTTC
Source organism: Polietes domitor (assembly GCA_947397865.1). Taxonomy (NCBI): domain Eukaryota; kingdom Metazoa; phylum Arthropoda; class Insecta; order Diptera; family Muscidae; genus Polietes; species Polietes domitor. The sequence continues at coordinate 78,029,809 of OX377619.1, read as the reverse complement.
CTTACTTGTTTATTTGAAAGTACAATCCTTCCGGTTAATAATGGAAAATAATTTCATTCAAATGGCTGCTGAGGGCACCCTACAAATAATAGTCCAACGGTTGAATAGTTGAAAAAAAAACGTTAGATGGCGGACCCTATATAACGAAATAATGCTTTGATACTGAAGCATACTAAAATTGAGTCTGGGATGTTCTCAATCTAAGTACATTTGTATTTAAAATGAGTAAATAAAACTCATTTTGAATAAATTTTACTTGATTTGAGTATGAACGTACTGCATTCTAGTACAAAATAAACTTAAATTGAGTAAAGGCATACTAGGGTGCCAATCAGATACCAATTTCCTTCATTTTAGTAAATTTTTTCTGGAATTTCGTACACTTTCTTCTGAGCGCAAAAAGTAAATATAAGATAGATAGTGGATGCTACAGTTGGTTGTCAATTTTAATTCCAAAAGTACAAATTTTGAAAATCCATTATCTGACGTACACAGTGCAAGTTAACCTAACTTCATGATAACATTAAAAAACTTTTTATTTTGTGTGTCCATTGCACACTGGTCCCAAATCCATTTTTTATGGCATAAAGTCGAAAAATAAACATACAGTCTTGTAATTTTGACATTTGCTAGACATATCATACGCAAAAAATAAAAAAAATTGGGCCGATGGGACCACGCCCACTACCACCTCCCATATAAACTCAATATATAACAAACATAATTATCACCCTGTATCGGTATAGGGTGACCAAAAACAAAATTTTATGAAAGCTTAAAAGAATGAAGAGTTGTTTATTTTGACGAAATGTGTTTTTCTAAACATTATTACAAAAGCAAAATATAGCATACAAGTCATATACTTTAAACTGCAATTTAAATAATTATTTCAAGAAATCAAGTAAAATGTATACATATGTACAAAAAGGCGAATGATGTTGCATACCAGTTTAAAGGTACTTTCAATACCTTTTAAATAAAATATTGATGGGTCTCGCACACAAAACTAATTCAGAGATATAATCATATAATCAAAAACTGTGCTAAAATAAAACCAGTAAGGAAAGGCTAAAGTCGGGCGGGGCCGACTATATGATACACTCCACTTTCTATCAGAATACAATTCAATTCGGAAAAAAGTGTAAACGGGAAGAATTTTTGTATGTTTCCTAATCATAGGCTAATATATGTCTTGGTTCAATTTGTCATATCGAAAAGAATATTTGTATCACGGCTATATCCAAACATGGAATGAAGTGACCCATTTCACAATAGGTTCTTCCAGTTCTCAATTTTAAGTAAATCGATGAATTTACGTGGTTTCTGGGCGGAAAAATCAAGTCGGGAGCGAAATTTGTATAGGAGCTATATATAAATCTGAACCGATCTGACTCATTTTCATCCTGGGTGTTTCTCATGCAAATAAAGAGTGATTTTTTTGAGGTTAGGATTTTCATGCATTAGTATTTGACAGATCACGTGGGATTTCAGACATGGTGTCAAAGAGAAAGATGCTCAGTATGCTTTGACATTTCATCATGAATAGACTTACTAACGAGCAACGCTTGCAAATCATTGAATTTTATTATCAAAATGCGTGCTCTGTTAAGAAAGTTCATCGCACGCTTCCATTTTATGGTCAGTTTAATCGACCCACTGAAGCGGCTATTCGGGCTATTGTGACTAAATTTCGCACCAAATTTACATTGTTGGACATTAAACCACCAAGACGCTTACGTAGAGTACGAACTGAAGAAAATATCGCAGCTGTATCGGCCAATGTTAATGATGACCATCAATTATCGATTCGTCGCCGTTCGCTGCAATTGGGCCTCTGTTACTCAAAAACGTGGAAATGCCAAAATTGGACTAAGCGGATGGACCACTTGAGGCGCAGCCGCGGTCAACATTTAAATGAAATTATCTTCAAAAAGTAAATGTCATGGACCAATCTAACGTTTCAAATAAAGAACCGATGAGATTTTGCAAATTTTATGCGTTTTTTTTTTTTTAAAAGTTATCAAGCTCTTAAAAAATCACCCTTTATAAGATATTTTGCCAAATTTGAAGAAAATCTGTTAAAATATGTGGTTTCTGGAGCAGAAAACTCAAATCGGGAGTGAAATTCGTATGTGGGCTATATCTAAATCTGAACCGATCTGGCTCATTTGGTCTGTTTCATGGGTGTTTCTAGTTTAAATAGAAGATGTTTTCTGTTGAAATATGTGGTTTCTACAGCAGAAAAAAATCAAATCGGGAGTGAAATTCGTATGGGGGCTATATCTAAATCTGAACCGATCTGGCTAATTTTCACCGTGTGTGTTTCTAGTTGAAATATAAGATGTTTTGCCAATTTTGAAGAAGATCTGTTAAAACATGTGGTTTCTACAGCAGAAAAAGTCAAATCGGGAGTGAAATTCGTATGGGGGCTATATCTTAATCTGAACCGATCTGACCAATTTTCACTATAGGTGTTTCTAGTTGAAATGTAAGATGTTTTGCCAAGTTTTAGGAAAATCTGTTTTAATATGTGGTATCTAGCGGGAAAAGAGTCAAATCGGGAGTGAAATTCGTATGGGGGCTATATCTAAATCTGAACCGATCTGACCAATTTTCACCATAGGTGTTTCTAGTTGAAATGTAAGATGTTTTGCCAAGTTTGAGGAAAATCAGTTTTAATATGTGGTATCTAGCGTGAAAAGAGTCAAATCGGGAGTGAAATTCGTATGGGGGCTATATCCAAATCTGAACCGATTTTCTTCAAATTAAATAGCGTTCGTCCTTATCCCGAAAAAGTTTCATTTGGTTCTGGCTACAATTGCGACCTGTATTTTGATTACAAGAATAGATGGACAGACGGACGGACGGACCGACATCGTTAAATCGATTCAAAAAGTGATTCTAAGTCGATCGGTATAATTAACAATGGGTCTATCTCGCTTCCTTTTGGGTGTTACAAACAAATGCACAAAGACATAATACTCTCGTGGAGTGTATAATGACAATTTTTGGAGTTTGCCGAAAAATGCTGACGAGATATTAATTCCACCATATACTACAACCTCAGATGAACACTTTCAGATTTACACTTTGAGGCAAGTTGAGTCATACATATAACTTTTGGTCCACGACATTTATAGATTATGTTCTCTACAAATCACAAAAGTACAATACCTATGAATACTTACAAGACCACAATAATCATAAAATGTTAAATATAATTTTTCAACTACTAACTCTTGCCGTCAATTTTCATAATATAGTCACTTTATTATTTTCTTTTTATACCCTACACCACTTCGTGGTCTAGGGTATTATAAGTTAGTTTCGCGCCAAATGTTTGTAACACCAAGAAATAATCGAGCTAGACCCACCTTTAAGTATACCGATCGGCTTAGAATCACCAGCTGAGTCGATTTAACGATGTCTGTCTGTCCGTCCGTCCGTCCGTCCGTCCGTCCGTCCGTCCGTCCGTCTGCTGTCCATCTAAGCTTGTTCGCACTCTACAGGTCGCAATTGTTGTCCGATTGTCATGAAACTTTACAGAAGTTATTTTTTCTGGCCAAGGACCATCGGTATTGAATTTGGAGGAAATCGGTTCAGATTTAGATATAGCCCCCATACAAATGTCGGTCCCGATTTGACATTTTCCGCTTCAGAAACGACATATTGTACCCGATTTTCTTTAAATTTGGCAGAACATCTTATAATCCAACTAGAAACACCTATGCCGAAATCGGCTAAGATCGGTTCAGATTTAGATATAGCCTCCATACAAATGTCGCTCCCGATTTGATATTTTCTGCTCTAGAAACGACATATTGTACCCGATTTTCTTTAAATTTGGCAGAACATCTTATAATCCAACTAGAAACACCTATGCAAAAATTGGGTAAGATCGGTTCAGATTTAGATATAGCCCCCATACAAATGTCGCTCCCGATTTGATATTTTCTGCTCTAGAAACGACATATTGTACCCGATTTTCTTTAAATTTGGCAGAACATCTTATAATCCAACTAGAAACACGTATGCAAAAAATGGGTAAGATCGGTTCAGATTTATATATAGCCCCCATACAAATGTCGCTCCCGATTTGACATTTTCCGCTCTAGAAACGACATATTATACCCGATTTTCTTTAAATTTTGCAGAACATCTTATAATCGAACTAGAAACACGTATGCAAAAATTGGGTAAGATCGGTTCAGATTTAGATATAGCCCCCATACAAATGTCGCTCCCGATTTGACATTTTCCGCTTCAGAAACCACATATTGTACCCGATTTTCTTTAAATTTGGTACAACATCTTATAATCCTACTAGAAACACCTATGCAAAAATTGGGTAAGATCGGTTCAGATTTAGATATAGTCCCCATACAAATGCCACTCCCGATTTGACTTTTTCCGCTCTAAAATCCAAATATTGTACCCGTTTTTCTTTAAAATTGGCACAACATCTTATAATCTAAGTTAAAACACCTATAGTGAAAGTGGGTAAGATCGGTTCAGATTTAGATACAGCCCCCATACAAATGTCGCTCCCGATTTGACATTTTCCGCTCTAGAAACCACATCTTGCATCCGATTTTCTTTAAATTTGGCACAACATCTTATAATCCAACTTATAACACCTATGCAAAAATTGGGTAAGATCGGTTCAGATTTTGATATAGCCCTAATACAAATGTTGCTCCCGAATGTTTAACCGATTTTGGCCAAACTTTACATATTACATTTCACCAATAAACATACATGGTGAAAGCGGGTCACATCGTTCCTGGTTTCGATATACCCCCATACAAATGTCCTTTCCGATTTAACATTTTTTGTCAAACCAATACATTTACAGGATTCAAAAATCCTTCCCGATTTCACTTTTTGAATGAATTGAATTGTAGTGAGATATATAGTCGGCTCCATCCGTCTTTAGCCTTTCCATACTGTTGGGGAGATGCCCATATGTCCATACTTTGGTATAACATAAATGGGGCCCATTCTGCTCTATTACAGCTCTAGAAACTACATCTTACCTCGGATCTTCATCAAATTTTGCAGATCATTCTATGTTTCAACTAGGAATACCTACCGTGAATGAGAAATATATTGGCGCATGTTTTGGCACAGGCCTCAAGTGTTGTTATAGGCCCCCTTCAAATGTCCGTCCGATTCATCCAATTACCTCTGTATAATCTGTATTTGTCTTTGGATCTTGATCAATTTTTCCAGATCATGTTATATTTACTTTACTCGGAATATCTGCTGGAAAATTGGATCAATTACTTTTTTATTTACCATATTCATTAAATTTGACTAAAGATGAATTTATAGCATATAAATTATATGAATATAATTTATATAATTTGTATGAACTACATAAAATTGATCCAATGAAATACCTAGGTTTAGTAATCAAAGCGAGGTAAATACGCAGGGAGTGGTGTAGGGTATTATATAGTCGGCCCCGCCCGACTTTAGCCTTTCCTTACTTGTTAAGTCTGATTTTAATTAATTAAGTCTGATTTTAATTAATTTGTAATACTGCTTTATATCAAAATTAATCCCACTTTTTTTGAACCGCAAAATTAAAGTACCATTCAGGCTTGTGGTATTGCCACCTAATTTTCTCCAGTATATTTTCTTGCTTGCTTGGAGAGTTGCCGTAAAGAAAATATATACACATTTACCACTTTCCAATTTTAATTTTTTTTTTGAATTTCTGTCAAAAAATGGATTTGGGACCATAGTGCATTGGTTGGTACGGCCATTTGGTTGGTACCATTTTTATCATATTTTACATATAAGAGAGCGACATTTTATTTTAAAAATTATTTTAATTGTCTACGAAATTAAGGGATTGTACACACCGAATTTCATCATTCTAGCTGTAGCCGTGGAGTTGGTATCACTTTTATCCCCTTTTTCCCATTTTACGGCCTTAAGTGTGTGACTTTCTAAAATCTCTTTATTTTACGTGTCTACGCATTTAGAGGAATGTACGCATTTTAGCTGTAGCCGTAGCCGTATAGTTGGTAACATTTTTTCTGTTTCCTTGAAACCTTTAATTTTCGTGTCTACGCAGTCAATGGAATTTATACTCCGAATTTCATTTATTTTTATTTTATTTGTATCCCCTTTTTCCATTTTAATCCCAAAAAGTACGAAATATAAAAAATCCCTTTATTTTACGTAAGGAACGTATACACCGAACTTCATTATTCTAGGTTTGGTTGGTACCAATTTTATCCCTCTATTACGAATTTGGAAAAATATTTTTGTATTATGTATCTACTCAATTAGAGGAATGTACACACCGAATTTCGTGTTTCTAGCTGCTCCCGGTTAATATGTACCATTTTATCCCTTTTTGTCCCATTTCACCTCCTAGGAATGAGAATCACTTTATAGTGCAAGTTTTTGTTACAGGGGAATGCGCATATCTATATAATACTCTAAAATATTAGGGGTCATTATGGCTATTTTTAGTCCTTGTGAGGGAAACATTTTTCCATTTGGGCCCAGTTTCAATCCCAACCGATCTACGACTCTAAGACGCATTTATGGAAAATTTGCTTTCAACAGATGGAAGGGCAAAGTTAGATCGTCTTAGAATTTTATGACGATCAAGAATATATACTTTAATGGGTCTCAGGTCGATATTACAAGGTGTTACAAACGGAATGACAAAGTTAGTATACCCCCACCCTGGGTATATAAATTATATCGAGGGCTTATATTCTTAAGTGGCTATGAACCATTTTCTCGAAAATGAGTTTTTGATGCCAAACTATTCTCAGATTTGGATGTCATCTGTAATATAAATTTGGAGAAGAAATTTTTTTCTAAAGGCATTTTTTTCAAAGTTGTCTGATTTGGTTATCTACTAACACATTAGTTTGTGACTGGAAATGTCGCTATGAACAAAAAAATAACATAAATAATATAGTTAAAAAATTGAACAGCATATAACCGAAGGTTGTAATTCGCTACAACGATTTTGTTTAAAACATTTTTCTAAATTTAGAGCATATCGTACTATCAAATTCCATCATTTCGCGGCTAATAGCATTTTGTTTGTTTGTTTTCCCAAGTTATCAGACTAAAATAGGATAAATAGTGGCTGTAAAGTCAAAAATTGTGAAAAGTATCTTTAGAAAAACCGCGTAATTTATATCATATTGAAAACACCAAAATATTTTTTGGCATGACTTCATGGGGAATATTTGTGTCAGAAAAGTTTCAGAACCTTGGAAGGAGATAGTTAAAATATAAGCAATTGCAACCGCGAATTTTAGATTTTTCAATAATTGCGACGATTTTCGCTACTGACTACTTATACGTTATAAGCGCCATTGGTTCTTAATACACAAACAAAAATTCAGTCGGATCCGTTAGCTAGATCGCATATTTGCCGCGAAAATGAAAATTTTCCAAAAATATCCAATTTGTATTCTTTGTCTACCGTGCCCTACCGCAATATCCACTTTTTGTAAAAAAAATGGAAAAATGGATAAAAAATTCAAATATCACCGTATTCCGATCATCCGTTTGAAAGATATAATAGTTTTAATTTTACGTAGTTCAGGGTGATTTGTGTTGGAGGTATTTTGTACACTTAAAGTAATTATAAAAACTTTATCAAATACCAAAATATAGCTGATTCCGAATATCTGTGTGGAAGTTACATTGGTTTTAATTTATCATAGAAATATGGACCATTTGTGTGGGAGGTACCACAAGGGGCGTGGCAATTTCGTCCATCTCCGAACTTAAACTAAGTTTGGGAAAAATATTGCCATGTGCAAAGTTTGAATTGATTCCTTAACTCCTTTCGATAGCTATCGTGTACACCAGCCAGCCAGACGGACGGACATGGCTCAAACAAATTAAAAAGTCATGTAACGGATTTGGTACAAACATACTTAGGGTCTTAAGTCACTCCTTCAATGCGTTACACTTTTTTCTATCCCAAATGATATATACCCTCCTACTCTGTAGAGTGAGGGTATAGAAAGTATATATATATTCTTGATCGTCCGCCCATCTGTTGAAAGCACGCTAGCATCTAAATAAAGAGAGCCAGGAGGTCCAAATTTTTCCAGAAATTTATATTTTTGGAATTAAAATAGGATGGAAATACAAACAACCAAACGGTAGTAGCTGAAAATGCACCCTCTATCCCCCAGTATTTATGGTATTTAAGCTTTTCTGAAGATTGCCTCCTTATATATACTTTTTGAATTGACTTGAAGTATTATTTCGATATATAGTATAAACATATTGGTTGCCTTGGTTTAAAATAATTAAAATTTTATATTTATTTATAAATATTTCAGCTCGGCCTAACTTAATGCCTTTTATACATATTTTTTTCTATATTTATACTCTCACCTTGGAAATATAAACCCAACAAAATAATCGAATTCCTAAAGTGGGGAAAATGTGTTCCGCAATTTGGGACTTTTAAGCAAAATAGTCGCCTTTATACAGATATTTTGTTGAAAAAGTCTGAGACGAGTTATTTTAGAATAAATTTGCGTTATTCAGTAAAACAAACAAACAAAAATATATAAATATCTGAACATTTTATTTCTGCAGTTTTTTTATTTCCCTTCATTGTCATCACTGTCGTGACAGTTTGCGAGCATTTGGTTGACGTCGTCGTTGCCATACTCCGTCAAGAATATATATTTGTTGATAATGAATTTTATTCTGGTTCTCATTGCTGTTGTTGTTGGCGCAATTAAATGTATTTTTTATAATTACAATTCAGTTGATGTTGCTGTTGCTATTGTTGTTGTAGTTTTTGCTGTATTCTCAAGTGTTAGCTTTGTATTAGTAATGGGTAGTTGAACTTTGATCCGTCGTCGGTTTTGTGTCCGATTAAAAAATTTTGCGATCTTGAATCAAATGTTGTTCATTTCAACCAACAACAACTTCGAAATATAATCGATTTTAGATGCAAATTATTAAATAACTACAGCACTAAAATATTAATGCGTACAGAATTCTTTCCAACTAGCAAATGCTAGTTTTTCGACTCACGGAAGGAAGACAGTGTACCGCTAATAAATTATGCCACTTTGTATAGAGAATAGTTCAAAACAGGCGGTATGTTTAGCTAACTTCATGATATAGGCTTTTATTTAGTTTTGGATTTGCCTTGTAACGAATGTTATAACTGGTATATAAATTGCATCCTTCGTTTGGTCCCAATAATTCGCAATGCCCTAACTAGTCAAAATGATATATTCGGATTATCCTCTATTATTACATTATATATTTTAACTTTTTTTATATTCTTCCTGTAGGTTAGCCTTGATCAAACTATTATTGGTTTGATTGTAGCGTTTGTAAGCAGTATCGCATAATACATATCTATAATGTAATCTTTTAAGTGTTGTGAATGACTGCAGGTGCTGCGTAAAAAATAATCCACTAACATGGTAACGATGATTATCGCCATTTGCATTGGCTTTGTTTATTAATTCAATCGATAAGATTAAAAACAAATGATGTCGAAATCCTTCGTACTTATTTAATTAGCCAAAGTGAGTAAGAGAAATATCGCGAAATACAGACGAATGCAGCTCATTTGCACTTTCGCTTAGAAACAGTGTGGTTTCGGAACACTCTCCAAGAAATTGAGAAAATTTGATTTTTTCATTTTTTTACTGGCACGAAAAAATCATAAAAATAAAGAAAAGACAAAGTGGATTTTTCAAGAACCATGACCAACCTAAACTCCATATTAAATGCTTCCAGACAGAAGAAAATTATGGAGCTGTAACGAACAACAATAGGCAACTACTATACAATTTTCAATCAATTTGAAAGTAGAAGTCAGATTCTTAGGTTTTGGTAGGTCTGTAAGTACACTGAATGAATTATCTTCATACTATTTATGATGAATTCAATTTTTTTCAATTCATTTTATTCTTCCAAGATTTCATTTTTATACAGTGTACGTACAATCATGTTATGAGATTTATCTATAAGATATTAGAACAAATTATACTTATATCTGACAAGATTAACAGCAGAGTATTTATATAACAATAATATTTAAATAAAAGGCATTATGTGATATTAAAGGCAAAAATGGGATAAAAAAACTTTATTTGAGTTAAACAAAAATTCAAATATTTTTTGAAAATGTAAACGCATATAGTTAGATTATTTTGAAGAAATAATCGGCCATATAGCGTAAACTTTTCAATTTGATTAATTTCAGAGTTAAGTATTTACATAGTTATGTTAATGCTCAACAATCTCTTATTATAGCATAAGAAGAGTTTCTAATTTTAGTAAAATAATTAAAATTTTGTCTTTTAATGAATTCTTTATACATTTCATATCCTGTTTCATTATGTAGAGCTTGAGTGGAATATCTCCAGTTCTTGTTGTGTATCATCTTTAAACATTTGTTTTGGTATAATTTGCATTTTATTTAAATGACATTTGGCAGCCTTATACCAGACAGGAGATGCATAGGATAAAATTGGCCTTAAACACTCTTGAATAACAAATTTTTGTTTTTAACATTGAGTTTTGAGCGTCTATTTAGGAGGGGCCATAAAGCTCTAAATGCTTTAACAGCCTTTTCGCAGGCAAACTCAATATGCTGGCGAAATAATAGTTTTTGATCAAATAAAACCCCTAGATATTTGATTTTTTATTTTTTTATTTTTATTCCAAGAAAAAAATAACCGAGCCAGATAGGCCGTATGTGGTTATAAAATACTTCCATCTTAAATTATGAATAATAAAATTAACTTAGAAACAATATTAAAATTTATAAAAAGAACTAATAATACCCTACACATCCCAATAAGCAATAAACAAAATGACATCAATATTAAGTCTCTACTCAAGATAAGACTACTCTTATAAGTGAATTGCACAATCTATATAAAATAATCAAAGATTATGAACAAAATATCAGCTTAATCTGGATATTGTGAAATGATAGCACGAATAACTACTCAAAAGACACTACTATTCATAGCAGTACTTATAATATGAAAATTAGAAATTACTTAGATGGTCAAGTTTTTTCTTGTACGTATGACAGGAATAATTAAATGATTTCGGCGAGACTGACATACATAATAGGTATATATTCGAATAACTCTAACATGGAATGATTGTCCTAAAGTTGCAGCTAAACGGGGAATATAAGCTGAGGGTTTCTTGTAGATCTTCCAAATCTGAAAAATTTAACCAAATACAGAGGGGTTTGCATTTTATATATCTTGTAAAAGTGGAGCAGGTTTCTAATGTTTACAAAATCAGAAAAACTACAACCCAAAAAACTCTTGACATATGCCGATACATGTTGATGCATTTTAACGGAATATACATACCGCATTACGCGATTGAACACGATTCGCACCTTCCTCATTAGAAAACCCGACGTTCCCGAATATACCTCTATGCAGTAAAGGAAAATCGGCATAATTATTGCATGGACCACTCTAATTTTTACTTGCAAAGGAAGAAACAAGTCTAAATTATACAGCTTACGTAGAGTGAAATTAACTCTGGAGACTAGTGAGTTGATATGAGGAGCAAATGTCAACTTATTGTCAATAATCACACCAAGACATTGAATATGATCAACAAAGTCTATGTTAGTTAGCTACCAAACAGCATTGCCTTGGTCTAGTTGACATTGATTGACAGCCCATTGCTTGACATCCAACCAACTAACTTTGCCATTGTAAAGTCTATAGCACTCTGTAGTACATCCAAAAAATCAACTTCTCCCTTAAAAAGTAATTGCACGTCATCAGCATATGCAAAGGTGATACAATTACTGCTCACAATACTACTGAACAAATCATTAATGAACATAACAAACAAGAGGGATCCAAGTACAGAACCTTGCGGAACACCACTACGCACAGATTTGGTTTTGTGTATCTGTATGGTTTCCATTGATAACAAGCTGTCTATTTGGTGTCCTTTTGGGTCATACTATTTATGATTTTGTCTTAACCTCATTAAAACGCCAAAGAAACACTTCATAAAATGTATGGAACATATTTCATAAACCACAAATCACTGAAAAGTGTCATAGAATTTATGAAACATTTCTTATAAACTATGAAATGAAGTTCTTCATTTAATGAACTTTTGTCATACAAATTCATTATTATTATACCCTCACTCTACAGAGTAGGAGGGTATATATCATTTGGGACAGAAAAAATTGTAACGCATTGAAGGAGTGACTTAAGACCCTAAGTATCTTTGGACCAAATCCGTTTCACGACTTTTTAAGATAACCCTCGAAGGGAGTTAAGAAATCAATTCAAACTTTGCACATAGTAATATTTTTCCCAAACTTAGTTTAAGTTCGAAGATGTGAGAAATTACCTCATCCCTTCTGGTACCTCCCACACCAATGGACTATATTCCTATGTTTAATTAAAACCTTTGTATCTTCCACACCGATATTCGGAAGCACTCATATTTTGGTATTCGATAAAGTTTTCAAAAGCACTTTAAGTGTACTAAATATGACGGGTTTTGCCACGCCCCTTCTAGTACCTCCCACACAAATCACACTAAACTACATAAAATTAAAGCTGATATAACTTCTAGACGGATGATCGGACTACTATGAAATTTGATATTTGGCAATGCTTTTATTGATGTTGAATTCATGTAGAATATGGGATATATTGTCACACCCGTTCTGGTACCTCCCACACAAATCACCCTAAACTAGGTAAAATTAAATATGTTATATCTTCTATACGAATGATCGGAATACTGTGAGATTTCACATTTGGTAATGCTTTTATAGAGGTTACATTCGTGTGAGATATGAGCGATATTGCCACACCCGTTCTGGTACCTCCCACACAAAGTGGCATAAACTTTAGTTACAATAAAACCGATATAACATCCATACGGGTAGTCCTAATCATTTGTAATGTGATATTTGAAAATTGTTTTATAATCACTTTAAACATAAAAAATATTTACGCTTTATCCACGCCCCTTCAAGTACCTCCCACACAATTGTCTGTATCCTAGGTAAAATTAAATCCTTCACAACTTCTATACGGGTGCCCGGAATCCAACTATTTAAAAAAATGTGGAAGCTGGGACCATGTGCCATGAACCTTCTAGCTCCTTCCACACAAATTATCCTACTCTATGTAAAATTTAATTTCTTATAACTTCCGCATATATGTTCTTTCAGAGTGAGGGTGTCGGTTTATCAGACTGAAGCTTACTTACTTGTTTTATTATCACTTTAAGCCAACAAAATATTTACGCTTTAGCCAATCCCCTTCTTGTAACTCCCACACAATTGTCTATATCCGGTGCCTGAAATACATTATGACTTGATAATTGATCATGTTTTCACAATTATTTTATAAATCTGGAAGCTAGGACCATATGCCACGAACTTTCTAGTACCTTCCACAAAATCGTCCGGCCAGAAGTAATTTCCATAGATATGTTCTCTGAGAGTGAGGGTATATATAAGTCGGTTTAGCCGACTGACGTTTTCTTACTTGTTCATAATATGATTTATGAAAATTTTCATAGATTTTATAAAGAAACTTCATTATTTTCAAATGATGAAAAAGTTTCATAAATATTAATAATTTATACTAAAGTTTCCAATAGAAAAAAAAAAAACAAAAAAGGTCTGACTTGTTGACTAACCAATCAACACACACCATCATTGCGAGAGTCTTTGCAATGCGTAAGTCTTTGACCAAAATCAGGGTAAATACTTATGTCAGAGCTAACAGAAGACAAATGAGAATTGCTAGCATTCAACCGAATAAAGCCGACACACTAAAGATGTAGTTGTATGTTATGAAATATATCATAAAAATGAAATCATATGAAATCCTCCCTTATATTTATGAAAACATTTCATAACACAAATATTTTATTGGTTATGACATATTTCATAATATTTAAGAATTGTTTCTTAAATACTATGAAATCTTTCTTTGATCTTATGGAACTAAGTTTCACTGACTTAACAATTTTGTTTTATGAAATATGAAATGTTTATAAAAAAATTGTATGAAATATTTCACTTTATTTATGAATTTTTCAGATCTATCAAAAAATTTACTGAATTTATGAAAAACCTTTTATGAAATCGCATCATAAATATTATGAAGGAAAATTCTTTCAGTGTAGAGATTATGTACATGAACTTATTTATTCATTTTTTTAATTTTCCTCAAGAAGATGGAAAATATTCCAATATTTGGCCATTCACTGCCGGAGACAAAAATTAGATTTGATAATTCTTTCAAAATAAATCAACTCGGGCGTTTTTCATATTTTTTATAGTGATTAGAAATAAAATACAAATAAAATATTTGAGAGTTCCAATACAACTAGATGGAGTTGCAGATACGAAAATAGTAGTTCAAAAATAATAAATTATTATTATTGTCTGTGGAGGAAGACGAAAGAGGCTTTGGGATTATTATAGGAAGATATTTACCAACATTTGGAAATATATTGAATATTATACCAATATACCAACAAGAGAAGAGAAAACAAAGATCATTTAATATAGTTTTTTTCTGATTTAAACAGTAGGTAAAAGTTGATACGTAGATTTGCCTGATTATATGACAAGTATTTGAATACTTGAAAAAAAAAATATTTATAATCCAGTAAATGATAATGTTACTGAAAATTGGAGCTCAGATTTAAAAGTTTTCCACAAGCTAAAGAAGTAAATTGCTGCTTGATTTCAATGGAGCTTCAGATTTTTTTTAAAACTATAGCCTTGAAAACAAGTTGCGATAATGAACACGTTAATTTTCTACAAAATCTGTTCAAATTTCAGAATGGGATCATCATGGTCCTTGATACCTTGAGGATCGACAATTAAGAAAATATGTTTCAGTCCTTATCACAATTAGGGACCTTTGAAACACAAATCGAACCGAAAATGTAGAAGTAGAGCGGAATTAAAAAAATCATTTAAAATAGCACTGAAATCATAAAATACAAACTACATTGAGTAGTCAAAAAAGAAAAGTTGTTTGTATTTCCATCCTATTTTAATTCCAAAGGTACAAATTTTGAAAATCCATTATCTCTCACGCCCACAGTGCAAGATAAGATAGGTTATCATGATTAAAAAATTTAAAAAAAAAATAAGAATTAGGAAAACTATTTTTATTGTGCTTGTCTATGCAGTCAGACGAATGTGTACACCGAATTCCATGATTCTAGCAGCGGCCATTTGGTTGGTACCATTTTTATCCCCCTTTTCCCCCTTAAGAAGGCGACTTTTTAAAATCTCTTTATTGTACGTGTCGACACAATTAGAGGGATTTACACACCAAATTTCATCATTCTAGCTGTAGCCGTTTAATTGGCACCATTTTTATCCCTCTGTCCCCATTGTATCCATTGAAAGTACGAATTGGGAAAACCCTTTTTATTTTTCGTGTCTACGCAATCAAAGGAATGTATACACCGAATTTCATTATTTTAGGCGCTTCCGTTTGGTTGGTACCATTTTTATCCCCCTGTTCCCATTTTACCCCTTAAAATTACGAATTTGGAAAAATATTTTTATATTATGTATCCACTGAATAATCACATCGATTTTTATGTTTCTAGCTGTTGTCGTTTGGTAGGTACCATTTTTATCCCTTTTTTGCCCCATTTCTCCCCCTTCGAAAAAGAATCATTTTATGCTACACGTTTTTGTTATAGAGGGGATGCCCATACCAATATCAAGTAAGTACATGCAGATAGATTGAAAAAACATGCTTAAATACTCTAAAATATTAGGGATTGTTATGGATATTTTCAGTCCTTGTGAGGGAAAAATTTTATATTTAATTTTAATATTGCCTCAGGTCGATATTTCAAGGTGTTACAAACGGAATGACAAATTTAGTATACCCCAATCCTGGTGGTGGTATAAAAACCAAATTTTATATAAATCGTTATTTATGTCGAATTATTTTGTAATCACCCATAACTGAAGACATTAAATGAGTATTTATTTTATTATAAAGATGAAGTTGAAGCAAAAATTTTAAATGAATTCATTGCCACATAAATATAAAATATAATTAATTAAAAAAATGTTTTTTTTTTAATATTTAAAAATTGAAAATCTTGTTAATTTCTAACACAAGTTCAAGGAGCGTTAAGTGCGGTCGAGACGAATCTTATCTGGTGACCACTGTGGTGTGCTCCTCCACAGTTTTCATGATGAAGTTGGCGTCTCTTCAACCCATAAAGAAATCAATAAACACTAACAGGTAGCGCTAAAAATGATTCCATGCAGTGAATAGTGTTGAAAATACTTCAAACTACTTCACTGTTGTGTTAATGGCAAATCAGTCACCATTTACAATACGAAACGCAATCATTTAAACATTTTTAATATGAATTGTCACACAAAGCTGGCAGACATGGTTTGATTATTACACTATGCAACAAAAAATACAAATTTTGTGACCGAGATATTAAATTTTTTTGTACGCATTCATAAAATCAACACAAAAATAATTTTATGTTTTTTTTTATTTATTACTAAAATGACAATGGCACCGAATTATTTGTTCAATTAAAGGTACTTGCAAATTGCACTTTCACATAGAAAAAGCGGTTTAGGAACAGTCTTCAAGGAATTGATAATAAATTGATTTCTTTTTCGAAAAAAAAATAACTTTTATTGTTGGCACGAAAAACCGCATAAATAACAAAAATATATTTAAATATTGTTTCTAAATAGCTAATACTCTAACGAAGAAAACATAGTTTATAAGTTAAAGATCTAAGAAGAAATCTAGAAGTTATGAGCCTCTTTGTAGACGCAGAAAAAATTAAAAGTCAGATTTATTTTAATTTCTGATTAAATAGCGCAAAAAAGTACTTAAAATTTATATAACCGTACATATTGTTTTATTTGATAATAGCTATGATATTAACGAAGAAAACAGGGCCTATTTGGCCCTTATTGTAGAAGTAAGGGAATCTCTACAAGAAGGTCATTTATCCATAAGGTATTCTTCAAAGATGCCAGTTTTTACAAATTAAAGCAAGATATTTTCTTATATCATTTATAAAGTTATTTGGATATTTATTCAAAAATTTAAAAATCATGATTTTTTTAATTTTTTTGCGTCTAGTTTTATACCCTCCAAATAAGGATGGGGGTATAGTCACTTTGTCATTCCGTTTGTAACACCTTGAAATATTCATCGGAGACTCCATAATGTATATTTTGGTAAAATTCTAGGACGATCTAGCCATGCTAGCCGGCTGTAGCTAGAAGTAGGAAATTCGTCCGACTCCGCAGACGTGGAAAGTTAGAGGACATTTTTCAAATTCGTACTTTTATGGTCAAAATTAAAAAAGCAAACGGATGTAGCTAATGTCGTGAAAATAAAATCGTGTACATTCTACATATTGGATCTTCAATATTAGTACTTTTTCTATCAAAATGGTGCGGACATTTGGGCTGTAGCTGGAATCAAGAAATTGCAAATTGGAAAATCGACCCAGAGGGAAATTGTTTCCACCTAATAACGACTGAAAGCACCTAATTAGGGTATACTTTTGAATATTGCTGCATCATGTTCACTTTTTGATTAACCTTGAAGTTTTATATTTATACTAGCAGTACCCGCTGCTTCGCACGCGAAAAAGCCACTTATTTGTTAATTTTATCCGTCTCTGTTTTTGGATGGTATTTATTTAATTTTCGTTTGGTGGATATAGATATATCTAAAATAGTAATTTGGAAACCTCCTATTAGCTACAACTCACACACAGTCAAAGGAAATGTGCTATCGATATGCACTATATTAGCTGAACTTCTTCGTATGTATAGTTTTCTACCAAGTTTTGAACAAAAAATTACAACCATTTATATCCCCGATCTCATGTTTCTAGATTCAGCCAGCCAGTTTATAACTTTTTGCACATCTTTCCCAAAAATTACACATTTTGAAAAACCACTATAGGTAACATGTGTTCCTGCTCCCCTAAAAATATGTACTTTATTTGGTAACACAGGATTGTACAACATTTTTATCCCTTTTAGTCCCGAGCACCCCTTAGAAGTACGAATTTCGAAAAATCTGTTTATTTAAAGTGTCTACACAGTCAGAGGAATGTATACACCGAATTTCATTATTGCAGGTGTAGCCGTTTGGTTGATACCATTTTTATCCCTCCGTACCCATTGTATCCCATGAAAGTACGAAATTGGAAAAACACCTTTTATTTTTCATTTCTACGTAGTCAAAGGAATGTTTACTCCGAATTTCATGACTCTAGCTGCGATCATTTGGTTGGTACTATTTTTATCCCCTTTTTCTATTTTGACCCCAAAAAGTACGAATTTCGAAAAATCAGTTTATTTTCTGTGTCTACACAGTCAGAGGAATGTATACTCCGAATTTCATGACTCTATCTGCGGTCATTTGATTGGTACTATTTTTATCCCCTTTTTTCATTTTAACCCCAAAATATACGAATCAGAGGAATTTACACACTAAATTTCACGATTCTAGCTGTAATACTAAAATTGGTACCAGTTTTATCCCTTTTTGTCCCGCTCGCCACTTAAAAGTACAAATTTGGAGAAATCCAATTTTACTTCGTTTCTATATGGTCAGAGGAATTTACATACCTAATTTCACGATTCTAGCTGTAATACTTTAGTTGGTACCCTTTTTGTCCCGCTCGCCCCTTAAAAGTACAAATTTCGAAAAATCCAATTTTACTTCGTTTCTATATGGTCAGAGGAATTTACATACCAAATTTCAAGTTTCTAGCTGTAATACTTTAGTTGGTACCATTTTTATCCCTTTTTGTCCCGCTCGTCCCTTAAAAGTACAAATTTCGAAAAATCCAATTTTACTTCGTTTCTATATGGTCAGAGGAATTTACATACCAAATTTCACGTTTCTAGCTGTAATACTTTAGCTGGTACCATTTTTATCCCTTTTTGTCCCGCTCGTCCCTTAAAAGTACAAATTTTGAAAAATCCAATTTTACTACGTTTCTATATGGTCAGAGGAATTTACATACCAAATTTCAAGTTTCTAGCTGTAATACTTTAGTTGGTACCATTTTTATCCCTTTTTGTCCCGCTCGTCCCTTAAAAGTACAAATTTCGAAAAATCCAATTTTACTTCGTTTCTATATGGTCAGAGGAATTTACATACCAAAATTCACGTTTCTAGCTGTAATACTTCAGTTGGTACCATTTTTATCCCTTTTTGTCCCGCTCGTCCCTTAAAAGTACAAATTTCGAAAAATCCAATTTTACTTCGTTTCTATATGGTCAGAGGAATTTAAATACCAAATTTCACGTTTCTAGCTGTAATACCTTAGTTGGTACCATTTTTATCCCTTTTTGTCCCGCTCGTCCCTTAAAAGTACAAATTTCGAAAAATCCAATTTTACTTCGTTACTATATGGTCAGAGGAATTTACATACCAAAATTCACGTTTCTAGCTGTAATACTTTAGTTGGTACCATTTTTATCCCTTTTTGTCCCGCTCGTCCCTTAAAAGTACAAATTTCGAAAAATCCAATTTTACTTCGTTTCTATATGGTAAGAGGAATTTACATACCAAATTTCACGTTTCTAGCTGTAATACTTTTGTTGGTACCATTTTTATCCCTTTTTGTCCCGCTCGTCCCTTAAAAGTACAAATTTCGAAAAATTCAATTTTACTTCGTTTCTATATGGTCAGAGGAATTTAAATACCAAATTTCACGTTTCTAGCTGTAATACCTTAGTTGGTACCATTTTTATCCCTTTTTGTCCCGATCGTCCCTTAAAAGTACAAATTTCGAAAAATCCAATTTTACTTCGTTACTATATGGTCAGAGGAATTTACATACCAAAATTCACGTTTCTAGCTGAAATACCTTAGTTGGTACCATTCTTATCCCCTTTTGTCCCGCTCGTCCCTTAAAAGTACAAATTTCGAAAAATCCAATTTTACTTCGTTACTATATGGTCAGAGGAATTTACATACCAAAATTCACGTTTCTAGCTGTAATACTTTAGTTGGTACCATTTTTATCCCTTTTTGTCCCGCTCGTCCCTTAAAAGTACAAATTTCGAAAAATCCAATTTTACTTCGTTTCTATATGGTCAGAGGAATTTACATACCAAATTTCACGTTTTTAGCTGTAATACTTTAGTTGGTACCATTTTGATCCCCTTTTGTCCCGCTCGTCCCTTAAAAGTACAAAATTTCGAAAAATCCAATTTTACTTCGTTTCTATATGGTCAGAGTAATTTACATACCAAATTTCACGTTTCTAGCTGTAATACTTTAGTTGGTACCATTTTTATCCCTTTTCGTCTCGCTCGTCCCTTAAAAGTACAAATTTCGAAAAATCCAATTTTACTTCGTTTCTATATGGTCAGAGGAATTTAAATAACAAATTTCACGTTTCTAGCTGTAATACCTTAGTTGGTACCATTTTTATCCCTTTTTGTCCCGCTCGTCCCTTAAAAGTACAAATTTCGAAAAATCCAATTTTACTTCGTTTCTATATGGTCAGAGGAATTTACATACCAAATTTCACGTTTCTAGCTGTAATACTTTAGTTGGTACCATTTTTATCCCTTTTCGTCCCGCTCGTCCCTTAAAAGTACAAATTTCGAAAAATCCAATTTTACTTCGTTTCTATATGGTCAGAGGAATTTACATACCAAAATTCACGTTTCTAGCTGTAATACTTTAGTTGGTACCATTTTTATCCCTTTTTGTTCCGCTCGTCCCTTAAAAGTACAAATTTTGAAAAATCCAATTTTACTTCGTTTCTATATGGTCAGAGGAATTTAAATACCAAATTTCACGTTTCTAGCTGTAATACTTTAGTTGGTACCATTTTTATCCCTTTTCGTCCCGCTCGTCCCTTAAAAGTACAAATTTTGAAAAATCCAATTTTACTTCGTTTCTATATGGTCAGAGGAATTTACATACCAAATTTCACGTTTCTAGCTGTAATACTTTAGTTGGTACCATTTTTATCCCTCTTTGTCCCGCTCGTCCCTTAAAAGTACAAATTTTGAAAAATCCCTATTTGTAGCTCGTCTGCATGGTCATTGCAAGGAACTCACCGAATTTCATGTTTATAGCTACTGCCGTTTAGTCAGAACGAAGGTTCGATGTTTATCCCTTTTTGGGCCATTTTATCCCCTAAAAGTACGAATTTCGTAAAACCCTTTCTTAGTCGACGTCTACGTCATATTTGGGAACTACCCTGAAAATTTCATGACCCTGGCTTCAGCCGTTTGGTCTGGGGGCTGGTCAATGATAAGTCAGTCAGTCAGTCAGTCAGTCAGTCAGTCAGTCAGTAACGCAACTCTTTTATATATATAGATTTCTACGTAGTCAAAGGAATGTTTACTCCGAATTTCATGACTCTAGCTGCGATCATTTGGTTGGTACTATTTTTATCCCCTTTTTCTATTTTGACCCCAAAAAGTACGAATTTCGAAAAATCAGTTTATTTTCTGTGTCTACACAGTCAGAGGAATGTATACTCCGAATTTCATGACTCTATCTGCGGTCATTTGATTGGTACTATTTTTATCCCCTTTTTTCATTTTAACCCCAAAATATACGAATCAGAGGAATTTACACACTAAATTTCACGATTCTAGCTGTAATACTAAAATTGGTACCAGTTTTATCCCTTTTTGTCCCGCTCGCCACTTAAAAGTACAAATTTGGAGAAATCCAATTTTACTTCGTTTCTATATGGTCAGAGGAATTTACATACCTAATTTCACGATTCTAGCTGTAATACTTTAGTTGGTACCCTTTTTGTCCCGCTCGCCCCTTAAAAGTACAAATTTCGAAAAATCCAATTTTACTTCGTTTCTATATGGTCAGAGGAATTTACATACCAAATTTCACGTTTCTAGCTGTAATACTTTAGCTGGTACCATTTTTATCCCTTTTTGTCCCGCTCGTCCCTTAAAAGTACAAATTTTGAAAAATCCAATTTTACTTCGTTTCTATATGGTCAGAGGAATTTACATACCAAATTTCAAGTTTCTAGCTGTAATACTTTAGTTGGTACCATTTTTATCCCTTTTTGTCCCGCTCGTCCCTTAAAAGTACAAATTTCGAAAAATCCAATTTTACTTCGTTTCTATATGGTCAGAGGAATTTACATACCAAAATTCACGTTTCTAGCTGTAATACTTCAGTTGGTACCATTTTTATCCCTTTTTGTCCCGCTCGTCCCTTAAAAGTACAAATTTCGAAAAATCCAGTTTTACTTCGTTTCTATATGGTCAGAGGAATTTAAATACCAAATTTCACGTTTCTAGCTGTAATACCTTAGTTGGTACCATTTTTATCCCTTTTTGTCCCGCTCGTCCCTTAAAAGTACAAATTTCGAAAAATCCAATTTTACTTCGTTACTATATGGTCAGAGGAATTTACTTACCAAAATTCACGTTTCTAGCTGTAATACTTTAGTTGGTACCATTTTTATCCCTTTTTGTCCCGCTCGTCCCTTAAAAGTACAAATTTCGAAAAATCCAATTTTACTTCGTTTCTATATGGTAAGAGGAATTTACATACCAAATTTCACGTTTCTAGCTGTAATACTTTTGTTGGTACCATTTTTATCCCTTTTTGTCCCGCTCGTCCCTTAAAAGTACAAATTTCGAAAAATTCAATTTTACTTCGTTTCTATATGGTCAGAGGAATTTAAATACCAAATTTCACGTTTCTAGCTGTAATACCTTAGTTGGTACCATTTTTATCCCTTTTTGTCCCGATCGTCCCTTAAAAGTACAAATTTCGAAAAATCCAATTTTACTTCGTTACTATATGGTCAGAGGAATTTACATACCAAAATTCACGTTTCTAGCTGAAATACCTTAGTTGGTACCATTTTTATCCCCTTTTGTCCCGCTCGTCCCTTAAAAGTACAAATTTCGAAAAATCCAATTTTACTTCGTTACTATATGGTCAGAGGAATTTACATACCAAAATTCACGTTTCTAGCTGTAATACTTTAGTTGGTACCATTTTTATCCCTTTTTGTCCCGCTCGTCCCTTAAAAGTACAAATTTCGAAAAATCCAATTTTACTTCGTTTCTATATGGTCAGAGGAATTTACATACCAAAATTCACGTTTCTAGCTGTAATACTTTAGTTGGTACCATTTTTATCCCTTTTTGTCCCGCTCGTCCCTTAAAAGTACAAATTTCGAAAAATCCAATTTTACTTCGTTTCTATATGGTCAGAGGAATTTACATACCAAATTTCACGTTTCTAGCTGTAATACTTTAGTTGGTACCATTTTTATCCCTCTTTGTCCCGCTCGTCCCTTAAAAGTACAAATTTTGAAAAATCCCTATTTGTAGCTCGTCTGCATGGTCATTGCAAGGAACTCACCGAATTTCATGTTTATAGCTACTGCCGTTTAGTCAGGACGAAGGTTCGATGTTTATCCCTTTTTGGGCCATTTTATCCCCTAAAAGTACGAATTTCGTAAAACCCTTTCTTAGTCGACGTCTACGTCATATTTGGGAACTACCCTGAAAATTTCATGACCCTGGCTTCAGCCGTTTGGTCTGGGGGCTGGTCAATGATAAGTCAGTCAGTCAGTCAGTCAGTCAGTCAGTCAGTCAGTCAGTCAGTAACGCAACTCTTTTATATATATAGATTTCTACGTAGTCAAAGGAATGTTTACTCCGAATTTCATGACTCTAGCTGCGATCATTTGGTTGGTACTATTTTTATCCCCTTTTTCTATTTTGACCCCAAAAAGTACGAATTTCGAAAAATCAGTTTATTTTCTGTGTCTACACAGTCAGAGGAATGTATACTCCGAATTTCATGACTCTATCTGCGGTCATTTGATTGGTACTATTTTTATCCCCTTTTTTCATTTTAACCCCAAAATATACGAATCAGAGGAATTTACACACTAAATTTCACGATTCTAGCTGTAATACTAAAATTGGTACCAGTTTTATCCCTTTTTGTCCCGCTCGCCACTTAAAAGTACAAATTTGGAGAAATCCAATTTTACTTCGTTTCTATATGGTCAGAGGAATTTACATACCTAATTTCACGATTCTAGCTGTAATACTTTAGTTGGTACCCTTTTTGTCCCGCTCGCCCCTTAAAAGTACAAATTTCGAAAAATCCAATTTTACTTCGTTTCTATATGGTCAGAGGAATTTACATACCAAATTTCACGTTTCTAGCTGTAATACTTTAGCTGGTACCATTTTTATCCCTTTTTGTCCCGCTCGTCCCTTAAAAGTACAAATTTTGAAAAATCCAATTTTACTTCGTTTCTATATGGTCAGAGGAATTTACATACCAAATTTCAAGTTTCTAGCTGTAATACTTTAGTTGGTACCATTTTTATCCCTTTTTGTCCCGCTCGTCCCTTAAAAGTACAAATTTCGAAAAATCCAATTTTACTTCGTTTCTATATGGTCAGAGGAATTTACATACCAAAATTCACGTTTCTAGCTGTAATACTTCAGTTGGTACCATTTTTATCCCTTTTTGTCCCGCTCGTCCCTTAAAAGTACAAATTTCGAAAAATCCAATTTTACTTCGTTTCTATATGGTCAGAGGAATTTAAATACCAAATTTCACGTTTCTAGCTGTAATACCTTAGTTGGTACCATTTTTATCCCTTTTTGTCCCGCTCGTCCCTTAAAAGTACAAATTTCGAAAAATCCAATTTTACTTCGTTACTATATGGTCAGAGGAATTTACTTACCAAAATTCACGTTTCTAGCTGTAATACTTTAGTTGGTACCATTTTTATCCCTTTTTGTCCCGCTCGTCCCTTAAAAGTACAAATTTCGAAAAATCCAATTTTACTTCGTTTCTATATGGTAAGAGGAATTTACATACCAAATTTCACGTTTCTAGCTGTAATACTTTTGTTGGTACCATTTTTATCCCTTTTTGTCCCGCTCGTCCCTTAAAAGTACAAATTTCGAAAAATTCAATTTTACTTCGTTTCTATATGGTCAGAGGAATTTAAATACCAAATTTCACGTTTCTAGCTGTAATACCTTAGTTGGTACCATTTTTATCCCTTTTTGTCCCGATCGTCCCTTAAAAGTACAAATTTCGAAAAATCCAATTTTACTTCGTTACTATATGGTCAGAGGAATTTACATACCAAAATTCACGTTTCTAGCTGAAATACCTTAGTTGGTACCATTTTTATCCCCTTTTGTCCCGCTCGTCCCTTAAAAGTACAAATTTCGAAAAATCCAATTTTACTTCGTTACTATATGGTCAGAGGAATTTACATACCAAAATTCACGTTTCTAGCTGTAATACTTTAGTTGGTACCATTTTTATCCCTTTTTGTCCCGCTCGTCCCTTAAAAGTACAAATTTCGAAAAATCCAATTTTACTTCGTTTCTATATGGTCAGAGGAATTTACATACCAAAATTCACGTTTCTAGCTGTAATACTTTAGTTGGTACCATTTTTATCCCTTTTTGTCCCGCTCGTCCCTTAAAAGTACAAATTTCGAAAAATCCAATTTTACTTCGTTTCTATATGGTCAGAGGAATTTACATACCAAATTTCACGTTTCTAGCTGTAATACTTTAGTTGGTACCATTTTTATCCCTCTTTGTCCCGCTCGTCCCTTAAAAGTACAAATTTTGAAAAATCCCTATTTGTAGCTCGTCTGCATGGTCATTGCAAGGAACTCACCGAATTTCATGTTTATAGCTACTGCCGTTTAGTCAGGACGAAGGTTCGATGTTTATCCCTTTTTGGGCCATTTTATCCCCTAAAAGTACGAATTTCGTAAAACCCTTTCTTAGTCGACGTCTACGTCATATTTGGGAACTACCCTGAAAATTTCATGACCCTGGCTTCAGCCGTTTGGTCTGGGGGCTGGTCAATGATAAGTCAGTCAGTCAGTCAGTCAGTCAGTCAGTCAGTCAGTCAGTAACGCAACTCTTTTATATATATAGATTTATTCCGTTCTTACACACTCTTTATACACTCCACGAGAGTATTATGTCTTTGTGCATTTGTTTGTAACACCCAAAAGGAAACGAGATAGACCCATTGTTAATTATACCGATCGTCTTAGAATCACTTTCTGAGTCGATTTAGCAATGTCCGTCTGTCTGTCTGTCTGTCTGTCTGTCTGTCTGTCTGTCTGTCTGTCTGTCTGTCTGTCTGTCTGTCTGTCTGTCTGTCTGTCCGTCCGTCCGTCCGTCCATCTATTCTTGTAATCACGATACAGGTCGCAATTGTAGACAGAACCAAATGAAACTTTGCACAACGATGTTTTTCGGGATAGGGACGAACGCTATTTAATTTGAAGAAAATCGGTTCAGATTTAGATATAGCCCCCATACGAATTTCACTCCCGATTTGACTCTTTTCACTCTAGATACCACATATTACAACAGATTTTCTTTAAAATTGGTAAAACATCTTATATTGTAACTAGAAACACCTGTGGTAAAAATGTGTTAGATCGGTTCAGATTTATATATAGCTCCCATACAAATTTCTCTCCCGATTTGACTTTTTCCGCTCTAGAGACCACATAATGTATCAGATTGTCTTCAGATTTGGTAAAACATCTTATATTTCCACTAGAAACACCCATGGTGAATATCGGTCAGATCGGTTCAGATTTATATATAGCTCCCCTACAAATTTCGCTCCCGATTTGACTTTTTCCGCTCTAGAAACCACATATTGTATCAGATTGTCTTCAGATTTGGTAAAACATCTTATATTCCCACTAGAAACTCCCATGGTGAATATCGGACAGATCGGTTCAGATTTATATATAGCTCCCATACAAATTTCGCTCCCGATTTGACTTTTTCCGCTCTAGAAACCACATATTGTATCAGATTGTCTTCAGATTTGGTAAAACATCTTATATTTCCACTAGAAACACCCATGGTGAATATCGGTCAGAACTGTTCAGATTTATATATAGCTCCCATACAAATTTCGCTCCCGATTTGACTTTTTCCGCTCTAGAAACCACATATTGTATCAGATTGTCTTTAGATTGGGCAAAACATCTTATATTTAAACTAAGAACATCTATGGTGAAAATCGGTTCAGATTTAGTTGTAGCCCCCATACAAATGTCGTTCCCGATTTGACATTTTCCTCTGTAGAAACCACATATTGTACTCGATTTTCTTTAAATTTGGCACAACATCTTATAATCTTACTAGAAACACCTATGCAGAAATTGGGTAAGATCGGTTCAGATTTAGATATAACCCCCATATAAATGCCGCTCCCGATTTTACTTTTGCCGCTTTAAAAGCCACATATTGTGCTCGATTTTCTTTAAATTTCGCACAACATCTTATAATCTAACTAAACAAAACTGTGGTGAAAGTGGGTAAGATCGGTTCAGGTTTAAATATAGCCCAAATTTAAATGTTTAACCGATTTTGGCCAAACTATACATTTTATATTTCACCTATTTCGTTCCAGGTTTCAATATATCCTCATACAAATGTCCTTTCCGATATAAAATTTTTTGTCAAACACATACATTTACAGGATACAAAAAACCTTCCCGTTTTCACTTTTTCACCGAATGGAATTGTATTTGGATTGAAAGTGGAGTGTATCATAGAGTCGGCCCCGCCCGACTTTAGCCTTTCCTTACTGGTTTGTTTGTCAATCCGTTTGTAACACCTTGAAATACCGACCTGAGACCCTATAAAGTATATATATTCTATATACACTATACCACAAAAGTCTACAAACGTTTGTACATATTACCTTTTATTTATTTATTATTTTCTGGAGACTGGAGATTATTCTTCTACTTAGATCTAACATTGTACATATGAAAATTCGAAAACGATCTAGCCATGTCCGTCTGTTGCATCTAAGTTACCTAAGGAGTTAGGACATCCAATTTTTCCACAAATGTGTAAATCGGTTGGAAGAGCAACTGGGCGAAATCGATCCAAAGGAATCATTTTTTCCCACGCAAGGACTGAATATTTATATAATTTTTTCAATATGTGTGCATATATTTACTTGATACCCAATGCTCAGTACCCTTATAGCAGAAACGTTCACAATAAAGTGATTATTATTTGCGGGGGGTGAAATAGGGTAAAAAGGGTTATTTTTAAACGACAACAGCTAGAGAAATTTGATGTGTACGTTCCTCAAAATGAGTAGATACATAATATAAGAGTATTTTTTTCAAAATTCGTACTTTTAAGGGGTAAAATGGAAAAAATATGGTACCAATCAAACGGCTGCACCTAAAATAATGAAATTTGATATATACATTCTTCTGATTGCGTAGACACGTAAAGGGATTTTCCGAAATAGAGTATGTAAAATGGAAAAATGGGAAACAAATTTTACCAACCAAATGGCAGCAGCTCCAACTGCGTAGACACGAAAAATAAAAAGCAAAGTCCACAGAGTGATAAAAATATTACCGACTAAACAGCTACAGCTGGAATGGTGAAATTCGGTGTACACATTCGTCTGAATACATAAACAAGCAAAATAAAAATATTTTTCCAAATTCTTATTTTTTTTTAATTTTTTTTTAATCATGAAGTTTGGTTATCTTGTACTGTGTACATAAGAGATAATGGAGTTTCAAATTTTGTTTTTTTTGTATAAAAATAGGATAGAAATACAACCAACAAATATTTAAGTTTTGTATATATGTATATTTATATTGTTTAAACATATTGGTACACTTGCCTTATAAGCGTGGTTTAAAATAAATAAAATTTAATATTTTTTAGTACCTTTATTTCTTTTCGGTGTGGCTTTAATTCAAACATTTTCCTGTAAAGATACTGCACTTCTGTAAAGTCGAGAGCCTCTTTGGAATGCAATCCACGGTGGAGAGTATATAAGACCCGGCCGAACTTAACTCCCTTTTTCTTTTTTTTCTATTTTTATAGAGAGAAAATCTATTATCTACTATCTATCTATAAATCTATAGCAGCACATGCAGCTATCATAATTACCATTAATAGCATATATAAACTGGCGTGATCGAATCCATATGTCAATAATGAAACTACAAATATTAAAAGTACCTTGGACGAAAATTGGTATATTCATTTTATTTATTTTTATGGTGATTTTATGAATCAGCATGTTTTTATGCCCAAAAAAATAAAGTTTTAGGTATCGGACATTTTTAATTTAATTAATTTAATTTAATTTTTTGGTCACTGATAGCATAAGGCTAATTGACTTTTCAATGGTAAATAATAAGGGATTTTTTTTTCATTTTATCTATCTCCATGTCTTTGAAAACTAAATTCAAGAGAAATCGATTAAAAAATATACATGTTATTTATTATATGAAAAAGTAGAGCGAAACATCTCCTTTTGGCGACTGAAGACATAAAACCCTTTCAATGGACAAAACAACTAGAAAATTTACCTTCAATGAAAATTGATATTTTATTATGTTTTTTACGATGACTTTATGAATACATTTTTAGGTTTCGGACAAATTATTTTAATTTTGTGTTGCATACACTGAAAGAATTATCTTTATACTATTTATGATTTTGTCTTAACCTCAGTGAAAATTTTAATTAAAAAGTCGCCAGAGAAACACTTCATAAAATGTATGAAACATAATGCACAAATCAAATGAAATGAAAAGTGTCATAGAATTTATGAATCATTTCTTAGAATCTATGAAATGTAGTTCATTTGATGAAATTTTGTCATACAATTTCATTATTTTTCATAAAAATTTTTATAGATTTTATAAAAAAACTTCATTAATTTTATGAAAAAGTTTCATAAATATTAATAATTTATACTTAAATTTGCAATATAAACAAAAAAGCAAAAAAAGTCGGACCTGTTGACTAACCAATTAACACACACCATCATTGCGAGAGTCTTTGCAATGAGTATGTCATTGACCAAAATCAGGGTAAATACTTATTTCAGAGTTAACAGAAGACAAATGAGAATTGCTAGCATTCAACGGAATAAAGCCGACACACTAAATATGTAGTTGTATGTTATGAAACATTTCATAAAGACTATGAAATCCTCCATTATATTTATGAAGACATTTCAGAACACAAATTTGTTATTGGTTATGACATATTTCATAATTTTTAAGAATTGTTTCTTTAATACTATGAACTCTTTCTCTGATCTTATGCAACTAAGTTTAACTAATTTAACAATTTTGTTTTATGAAATGTTTATGAAAAAATTTTATGAAACATTTCATTTTATTTATGAATTTTTCATACATATTAAGGAAAAATCCCTAAATTTATGGAAAACCTTTTATGAAATCGCTTCATAAATATTATGAAGGAAAATTCTTTCAGTGTACTGATTGCATAAGGCTGATTAACATTTCATCACAATTTCATCAAAACAGTTTATCATATTGTCTATCTCCACGTCATTTTGTATTTGAAAATAAAACTCAAGAGAAATCAATTAAAAATTATATATTTTATTTTTACTAAAAAGTGGAGAGGAACATTTCATTGCTGTGCCTGAAGAAGACTTAACATCCATCCAAAGAATGTAAAAACTACAAAAATCCACAGAATCTGTTCACATTCACATCAACATGTGTGGCTACTTACGTCTTCTCTTGGGGTCACTGCACCAGGAGACTTTTGGGAATACATCGCGCGTCAGTTATTGCGCGTCACAACGTTTGGAATTGAATGCATTGAATGTATAACAAGTATATATATTAAAAACAAGTATAAGTTTAAATTAAAAACTTGTCATACTTGTCAATATACAGTGAGTCTCAAATTCATTATTATTCAATAAAGAATATTATATTCTTTATTAGAAAAGACCCTGTCTACATGGAGTTATATTTTCAAAAAAAAAAAAACAGATATATTTGTTTATAAGATAATAAGGCAAATCCTTAAGTTTGAGTAGATAAAAACAATATATAATATATAATAATAAAATAATTCTATGACCTTATGACAAAATTCATTATTGAACTGGGATATTGTCCTGGCTCAAGACCATTTTGCATCTATATTTAATAGAATGCAAATTTATTTACAAATGGCATGGTGACATTTATTACTTGGCTGCAGACTACCACTATCATGATTTCCACCCTGTCTAAAGGTTTCATTCAGGTGGCTTCGCAGCGACTTTTCAACATCAAACCCGGCCTCATTTGTTTTAATACAAACGAAAAAACTAAAACAAATGAGCGTTGGCACGGCAGAAGTATTGCTGGGTAACTATACCTGCATATACACATACTTACATATGCAACTCAATGAGATGCTTGTAAGATGGCATGTGTACTTTATTACTTGGTACGATTTTTTAAACGCAAATTCGGCAAGTGAGTTGTGATTCTCGTTCGTTTGTGAGAATCGTCTCGTTATAGAGGCCGGGTTTGATGTTGAAAAGTCGCTGCGAAGCCACCTGAATGAAACCTTTAGACAGGGTGGAAATCATGATAGTGGTAGTCTGCAGCCAAGTAATAAATGTCACCATGCCATTTGTAAATAAATTTGCATTCTATTAAATATAGATGCAAAATGGTCTTGAGCCAGGACAATATCCCAGTTCAAATCAAATATTGATTACAGACCAAAAAAAAATACAAACGAAAAAACTAAAAAAAAAATTCATTATTTTCGATCCATACAATTTCATAATTTTTGAAAAACGGGAAATGCAGCTCTTGTGGACTTTTAAAAATTAAATACAAATTTGGAGACATTCATTTAAGTAGAAGTTTCCCTTTAGGATTAGTCTATAAAATTAGACCATTCTACAATAATGGTCATAACTTCTATATGTATCCATAGGCCTTGCTTTCCTCGTTAGGATACCAGCTATTATCAAATAAAACAACAATAGACAATACAATAGTCTAATTTCTAAAGGGGGTTATCTGATATTTAAACAAAAATTATAATATCCTAGTTCGTTTGCGTCCACAAAGAGTGTCATAACTTCTACATTTATCCAGCGCCAAAAACAAAATTGTACAGGAGAAGGTTTTTTTAATTGCCTTTGCTCTATGAGCACACCACATATGTCGCAAAGGAACTTTGTAACACTGTGAATTTCTCAGAGATTTATATCATCTCGGTCACGAATTATCGAGTCTCATAAATAAAATGAAAATCAAAAAATTATGGCGCTTACGTCTTTTTGCAAATAGGGCTCGATATTTTACATTTAGATATTGTTTTATTGTTAGCCATTGAAAAATATAACAATATCATATTTTCGGATTTTTTTATTAAAAAAATCTAACAAAAATCTTTTTATTCCCAATCTTTTGGAAACTGTTCCTAAAATACTGCCTCCATGAAATTCACGGCATTTGTAGTCATCATAAGTACCTCTAATTCAACATAAAAGCGTTTGCTAGCCGTCCTATATTTCCAAAACGAGAGTACAAATATTAAAGGTGCCTTCGACGAAAATTGTAATTTTAGTACAATATATTTAGGTTGCGCCTAAAATAATGAAATTCAGTTTATACAATCCTCTGGTTCTCTACACAACCAGCATAAAATAAAATGATTTTCAAAAGTCGTACTTTTTGGGGTTAAAATGGAAAAAGGGAATAGAAATTGTACAAACCAAATGACCACAGCTAGAGTCATGAAATTTAGAGAATACTTTCATCTGACTGTGTAGGCACGAAAAGAAAAAAGTTTTTTCCAAATTCGTACTTTCAAGGGATACAATGGGAACAAAGGGATAAAAATGGTACAAACTAAACGGCTACAGCAACAATGGTGAAATTTGGTGTGTACATCCCTCTAATTGAGTAGAAACGTAAAATAAAGAGATTTTAGAAAGTCGTACTTTTAAGGGGATAAAATTAAAAAAAGGGAATAAAACTGGTTCCAAACAAATGGCCGCAGCTAGAATCATGAAATTCGATGTACACATTCATTGCTTAATTTTTTAATCATGAATTTAGGTTATCTGCACTGTGTACGTGAGAGATAATGGATTTTCAAAATTTATACTTTTGGAATTAAAATACGATGGACATACAACCAACTGTAGTGTTTAAGCTTTTTTGAAGTTTACTGTCTTATATTGACTTTTTGAGATAAAAATGGTACCTATCAAACAGTTCATTCCTGTAATTGAGTAGATACATAATATAAAAGTATTTTGTCAAAATTCGTCCTTTTGAGAGGTAACATTGGAATAGAGGGTTAAAAATGGTACCAACCATTTGTATACATGTATACCAGTGTATACATTTTTCCGACTGCTAGATACAAACAGTAAAAAGCTTTTTATACACTCCACGAGAGTATTATGTCTTTGTGCATTTGTTTGTAACACCCAAAAGGAAGCGAGATAGACCCATTGTTAATTATACCGATCGACTTAAAATCCCTTTTTGAATCGATTTAGCAATGTCCGTCTATCGCAATTGTAGACAGAACCAAATGAAACTTTGCACGAGAAGTTTTTCGGTACAAGGACGAACGCTATTTAATTTGAAGAAAATCGGTTCAGATTTAGATATAGCCCCCATACGAATTTCACTCCCGATTTGACTCTTTTCACCAGGGTTGTCAGATTATTTTGTACCTCTATAGCCAAATCAGTTCTCTGAAATCGCCAAATACCGCCAAATTTAAACAACTTATTTTTTTTTAAATCGACAAATTCCGTTTTATATTATGTTCTAAAAATAAAAAAAGTAAAAAAATTATGGAATTCAAATATTATATTTGAATTGAATATTTTCAACATTTCATGATAAAGAATTAAAACATATTTTTATTTAATATTCTTAATATTTATTATTCTTAATAAAAGTTAACTAGTAAATCAAAAAAATTTTTTTTTTCAAATCCATGCTTTATGCAAGCAGAATTCTATTGGGCCTAGAAATTCTTTTTTAGTTATCTTTTGTAGAAGGAAAAATTACTGCAAAATTTCAGTTTTTTATCTGCCATAGAACGGCATATATTCGAAAATGGGTTTTAACTTCGTATGGGAGGTGCCACGCCCACATTTCCATTACCGCCCATTTTTGTCACAACTACGCACATTAATGCTAGATGCACTTACACAAAATTACAGTAGGTGTAATTTTGGTTTTAACTTCATATGGGAGGTGCCACGCCCACTTTTGCATTACCGCCCATTTTAGGCGCAACTACGCACATTGATGCTAGATGCACTTACACAAAATTTGAGCACTATACGTGTCATAGAACTGACACTATTCGATAATATGTTTTAACTTCGTATGGGAGGTGGTACGCCCACTATTCCAATACCGCCCATTTTTGGCAGAACTACGCACATTGATGGTAGATGCACTTACACAAAATTTCAGCACTCTAGGTGTCATAGAACTGACAATATTCAATAATAGGTTTTAACTTCGTATGGGAGGTGCCACGCCCACTTTTCCAATACCGCCCATTTTTGGCACAACTATGCACATTGATGCTAGATGCACTTACACAAAATTTCAGCACTCTAGGTGTCATAGAACTGACAATATTCAATAATAGGTTTTAACTTCGTATGGGAGGTGCCACGCCCACTTTTCCAATACCGCCCATTTCTGGCACAACTATGCGAATTGATGCTAGATGCACTTACACAAAATTTCAGCACTCTAGGTGTCATAGAACTGACTATATTCAATAATAGGTTTTAACTTCGTATGGGAGGTGGTACGCCCACTATTCCAATACCGCCCATTTTTGGCAGAACTACGCACATTGATGGTAGATGCACTTACACAAAATTTCAGCACTCTAGGTGTCATAGAACTGACAATATTCAATAATAGGTTTTAACTTCGTATGGGAGGTGCCACGCCCACTTTTCCAATACCGCCCATTTTTGGCACAACTATGCACATTGATGCTAGATGCACTTACACAAAATTACAGCACTCTAGGTGTCATAGAACTGACTATATTCAATAATAGGTTTTAACTTCGTATGGGAGGTGCCACGCCAACTTTTCCAATACCGCCCATTTCTGGCACAACTATGCGAATTGATGCTAGATGCACTTACACAAAATTTCAGCACTCTAGGTGTCATAGAACTGACAATATTCAATAATAAGTTTTAACTTCGTATGGGAGGTGCCACGCCCCTTTGTCCAATTGGTCAAATTTTTCCATTTCCTTGTATTGTCATCGAAAATGATTAAGTGTGCAAAATTTGAGCAAAATTGGTTGAGAAAAAAGCTTTCAAAAATTGATTTCAAATTTTGTGGCACACAAACATATATAGAAAGTAACCTTATATAAAGCATGGAAAAATAAGATTTGCATTATAAGTTGACATGGTATAAATTAATTACAATTATATATTTATTTATAATAATATTTTTTTCAATGTAATGTAACATTTTCCTGTAATGCTACTGTACTTATAATCTGCAGATAATAC
Organism: Polietes domitor; assembly: GCA_947397865.1. Lineage (NCBI taxonomy): Eukaryota > Metazoa > Arthropoda > Insecta > Diptera > Muscidae > Polietes > Polietes domitor. The sequence goes on along the minus strand of OX377619.1, from coordinate 77,994,365 downwards.
TGTGGAATGCAATCCTTTTTACTTGTTTTTTGTTAGAATATATAGAAAATAAATTTTTGAACCACTGTAAAACCTAAATTAGAAAATATATTTTTTAGAAATATGAATTGGCAAAAATTTATTTAAAAAAATTTTGGACTTTTGGCCGTTTGTTAACTCTGTGCAATGGTGGAATCCTGTTCCAAATTTCAATAAACAAATTTCAAAATAGATATTCCTGATATAACGCCATTTAAATTTCTTGTACAAATTTTCAGAAAATAGCCCAACATTTTTTACAAAATCTGTTAAAACTCCAGGTCCCTTGAGGAATAAAAATTAAAAAAAATGTTGCTGTCCTTAATGGGTTAGGAAATCCAAAAAATACACGATCAGTACCAAAAATGCGGATTTAAAATTTAAAAAATGCATTATATCCAAATGAGGTTACGAAAGGATATTCAAGGATAAAATATATTTTTGACATTTTGCGCATCCTCGTTCCACCAGGAAATAGACAATTTACTATGTGGCTTTAAAGCTGTCGCCGAGAGCTTTCCAATGATGCAGATAACGCATGCGGACAGTGATTCATTACATTAAGTAATGTTTTTTAGGTTTTTAACTGCACTAAGTTTTATATAAATCAAAAGGTGTAAAAAGGCCGTTTAGTGATGATTTTTTTGGAATCACCCCATTATTAAGTGTTTTGCTCCTCCAGTAAACTTATGAAATGTAATATTACGCCCTTTGGCATTTCATACTTGTTTGAACTAAAACAACTCAGTCTGGTAAATAAGACATTAATCCCAACATATACACGAAACAGGGAAGAAAACTTGTTTCGATTTACACTTGTATTCATATTCACTGCGATTTTAACAAAGTGAATTCTTCTGTCGCTGCAAAAAATCATCGTCTTTGTTGCCAAAGGAATTGAACCGGTTTCAGTCTTCAGAGACTCTCGAAATTCCCTTTTGCATTTTGGCATTTTTATGTTTTTTTTGTTGTTCTTTGTGGTCGATGTTGTCGTGCATTCATCGATCGATATTGCTGCATTCCGGCCTTGAAGCGTTACATGCCCGCTAACCTATGAAATTGACCATGACAGTGAACCTGTAACCGTCAACGGAATCAGGTTTTTATCATCTTGACATGATTGTAGTTTTGTTTTTTTCTTCACAGGTTTAGTCCGGCTAAAGAGGGCTTGTCGTAAAGACATAAACTTTTATCGTCGACAAAGGAAAAAATGTGTAAATAATAAAAAGAGCAGGTAAATAAAAACAATAACATTGCCTTTCAATGCTATGCGATTAGCGGCAAAACTACGGGGAAATTCATAAGTTATCAATAGTTTTTGGGGGTCTGTTGTTATCAGCGATAATGAAAATAAACTACTATTATTATACAGACTGCCATTGTCGGAAAGTTGATAATAATTATTATGTAGTTACAAAAAAATCGACGAAAAGGCCAGCGAAGGGGGAAATTTAGAGAATATGTGCCAGTTAGACAATTTTTTTTCCAAGAACAAAATTTTTATTTTTTTTTACAAAAGTAGTATTTGCTTACCAAAATGAAAGAATGCACAAAATATTAAAAAATAAAATAAAAAATCTATCTATCTATCTATATATATAAAAATCAATGTGTGTCTATATGTTGCGTATAGGACGCCAAACCGTTGGACTGATTCGCCTGAAATTTTTACTGTAGCTAACAAGAGCACACTGATCCCAAATCGGTTTTTATGGCATAAATTCGAAAAATAAAGATACAATCTTGTAATTTTGCACATTTGGTAGACATAACATACTTAAAAAATGGAAAATAAAATTGCGTCGATCGGACCACGCCCACTACCACCTCCCATATAAACTCAATATATAACCAACATAATGATCACCCTGTATTAGTGACCAAAAATAAAATTTTATGAAAGCTTAAAAGAATGAAACTCATTTCGCTTTGACGAACACTGTTTTTCTGAACATTATTACAAAAGCAAAATATAGCATACAAATATTCTACTTGACATTGCAATTTAAATAATTATTTCAGGAAATAATAGAAAATGTCCAGATGTGTACAGAAAAGTGAATGTCGTTATATATCATTTTAAAGGTACGGGTTATGGGTTATACACAAATTATGGGTCTCATACACAAATCTGATTCAGAGATATGATCAAATATGTGTACTATGGCTAATCGAAATTGTGCTAAAATAAAGTGGCAATTGTAAGAGTTTGCCGAAAAATGCTGACTAGATATTAATTCTAACATAAAATACACAAGTTGAGTCCTACATATAACTTTTGGTCCACGACATTTATAGGTTATGCTCACTACGAATCACAAAATTACAAACCTTAAGAAAACTGACAAGACTACAGTAATCACAAAATGTTAAATATAATTTTTAAACTACATACGGCGGCATTCAATTTCAATAATATAGTCACTTCATTATTTTCTTTTTACGCCTTAATTTTAAGTATTTTGTATAATTGCTTTAGATCCGAATTAATCCCACTTGTTTCAACGGCAAACTTTAAATGCCTCCCAGGGTTGCAGTGTTGCCACCTAATTTTCTCCAACACATTTTCTTGATAGCTTGGAGTGTTACCATTAAGAAAATATTACACATTTAACAATTTCCAATTTATTTTTTTGGAATTTCTGCCAAAAAAATGGATTTTTTAGTGCAGAGGATTGTTCCTGGCTATACTAGGTCATGATAGGACAAAGAGGCGTGGTACTGCCCACACAAACTATACTTTAAAACTATCACAACAGGCATACCGATGCACAGAGGAAATCGCCAAAAATGGAGATTAATTCGGGGAAGCCTTCGGGTCAGGTAATGTTTATATTTTTTCACTATTTATACCATAATCAGTAGAAGAAAACACAATTTGAGTACAATTTAGTGGATAAAATGGTTTTCCTGGAAAATAAATTAATAATCCGTCAGTGTATATAATCAAAGTACAAGTCGCAATTATTATCCAATCCCAACGGAACTTGGTACAGCTATTTTTTTCGCATCAATGATGGACGCTATTGAATTTGAAGCAAATCAGTTCAGATTTAGATATATCTTCCATACAAATGTCACTCCCGATTTGACTTTTTTCGCTCTAGATACCACATATTTTAACCGATATTGTTCAAATTTGGCACAACACGTTATATTTCAGCTAAAACATTTATGGTGAAAGTGTCGGTTTAGATTTAGGTATAGCTCCCATACAAATGTCGTTCCAGATTTGAATTTTCCGCTCTAGCAACAAAATTGCTTACCCAATTTTGTTCGCATTTGGCACATAACGTTATATTATCTTTATATCTATCCGTACTTGTTATACCCTAAACCACTTCGTTTTTATATAGGGATTTTTATAAGATTAAGATTTATTGTGCGACTTGGAACCTCATTCTGCTCCTGTGAATAATTTTCATTAGAAATAATTGTTTCATTTAAGTTTTAAGTAAATAAAAAGACTTATTTTTCATTACAAAATACTTAAATATTAAGTTTTCAATACATACGAACAACATATTAAGTTTTCGTCATAATCTAAATTCCAGTTGTACAATAAAACTGAATGTATAAGCACCCATAAAGAGTGACTATTTTCACAATTTATTTAATAAAATAAATTGGCGCAAAAACGCGCAACATGTAATTGAGGAATATTGAAGTTAACACATTGTCAAATTTCAACAATTTTTTAAAAATATTTCTGAAATACTTTCGTTAAAACATTTTTTTGTAAAATAACTCTAAAATACCTGAACTTGAAGATTCTATAATCAAAGTGCTACTTTTTACAATGGAGAAAAATATATTAACCTTTGAAGTATGTCAATTTTCAGAACTATTCGCGTAAAACTCAAAACATGCATGAATTAAAGGCAGTACAACTGTAAAAGTAAGCAATACATGTCATTGATATTTTCGGTAGTGATGTAGAATTTTATTCTTTAATATAATAAAAAATTTTCAAAAAAATAAATTTTGATTTTTGAATTAATCTTCATTTTTGCGATTTCAACCCTCTGTGCGATGGGTGGATTCGCTCGATAATTTTACTGCAGCTAACTTCTGGGCAAGGGATGGTTCCAGGATATACTAGGTCATTATACGAAAAAGAGGCATGGCACCGCCCACACAAACTATATTTTAAAACTATATATATTAAGTATCTAGCCTGTGGAAAGTGAATGTTTTCTGGCTATAATAGAGAATGACACGACAAATTGGCATGACACCGCTCACAAAAACTATATTTTAAAACTATAACAAAATACATTGATTCGCATGAATATTTTATTGTAACGAACAGAGGATGACCCTTGACTGTAATAGGTCATGCTACAAAAAGGGACGCGGCTCCACCCAAACAACAATATTATAAAGTAACACGTGCCGATTTTTTTCTGCCGCTACGTTCAGGTAAGGGTTTGGTTTTTGGAATATGATATCCTCATACTTGAACCAAGCAAGGTCTTCCAGATGGGTATCAAAATGTTTACGCTTCATATGCATTGGGCCGTATTTATACCGTACACCCAAATAACGCAGAATGTTATTAGTTAACATGAGAGGACCCACTTCACTTTCAAATTTAAGAGCAGTTGTGAGAGGTGTGTCAGAAACTGGGAGACCACATTAATGTATGCTTCTGTCAGCTGTCATCCTCTCCAGATACGAACTTTGTTTGCGATAATAAAGAGTGATTTTTTTGAGGTTAGGATTTTCATGCATTAGTATTTGACAGATCACGTGGGATTTCAGACATGGTGTCAAAGAGAAAGATGCTCAGTATGCTTTGACATTTCATCATGAATCGTCTTACAAACGAACAACGCTTGCAAATTATTGAATTTTATTATCAAAATGCGTGCTCTGTTAAGAAAGTTCATTGCGCGCTTCCATTTTATGGTCAGTTTAATCGACCCACTGAAGCGGCTATTCGGGCTATTGTGACTAAATTTCGCACCAAATTTACATTGTTGGACATTAAACCACCAACACGCTTACGTAGAGTGCGAACTGAAGAAAATATCGCAGCTGTATCGGCCAGTGTTAATGATGACCACCAATTTTCGATTCGTCGCCGTTCGCACCAATTGGGTCTCTGTTACTCAAAAACGTGGAAATGCCAAAATTGGACTAAGCGGATGGACCACCTAAGACGCAGCCGCGGTCAACATTTAAATGAAATTATCTTCAAAAAGTAAATGTCATGGACCAATCTAACGTTTCAAATAAAGAACCGATGAGATTTTGCAAATTTTATGCGTTTTTTTTAAAAAAAAGTTATCAAGCTCTTAAAAAATCACCCTATATTAAGAACTTGCTCGCCATCTAATCCAAAAGTCCTGTGGGAAAAATTCAAAGAGGATATGAGTGAGGACATTTTGCATTATTATCTCACCGTTACGATACTATATCATTAAAATTGAAGACATCTGGTTTCTAGAGCGGAAAAGGTCAAATTCGGAGAGAAATTTGTATTGGAGCTATATATAAATCTGAACCGATCTAACTCACTTTCACGATCGATGTTTATCGTTGAATTATAATGCGTTGTGCCAAATTTTAAAAGGATCGTTTATAATATGTGGTCTCTAGAGCGGAAATGTCAAATCGAGAGCAAATGTTGTATCCGAACCAATCTGACCCACTTTTACAACAGGTGTTTCTAGTTGAATTATAAGGTCTTGTGCCAAATTTGAAGAAAATCGTCATCCGGCAACTGGTCAACAGCGTCTATTTTTCTGCTGCACATAAGAAATGCATCTGAAACCAAGGACAAATTTGGCCATTTTAGACAGTTTTGCTGTGTTTCCCCAGAGGGGAAATTTTTTCCCTAACTAAAACTGAAAATACCCCATAATATTTGTATTATTTAAGCAAATTTTTTGAAAATTTCTGCTTTATATGCACATGAAATTTGTTACGGACATTAAAGCAACAAAATATAAAAAATGCGTCCGAAAAGGTGAACACTAGAGCGTACCTCAAAAAAAAGTTCGCCGTACACCTTCGAATATGAAGTATTATTGAAAGGTAGTTTCAAAAAAAATTTTTTATTTTTTTATGCCGAACGTAGGGGTCGCGCTTTTACATTTTTCTATATAACTTCTGCATTTATAAACGGATTTTAAAGTGTGATACATCGATGTTTTTGTCTCGACGAGGCCGATTTTTTTGTCTTTGAAGTCATTGAGCTCAAGCATGATTCATGATTTTATGCGAGCTTTAATTTTCTGATATTAGAGTGGTACATTAGGGTAGTAGCAACTGAGATATGATGGGTAAGTACCAGAAGGGGGTGCTTGAGCTCAATGACTTCAAAGACAAAAAATCGGCCTCGTCGAGACAAAAACATCGATGTATCACACTTTAAAATCCGTTTATAAATGCAGAAGTTATATAGAAAAATGTAAAAGCGCGACCCCTACGTTCGGCATAAAAAAATAAAAAAGACAAAAAAATCGCCCTCGTCGAGACAAAAACATCGATGTATCACACTTTAAAATCCGTTTATAAATGCAGAAGTTATATAGAAAAATGTAAAAGCGCGATCCCTACGTTCGGTATAAAAAAACAAGTAAGGAAAGGCTAAAGTCGGGCGGGGCCGACTATATAATACCCTACACCACTCCCTGCGTATGTACCTCACTTTGATTACTAAACCCAGGTATTTCATGGGAACAATTTTATGTAGTTCATACAAATTACATAAATTATATGAATATAATGTATATGCTATAAATTAATCTTTAGTCAAATTTAAGGAATATGGTAAATAATATGGTAATTGATCCAATTGTCCGACAGACAAATACAAATTATACAGTAGTATACCAAAGTCATACCAAAGTATGGACATATGGGCATCACCCAAACAATTCTCATTGCAATTCAATTCGGTAAAAATTGAAATCGGGAAGGATTTTTGCATCCTGTAAATGTATGTGTTTGAAAAAAAATGTTAAATCGGAAAGGGCATTTGTATGGGGGTATATTGAAACCTGGAACGATGTGACCCGCTTTCACCATGTCTGTTTATTGGTGAAATATAATATGTAAAATTTGGCCAAAATCGGTTAAACATTCAGGAGCAACATTTGTATGAGGGCTATATCTAAATCTGAACCGATCTTACCCACTTTCACCATTGGTTTTTAGTTGGATTATAAGATGTTATGCCAATTTTAAAGAAAATCGGGTACAATATGTCGTTTCTAGAGCGGCAAATGTCAAATTGGGAGCGACATTTGTATGGGGGCTATATCTAAATCTGAACCGATCTTACCCAATTTTTGCATAGGTGTTTCTAGTTGGATTATAAGATGTTATGCCAAATTTAAAGTAAATCGGGTACAATATGTGGTTTCTAGAGCGGAAAATGTCAAATCGGAGCGACATTTGTATGGAGGCTATACCTAAATCTGAACCGATCTGACCCAATTTCTGCATAGGTGCTTCTAGTTGGATTATAAGATTTTGTACCCAATTTAAAGTAAATCGGGTACAATATGTGGTTTCTAGAGCGGAAAATGTCAAATCGGAGCGACATTTGTATGGAGGCTATACCTAAATCTGAACCGATCATAGCCACTTTCAGCATAGGTGTTTCTAGTTCGATTATAAAATGTTGTGCCAATTTTAAAGAAAATCGGGTACAATATGTGGATTCTAAAGCGGAAAAAGTGAATTCGGGAGGGACATTTGTATGGGGGCTATATCTAAATCTGAACCGATCTTACCCAATTTTTGCATACGTGTTTCTAGTTGCATTATAAGATGTTCTGCAAAATTTAAAGAAAACCGGGTACAATATGTTTGTATGGGGGCTATATCTAAATCTGAACCGATTTTCTCCGAATTCAATACCGATGGTCCTTGGCCAGATAAAATAATTTCTGCCAAGTTTCATGACAATCGGACAACAATTGCGACCTGTAGAGTGCGAACAAGCTTAGATGGACAGTAGACGGACGGACGGACGGACGGACGGACGGACAGACAGACATCGTTAAATCGACTCAGCTGGTGATAATACCCTACACCACTTCGTGGTCTAGGGTATTATAAGTTAGTTTTCCGCCAAATGTTTGTAACACCAAGAAATAATTGAGCTAGACCCACCTTTAAGTATACGGATCGGCTTAGAATCGCCAGCTGAGTCGATTTAATGATGTCTGTCTGTCCGTCTGTCCGTCTGTCCGTCTGTCCGTCTGTCCGTCTGTCCGTCTGTCCGTCCGTCCGTCCGTCCGTCTGCTGTCCATCTAAGCTTGTTCGCACTCTACAGGTCGCAATTGTTGTCCGATTGTCATGAAACTTGGCAGAAATTATTTTTTCTGGCCAAGGACCATTGGTATTAAATTTGGAGGAAATCTGTTCAGATTTAGATATAGCCCCCATACAAATGTCGGTCCCGATTTGACATTTTCCGCTCTAGAAACGACATATTGTACCCGATTTTATTTAAATTTTGCAGAACATCTTACAATCTGACTAGAAACACCTATGCCGAAATTGGGTAAGATCGGTTCAGATTTAGATATAGCCCCCATACAAATGTCGCTCCCTATTTCACTTTTTCCGCTTTAGAAACCACATATTGTACCCGATTTTCTTTAAAATTGGCACAACATCTTATAATCTAACTAGAAACACGTATGCAAAAATTGGGTAAGATCGGTTCAGATTTACATATAGCCCCCATACAAATGTCGCTCCCGATTTGACATTTTCCGTTCTAGAAACGACATATTGTACCCGGTTTTCTTTAAATTTTGCAGAACATCTTATAATTCTACTAGAAACACGTATGCAAAAATTGGGTAAGATCGGTTCAGATTTAGGTATAGCCCCCATACAAATGTCGCTCCCGATTTGACATTTTCCGCTCTAGAAACGACATATTGTACCCGATTTTCTTTAAATTTGGCAGAACATCTTTTAATCCAACTAGAAACACGTATGCGAAAATTGGGTAAGATCGGTTCAGATTTAGATATAGCCCCCATACAAATGTCGCTCCCGATTTGACATTTTCCGCTCTAGAAACGACATATTGCACCCGATTTTCTTTAAATTTTGCAGAACATCTTATAATCGAACTAGAAACACGTATGCAAAAATTGGGTAAGATCGGTTCAGATTTAGATATAGCCCCCCATACAAATGTCGCTCCCGATTTGACATATTCCGCTCTAGAAACGACATATTGTACCCGATTTTCTTTAAAATTGGCAGAACATCTTATAATTCAACTAGAAACACGTATGCAAAAATTGGGTAAGATCGCTTCAGATTTAGATATAGCCCCCATACAAATGTCGCTCCCGATTTGCCTTTTTCCGCTCTAAAATCCACATATTGTACCCGTTTTTCTTTAAAATTGGCACAAAATCTTATCATCCAAATAAAAAACCTATGGTGAAAGTGGGTAAGATCGGTTCAGATTTAGATATAGACCTCATATATTTCAACTAAGAAGACATATTATGGAAGTCAAATATATGGGTCCATATTTTGGTATAACCCCCATACAAATTGGGCCCCCATTCCACTCTATTACATCTCTAGAACCCACATCGTGCATTAGATCTCGATATAATTTTGCATATCATGTCATATTTCAACTACTTTGAAAGTGATCTATATGGAACCTCTTTTTAATGTAGAGCCCTTACAAATGGCCCCATTTTAATTTTTACCCCTCAACCCAAATTTTACATCGGATTTTTTTTTCAAATTTTGCAGATTATATTATATCCACACTTTGGAATAACCCAATAACCCATTCTACTCTAATACAGCTCTAGAAACTATGTCTTACATCGGATCATGATATATTTCAACTATGAATACCTACAGTGAATGAGAAATATATAGGCCCATGTTTTGGACCAGGCCCCTAGTTTTGTTATAGATCTCCTTTCAAATGTCGGGCCGATTCATACTATTACTACTGTATAATTAGTATTTGTCTGCCGGAAAATTGGATCAATTATTTACCATATTCGTTAACTACATAAAATTGCTCCCATGAACACCTGGGTTTAGTAATAAAAGCGATGTATATACGCAGGGAATGGTGTAGGGTATTATATAGTCGGCACCGCCCGACTTTAGCCTTTCCTTACTTGTTAGGGATATAATTGGCAAAGAGGGATAAAAGTGGTACCAACCAAGCCGATGAAGTTGAAATCATGAAACTCGCTGTATGCATTCATCTGAATGTGTAGACGCGAAACATAAAGGAATTTTTCGAAATTTGTCCTTTTATGCACGAAATGGGGCGAAGGTGATGAAAATGGTACCAACCAAACCGCTGAAGTTGAAACAATGCAATTAAGAGTATGCATTCATCTGACTGTGTAGACGCGAAACATAAAAGATTTTTGTGTTCTTTTAGGCAGAAATGAGGTGAAAGGGGATAAAAATGGTACCCACCAGACGATGCTCTGACTGCGTAGACACCGAATTTCATGATTCTAGCTGCGGCAATTTGGTTGGTTCCACGCTTATCCCCTTTTTCATATTTTACCCCCTTAAGAGTATGACTTTCTAAAATCGCTTTATTTTACGTGTTTACGCAATTAGAGCCATTTAGTTCGTACTAAATGTATCCCTCTGTACCCATTGTATCTTTTGAAACCACAAATTTGGAAAGCACTTTTATTTTTCGTGTCTACGGAATCAGAGGAATGTATACTCCGAATTTCATGACTCTAGCTGCAGCAATTTGGTTGGTAATATTTTTATCCCCTTTTTCCATTTTAACAGCAAAAAGTACGAATTTCGAAAATTACGTATACACCAAATTTTTTTCTATTCTAGATGCATCCGTTTAGTTGGTAGCATTTTTACCCCTCTATTCCCATTTTACGCCTTTAAAGTACGAATTTGAAAAACAAATTTTATATTATGTATCTACTCAATTAGAGGAATGTACTCACCGAATTTCGCGTTTCTAGCTGTTGTCGTTTGATATGTACCATTTTCATCCCCTTTTGGCCCATTTCACCCCCTACTAATAAAAATCACCTAATATCAAGTAAGTACAAGCAGACATATTAAAAAAAAACAAGTAAAAACGGCGTTAAATACCCTCCACCATGGATTGCATTCCACAGAGGTTGTCGGTTTTCGAAGAAGTGCAGTAATATTACAGGAAAATATAATTTAATATAGCCAAACCAAAACTAATACAAATATTGAAAAATTAATTTTATAAATAAATATAATATTTTAATTATTTCAAACCACGCTTATAAGGTAATGATACCAATACGTCAATTCAAAAAATAAATAATCTTATATTTTTATTTTCAAAAATATTTTCAAAGCCATAAATATTGTTAGATAGTGGGTGCTACATTTGATTGTATTTCCATTATATTTCAATTCCAAAAGTACAAACTTTGAAAATCCATTATCTCGCGTACATAGTGCAAAATAACCTAACTTCATGATGCAACCCATTTTTGCCGTAAAAGTGAAACGTTCAAATTTGGAAAAAAAACTTTCTATTTTGCGTGTCTATACAGTCAGAGGAATGTATACACCGAATTCCATGATTCCAGCTGCGCCCATTTGGTTGGTACCATTTTTACCCCCTTGACATTTCTACGCAATTAGAATTTTATCATTCTAGCTGTAGTCGTTTAGTTGGTACTATTTGTATCCCTCTGTACCATTGTATCCCTTGAAAGTACTAATTTCGAAAAATTCGTCTATTTTCCGTGTCTACGCAGTCAGAGGAATGTATACTCCGAATATCATGACTCTAGCTGCGGTCATTTGATTGGTACTATTTTTATCCCCTTTTAACCCTATAAAGTACGAATTTCGAAAAATCAGTTTATTTTCCGTGTCTACACACTCAGAGGAATGTATACTCCGAATTTCATGACTCTAGCTGCGATAATGTCGTTGGTACTATTTTTATCCCGTTTTTTTTATTTTAACCCCAAAAAGTACGAGTTTTGAAAAATCCGTGTATTTTACTTATCTATGCAATCAGAGGAATGTATACACCGAATTTCGTGTTTCTAGCTGTTGTCGTTTAATATGTACCATTTTTATCCCTTTTTTGCCCCATTTCACCCCCTACAAATAAGAATCACTTTATGGTGCACGTTTTTGCTATAAGGGGCATACCAAATATAAAGGAAATATACACAGACATATTCAAAAAACATGCTTAAATACGCTAAAATATTAGGGATTATTATGGGTATTTTTAGTCCTTGTGAGGGAAAAATGTTTCCCTTTGGGCCGATTTCGCCCCATTTTAATCCCAACCGATCTACGACTATAAGACGCATTTATGGAAAATTTGAACGTTCTAGCTCCTTTCGTTTAGATGCTAGCGTGCTTTCAACAGACGGACGGACGGACATGGCTAGATCGTCTCTAAGACGAATTTTATGACGATCAAGAATATATATACTTTATAGGGTCTCAGGTCGATATTTCAAGGCGTTACAAACGGAATGACAAAGTTAGTATACCCCCATCCTGGAGGTGGAGGGTATAAAAAGGCGTACTTAAAGTAAAAGCTAATATTATGGAATAGAAATCTATGTACTCAGTTGTAAAAATGCTGTCTTCATCACAATTCTTGAGATAATTAATTATCGGGAGTTTACTTTACATAGATTGAACTGGATATTTATTATATTTGATATATCGGGAAGTATAAGGAACAAAATAAATTGAAATAATAATAATTCGTAAATAAATAGATTTTAATATATTCTGCAATTGCAAAAGCTTATCGAGAGCTTATATTCAAAGGTGGCTGTGGACAAAAACACAACTTTTTCAGGCTAGCGAAAAACTCAATTTCTCCTTAATTCTAAGAGTAATTTTAATTCATTCTTCTACAGTTTAATCTAAAGAGGATTACTAATTGTTACGATTAAAATATTTTCAAAATTTTCCATTATTCGTACTTTTATGTTTCATAGCCACTTTTGCATGTTTAAATAATTAAATAATATCAAAGTAAATAATTCCAAAGTGACCCATATTCTAGGATACTGTGGAATGTTTCTATAGTTATGAAACGTAAACATTTCTCAGAACCTCTGATCGATGTTATTTCCCCATCGATTCAAATAGAGGACGGAATACATCAGAAAACACATACATAAATATACGTGTATGGTATGGTAAAACCCGAACCCGAACGAACGAACCTTGCAGAAGCGCCAGTTTTGTTTTTAGTTTTCATTCTAATAAATAATTTATTTGTTTATATCACAATGAGTAATAAACTGATTATAAAATAATTGTATTCGTAATGCTTGCTTGCTACGTACATATGTGTGTACATACATACATACAAACATCAACACTTTTTATGATTCGCTAAAATATTTTGAAGAAATGTGGACTTTGACATTCGCCATGAAGTAAAGTCGTATAGCAATTACTAAAATAAACTTATCACACCTCGGGCCGAGCAAGAACAAAGCAAAGTGGTCACCGATACGACTGATTCTATATCGAATATTCTTCGGATGGAGGAAGCGGCGGAGGAGGGAGTTGTTTACACATATTTGCACGGCAGTAGTTAGGAACAATTTGTTTCTAGATCCACAGAAACGAGGAACGTTTATCTTGACAAGTCATTAATTTGATTGGTAGGTGGTAGGTAGTAACACTCCGAATTTCAAATATTCGCATTATCAGTGTACGAACGTCCAGAGAACTAACGGTGGAGTTATGATGGCACAGCAATTATAATTTCGGTAATTTCGATTAATTGCTGGTCAACGGCGGAAGAAGAATTTTATGAGCTGAGTATCGATCGCACATACACACACGCTGGTGTTTATCGAAATATGATATCTTTCGGAATTTTGCAGAGGTAATATGATTACGAAACTTGTTGGCGTTTATTGAACTTTCAGCATTTATTGTTGCCGTATATAAAAGGTTGATTGAGGTAATTAAAATTGGGAAAAACACGCGTAGCTTCGAAATAATTGGAATATTGGAGTTCGTCGTGACCAAATTTTATATACCCTCCGCCATGGAGTTCATTCCATAGTACTACCGGCAGATTAGATGCTGTTGACATTACATAGAAGAGCACTACTGTATTAGGAAAATTGTGATGCTTCATTATTATAATATTACTATCTATATATATAAAAATGAATCTGTGTTTGTTGGTTTGTTTGTTCCTTATAGCAGCCTAAACTACTGAACCGATCTTCTTGAAATTTTCAGAGTATGTTCATGCTGAACCGGTGGTGAAAATAGGCTATATAAATTTTTGATATTTTCAGCGGGCGTGGCACCTCCCACACAATTTGGGGATTTATTCGTTTTTTATAAATTAGCATATTCGGAATACTGTTGCAGCTAGAGTCTTGGATTTTTGTGAAAGTTCACTAATTGTCAGTCTGCACAGTTGTGCCAAAAATGGGCGGTATTGGAATAGTGGGCGTGGCACCTCCGATACGAAGTTAAAACCTATTATTGAATATTGTCAGTTCTATGACACCTAGAGTGCTGAAATTGTGTGTAAGTGCATCTAGCATCAATGTGCGTAGTTCTGCCAAAAATGGGCGGTATTGGAAAAGTGGGCGTGGCACCTCCCATACGAAGTTAAAACCTATTATTGCATATTATCAATTCTACGACACATAGAGTGCTGTAAGTGCATCTAGCATCAATGTGCATAGTTGTGCCAAAAATGGGCGGTATTGGAAAAGTGGGCGTGGCACCTCCGATACGAAGTTAAAACCTATTATTGAATATTGTCAGTTATATGACACCTAGAGTGCTGAAATTGTGTGCAAGTGCATCTAGCATCAATGTGCATAGTTGTGCCAAAAATGGGCGGTATTGGAAAAGTGGGCGTGGCACCTCCCATATGAAGTTAAAACCTATTATTGAATAATGTCAGTTCTATGACACATGGAGTGCTGTAAGTGCATCTAGCATCAATGTGCATAGTTGTGCCAAAAATGGGCGGTATTGGAAAAGTGGGCGTGGCACCTCCGATACGAAGTTAAAACCTATTATTGAACATTTTCAGTTATATGACACCTAGAGTGCTGAAATTGTGTGTAAGTGCATCTAGCATCAACGTGCACAGTTGTGCCAAAAATGGGCGGTATTAGAAAAGTGGGCGTGGCACCTCCGATACGAAGTTAAAACCTATTATTGAAAATGTTCAGTTATATGACACCTAGAGTGCTGAAATTATGTGTAAGTGCATCTAGCATCAACGTGCGTAGTTGTGACAAAATTGGACGGTAATGGAAATGTGGACGTGGCACCTCCCATAAGTTAAAACCCATTTTCGAATATATGCCGTTCTATGGCAGATAAAAAACTGAAATTTTGTGTAAGTGCATCTAGCATCAATGTGCGTAACTGTGCCCAAAAAATGGGAGATATTGAAAATAAGGGCGTAGTACCTTCCATACGAATCGGTCAGTAGGTGTCATAGACCTAGAGTGCTTAAATTTTGTGTGAGTTGATCCAGTGTAAATAGTTGTGCAAAGATGGGCGGAAAGTGGGCCTGACCCTTCCCATCTGAAATTAAA
This sequence comes from Polietes domitor, assembly GCA_947397865.1. NCBI lineage: Eukaryota > Metazoa > Arthropoda > Insecta > Diptera > Muscidae > Polietes > Polietes domitor. Next base: position 77,978,781 of record OX377619.1, on the reverse strand, counting down.
ACCGGTTTTAGAGTATTTCGACACCGAGATGGGCAGAAAGTGGCCGTGACCCTTCCCATACGAAATTAAAACCAGTTTTTTGAGTATATTCTACAACGATATTCCTATATTGTTGTGTGAGTTAATTTAGTTGTAACCTGCTTAGGCAATATACAAATGGGCGGGATTTGAAAAATGACGCATTTTTGATTTGAATTTTGTAAAATTACACGTTTTCTGTGGATTTTCTTAGCACAATAGTAAGAAAGGTTGGTCATTCGCCAACAGCCGACTTAAGTCAAGAAAACTGATATTATATTAATTTTTTTAGTTTTTGTGTTGTTTGATTAGTGAACAATTTGATTGATTTTTAATGTAATGTGTTTTTAATGTAATGTAATTTCATCTTACGAATGAAGTTTTTTGTTTAGGTAATGGAAAGGAGGAGAATCACATTTAACAAAAAATTAATTTGATTTTGACATTTTTTCTATTATTCGCCGTAAACTAAAGTTCTCCATGGAACATATACATTTCTTTATTATCTCAGGGAAGAACCTTGATTATAATTGGTGCATATATTACCGATCAGGACAAAAATTAATATGAAAGCAGATTTTAATTTTACCGTTTGTTTTTTTGCATGGCGAAGCGGGCGGGGGTTCAGCTAGTACTATATATAAATATAAAACTTCAAGAGCAATCGAAAAGTGATCATTAGGCAGCAATCTTCAAAAATGTGACCTAAATATTATTAGGTAGAAATAATTTACCTCAAGCCCGATTTTCCCATTTACAATTTCTTGATTCCTGCTACAGCCTAAATGCCTGCAGCATTTTGATAGGAAAAGTTCTAATATTAAAGATCCAATATATTTCAGAGTCGAATATATGCACCAAATTTGATGATTTTAGCTACAGCCGTTTGCTTGGTACCAGTTTCACTCCTTTTTCCATTTTAACCCTAAAAGTACGAACATCCAAATATTCGTACTACTTATTTTCCGCCTCTAAGGAGTCAGACGAGTCCAACTATTGAATATCAGCCGCTTGATTGGTGTCAAATTTAATTTCATTTAGACTCTGAAGGTACGAATATCGAAAGATCTCTTTATTTGTTACGTCTTCGCAGTTAAAGAAATCTGCACACCGATTTGCAGCCGTTTGGTTGGTACTATTTTATCCCCGTTCGTCTTTTTTCAAATTTCGAAAAAAATCCTTTTTATTTCACATCTTCACAGTCAGATGAATGTACACAACGAATTTCATGATTTCAACTTCAGCGGTTTGGTTGGTACCATTTTTATACCTCTTTTCCAATTGTATCCCCTAAAAGTACGAATTTTGAAAAATCTCACTAGTTTACCTATCTACGCAATTAGAGGGATGTACATTCGAAATTTCACGTTTCTAGCTGTTGTCTTATAATTGGTACCATTGTTTTCCCCTTTTGTCCCATTTCGCCGAATACAACTTTTTGTATACCCTCCACCTCCACAGGATGGGGGTATACTAACTTTGTCATTCCTTGAAATATCGACCTGAGACTCTATAAAGTATATATATTCTAGAACGTCATACAATTCTAAGACGATCCGTCCGTCTGTTGAAAGCACCTAAACGAAAGTAGCTAGGACGAAAATTTCCATAAATACGTCTTATAGTCGTAGATCAGTTGGTATTGAAACTGTACGAAATCGGCCCAAAGGGAAAAAAATTTCCCTCACAAGCACTAAAAATACTCATAAAAACTCCAAACTAAAAACGTGCGCCTTAAAGTAATTTTTTTCCGTAGGGGGTGAAATGGGGCAAAAAAGGGATAAAAATGGCACATATTAAACGACATCAGATAGAAACACGAAATTCGGTGTGTACATTCCTCTAATTGAGTAGATACATAATATAAAATTATTTTTTCAAATTCGTACTTTTAAGGGCTGAAGTGGGAATAGAGGGATAAAAATGGTACCAACCAAACGGCTGTACGTAGAATAATGAAATTCGGTGTATACATTACTCTGATTATGTAGACTCGTAAACTAAATGAATTTTTCGAAATTCGTACTTTTTGAGGTTAAAATGGAAAAAGGGAATAAAAATAGTACCAACCCAATGAACGCAGCTAGAGTCATGAAATTCGGAGTATACATTCCCCTGACTGCGTAGACACGCAAAACAAAAGTTTTTTCCAAATTCGTACTTTCAAGGGATACAATGGTTAAAGAGGGATAAAAATAGTACCAACTAAACGACTACAGCAAGAATGATAAAATTCGGTGCGTAGACACGTAAAATAAAGAGATGTTAGAAAGTCGTACTCTTAAGGGGGTAAAATAGGAAAAAGGGGATAAAAATGGTACCAACCAAATGGCTGCAGCTATAATAATGGAATTCGGTGTATACATTCCTCTGACTGCATAGACACGCAAACTAAAGATTTTTTCAAATTCGTACCTTTTACTTTTACGGAAAAAATTGGTTGAATCATGAAATTAGGTTATTTAGCACATGAGACCTTAAGATAATGGATTTTCATTTTTTTTTTTACTTTTGGAATTAAAATAGAATGGAAATACAACCAACTGAAACACCCACTATCTACCAATATTTATTGTATTTAAGCTTTTTGAAAATACAAATGTAAGAATATATATTTTTTGAATTGACTTGAAATATTATTTCGATATGTAAACGTATTGGCAGCCTTGCCTTAAAAGCGTGGTTTGAAATAATAAAAATACCATATTTACTTATAAAATTATTTTTTTTAATATTTGTTTTGGTTTGGCATTATTAAAACAATTTCCTGTAATATTACTGTACTTCTACGAAAATCGACAGCCTCTGTGGAATGCAATCCATGGTGGAGGGTATATAAAGTTCGGCCCGGCCGAACTTAATACCTTTTGTACTTTTTTGGTGCTTTTACGCTACAAGAGGAATGTAGGCAACAAATTTCAAATGCATATAAAGCAGAAATAATGCTTAAATAATCTAAATATTTGCGGGGGTGGGGGGATTTTTTAAAAATATGTATGAAGTCTTCAAATATCCTTATTTTGAAGACTTTAGCACAACCTTTGGTCTTAAACCAAAATAAATGACAACACATACAACATAACAGACCAACTATAAATACAAACAACAACAATACACACGAGGTATAGTGAGGACGGGACATACCGTACAACAACAACCTTTGCATTGTTGCGATCGATGCGAGCACATGCAAAACATTGAATTGGCAAAGTGAGATATTTAGTGTGTCGACTTAGTTCGGTGGAATATTTTGTTTATCAGCGCTTCTCATTTGTCATATGTGACCGCTGGTACTAATATGAACACTGATTTAAGTCAAAGACATACATTCATTGCGAAAGTTCTGACGAGATGGGGTAGCGCCCATCGAAACTGCGCAGTCAACTTTTAGCTGCAACAATAAAGGTCTCACTTTACGTTTTTGCTAATTTTGGGTTCTGCTGAAGACTTCAGCACAACCTTTGGTCTTAAACCAAAATAAATGACAACACATTTTTTAAAATATTTATTACAAACAAACTGTATTTGGCACAAACATAGTTTTGGCGTCATAATAAAGCTAAGAAACCGCAATTTATAATGAATACATTTTAGTGCAAAATAACTGAAAATGTGTGAGAAACAGTTCGGCAAAAAAAGACAAAAAAAGCAATTACGTTTTTTCAAAATCTAAAAAAGTGAAAATCTATAATACAAAAAAATTATTTTTTTCGCATTATGAACAAATACGTAAAAATATGTTAAAAAATAAAAAAAATATAAACAAAAAATTTAATTTTCTTTAAAATCGAAAAATACGAAAAATAGTCTACTTTTGCCCGATATCTACCCATCAAAGAAAGCCGAAACTAATGTCGTCACCATTCTTACAAGAATTAACAACAAAAACATTTTTCGAAATAGTCCTACTCGGCAAATTATAATATTCCATTACACCCTAGCGAACATAAATAGCTTCTAATTTACTTTTATGGCTTTCGGTCATGTACGTATGCTTGTATATTTGTACCTCATATCATACGTCATATTGTATCACTTTTAGTATGCGGCGGTCATGTAGGAAGGAAAATTTCCTCCACACCGCCACAGCCAGCTTGTCAATTACACTTTGTTGCTTCGCCAATCAATACTAGTGTAAATTTTTACAACTATTTAAAAGCTTTGCGCCGCATTAAGGGGCATATTTTATACGTTTTATGTTTCACTTTCTCATTCTTTAACTGCCACTTGTGGTAGGTATTCCATCGCGGGTGCGTTGCACAATTGAAACACAATCAAATCAAACAGGAACATACTCTCATAATTTAGTACCAGACTCGGGCAAAATAGACCTTGGCATTACACTACTTGGACCAGGACCTTTATCACACGGATTGGAATAGTTCATTGTATTTTTTTAAAGTTGTGGCCTAAAAAGCAAAAATAGGTCATTCAGGTCAGATTTTTTAATGAAGAATATTTCATGAGACAGAAAATTAAATGACATCGAATGATATGAGTTATTAGAATTCGGAAAAAATCAATAAAAATGTACTTTGTTTCAAATCAGAAGCTAAACTTCTGCAGTAAAAGTATAGGTCCTTCTTCATTGAACAATTTGACCAAATAGTTACCGATTTCTATACCCTACATCACTCCGTTGAGTAGTTTCATTACAAATGTTTGTAAATATACAGAAATTTCAAATATATCAATCGATTTAGAAACCTTAGCTGAGTAGACCAAATCAATAGTTAGAGGAACTGACTGTAGCTATACCCAGTCAATACCCCCACCATTCCCCCGCTTTCGCTGTAAACGCACTTTATAGCTCGCCTGAGTAGAGCATTTCAAATGTTGGCATTGGTCTTATTTAAATGCCCTGTTCCATGTAATGTCGACAATTTCCACGCAATGAGAAATGTATGTAAGTGTGTATGTGTGTGTGGGAAATAAACTATGAAAACTGAGCAGATGTAAACAGATGATAAGTTGCACTTTCTGGAACACTTGACCTCGACACTTTCTTTATGAGACCCGACATAGTTGGCTGATGTCATTCAATGTCGTGTGCTCCACTCCGACCCGATTGCGATTTCTCCATTTTGCTACAGTTTTCACAAAGTGTGTTTCGTAAGCTGCCAGCCAGCAAACGAACCTAAGTATGATTTTAATACTTTCACAAGGGTGAAAACATTTTGATAAACTTATGCCAGCTCCACAAGGGCTACGCTCTTTGAATTTTCATTAAATTGTTTGAGATTTTTCTTAGTTACGCCCGATTGCATTTCAGCTGACGCTAAGTAACGTTTGAGTTGGTGTGCATTTTATGTTCTCAATATTGTGTTATGTTGATTTTTAATGCCAACTACATGGCGTCTCATTACTGGCAGTGATGTTCAAATGTACACGGAGAAAAATTTTCGATTTTTTAATATTTACATCCAAATCACATCGCAACCAATGAATTTAACATGGAGTTTCCTAGTTCCATTTCTGTTTTAAGAAATCCACCGCTACCGGGGGTAGAACAGTGGACCTTGTGGTTGTTACTACGGCACTCTGACCATATCAGCTATCCTCTGTTGTGAGTTCTGAATAACTAAAGCAAACCATTTCGTTCGTTAGAACTTACAATAGGAAACTTAACAAACTATTTATTTAGTATGAATTATTAATGTGTAACGTAAATTAATATAAAATTAAATTAGCATTAATAAATCATTTAAATAAAGAAATAAATTTGTATTTTTTTGAGCAAAAATTTGTAAATTGTTAAAATTATGCAAAATTAAACATTGTTTATTTATAAAAGTAATAAAAAACATAAAATTTTTTTTTCTCGAGCCACGATTCGAACCCGCTACCTTCTGAGTGCAAAGCGGTCACCTTACCTCTGTGACCCCATACTAAAATTCTATTCATAAAATGCTAACATATTATCGACCTTTTTGGAAGTTTTTTAAAAGAACTTTGTCAAAAGCGAGAAATATACACATTCGGATTTTGAGAAGCGATAAAAATGTGCTTCAAACGGAAGTACTTCCACTTTTGTTTACTGGGTATGTATAGTAGAAGCCTAATAAACTGTATTTTGTGATTGCAGCTGGCTTTATTAATTTTCAAAATATCATTCGTCCTTGAGCGCGAAGGTCATACGAGATCAAACTTTTTTTACCAGTTATAGCGATATATGTTAAACTAGCAAATAACCGCCACTTCGTTCGCAGCGCACACTGGTCCCAAATACATTTTTTATGGCATAAAGTCGAAAAATAAATATATAATCTTCTAATTTTGCACATTTGCTAGACATATCATACTTAAAAAATAAAATTGGGCCTATCGGACCACGCCTCTATTACCTCCCATATAAACTCAATATATAACCAACATAATTATCACCCTGTATTAGTACAGGGTGACCAAAAACAAAATTTTATGAAAACATTAAAGATTGAAACTTATTTCGCTTTGACGAAAAATGTTTTTCTGAACATTATTGCAAAAGCAAAATATAGCATACAAATATTCTACTTGACACTGCAATTTAAATAATTATTTCAGGAAATAATATAAAATGTATACATGTGTATAGAAAAGTGAATAACGTTATATACCATTTTAAAGGTAGTTACAATACCTTTAAAATGAGATGTTGATGGGCCTCATACGATTCAAATCTGATTCCGAGATATGATCAAATATATATAGTGACTTCATTATTTTCTTTTTACGCCTTAATTTTAAGTATTGTGTATAAAATATTTAGACCCGAATTAATCCCACTTGTTTTAACTTTAAATGTCTCTCATGCTTGCGATGTTGCCACCTCGTTTTCTCCAATAAATTTTCTTGATAGCTTGGAGTGTTGCCAATAAGAAAATATATACACATTTAACAATTTCCAATTTAAATTTTTTGAATTTCTGCCAAAAATAAGGATTTGGGACCATAGTGCAGCGTAAGGATTCCGTTTCAGGGTAAATCGCTCCCAAAATTTGAAAAATCGCTTTATATTGCGCTACCACCTATTCAGAGGTATATTTCAGATCCTACATAGCCGGAGGAATTTATACAACGAAATGATTTTTGTTCCCTTGTACAAATTAAAACAAGTAAGGAAAGCCTTAAGTCGAGCGGGACGACTATATGATAAACTCCACTTTCTATACGAATACAATTCAATTCGGTATAAAAGTGAAAACGGGAAGGATTTTTGTATGTTTCCTAATCATAGGCTAATATGACCTGACCCAATTTGTCAAATCGAGAAGAATATTTTTATCGGGGCTATATGGTTTTGGGGCGGAAAAAGTCAGGCCGGGAGCGAAATTTGTATGGGAGCTATATATAAATCTGAACTGATCACCTATTTTCACCATAATTGTTCCCAGTTTAAATATAAGATGTTTTGTTAAATGTGTGAAGACAATCTGATAAAATATGTGGTTTCTAGAGCGGAAAAAGTAAAATTGGGAACAGAATTCGTGTGGGAGCTATATATAAATCTGAACCGATCTGACCCATTTTCACCATGGATGTTTTTAATGGAAATATAAAATGTTTTAAATTTTAAATTAAATTGTTATGTAAATATGTTAAAATATTTCTAAAAATTAGATTATGTTGAGCGTTTATCTTTATCCCAATTTTTCCAATTTGGTTTGTACGATTTTTATCACTTTTGATCCGCTTCCACTTTTAAAGTACACATTCTGATGAAATTCGTTAGTGTTTAATCGCCTTTTCTTCCGATTTCTACTTAGAAGTATGCATTTTGAAAACTCTTTTAGAGGCCAGAGGAATATACACACCGAAGTTCTAGGCGCTAGCTTCAGCCGTGTTGTTGGTACCATTTGTAACCATCTTTTGCTTGTTATTCTTAAAAAAATTACCATTTGATCCCTTAAAAGTACAAATTTCGTAAAATTCCTTGTTATCAATCTTCTACGCTGTAAGACATATATTCGCACACCGAATTTCACGATTGTAGCTAGAGTCGTGTTGTTGGTACCTTTTTTATCCCCCTTTTCTCATTTACCATTTAAAAGTATGAAATATCAAAATTCTTTCATTTTGTGTTTCTAAGCATTTGGAGGGATGTACACACCGATTTTCATGATTCCAGCTCCATCCGTTTGCTTAGTACCATTTTTATCCCTTTTTACCCGTTTTTCCATTTTATCCCCAAAAAGTACGAATTTCGAAAAAGTCATTTACTTCACGTGTCTACACAATCAGAAGAATGTATACACCGAATTTCATTATTCTATCTGCAGCCGTTTGGTTGGTACAATTTATATCCCTCTATTCCCATTTTACCCCTTAAAAGTACGAATTTGGAAAAAATGTTATTATATTATGTATCTATTCAATTAGAGGAATGTACACACCGAATTTCATAATTCTAGCTGTTGTAGTTTAATATGTACAATTGTTATCCCTTTTTGCCCCATTTCACCCGCAACGAATAAAAATCACGTTTTTGTTATCAAGTAAGTACAAGCAGGCGATATTCTCTATATTTGTAGAGCGGGTGTGATCGAACCTATATTCCCAAAATGAGAGTACTTATATTAAATATACTCAAAATATATTCAACAAAAATCGCAATTTGTAGGTCTCGGACGCAATTTTTTTATTTTTATACCCTCCACCTCCAGGATGGGTGTATACTATCTTTGTCATTATACCCTACACCACTTCGTGGTCTAGGGTATTATAAGTTAGTTTCGCGCCAAATGTTTGTAACACCAAGAAATAATCGAGCTAGACCCACCTTTAAGTATACCGATCGGCTTAGAATCACCAGCTGAGTCGATTTAACGATGTTATTTTTTCTGGCCAAAGACCATCGGTATTGAATTTGGAGGAAATCGGTTCAGATTTAGATATAGCCCCCATACAAATGTCGGTCCCGATTTGACATTTTCCGCTCTAGAAACGACATATTGTACCCGATTTTCTTTAAAATTGGTACAACATCTTAGAATCCAACTAAAAAACCTATAGTGATAGTAAGTAAGATCGGTTCAGATTTAGATATAGCCCTCATACAAATGTTGCTCCCGAATGTTTAACCGATTTTGGCCAAATTTTACATATTATATTTCAACCATAAACAGACATGGTGAAAGCGGGTCACATCGTTTCAGGTTTCAATATACCCCCATACAAATGTCCTTTCCGATTTAACATTTTTTGTCAAACACGTACATTTACAGGATGCAAAAATCCTTCCCGATTTCAATTTTTTACCGAATTGAATTGCAATGAGAATTGTTCGGGTGATGCCCATATGTCCATACTTTGGTATGACTTTGGTTAGCTACTGTATAATTTGTATTTGTCTGTCGGACAATTGGATCAATTACCATATTATTTACCATATTCGTTAAGTTTGACTAAAGATGAATTTATAGCATATAAATTATATGAATATAATTTATATAATTTGTATGAACTACATAAAATTGTTCCCATGAAATACATATGCAGGGAGTGGTGTAGGGTATTATATAGTCGGCCCCGCCCGACTTTAGCCTTTCCTTACTTGTTCATTTTGTAAAACCTTGAAATATCGAGTATATATATATTCCTGATCGTTGATAAAATTCTAAGACGTTCTAGTCATGTCCGTCCTCTTTCCGTACGTCTGTTGAAAGAAAGCTAGCATGTAAAGGAAATGAACTGGGTCATCCAATTTTGACATAAATGTGTCTTATAAAGGGTGATTTTTTAGCTTTTATCTTTTTGGCAACACTGGTTTAAACAGCTGACGCACGTTTCGTATTTTGTTTCAATGTCAAACATCTACAGTTTGGTCTTTATTTTAACCATGAATCATCTTACAAACGAACAACGCTTGCAAATTATTGAATTTTATTATCAAAATGCGTGCTCTGTTAAGAAAGTTCAAGAAAGCCGAAGATCCACTTTTTTTTACCGAAAAATTGAGTTCAGAGACAAAGCTCTTTTTTGGCTCAATGGGTACATAAATAGGCAGAATTGTCGATTTTGGAGTGAATATCAGCCAGAAGCATTGCAAAAGCTACCAATGCATCCAGAAAAAGTCACAGTGGACCGTACTTCTTCAAAGATGATGCTAATCGTAACGTAACTGTGAATGGTGAGCGCTACCGTGAGATGATATCCAACTTTTGTTTGCCCAAAATGCAAGAGCTTGACTTGCATGACATGTGGTTTCAACAACACGGTGCCACATGCCACACAGCACGCGCAACAATGGACTTATTGAGAGACGAGTTCGGTGAACATTTTATTTCACGTTCAGGACCGGTCAAATGGCTGCCTAGATCGTTCGATTTAACGCCTTTAGGCTATTTTTTGTGGGGCTAAGTTAAAGCCGAAATGTTGGAAAGAGTATGCCAAAATTGGACTAATGGTCCATCCCATTTGAGGCGCAGTCAAGATTAACATTTGCATGAAATAATCTTCAAACATTAAATTATATGGACCGTACTATCGATTCAAATAAAGATTTCATGCATTTTTTTTTTTTGAATTTTATGTGTTTTTGTTTTTTGAAAAACTATCCTATAGCTTTTAAAAAATCACCCTAGTTGTAGATCGGTTGGGATTGAAAGTGGACGAAATCGGTCCAGAGGGAAAACATTTTCCCTCATAAGAATTGAAAATACCCCTAATATTTCGAGTATTTAGGAATATTTTGAATATGTCTGTATATATTTACTTGATTTTTGGTATGGTATAAAAAAATATTTTTTTCACATTGTCGCTAACTACAATATAAATATATGTAAAAGAAATTTTCAAAAAAAAACATTTTACGTTGACTTTATTGGACTTAGCCTCCATAACCATAATTTTGACTTACACTGGATAATTATCGAGGCTAAGTCAAAAATTTTTAACACAAAATTATTTTTTCAAAATTTGTTTTCACACACACATTGATGTGCTTTTGGCGGCAATTGTAAAAAAGAATTTTTTATTATCAGTGAAATTTTAATATTTTATTTAGATTTTTGTTATCGCAGCTTAGTTATCCAGTCTTAAAGAAAAACAGCCTTAATATAAAAGTATTTTTTCCAAATTCTGGGAGTGGAGGGATATAAATTGAATGCATAGACACGTAAAATATAATTACTTTTCCAAATTCGTACTTTTAGGGGGTAAAATGGAAAAAATGTATACCCTCTTGTCATATAATCCACAGCGTGAATCGTTTATAAACATCACATGACATTGTTCCATTTTTAGTAGTTGTAAAAACCACGGATCTGAATAATGTCGAACATGTCCAACCGTTCCGTTCGAAATATCAGCTGTCCTCTAACAGTTTTTTAGAATTGCTAACACTCACAATACAAATGTTGAGTCTCTTGCATATATAGGTAGGTAGGTATGTATATATTTGTGATTTCAATTATATGTTAGATAGACCATTATTTTGCTGAGTGTATGTGCATTTTTCTTCACAAGGAAGAGGAGAAGGATGAATTTCTTTATTGCTTGTTTGTGGCCAATGTAATTAGTTGTTGTTACAATTGTAACATTGCTAATTTATATACATAAAGGTGTCTAGAAAAACAAACAAACTTGATTATGGAGCAAAAACGTGTCAAAGTTAGACACTAATGAGCAAAAAAGTCACAAATTATTTGAATTACATGTCAGTTTATGATATCGAAATCCGTTTCAGCATATTACTTCAAGGAAGAAGGGGGAGGGGTGGCACTTGATCATAACCCTGGAGTAAATGACGCCAGCCCAAGAATCGAACTTGGGATCTTTCGAGACCGAAACCTAAAAATTTCTTTTTTAATTTACTAGTTCATAAAATTAACATATTTTAATTTATTTATTTTTCAGCAGTGTTCGAACTCCGATGACTCAAATTTTTCTCACGAATTTAGTAATAGCAAAACGCAATTATTATTATTATGTCAGCCTTCATCTCCATGTTCGATGTAGGCAAATTGCTTAGAAGATGACATTACCTTCCAAGAATTTCATTTTAGTCTGTATTCGCCAAAAGGCAAGACCCCCGGACTAGATAAGATTTCGTACCCAATGCTAAAAAAATACCTTCTACTCAACCATTACAATAGCATATTCAATTCCGGGAGTATACCTCAATATTACAAAATCGCTGCAACTATTCCATTAGTTTAAAAAAACACAAACTATTGTCTGCTAACCAAGTTGGATTTCAATCTGGTCTTAGCACCACAGATGCGCTCTTATTTATTGATCATATAATCTGTTAAAATCGCTCTACTAAAAACCACACCTCCATTTTATCAATTGATTTCATTAAAGCATTTGACAAAGTTGGAATACACATAGTTTTACGCAAACTCTTAGAATGGGTTATAGGTCCCAAGATGTTTAATTTCATTAAATCATTTCTTAACAAGAGAAAATTCACCGCTAAGGTGAATAACACGTTTTCTGACATCGTATCATTACACAATGAAATCCCACAAGGATCTCCGTTATCGGTAACATTATTTGTTATAGCATTCGAATACTACAGCAAGATAACAAAATCTATCACTGCATGTATGCCGATGATCTTTATATAATTGCTAAGAATCAATATAATATTGACATAAATGATGAATTATTAAAGTGTCTGCATCAAATTTATGTTTGGTCTGAAACTTCAGGTGCAATTATTTCGTTCGAAAAAACGAAACATTTGCATATCTGCAGAAAAAGAGATTGTAATATAATTGACATTGAATACAATAACAACAAGATTGAAAATGTTAACTTTTGTAAAATCCTTGGAATGTATATTGATTGTAAATATAGCTTTAAGGAACATTGTATCTATCTTAAGAAAGATCTACATAGTAGGTTAAATATAATTAAGGATATGTCGTCATCGAAAAGTCAACAGTCTTCTAAGAGTAGTACAATCTGTAATACTATCTAAAATAGATTATGGGTTATTATTCTACATCAAATCTGCAAAATCAGTAAGATTACCTATTGAAGCATTATTACACAGTGCTGTGAGAACAAGTCTGCGAGCATATAGAACAACACCGATCCAGAACTTGCTAGCTGAAGGAGGATTTGAATCCCTTACACATCATACATTAAGACTCAAATCTCGTTTAACACACAAAATATTTAGTGACCAACCAAAGCTTTTGTCGAACGAATTATCTCTCCTAAAGAAACGGAAGACACGACTTAAATATCCATCAACATTATGCGACATTTACAAAATCTCTAAAAACTGAAGCTATCAAACTACAAGGAACCAAATCAATCATACGCTCCTAGGTCATTGCGACAAAATTTATTGATAAATTAACACCTTTCAACAAAAGCACAGCCAATTCAAACATATACCATGCTCTATCTAGCGAAATGTTTAATGAGTACAAGAGTAAAGGTTGGGAAATTTCTTTCACTGACGGCTCAAAAACTGAAACAAATACAAGATTTGCAGTAATATTCAAGCAACTGGCCTTCTTCCCGAAGGCTCTAACATTTTTGACGCAGAAGCTATAGCAATTTTGATAGCAATGGAAATTTGTAAAAATAGTCGAAGCAAAACCTTGGTTTGCTCAGACAGTCTTTCAGTGTTTGAAGCATGTATCAATATTTGGAACAAAAATGAAACAATAATCTTAATACAACAATTGATGTTGACTTTATGTAATAAAATCAGACTTATGTGGATTCCTAGTCATGTTGGAATCTCAGGCAACGAACATGCTGACATGGCTGCTAAAAGTATTCCATACCGAACCCCAACATACACATTTATACCTTTTTCCAAAAAATTTACAACAATATTGGCAACAAATTATGTGGAAGCTAAAGCCGACTATATACGTGGAGCATATACTACCATCCATATAAGAATATCAATCCAGAGAGAATACCGATTATAATGCCTCTTACAATAACCTCTCATGAAAATAAATGTTTCTCACGTTTACGCCTAAATCACACTAGGATTACTCATGAACATCTGATATCTTAAGATCCTTTTCCGATATGCACATTTTGTAATAACTTCAACCTAACAGTTCACCACTTGCTTTCGCACGGTACAGCACTTCAACATATTCAACAATATCTTCAAGATACCAGATGCAATTGATTTACTAAAACACCCATCAGCAGAAAATATTAAAACTATCTATAATTTTCTAAAAACTATAAATATACACTAAAATATAGAATATTTTATAAACTTTACAAACTATTATAATTTATCTAGTAGATCTCACAGAGGCCGATAGCCTTAGCTGCTAGTGCTTTTTATATATAGTTTATTATAATTTCAATTGTAATAAATAAATAAATAAATAAAATATAATAAAAATTTATTTATTTTAAAATACCAATTTTCGTCGGAGGCTCCTTTAATATTTGTACTCTCATTTTGGAAATATATGTCCTGTCACACTTTTTTGTTCAATTCAAGGGTATTATGTTGGCTACAAATGTTGCCAAAATCTCTTTCACATAGAAACAGTGGTTTAGGAGCAGTCTCCAAAGAAATGAAAAATAGTTTTTTAATAGATAATAATATTTGGCGAAATCGGTCCAGAGGGATTTTTTTTCCTTAATAAGAACTGAAAAAGCCACAAAATTTAGATTATTTCAGGATTTTTTTTTTTTTTTGAAAATTTCTGCTTTATATGCACTTGCAATTTGTTGCGTACTTTCCTCTTGTAGCGTGAAAAAGTAAATAAACAAGTAAAAGCGGCATAAAAAGTTCCGCCGGGCCAAATTCAACAATTTAATAAAAGACAGAAATCTTAAAAAAAAATCTTAAATACCATAAATATTGGTAGATAGTGGGCGATGCAGTTGGTTGTATTTCCTTCCTATTTTAATTCCAAAAGTAAACATTTTGTAAATCCATTATCTGACGTACACCGGGCAAGATAACCTACCTTCATGATTCAACCAATTTTTGCAGTTAAAGTAAAAAAGTACGAATTTAGAAAAACCCCTTTATTTTACGTATCTATGCAGTCAGAGGAATGTACACACTGAATTCCATGATTCTAGCTGTGGCCATTTGGTTGGTACCATTTTTATCCCCTTTTCCCCATTTTACCCCTTGAAAGTACAAATTTCGAAAAACCATTTATTTTTCGTGTCTACGCAATCAGGGGAATTTCATTATTCTAGCCGATTGGTTGGAATCATTTTTATCCCTCTTTTCCCATTTCACCCCTTAGAAATACAAATTTGAAAAAAATAGTTTTATATTATGTATATACTCAATTAATGGAATGTGCACACCGTATTTTGTGCTTCTAGCTGTTTTCGTTTGATAGGTACCATTTTTATCCCTTTTTGTCCCATTTCACCCCCTACGAATTAGAATCACTTTATGGTGCACGTTTTTGTTATAGGGGAATCCCTCTGATTGCATAGACACATAAAGTAGAGGGTTTTTTTTTCGAAATTTGTACTTTTTAGGGATACAATTGGACAAAAGGGATACAAATTGTAACAACCAAACCGCTGAAGTTGAAATCATGAAATTTGGTGTATGTATGTGCAGAGATACAAGCCGACCGATTTTAAGCCGCCGCCGCCGCATGTTTCTGCACGAGCCACGCCACCGCGTTTTCATCGGCTCAAATCGACTTCAAATTTGACGGAGTCAAATTTTACTAGCAAAATAGACAACCCACTTAAAATTACAAAAGAAAATATAAATGTCGACTTAGACAACCTACTGCTGTGAAATATATTGATCTTTCTTTGAATTTGGTATTCCACAATATGATGACGGCTATAGAAAATTGAATGATTGTATTTTGATTTGAAAGTCGCATTTATATATGTAAGTCAATTCCAGTATATGTGGCCATGTGTTCCTATAAATAACAATGAACAACAGCTCCTCTATTGTGCATCTTTAGTGTGTCAAAGTAGGTAGAGTATTACTATTCTTTGGAAGGATTATGATATTAAAGCCTCATATGAAAAGTTTTAATTGCAAAAATATTTACTAAATTCAACCATATTATAAATTTTGGGAATGGATTCCCACTCCCAAAAATGATTGTATGGGATAACAATTGGGGTGTCCAACCGCGATTAATCGAATAATTTTTGTCAAATATTTGTTCGAATAATAAAAAATCATGATTTTCGAATAACGAATAATTCGAATAAATTGTCCCAAATAATCGATATTATAAGTTTTGCCTTAAAAACTAATGAAATCGTCGTATGCTTTGTATGATAAATTGATTTTGAATAGCCAGCTTGCTCCATTTGGGTAAAAAACTATGAAACACCAAATATAAAACCGCAATTTTTTCGATATTTAATTTGTATGCTCCACAGATATTAAAATAACGATTTATCCGACTTCATTTAAAAATAGCAAAAACTGGCCAATAGCTTCGGAATTATTTAAAATTTAAAGAATAGTAAATTCATAAAAAATTGAGGTAAACACCGCTATAGTAAACTCAGTTCTGTTATAAATCATATGATCCATATTCGAAAAAAGTCAATGGATAATTTCTGATATTATGCTTATTTAAGGGAAGGTTCTTTATTTTGATAAGATATTAAGATTTTTGTCAACTTCTAATGAATTTAAAATTTGATATTACAATTTTTAAATAAAATCAGATACGTAATAAACGGTCAATATATAGTTGAACTACCCGTAAACTGGCGTGTCTTGTCTATATAACTCTTATTAATTATATTTTATTTAAGTGGACAATTGTTCGATTAATCGAATAACTCTCGACTTCATTATTCGATTAATTGGAATTTTTTTGTTTTCAAATAAACGATAAATCGAATAACATGGTTGTTTTTCTTTAAGACTGGATAACTAAGCTGCGATAACAAAAATCTAAATAAAATGTTAAAATTTCACTCAAAATAAAAAAAATCTTTTTTAAAATTGTCACCAAAAGCAATATCAATGTGTGTGTGAAAACAAATTTTGAAAAAATAATTTTGTGTTAACAATGTTTGACTTAGCCTGGATAATAATCCAGTGTAAGTCAAAATGGTGAATATCGGTAAGTCCAATAAAGTCGACACAAAATATTTTTTTGAAAATTTCTTTTGATACATATAAATATTTATATTGTAGTTGGCGACAATGTGAAAAAATATTTTTTTATTTTGAACGAAAAATTAAATTTTTATAAAAGTTTTTGTTATCGCAGCCCTAACATAAAAGTCCGAATAATTGGATACCCTAATAACAATATTAAATTATTGGAACATTGGCTAATATTAACGAATATTGAACTACTTGCCAAAAAATAAAAGAAAATTGTTCCTTCCGTTTTCCCAAAATTGTCAAATAAATAGGGGTAATCAAATGACAGAACGAGCCGGGAAATCAGCCGAAAGCCGCCGCCGACCCAATTTGAACAGCGCCGCCGCCGCCGATAATTATGGTTCGGCTTGTAACTCTGTGTATGTGTAGTCGCGAAACAGAGGAATTTTTCGAAATTTGTATTTGGACATAAAAATGGTACCAGCCAGACGGCTGCCGTTAGAATAGTGATATTCGGTGTATACATTGCACTGACTGTGTAAATACGAAAAATAAAAATATATTGTGACATTCGTACCTTTAAGACCAAAATGGGATAAAAGTGGTGCCAACCACGAGGCTGTAGCTAGAATCATGAAATTCTACAGACACTTGGTCTGTAGATGAAATCAAGTAATTACAGCTGGAGGAAATCGACCCTGAGGAAATAAATGCATAATAAAGCATCACATTTTTTTTAAAACAGTTCAAATAATTATGTCTTATAGTTTGAAATAGTAAACCAATATTGTAAAGTGCATACAAATATCATAATTTCTCTAATATGGTTCCGCACTTCTACGTGAAGTCGACAGCCTCTAATCTGCCGGTAATACTGTGGAATGCACTCCATAGTGGAGGGTATATAAAATTCGGCGCGGGCGAATTTAACGTCATTTTACTTGTTTTCGTTTCTTTTATTTCTGCTGCTGCTCTAGTAATTGTAGGTTGATAAGTGGAAAGATATTTATTCATAGAATGTTTCTAATGAAGCAAGTCAAAACAATACATAACAACAAACAAGTCAAACAATACTCCATGAAAAACGCTAATTTGGTTATTTTTTTTGGAAGTCGGCGTCGAACTTTTACCTATCTCGATTGTTTGTTTTATTCAATTAAACAATTAATTTAATATCAATTGATTTATATATTGCTTTACAGGCTTACAATTAATTTGTAATTGAGGCAATTCATGTCATTAATTGATTTATCCAATTTTTGGTTTATTTCGCATAGACCCTATTTGCTTCGTTCCACCTTAATATACACACTTAGATGTACTTGCATGTGCTCATGTTCATGTAGTCTTAATTTCATTGGTTTTTTTAGTTGGCTTCACTTGACAATCAAAGTAATTCCCATTAAACGTTTGCTCTCCAAGTGGGTCGATTTCATGGTGGTGGGTGGTTGGCGTTTGTGGCGGGTTTGGTGGTGTCATTAAGCCAATTATGTACAACAAATTGCATTTATATGGTGCATCTATTTAGACTACCACGCATTGACAATGAAAACTGATTTATTTTCAGAGGCATTTTGCCAAAAATTGAGGGGAGATCTTTAAGTTGACATGGCATTGAAATAAGTGACAGAGGAACTTTCTTTGGCAAAGATACGAGGACGAATCGAAAAGTGGCTTAACTAATATTGTTGTAATAATTTACAACAATTTTTTAATTTTAATTTTTTATAATAGGATAAATTATGTCCACAGAAAAAATTTTTGCCTCTAAAATTTCAATCACTAATTTTATTGCAGAAATCTATAAAGCTGATTACAAATGTAATCGGAACAGTTAAAACTTTCATTGAATTTATTTCGTATATTTCAATCACAGCTTTCACAGAGAATATAAAAAACTGATTAAAACAGTGATCGGAATAATGAAAATGATTATTGTTTTCGTTTCATTTTTATCATTTCTTAGAAAGAAGTCGATGTTAACGCGAGTTGTCAACAACTTAAACCGAAGACGCCTTTTAGAGTGTCGACTTAGTTCGGTGGAATATTTTGTTTACCAGCGCTTCTCATTTGTCATATGTGAACGCTGGTACTAATATGAACCCTGATTTAAGTCAAAGACAAACATACCTTGCGAAAGTTTTGACGAGATGGGGCAGCGCCCATCGAAATTATGCAGTCAGTCCACTTTTAGCTGTAACAATAAAGGTCTCGCTTGCCTTTTTGCTAATTTTGGGTTCTGCTGAAGACTTCAGACGAACTTCAGACCATGCCGACGAATGGTTTATTTCACTAAATCCAATAACTTTTTTAATCAATATAACATTACAATTCATAAAACATTTCAGAAAAATCAACGAAATATTACCGAAAAAATCAATGACTGCTGTAATCGAATCAGCAACTTTTTTAATTGAATATTATCGAAAAAATCAATGACTGCTGTTATCGAATCAGCAACTTTTTTGATTGAATATTTTCGAAAATAAAATAACTCCAGCTACAATTTTAGTAATTGGTTTTACAATTTTCGTCATAACAGGAAAACTAAAGAAAAAAGTTATCAAATATACAATTTTCGTGATTGAAACTGATTTCTATTTTTTTCTGTGTACCAAGTGTGTAGGGAAGTTTTAAAAATGTTGAAATGCCTATTCTAGAAAGGGGCTAAATATAATATAACATATAAACCACTTAGTACAGATATATTTGGAAAATTTGATCGAACAGTGTAGAACAGGCACACATTTGTACGAAGGCTGTATCTAAATCTGAACCGATTATACAATACCATTCGCCTCTGGCCTAACAAATCGCCTACTGCCCAATTTTATGGCCTTCGGGTAATAAATGTGACCAGTACTCTGATCACTGGCTTTGTATGGACATACGGACATCATTAAATGGGCTCTGCTGGTGATTCTAACCGAATCGATATACTTAAAGGTGGATCTAGCTCAATTATTTCTTGGAGTTACAAACATTTGGCGTGAAACTATCTTGTAATACCCTATTACACAAAGTAGTAATGGGTATAGAAAGCATCAGATCTCTTCGCAAGAGACAAAATTGTACAAAATTAGAAGGAGTTGTCAGAATACAATGAAGAATCATTTCTAAATGGATTATGATGAGCTTTTAAAACAATATTATCAGCTTTTCTGTAGAATTTACAATAGGCATATCAATTAGGGCTACTTTCAGAATATTTCTAAGAAAAAGTAAGTATAGGAAATATTTTTGTATGAAATTATTAAAGTAACTTAAAAATTAAAATAAACAATTAAAAAGGCGTTAAGTTCGTCGGGCCGAATCTTATATACCCTCCACCACGGAGTGCATTCCACAGTATTACCGGCAGATTAGATCCTCTGGACCGATATCGCCTACTTTCAATCCCAACTGCGTTCTGCGACCATAAGACACATTTAGGGAAAATTTGGACCTCTTACTTCGTTCGGCGGCTATCGTGCATTCAACAGACAGACAGAGGAACAGAGCTACATGGCTAGATCGTCTTAGAATTTGACCACGCCCCAGAATACATATACTTTATAGAGTCTCCGATGAATATTTCCAAGGTGTTACAAACGGAATCCATCCTAAAGTGGAGGGTATACAAATGCTTAAATAGATCAGAAGTTAATGAGAAATCAATGAGTAAATTGCGTTTTGAAACTAAAAAATCGGACTTTTTGCTCTAAATGTATCCTATCTTCCAAGGGTGCAATTTCGGGCGGGCAAAAGTCTAATAGTTGTAGATCGTTTGATATTGAAAGTGGGCGAAAAAGGTCCAGGGGGGGAAATTTCCCTAACAAGAACAGAAAATATTTCGAGTATTTAAATATGTTTTTCGAATATGTCTGCTTATATTTACTTAATAATGAATAATGCGATCTTTCGTATTTTTTAGGCTAGAAATCGATAAAATTGCTCCCGATCAAATGGCAGCAGATAGATAGTCTTAATTTCGGTGTGCACATTGCTCTAATTGTATAAACGCGCAACATAAAAGATTTTTGTGAAATTTTCAATTTTAGGTAAACCAACGGTTGGGATTGGATAAAAATTTCCTTCACAAGTACTGAAGATACTCATAATATCCCCTAATATTTTAGAGTATTTAGGCATGTTTTTCAATATGTCTGCTTGTACATACTTGATATTGGGTATGCGCATTCCTCCTATAACAAAAATGTGCACCATAAAGGGTGAAATGGGGCAAATGGGGATAAAAATGGTAACTACCAAACGAAAACAGCTAGAAACACAAAATTCGGTGTATATATTCCTCTAATTTAGTAGACACATAGTATAAAAGTAATTTTCACAAATTCGTACATTTAACGGGTAAAATCTGATTGCGTAGAAACGTAAAATAAAGGGATTTTTCGAAATTCGTACTTTTTGGGGTTAAAATGAAAAAAGGGGATACAAATTGAACCAACCAAATGACCGCAGCTAAAGTCATGAAATTCGGAGTATACATTCCTCTGACTCCGTAGACACGGAAAATATATGGATTTTCCAAATTCGTACTTTCAAGGGATATATATGGGAACAGAGGGATAAAAATGGTACCAACTAAACGGCTACAGTCAGAATGATGAAGTTCGGTGTGTACATCCCTCTAATTGCATAGACACGTAAAATAAAGGGATTTTAGAAAGTCGTACTCTTAAGGGGGTAAAATGGGGTAAAAATGGTACCAACTAAACGGCCGCAGCTAGAATCATTAAAATCAGCGTGTACATTCCTCTGACTGCATAGACACGCAAAATAAAAAGATTTTTCCAAATTTTTGTTCATTTACTTTTACGGCAAAAATTGGTTGAATCACGAAATTAGGTTTTCTTGCACTGTGTACGTGAGAGATAATGGGGTTTTCAAAATTTGTACTTCTGGATTTAAAATAGGATGGAAATAAAGGGCGGTTAAATTGATTGTTGAATGTGAACCACAACTAAACGTCTGCATTCCATTTGACATTTCTCAATTTCGGACTAACTCAAGTTGAACCATGGGAAGATACACGATCGATCAACGCGTTAAAGTTATTCAGGCTTATTATGAAAATGGGCGTTCAAATCAAAATGCATATCGTGCACTTCGTGATTTTTTCGGTCAAAATGTGTGTACAATTGGAAAAATAGTGCAAAAATTTGAGCAAACTGGGTCTGTAGGAGATGTGAAAGCACCTGTGCATGCTCGTACTGCAGAAAATATTGCTGCTGTTGGGGATAGTGTGGCTGAAGAGCCGTCCACCTGAACTTGTCGCTGTGCCCAACAATTACAACTCTCACGTTCGTCCTTGAAGAACATTATGCATAAAGACTTGCATTTACACGCTTGACTCAAGAACTAAAGCCTCTTGACCATTCCAAACGTCGTCAATGGCCAGAATGGTAGCAAGAAATGGCAACAGTGGATGATCAATTTTCGAAGAAAATCATCTTCAGTGATGAGGCACATTTTCACTTCAGGGGATTCGTCAATAAACAAAATTGCCGCATTTGGGCGAATGATAATCCAAGAGTGATTGTCGAAAAACCAATGCACCCACAAAGAGTGACCGTTTGATGCGGTTTACGGGCTGGCGGCATCATCGGCCCGTATTTTTTCCAAAATGATACCGGTCAGGCAGTTACTGGTCTGGCGAGTGGTCTCCGCTATCGTGAGATGATAGCGGGCTTTTTATGGCCCGAATTGGTAGATATGAATGTGGACGATATGTGGTTTCAACAGGACGGTGCCACTTGCCACACAGCTAACGAAACAATGGCTCTTTTGCGCGACGATGTCAATTGGCCATTGGACTTCTTTCTTTGGGGTTATTTGAAAGAAAAGGTGTACGTCGATAAGCCAGCAACAATTCAATAGCTAAAGAATGAGGTAATACGGCACATTGACGAGGTCGGGCGGCCATTTTTTTTTCAATATTTTTATTTGTTTTGGATTGGTTATTTAAAAATGACATTGTCCTATAATGTTCTGCACTTCTATGAAAATCGACAGCCTCTGTGGAATGCATTCCATGGCGGAGGGTATATAAAGTTCGGCCGATCGAACTTAATGCCGCTTTTAACTTGTTTACGTTTAAAGTGATAATAAAAACTTTATCAACTACCAAAATATAGCTGATTCCGAATACCCGGGTGTAAGTTTCTTTGGTTTTTATTTATCATAGGAATATGGACAATTTGCATGGAAGGTACCGGAAGGATCGTGACAATTTCACTCATCTTCGATCTCAAACTTACATATGTAAACTAAGTATGAGAAAAATGTTACCACGTTTAAAGTTTGTTCAAATTCTTCAACTCCTTTCGACAGTTTTCGGGTACACCAACCAGCCAGACAGACGGACGAACGGGCATGGCTCAAGCAGCTTAAAATGTTGTGAAACGGATTTGGACCAAAAAATGCTTAGGGTCTTAAGTCACTCCTTCAATGAGTTACACTTTTTTCTGACCCAAATTATATATACTTCCCACTCTGCAGAGTGTGGGTATAAAAAGCTAAACTACACGAGTAAAACATGATTTTTATGGGTTTTTGAAGGAGCATTTAGCTTACAGACAGCTTGATAAAGGAACGAAATATTTTGCAAATCATTACTATACAACCCAGACTTTGATTTGAACTGGTATATTGTCCTGGCTCAAGGCCATATTGCATCTATATTTAATAAAATGCAAATTTATTTATAAATGGCATGGTGACATTTATTACTTTTCTGCAGACTACCACGATCATGATTTCGACCATTTCAAAAGTCTTTTCAAGTGGCTTCGTAGCGACTTTTCAACATCAAACTTGGCCTCTATAAGGAAATGATTCTCATGAACGAACGAGAAGCACTACTCACTTGCCCAATTTGCGTTTAAAAAATCGCACCAAGTAATAAAGTACACATGCCATATTACAAGCGTCACATTGAGTTGCATAGCGTTGGCACGGCAGAAGTATTGCTGGGTAACTATACCTGTATATACACATACTTACATATGCAACTCAATGAGATGCTTGTAAGATGGCATGTGTACTTTCCAAAGACAAGAGACAGACATGACTAGATCGTCTTAGAATATATATAATTCACGGCGTCTCCGATGAACATTTCAAGGTGTTGAAACAGAATGACAAACTAAATCCAAACTCCACCCTAAGGTGGAGGATCATTAAAGTAGCATTTAATACAATTCATATTTCTGTCAGTGCTATCATAATTATGAACGTCGATCTGTCATTGTGTTTTTATTTTATACATTTCCACGTAATTCTAATTAATAAAAGTAAATAATTTAACTTTTGTACTTTGGACAGACATCCGGTTTTTTATGTACAAAGTGCTTAACAAACTCTAGTAGTTTATTACAGTTTAGTTAATAGCTTATCCACCTCAAAAAACAACTTAAATATTGGTCATCATGTTATTCTTAACGGCTGTGGGCAAATGTTGTATTTGTATTTGAGCTTTTACTCAAGCTTTTTAAACTAATATTTTGTATCCAGATGATGGAATCCTCTGAGAAGATGTAGTTCTCTAAAACGAAAATGTTTGTTCTTCACGGGTACAATTGAAGGGCATAACTGGCACAGACATAACTGAAGCCCGGGCCGGGTAATGAAAAAATAAATTTCGAAATAAATAAACGTAAATTTTAGTACTCAAATTTCAAAATTGAAATTTTACAAAAATCTCTTATAATTCTTCATTAATTTTTTTTCGCTTGCTCAAAATTTTGCTCCACTAAAGTAAACTGTTTTAATTTGATATACGAGAAGAGGCTTCAATAAGGTCAGAAACCTATGATAACAGTTGGAACTACTCGAACATAATTTCGTTTATATTTATTGCGTATCACTGAGAGATTTCTCAACATTTCCAATATTAAGTTCTATTTTCGCTATATCATGGGGGATTTCCTCAATTTTTAAATTCACACTTAAGTCAATGAATGCCAGAATACTCGTATTTGCTTGGTGGTATTGCTAAATATTTCAATAAGTTGGAGTGCTTGAATTCTATTCAATCCATATTTCAATATTTGTTTGCACCTCCAAATTGTGCATCAAAGTTACAACCCTTCTATAGACAACATGCAAAACTGTCACTTGTGTCTGTCTATTCTCAACGAATATTCATATCATCGTCGACGTATCCAATTTAAATGTCATAAACGTCTCTCAACTTTGGCTGGCATTATTGAAGGCGCGCTGTAGTGGTTGTGAGCGAAAAATCTAATATCTATTCACACCAGCTGCAATTAGAATGAATTTGCTCACATTGATGGACAAGTAAAAAACGGTCATAAGGTCGGTCGGACTGAATCGTCTTTACACTCCAGCCAAAGTAACAAAGGCTGTACATTAGAGTGGGCCAGGAAAAAAGTTGCTTCAGGCATTTATAATGTTTTATTATGGCCTGACGAAAAGTCAGTAAATCTTTCTGGCGAAATGGGAAAAAAGGGGATACAAATTGAACCAAACAAATGGCCCTAGCTAGAGTCATGGAATTCGGTGTATACATTATCCGACAAAAGTCAAGCCGGGCGCGAAATTTGTATGGGAGCTATAAATAAATCTCACTTTCTGAATATCTGTTTAAAAAATCGCACCAAGTAATAAAGCACACATGCCACCTTACAATCAGTTCATTGAGTTGCATAACTCTAATTTGTTTTAGTTTTTTTTCGTTTCTTTTTATTTTGGCTTGTAATCATTTTTTGATTTGAACTGGGATATTCTTCTGGATCAAGACCATTTTGCATCTATATTAGTACTTAGTGCGATTTTTAAGAAATTCTTCACTGAATTTATGACAAAATCGTAAATATTATGAAGATAATTCTTTCAGTGTAGTACTTAGAATATTTAAACGGTTTTTTGGGCATTTCTGCAATTCCATCGGGGACAAAACCCCTATTCGATATAAATATTAAAAACTGTCCGAATACAAATGAAGTAACAATCGGAGTGCTCAAGCAAAGTATGTAGCCCCCCAAAAAAATCAAATGCTTAGGACAAAAACAAATTCTATGTAAAACTTACTATAAAATATTACAAAATAATTTCCCAACGACCACAAACACAGAGAAATAACACTTTGGACAAGTACTTATCGCGGACTTCAGCATTGCATCATAGTGTTGTTGTGAAAACTGCTGAGCTTGTCCATACCAAATTGGTCTGTTTTGTGTAAACATCATGATAATATTGTTAGTTATCCACATGCAGTATGTTGTCGATTGGACGGGCGGTGATCGAGGTACGGACTGGATAGACTTTGTTGTGCTGTTATTAATTAAAAACACATTTCATTGTTATTGTTAATTGCACAACCAATAAATTTGCCGTTTCAGTTCGCAACAATTTGAAATATATGACGCTATGGGTCACGTCCTAATCATGTCCTAATCGCCTGTGGAAAGCACATTCACGCCACATAGTGCGACATTTTGGGAGAAGGCGGCAGTAAACACCAATTTACAACCACTTTGCGAAGGATGTGTATTAAACATTGTAGTTTGTTGTCCTATATTCGAAAACGATATATATATATATATATACACCCTCCACTAGGGTATTTAGTCTTTGTGCATTTGTATGTAAAATCTTAAATAAAGCGGGTCTTTATCGTTTCATTTAAGATTGTTTGAGCTGTGTAAGAAAATAAAACTAATTTGAAAATAATTAAGTTCTTGCAACGGATTCTGATAGAGGGGGAGATCTAAAATGAATATATGTACGTGTATCGGTGTTTTGAAAATTTACCTGAAATGTAAAATGACAAAAGCCACATTTTCATAAGTTTTCAGGAGTAGCAAAACACGTTAAATTATGAAGTTCTTATTGAATTAATAAATACCAACATTTTTGACATAAAAGTTCAGAAAATTATGTAGTTCACTCATATGCAAAAATAAAACAAGTAAGGTAAGGCTAAAGTCGGGCGGGCCGACTATATGATACACTTTCACTTTCCAAACATGGAATGAAGTGACCCACATTAACTATAGAATCTTCCCAGTTCAAGTAAAGGGTGATTTTTTAAGAGCTTGATAACTTTTTAAAAAAAAAAAAACGCATAAAATTTGCAAAATCTCATCGGTTCTTTATTTGAAACGTTAGATTGGTCCATGACATTTACTTTTTGAAGATAATTTCATTTAAATGTTGACCGCGGCTGCGTCTTAGGTGGTCCATCCGCTTAGTCCAATTTTGGCATTTCCACGTTTTTGAGTAACAGAGACCCAATTGGTGCGAACGGCGACGAATCGAAAATTGGTGGTCATCATTAACACTGGCCGATACAGCTACGATATTTTCTTCAGTTCGCACTCTACGTAAGCGTGTTGGTGGTTTAATGTCCAACAATGTAAATTTGGTGCGAAATTTAGTCACAATAGCCCGAATAGCCGCTTCAGTGGGTCGATTAAACTGACCATAAAATGGAAGCGCGCAATGAACTTTCTTAACAGAGCACGCATTTTGATAATAAAATTCAATAATTTGCAAGCGTTGTTCGTTTGTAAGACGATTCATGATGAAATGTCAAAGCATACTGAGCATCTTTCTCTTTGACACCATGTCTGAAATCCCACGTGATCTGTCAAATACTAATGCATGAAAATCCTAACCTCAAAAAAATCACTCTATATAACTGTGTTTACTGGGACGAAAAAAGTCAAGTCGGGAGCGAAATTTGTATGGGAGCTATATATAAATCTGAACCGATTTAACACATTTTTACCACAGGTGTTTCTAGTTGAAATATAAGATGTTTTGAAGAAAATCTGTCAAAATGTGTGGTATCTAGAGTGAAAAGAGTCAAATCGGAGTAAAATTCGTAAGGGGGCTATATCTAAATCAGAACCGATTTTCTTCAAATTAAATAGCGCTCGTCCTTATCCTGAAAGACTTCGTTGTGTAAAGTTGCATTTTGTCTGTCTACAATTGCGACCAGTATCGCGATTACAAGAATAGATGGACAGACAGACAGATGGACCTCGCTACATCGATTCAAAAAGTGATTCTAACTCGATCGGTATAATTAACAATGGGTATATCTCGCTTCATTTTAGGTGTTACAAACAAATGCACAAATACATAATGCTCTCGTGGAGTGTATAAAAGTGGGGCCCATTAGTAAGTGCGCTACATTTAAAAGTGGGCCTTTATAGATCACTCTCAAAGTAAGTATTCTTTATTAAAATATAATATCATCTGCAAATTTTTATCAAGATCCAATGTAAGATGTGGCTTCTGGAGCGATAATAGTGTAAACTGGTGGCCCATTTGTATGGGGGCTATACCAGAACATTGACCCATATAGCTGGCTTTCAAAATATGTGTTTCTAGTCTAAATTTAACATTGTGTGGGAAATTTGATCAAGATCCTATGTAAAATGTGCATTTTATAGCAGAAATATTGTATATCAGATGTACATTTGAATGGGGGGCTATATCAAAACATAGACCCATGTGGCCCACTTTCCCGCTAGCTGTTTCTAGTTCAAAATGAACACGATCCTGAAAATTTTGTCATGATCCCATGCAAAATGTGTGTTCTAGGTCAGTAACAGTTAACGTGACCAAAAAGCAAAAAGCGGGATTTATGAATTAAAAAAACGGGATTTTGTAGAAAAAAGCGGGATCGTGAAAATTTAACCAAAAAAGAAAAAACTAAGCTATATAATGTAATATAAATAAAAATGAATGTGTTTAGAATGTTTATGTGAGGAGTGCAAAACAAAAATAAAGATTTTTTTCAAATTGGTAATTTTAGGGTCACAATGAAAAAAGAGGTAGATGGTACCAACAATACGGCTCTATCTGGAATTTTGAACTTTAGACTCCCCTGATTGTGTGGACTGTTAGGATTGTAAATTTGTCAGAGGCATCAAGTTTTTCCCTAACAAGGACTAAAAATAATTATATAAGTAAACAATATTTAGGGTATTTAAGCACATTTTTTGGAAGATTGCTGCAGCAGTGCTCTTTAAAATTATTTAAACATCACAATTTGTTTAAAATAGTTAACATATGTTGGCGTGTAAGTTGACTTCTACGCAAAGTCGAAAGTCTAGAATCGGTAATACTGTGAAATTCACTCCATGAAAGATTAGGCGTGGCTGAACTTAACGCTTTTTTACAAGTTTTAATGAATTTTGAAAAATATACTGAAAAAATTGCTATTAATAATCTTAAATTTTCCCTTGAAACTAGAGCCTTAATATATAGGGTCAGCCATCTAACTTTTTTTTCCAACTATTCAACCGTTGGACTATTATTTGTCGGGAGCCGAGGCAGCCATTTGAATGAAATTATATTCCATTATTAACCGGAAGGATTGTAATTTCAAATAAAAAAAGAAATTTGAGAAAATATTCAGTAGTTTTTTTATAGCATTTTCAAAAAAAAAGTTATTTGGCGGACCATTATAAAAAGGAAAATTAGTAAAATATTTTAGAAATTGTGAACTTTTGTCGGTTACCAAAAATTTATTAAGTGACAAATTTTAACTGATAATGTACCAAAAATAATTTAAAACAAAAAAGCGGGATTATGCGGGACGTTTTTAAAAAAAGCAGGATGGAGTAATAGTGTAAATTATAGGGATATTTGTATGAATATATATCTGATGAAATTCGGTGTATACATTCCTCTGACTTTATCAATAATTTCATGTTAGGTCTGCCATTTCGATGAATTCATGAAGGTCATGTCATTTCTAAAAATGTCAATGCATTTTTTTAAAGATCTCATATCTTTGGTTATAGTTGGTATAATTTCCTTTGTCTTTAAAACCAAAAAGTCTTCCTAAATTTGTATACCCTACACCACTTCGTGGTCTAGGGTATTATAAGTTAGTTTCGCGCAAAATGTTTGTAACAGCAAGAAATAATCGAGCTAGACCCACCTTAAGTATACCGATCGGCTTAGAATCACCAGCTGAGTCGATTTAACGATGTCTGTCTGTCCGTCTGTCCGTCCGTCCGTCCGTCCGTCTGCTGACCATCTAAGCTTGTTCGCACTCTACAGGTCGCAATTGTTGTCCGATTGTCATGAAACTTGGCAGAAGTTATTTTTTCCATCGGTATTGAATTTGGAAGAAATCGGTTCAGATTTAGATATAGCCCCCATACAAATGTCGCTCCCGATTCGACATTTTCCGCTCTAGAAACCACATATTGTACCCGATTTTCTTTAAATTTGGTACAACATTTTATAATCGAACTAGAAACACCTATGCTGAAAGTGGGTACGATCGGTTCAGATTTAGATATAGCCCCCATACAAATGTCGCTCCCAATTTCACCTTTTCCGCTCTAGAAACCACATCTTGTACCCGGTTTTCTTTAAATTTGGCACAACATCTTATAATCCAACTAGAAACACCTATGCAGAAATTGGGTAAGATCGGTTCAGATTTAGATATAGCCCCCATACAAATGTCGCTCCCGATTTCACTTTTTCCGCTTTAAATGCCACATATACAAATCGATTTTCTTTAAAACTGGCCTAACATTTTATAATCGAACTAGAAACACATTTGCTGAAAGTGGGTAAGATCGGTTCAGATTTAGATATAGCCCCCATACAAATGTCGCTCCCAATTTCACTTTTTCCGCTCTAGACACCACATATTGTACCCGATTTTCTTTAAATTTGGCACAACATTTTAAAATCGAACTAGAAACACCTATGCTGAAAGTGGGTATCATCGGTCCAGATTTAGATATAGCCCCCATACAAATGACGCTCCCGATTTGACTTTTTCCGCTCTAAAATCCACATATTGTACCCGTTTTTCTTTAAATTTTGCAAAACATCTTATAATCCATCTAGAAAAACGTATGCAAAAATTGGGTAAGATCAGTTCAGATTTAGATATAGCCCCCATACAAATGTCGCTCCCGATTTGACATTTTCCGCTCTAGAAACAACACATTGTACCCGATTTTCTTTAAATTTTGCAGAGCATCTTATAATCCAACTAGAAACACGTATGCAAAAATTGGGTAAGATCGGTTCAGATTTAGATATAGCCCCCATACAAATGTCGCTCCCGATTTGACATTTTCCGCTCTAGAAACAACATATTGTACCCGATTTTCTTTAAATTTTTCAGAACATCTTATAATCCAAATAGAAACACGTATGCTAAAATTGGGTAAGATCGGTTCAGATTTAGATATAGCCCCAATACAAATGTCGCTCCCGATTTCACTTTTTCCACTTTAGAAACCACATATTGTACCCGATTTTCTTTAAATTTGGCACAACATCTTATAATCCAACTAGAAATACGTACGCAAAAATTGGGTAAGATCGGTTCAGATTTAGATATAGCCCCAATACAAATGTCGCTCCCGATTTCACTTTTTCCACTTTAGAAACCACATATTGTACCCGATTTTCTTTAAATTTGGCACAACATCTTATAATCCAACTAGAAAAACCTATGCAAAAATTGGGTAAGATCGGTTCAGATTTAGATATAGCCCCCATACAAATCTCGCTCCCGATTTGACATTTTCCGCTCTAGAAACCCCATATTGTACTCGATTTTCTATAAATTTAGCACAACATCTTATAATCCAACTAGAAACACATATGCAGAAATTAGGTAAGATCGGTTCAGATTTAGATATAGCCTCCATACAAATGTCGCTCCCGATTTGACTTTTTCCGCTCTAAAATCCACATATTGTACCCGATTTTCTTTAAATTTGACACAACATCATATAATCCGACTAGAAACACCTATGCAGAAATTCGGTAAGATCGGTTCAGATTTAGATATAGCCCACATACAAATGTCGCTCATATTGTACCCGATTTTCTTTAAAATTGACACAACATTTTATAATCGAATTAGAAACACCTATGCTGAAAGTGGGTATGATCGGTTTAGATTTAGATATAGCCCCCATACAAATGTCGCTCCCGATTTCACTTTTTCCGCTTTAGAAACCGCATATTGTACCCGATTTTCTTTAAAATTGGCCCAACATCTAAAAATCCAACTAAAAAAACCTATGGTGAAAGTTGGAAAGATCGGTTCAGATTTAGATATAGCCCTCATACAAATGTTGCACCCTTATGTTTAACCGATTTTGGCCAAACTTTACATATTATATTTCGTCAATAAACATACATGGTGAAAGCGGGTCACATCGTTCCAGGTATCAATATACCCTCATTCAAATGTCCTTTCCGAACATTTTTTGAGAAATACATACATTTACAAGATGCAAAAATCCTTCCCGATTTCACTTTTTTACCGGACCGACATTTTACATCGGAAGTTTTTCAAATTTGGCAAATTATATTATATTTATATTTCATACTAAGAATACCTACTTTAAAAGTGATCTATATGGGCCCATTTTTTAATGTATCGCCCTTAAAAATGGCCCCCTTTTTTATTATTACCCCTGTAGGACCCACAATTTGCATCGAAAGTTTATCAAATTTTGCATTTTTTATTATATTTCAACTAAGAAGACATATTATGAAAGTCAAATATATGGGTCCATATTTTGGTATAAGCCCCATAGAAATTGGACCCCCATTCTACTCTATTACATCTCTAGAACCCACATCGTACATTAGATCTCATTTTGCATATCATGTCATATTTCAACTAAGAATACCTACTTTGAAAGTGATAAGGAACCACTTTTTAATGTAGATCCCTTACAAATGGCCCATTTTAATTTTTACCCCTCAAAAACAAATTTTACATAGGATTTTTTTTTAAATTTTGCAGATTATATTATACTTCAACTAAGAATACAAAGTCAAATATATGTGTCCATACTTTGGAATAACCCAAATGGGGCCCCCATTCCACTCTAATAGCTAGCTCTAGAAACTACGTCTTACATCGGATCATGATATATTTTGACTTTGAATACCAACTGTGAATGAGAAATATATAGGCCCATGTTTTGGACGAGGCCCCAAATGTTGTTATAGGCCTTCTTTGAAATGTCGGTCCGATTCATCCTATTACTACTGTATAATTTGCATTTGTCTGCCGGAAAATTGTGTCTATTATTTACCATATTTGTTAAATATGACTAAAGATAAATACTGTATAATTTATATGAACTACATACAATTGCTCCCATGAAACACCTGGGTTTAGTAATAGAAGCGGGGTATATACGCAGGGAGTGGTGTAGGGTATAATATAGTCGGCCACGCCCGACTTTAGTCTTTCCTTACTTGTTTTTATTATTATACCCTACACCACTTCGTGGGCTAGGGTATTATAAGTCAGTTTCGCCCCAAATGTTTGTAACACCAAGAAATAATCGAGCTAGACCCACATTTAAGTATACCGTTCGGCTTAGAATCACCAGCTGAGTCGATTTAACGATGTCTGTCTGTCTGTCCGTCTGTCCGTCTGTCCGTCTGCTGTCCATCTAAGCTTGTTCGCACTCTACAGGTCGCAATTGTTGTCCGATTGTCATGAAACTTGGCAGAAGTTTTTTTTCTGGCTAATGACCATCGGTATTGAATTTGGAGGTTCGGTTCAGATTTAGATATAGCCCTCATACAAATGTCGCTCCCGATTTGACTTTTTCCGCCCTATAAAGCACATATAGTACATGATTTTCTTTAAATTTGGCACAACATCTTATAATCCAACTAGAAACACCTATGCAAAAAATGGGTAAGATCGGTTCAGATTTAGATATAGCCCCATACAAATGTCGCTCCCTATTTCACTTTTGCCGCTTTAGAAAACACATATTGTACCCGATTTTCTTTAAAATTGGCACAGCATCTTATAATCCAACTAGAAACACCTGTGCAAAAATCGGTTCAGATTTAGATATAGCCCCCATACAAATGTCGCTCCCGATTTGACATTTTCCGCTCTAGAAACGACATATTATACCCGATTTTCTTTAAAATTGGCATAATATCTTAAATCCAACTAAAAACACCTATGGTGAAAGTGGGTAAGCGGGTCACATCGTTCCAGGTTTCAATATACCCCCATACAAATGTCATTTCCGATTTAACATTTTTTGTCAAACACATACATTTACAGGATGCAGGTGATGTCCATATGTCCATACTTTGAAATGACTTTGGTATACTACTGTATAATTTGTATTTGTCTGTCGGACAATTAGATCAATTACCATATTATTTACCATACTCGTTAAATTTGACTGAAGATGAATTTATAGCATATAAATTATATGAATATAATTTATATAATTTGTATGAACTACATAAAATTGCTCCCATGAAATACCTGGATTTAGTAATCAAAGCGAGGTACATACGCAGGGAGTGGTGTAGGGTATTATATAGTCGGCCCCGCCCGACTTTAGCCTTTCCTTACTTGTTTTTTTTTTTTTTAATTTAATTTTTTTAATTTAAAAACAAATAATATTTTTTAATTTTTAAGAAAAATATATCTCCGATTAATACTGTGAATTTTAATTTTTTGCAAAAATTGCCGCGATTTTCGCGACTGACAACATACATGTTACAAGCAACAAAGTTTCTTAATACACATTCAAAAAATCAGCCCGATCCCTTTGATAGATCACGAGAAAATTACGTAAATTAGTAGGGAGATGTGTACTATTTGATTTGTAACTCAGAAAGTTGATTCGTGGCCATCCTGAAACTTATAGTGTATTAGAGAACAAAATAACCTATCATAAAAAAATATTAAAAAAATCGGAGATATTAAAAAAATATTTTTTGTTTTTAAATTAAAAACAAAAAATAATAATAAAATAAATAAAAATAATAAAATAAATTTAGGAAGCCTTTTCAGTTTTCAATACTATGGCAAAGGAAATTTCCGATTATCTTAACTACAACCAAAGATATGAGATCTTTAAAAAAAGCATTGACATTTTTAAAAATGACATAACTTTCACGATTTTGAATTTAAAACAATTTTTTTTTAAATCTTGCTTATAACCTCAAACTGTACCTATGTAGACATTTTCATCAAAATCGCAGACCTAACATGAAATTATTGATCGGTTTCCCATGGAAGTACTCAAATATTATATTTATTTATAAAATTATTTTTTTTTTTTTTCAATATTTGTATATGTTTTTTTTGGCTATATTTAAAAACTATATTTTCCTGCAATATTACGGCACTTCTACGAAAATCGACAGCCTCTGCGTAATGTAATTCATGATGGAGCAACGTTTTTATTTGTTTTTTTAGCTATTTTTATGGGATTTTTCGTGCCAGCAAAAATAATCTTTTTCGAAAAAAAATATTTTTTTTTAATTTTTTGAGACTTTTCCTAATCACTGTTTCTATGTGAAATATTAATTCACAACATTTGTAGACCTCATAAATTTCCAAAGTGATAGTACAAATATTAAAGTACTTTAGAGAAAATTTGAATTTTAGTAAAAAAATTAAAAAATACCTATAAAAAAATTTTAGGTCTCGGACACCATTTTTTGTTGAATAGTGTTATCCGCATGAATAAAAATCCACACTGGGTCTAGATATTGTGGAGTAACCCCATAAATATATCAAATCATATGTTTGCGTAAAGAGTGTTGTCCGCCAAAAAATACCACTTCCACACCACTGTGCAGATTTTCATGGCTGTTGCATTCGAAAATCTATCTTAAATTCATATTTTGTTTACCCAAAAACCGGTTAAGCGGCCTCAAAAGTTGTTCACACATCACAGCACCACCACCACTACACTCAAGTGTGTTAACAAGTTTTCATTGGATTTTCGCAATAACTACAGATGTTTCTTTTCCGAATTAACAAACGAAAACGTTTTCCCCCCGATTTAGGAAATTTTTGTACTAAAATGTGGAATATGCAGTGATTTGGTTTCGAGGAACTCACTTTATCTATTTTTTGAATGGTCATTATATTACTTACTCGTTGTCTTGGCTATATTTTAGCAGAAGATTTTCATTGTAGTTATCCTTGATGTCCTTTAGCATTGTTTAGGCGATGCAAAGCGATGATGGCTGGGTTGGCGGGGTTGTTTTGACTGGTTGTCGTTGGTGGCGGCGCGGGCAAATTGTTTCGTAGGTTTAGATGATCTCAACATAAAAGTAAACAATGAGCAATGGCTGGCTGGCTGGTGGCCGTTCTGTTCATCAACACGGACAAGCAACAATTGGCGGTAAAGATGGCGGGGCTTTTGTTGGCCGAGTACGTGCAATAAGGCTAATTACACTTTACAACACGTATCATATCACACTAGGCATGGATGGTTGGACTGATGGACGGACGGTAGGTAGGACAAAGCAACAAGTTGGTTTCTATTTCTGTTGGACGTTTGTTTTTTTATTTATACACATACACAGACATATTTTGTGGATGTAAATAAAAGGCACTTTAAGTATTCAATAATTTTCTTTTGTTTTAATATTTATTCATATATATTTCTTCAATTTTCAATGAATGTTCAATTTTATCCTTTTGTTTACAAAAATAAAATAAAAACGAGGGAAATATGTTTGAATCGTTGTGTGTCGGTTTTCCTAACTAATCTATGCAAAATCCGTATAAAAACTGAAAAACTCAACCATGAATGGCAAGTGTCTAACCACAGCCAGCCAACATTTCTTATGTGGTCGCTCGTTTGGTCTCTGGCGCTCTCAGCCCTAGTCGTTTGGGTTTGGTTGACTACCAAAATCACTCGTGGTGGTGGTTGTTGCTTGCTCACAGTTCCCAGCGAGTTTTCTTTTTAGTTTACTCAGAAAATATGCAAGTTTTCCATGTTGCTGGGGTGGAGTGGTGCTAAGAGAAAATGGTAGGAAAAATAATAACAGAAAAGTCACAACTAACGAACACACACAGTCACCAGCCGTCCGCCGTTCATTTATGTGTTGTTACCCAGAAGGAAACTTGAAACTCGGGTACCTACTTATACGACGTGTAGTCTGCCATCGTTATTGGTAAAGTGCATAACACGAATATTCATTCATATGAAGGCTTCACAGCAAAATTGGCATAATGCTGTGATCCGAAACAATACGAAATTAATATCGAAACAAACAATAAAAATTTTGTGTCCGAGACCTAAAAATGTATTTTTGTGTACATGGAGACATTTTCTGGATAATTGTTTTTTTATTTTGTACTAAAATTTCGATTTTCGTCGATGTAATTTTAATAACAGCATTTTTGGATCGGAGTAGCTACCCTATGCTGAGTAGATTATTTTGTCTAGAATAAAATTATAGTCCCTCTGGTCTGAGTTTCTTTTTATTTCTGAGTGAAACAAGTGTTGTAAGTTAATGTTTTAGAGAATTCTTACTGTCAGAACTATATTGTGGAATTTTACGAAGATGTTTAGAATTTTGGAAGATGTTAACGCTCTAGTTCCTCTCTTTATGGGTCAATTTGATCCTTTTTTTCGAAAAAATGATGTGGGGTCACCAAAGACACCAAAATTGTAAATAAAGCTCTTCACACTTAAATAGCAAACTTACACACCAACTTGTACAAACATTAATAGGATTAGAATTCGTCCATGTTTTTGGAGGATCGATCTTTTTAGACAAAAAATGTGAGTGTTTTGGTAGAGCACGCTAAATAAAAACAAGTAAGGAAAGGCTACACTACACTCCACTTTCTCTCCGAATTAGGGTTTGGGGTCCGGGAATTCCTGGGAATTTTTTTTTAATTTCCCGGGAATACGGGAAATATTAAAAAACTAATTTATTTATTATGTTGATCAATAATTTAATGTTACTATATAAATTGGAATTTTTAGATGTATTTCAAATTCATATATGTATTTACATTACTGGCAATAATAAGTATTTGTTGAGTATTTGTTTATATTATATTACTACAAACAAAACTTTTTAAATTCGCTAAATAGCCATTTTATGCGAAACCCAGCTAAGGAAATAAAAACTTTCTGTGAGGCTATTTGCAGGATCTTTATTGTGAAATAAAAATATCATGACGACAATACTATGGCTTACATAATGTAAATTTTCTTGTTTTCCTAGAAGAATCGAGGTGAATATCTTCTTCAAGAACAATTTAATTTACATATGTAGCCAGAAAGAAATGGTCTAAAAATAGGAATACAATAAAAAATGTTCGCCTGGAAACTTTCAGGAGAAATCTAATAGGAATATAAATATATGCTACGATGTATTTAAATAGCCCTTTGTAAGAATTAATGACTGGACTATTTCAATATTTTTATTTTTTATGAATTTATTAAATTAATATTAATTTTTTTATGTTTCTATTGTTTTTACAGTTTAGAATATCCCCCCCGTTTCTATAAAATATTTTTGTCTCCAGACGAATGAATATTCTAAATTAAATGCGTCATAACATTCTCCGTTATATGAGTTATTTGTTTCCTTAATCGTTTTCAATTTTGAATCTAGTTTAGGTGTCAGTCACTTCTACCTGCGATATAAATGTCCAATTCTGACGATTAGTCCACAACTTTTCAAGTTTATAATGAGAAAATGCAATTTATAATCGGAATATGTAAGTTCACGATGTGATGTAAATTCATAATAGGAAATGTAAATTCATTACAGGAGCATGATAATTCATAATCAGCACTGTAAATTCGTAATGTGAAATGTAAATTCATATTGAGAAATATAAATTCTTAATAAGAACATACAATTGATAATGAGAAAATATAAATTCTTATTCAGGAATATATATTCATAAAATATAAATTCATAATCAGGAACTCTAAAATGTATAATCGAAGCTATGTATGTACGTTTTTCTATGGATATTTTCGTAGAAACACATATTTTATCAATGTTCTCATTATAAATTTACATTTTCTCAATATGATTTTATATTTTCTCATTATGAATTCATATTTTCTGAATATGAAAACGT
Organism: Polietes domitor; assembly: GCA_947397865.1. Classification (NCBI taxonomy): domain Eukaryota; kingdom Metazoa; phylum Arthropoda; class Insecta; order Diptera; family Muscidae; genus Polietes; species Polietes domitor. The sequence continues at coordinate 77,939,887 of OX377619.1, read as the reverse complement.
ATTTTCTGATTATGAATATGGATTTTCTGTTTACAAACTTGTATATTTCATTATGAATTGGTATGTTCCTATTATGAATTAATTGTTCTCAATGAATTATGATTTATATATCTCATTATGAATTAACATGTTCCTATTATAAATTTACATTACCCATTATGAATTTATATGTCCCTAATATGAATTTACATTTCTCAATATAAATTTGTATGTTCCGAATATTATCTTGAAAAGGTGTAGAGTAAAATATTTGTAAAATGAAAAATAATTTGTAAAATATTTTGACAATAACATTCGTGTTTAATTTGTAATATGACAGTATTGAAAAAACACACTAGTTATTAAATGTTGATATTTTAAATCATATTGAACATACCTATAAATAAATTCCCGGGAATGAACATTTTCATTCCCGTTTTCCCGGGAAATGAAAAAAGTCCGGGAAACTTCAAACCCTACTCCGAATACAATTCAATTCGGTAAAAAGTGAAAAAGGGAAGGAATTTTCCTAATCCTCGACTAATATGACCTGACCCAATTTGTCAAATCGAGAAGAATATTTGTATCGGGGTTATATCCAAAAATGGAATGAAATGACCCACTTTCACAATAGGTTCTTCCAGTTCAGGTATTACGTGTTATGCTCAATTTGAAGAAATTCGGTGTCGGAAAAATTCAAATTCAAAAATCAATCTGAACCGATCTGGCCCATTTTTACCATTAGTGTTACTAGGTGAAATATAAGATATTTTGCAAGATTTGAAGATTTTTTAAAAAATATGGTTTCCAGAGCAGAAAAAGTCAAATCGGGAGCGAAATATGAATGGGAGCTATATTTAAATCTGAACCGATCTGAACTATTTTTACCAGTGTTCCTAGTCTAAATATAAGATATTTTGCAAGATTTAAAGAAGATCAGTTAAAATATGTTGTTTTTCGAGCGGAAAAAGTCGAAATGGGAGCGAAGTTTGTATGGGAGCTATATATATATCCGAACCGATCCAACCCGTTTTCACCATGGGTATTTCTAGTTGAAATATAAGCTATTATGCCAAATTATAAGATAAGATGTTTTTCTAAATTTGAAGTCAATCTGATAAAAAAATGTGGTTTCTAGAGCGGAAAAATACAAATTGAGAGCGAAATTTGTATGGGAGCTATATATAAATCTGAACCGATCTGACCATCGATTTTCACCATGGGTGTTTCTAGTAGAAATATAAGATGTTTTGTCAATTTTGAATAAAATATGTTAAAATATGTGGTATCTAGAGTTAAAACAGTCAAACCGAGTGAAATTCGTATGGGGGCTATATCTAAATCTGAACCGATTTTCTTCATATTAAATAGCGTTCGTCCTTATCCCGAAAAACTTCGTTGTGGTATGTTATGTTCTGGTTACAATTGCGACCTATACTTTAATTACAAGAATAGATGGACAGACGGACGGACGGACATTGCTAAATCGATTCAAAAAGTGATCCTAAGGCGATCGGTATAGTGTATAAATACAAATTGAATATTTTTGCAAAATTTTCATTTTCGCGGGATTTTCACTTTTGTACACTATTTCGCGATATATCCAGCGAATCTGGTTGATTTTTTGCATGTCGCCTGTAACATATATGTAGCCAGTCGGGAAAGATGCTATAATTGTTACATAAATCCAAAACTCACGGTTGAAATTGCATTTATTATCTGGGTTTCTGAAACTATTCTGTAACATATACTTTATTTTTACTTATTTAGTCAGCATGTGCCAAAAAAAAATATTTCCGCATTCTCTATATGAAAGATACACGGATTTTTCTAAAGTCACTTTTCACATTTTTTGACCTTACAGCCCACATTTATTTTATTACAATGATTCAAAGTTGGTGATCTCGGAGGTTTTAGTGAAGAGATCATAACTTTGAATGAATGACACGCATCAGTTTTTAACGATATTGGTATTATCTGAAATGGTTTTTAGATCGAATTGGAGTCATATTTATATAGAAATTTTGTTAAATTACCCCATATTAAAGCAGGTCGGTTTTTATGGGAATTTTTTACAAAAAAGTTTGTCGATTAAAATCTATTGAACAAATAGAAACCATTTAAAATGCGAATGAGTAATATTATCTCCCCATAATTATAACTCATATGCTACCAATTATATGGTACGACACTTTTTTGTCAATATGGGAACATCCCAGTGGCCCGGACGTGGCCCGGAATAAAAATGGTATCTACCAAACCGCTCAAGTTGAAATCATGAAATTCTTTGTGTTCTTTTATCCGACTGTGAAAATGCGAAATAAAAAGGATTTTTTTTTCGAAATTGGCACTTATACCAGGAAAATGGGGATAATGGGGATAAAAATTGTACCAACCAAACGGCTGCAACTAAATAATGAAATTCGGTGGATACATTTATCAGACTGCGTAGAAGCGAAATAAAAAGGATTTAATTGAAATTTTTACTTTTAGGAGGAAAATGGGACGAATGGGGTTAAAAATGGTACCAACCAAACGACAGTAGCTATAATAATGAAATTCGGTGTGTACACTTCTCTGGGTGTGGTGACGCGAATAATAAAGATATCTTCCAATATTCAGTGTTTGCACTCGTCTGTCTACGTAGTCGGGGGAAAATAAGAGGTACGAATATTTCTAAATTCGTACCTTAGGGTCAAATTGGGAAAAGGAGTGAAATTGGTACCAATAAAACGGCAGATATTAGGTGTGAAATTATACTCTGAAACATATTGCATCTTCAATATTACAACTTTTCCTGTCAAAGTGGTAAAGACATTTAGGCTGTAGATGAAATCAAGAAATTGCAAATGGATAAAATCGGTCTTGAGGGAAATTGTTTCTACCTAATAATATTTAGGGCACATTTTTGAAGATTTCTGATTAATAATTATATTAATAATTATATATAGTAGAGGGCTTATAATTTTATAGTAATGAAAAATCACAATTTTCCGAATGAAATGAGCTAGGAGGTTCAAATTTCTCCGAAATGTGTCTTATGGTTGCAGATCGGTGGGAATTGAAAGTGGGCGAAATCGGCCCAAAGGGAAAAAATTCCCTCACAAGTACTAAAAATACCTATAATAATTCCTAATATTTTAAAGTATTTAAACATATTTTTTCAATATGTCTGCTTGTACTTACTTGATATGGGGTATGCGCATTCACCCTATAACAAAATCGAGTAAAGGACTGACAAACACTGAAATGGGGCAAAAAGGGATAAAAATTGTACATGTTAAACGACAACAACTAGAAACACGACATTCGGTGTGCACATTCCTCTAATTGAGTAGATACATAATAAAAAGTACTTAGAATAATGAAATTCGGCTCTGATTGCATAGACACGTAAAATAAATGTTTTTTTCCAAATTCGTACTTTCAAGGGATACAATGAGTACAGAGGGATAAAAATGGTACTAACGACCAGCTAAAATGATGAAATTCTGCGTGTACATCCTCTAATTGTGTGAACACGTAAAATAAAGAGATTTTAGAAAGTCATACTCTTAAAGGGGGTAAATTAAGAAAAAGGGGATAAAAATGGTACCAACCATAGACACGCAAAATAAAAAGATTTTTCTAAATTCGTACTTTTTACTTTTACGGCAAAAATTGGTTGAATCATGACGATAGGTTATTTTGCACTTGTTCGATATGTAAATTTGTTGGTAGCCTTGCCTTATAAACGTGCTTTGAAATAATAAAAATTTTATTTTTATTTATAAAATAATTGTTTCAGTATTTGCATTTGTTTTCTTTTGGCTATTTAAAAACAAATTATATTTTCCTGTAATATTACTGCTCTTCTACGAAAATCTACAGCTTCTGTGGAATGCAATCCATGGTGGAGGGTATATGAAATGCAGCCTGGCCGAACTTAACGCCGTTTTTACTTGTTTCAATTGGAATTCTCATTGGAAATTTCTCAATTTGAAATGGAAATACTCAATTTCAATTGGAAAATCTTAATTTCAATTGGAAAATCTTAATTTCAAATGGAATTTTCTCAATATGGTATGGAAATTGTCAATTTAAATTGGAATTTTCTCGATTTGTTTGAAATGGTTTAGTTTAAAATTAAAAAAAAATATTTCCCTTCGAATTTTCATTAAGAAATATTATGATTTTTATCACTTTTGATCCTCTTCCACCTTTAAAGTACACATTTTGATACAATACATTTGTATTGCACGTCAGAGTATTTATCGAACAAGGTATATATATATTCGCTACATTGGTGGGTACTATTTATCGGAGCAAAAAGCGACTTTTGTTCCGATTTCTACTTAAACGTATTCATTTTGAAAAATCCTTTAGATGTCAGAGGAATATATACACAGAATTTCTCGAGTCTAGCTCAGTCGTGTTGATGGTTCTATTTGTATCCCAACTTTCCTAATTATTCTTAAAAAATACCCTTAATTTTGTGTTCTTATGCATGGGAGATGTACAAGTCGAATTTCATGATTTCCAAAAAGTACGTATTTTGCAAAAAAAGGGCGGCGGTACCATCTTTATCCATTTTAATCCCTTAATGGCACAAATTTCGAAAAATTCCGTATTGTTGTTACCTTTTTCCCGTTTACCCTTTAAAAGTACGAATTTCCTTCATTTTGCGTTTTATCCCATTTTACCTACTTTCAACCCCAAAAAGTACGGATTTTGCAAAATACTGTCTAGCATTCGTGCTATAAGAGTAATGACCGTTCCAAATTGCAAGTTCCGGGCGGTTGAACTATTTTTAACCCATTTAATCCCTTAAAAGTACATATTTTGGAAAATTCCTTGTTATCACTTATCTACGCTGTAAGACGTATATACACGCCGAATTTCATCAATGTAGCGTCAGCCGTGTTGTTGGTTCCTTTTGATCCCCAATTTCTCGTTTACCCACTTAAAGTACGAATTTCGATTTTTCAATTTCATGATTCCAGCTCCGTCTGTTTGATTGTTATCCCTTTTTACCCAATTTCACCCTCAAAAAGTACGAATTTTGAAAAATGTTTTCTTTGTCGAATTCGTGCTATAAAAGTAATGGCCGTTCCAACTTTCAAGTTTCTAGGCCCAGCCGTTTGGTCTGGGCGGATGTAAAAGAAGAATACATACAAAAACTTTCGAAAAAATTGCCGTTATTGAGATCAAAAATCGTCTCGCTTGACTCATATGAAATATTCTGATTCGGCCGAATATAAAAATCTAGGACGAATATCTATTCGACTTCGGCCTGCTTCTAGTCTTAAGGTGTTAACCATTTCATCTCGCAACACTGGTTTAGCCCCACTCTATACCACTTTCGCTCTGAGTATCCCATATGAACAGTCTATCGCGGATTGTGGCTAAGCAATAATAACAATTTGAATATAATTTTCCTCGCTTCTCTTATTGGTATCAATAACACAAACATTTAAAGACCCCAGTTTTTTCTTTAAGTGTACGTCGTTAACAAATTGTTGATATTCTCTTTCTCTCTCCAAGAAATATTGCTGGGGATGACCACCGACCCATCCAATATTTTTATGGTTGTAACATGAGTATCAACAGTGTTGCGTTGCGTTGTGTCGTTTGTAACATGGAACATGGTGGTGGGGGTATTTGTTTTTTTCTCTGTCGTCTATTTCCTCTTCCTTCCCAGCGCATGTCAACTGACCAGCCAGTGCCGGCACCAGTACAAAGTATAGCTGCACTACGTCGCTTTCCATGCTCACAGAAATTATTTCAATATTCAATGCGCTAATATTACGTATTGTATTACAGTGTCGGGAGCAACATTAAGAACGAGTATATTTTTACTCTCATGTCATATGATATATGTAGGTGTTGCCAACTAATTGACATCCTTAAGTTATATGTGTTGGTGTAGGGTATTCTATAGCTGCGGTCAGCTTGAAAAACAAAATCCATGCCATTCATGCACAATGTTATATGGTCATTGTCCAGCGGTTGGGCGAAGGGGTCGGTGGTCGGTTCAATGACTGAGCGCATATTGCGTTGTTGTTATTTGATAAGTTTATAACCAAACGCACACACACACCCGTACGCACAGCAACACACTCTCATTGATATGCGAGAGAATTAATAATGGAATCAACAGCTGCGATAACTCACAATAGCCTGTATTAATGGGGGAAATAGGGCCAGCCTGAAAGTATGCTTTAATATTTTATACAAATTAGAAAATTGAATAGTGTGTGTGTTTTTGTGGACAAACAGTGCTGTCAACTATTCCGAATAAAATAAAGTGATAAATAAAACAAGCGAATTTTCGTAATAACAAGTTAAAAGGCATTAAGTTCGGCCGGGCCGAATTTTATATACCCTTCACCACGGAGTACATTCCACAGTATTACCAGCAAATTAGATAATGTCAACATTACATAGAAGTGCACTGCAATATTAGGTATATTGTGATTCTTCATTATTATAATATCAATGGTCCTCTACTATATATAAATATTAATATAAATATTAGGCAAAAATCTTCAAAAATTTGCCTTAAATATTAAATATTTATACATATATAGAAACAATTTCGAAATGACTATGCGAAAGGAAAATTTTAATAATTTCATGATTTTAGCCACAGCCGTTTGATTGGTACCAGTTTTACTCCTTTTTCAATTTTGACCCTTAAAGTATGAATTTAGAAAAAATCGTTTATTCTATGTGTCTACGCAATCAGAGGAGTGTATACACCGAATTTTAGTATTATAGGTGCAACCGTTTGGTTTGTACCAATTGTATGCCTCTATTCAATTATGCCGTTTGAAAGGTACCATTTTTATCCATTTTTGTCCCATTTCCACCCCTACGAATAAAAATCACTTTGTGGTTCACGGTTTTGTTATAGGGGGAATGCGCACACCCAATATCAAGTAAGTACAAGCAGACATATTGAAAAAATGTGCTTAAATACTCCCAGTTTCAATCTCAACCGATCTACTATAAGACACATGTAAATTTCGACGTCCTAGCACCTTTTGTTTAGATGCTAGCGTGCTTTCAACAGACGGACGGACAGGCGGTCGGACGGATATAGCTAGATCGTCTTAGAATTTTATGAAGATCAAGAATATATGTATATACTTTATAGGGTCTCAGGTCGATATTTCAAGGTGTTACAAACGGAATGACAAAGTATATATAGTAGAGCGTACCAGGTTACAAGTAAAAAAAAAAAAGTTCGCCGTACACCTTCGAATATGAAGTATTATTGAAAGGTAGTTTCAAAAAATTTTTTTTTATTTTTTTATGCCGAACGTAGGGGTCGCGCTTTTACATTTTTCTATATAACTTCTGCATTTATAAACGGATTTTAAAGTGTGATACATCGATGTTTTTGTCCGATTTTTTGTCTTTGAAGTCATTGAGCTCAAACATGATTCATGATTTTATGCGAGCTTTAATTTTCGATTATTAGAGTGGTACATTAGGGTAGTAGCAACTGAGAAATGATGGGTAAGTACCAGAAGGGGGTGCTTGAGCTCAATGACTTCAAAGACAAAAAAATCGGCCTCGTCGAGACAAAAACATCGATGTATCACACTTTAAAATCCGTTTATAAATACAAGTTATATAGAAAAATGTAAAAGCGCGACCCCTACGTTCGGCATAAAAAAATAAAAATTTTTTTTTTGAAACTACCTTTCAATAATACTTCATATTCGAAGGTGTACGGCGAACCTTTTTTTTTGAGGTACGCCCTAATATATAGTATACCCCCATCCTGGAGGTGAAGGGTATAAAAACCGGATGAGACCGACATAAAAATCCCTTGTTTCGCGGTTTTCCAACAACCGCGGTTTTAAGAAACTCTACGGTCGGTCTCAAATGAAAAACCCGGGTTTCGGTCTCGGGTTTGATCACTCTACATAAACTCATAAAATCTAAGCATCGGCGTTTCACTTCAACTTCCGAAAGAAGCTATTTGACGTCCGACTTCTCTATATAATTAAATTAAAATTAATTAAAAAGTTTCAATTTTGTAATCTGTTCTCCGAATTCATATTGCAAATCAATGTGTTGCCTCAATCAAGTCGCCCTAGTTCATTTTAACAGCTAATAAACAATCTACACTATTTCCGCATTTTATTGTCCAAGGATTCTAATACTTGTAAGTACAATATATCCAACAAGTTCAAATGTGTTTGCATTTCGAAAAACCGGTTAACCGACATGAAACTCCGGTTTCCCCGGTTTGTCGAAATGAATATTTTTCCAAAAATCGGTGGATGGTGGCGGTGCCTAACACGGGATAATCGGTTTTGACATTCCTATTTCTTCCAACAAAATCCCTGTCTTCTTTTCGCCAACGCAAAGAATTGAATAGAAATCAGCTGAATCGATTCAGAAAATTAAGGTGAATACAAATTCAAGTTCCATATTTTTATACCCTCCACCTTTGTCATTCCGTTTGTAACACCTTAAAATATTCGTCGGAGACTCCATAAAGTATTTATATTCTGGGTCGTGGTAAAATTCTAAGACGATATAGCCCTGTCCGTATGTCTGTTTGTTGAAAGCTCGCTAGCTGCCTCACGAAATGACCTAGAAGGTACAAATTTTCCCTAAATGTGTATTCCTCTACAGAATAAAAGCGCAACATATAGTGATTTTCATTTGTAGGGGTGAAATGGGACAAAAAGGGACAGAAATAGTCCCTATCAAACAACAGCTAAAAACACGAAATTTGCTGTGTGCATTCCTCTACTATGTTAGATACATAATATTAAAGAATTTTTTTCCAATTTCGTACTTTTAAGAGGTTAAATGTGAATAGAGGGATAAAAATGGTACCAACCAAACTGCTACATCTAGAATAATGAAATTCGGTGTATACATTCATCTGATTACGTAGAAACGTAAAATAAACGGATTTTTCGAAATTCGTACTTTTTGGGGTTAAAATGGAAAAGGGGATAAAAATAGTACCAATCAAATGACCGCAGCTAGAGTCATGAAATTCGCAATATACATTCCTCTGACTGAGTAGACACGAATAATAAAAAGATATTTCCAAATTCGTACTTTCAAGGTATACAATGGGAGCAGAGGAATAAAAATGGTACCAACTTAAAGGCTACAACTAGAATGGGGAAATTCGGTGTGTGATCCCTCTAATTGTAAAAGTCGTTCATTTAAGGGGTAAATGCGAAAAAGGGGATAAACATGGTACCAAACAAATGGCCGCAGCTAGAATCATGGAATTCGGTGATACATTCCTCTGACTGCAAAGACACGCAAAATAAAAAGATTCCAAATTCGTACTTTATTTTGTTGCTTTTACCACAAAAAAAATCGTGAAGTTTTCTTATATTGTGTACGTGAGAGATAAGGTATTTTCACAATTTATACTTTTGAAATTAAAATAGGATGGCATTACAACCAACCAAACGAATGTAGCTGAAAATCCCCCAATATTTAGGGTATTTATGATTTCTGCCTTATATTTACTTAAGTATTTATTTATAGTATTATATCGATTATATATATAAATATTATAAACATATTGGTCGCTTCTGCTTATTAATTAATTTTTTTATTTATTTATATTTTTATACACTCCACGAGAGTATTATGTCTTTGTGCATTTGTTTGTAACACCCAAAAGGAAACGAGATAGACCCATTGTTAATTATACCGATCGACTTAGAATCACTTTTTGAGTCGATTTAGCAATGTCCGTCCGTCCGTCCGCCCGTCCGTCTGTCCATCTTGTAATCACGATACAGGTCGCAACTGTAGACATAACTAAATGAAACTTTGTACAATGAATTTCGAGACAAGGACGAACGGTATTTAATTTAAAGAAAATCGGTTCAGATTTACATATAGCCCCCATACGAATTTCACTCCCGATTTGACTCTTTTCACTCTAGATACCACATATTACAACAGATTTTCTTTACGATTGGTAAAACATCTTATATTTCAACTAGAAACACCTGTGCTAAAAATGTGTTAGATCGGTTCAGATTTATATATAGCTCCCATACAAATTTCCCTCCCGATTTGACTTTTTCCGCTCTAGAAACAACATATTGTATCAGATTTGGCAAAACATCTTATATTTGAACTAGGAACATCTCTGGTGTAAATAGGTGAAATCGGTTCAGATTTAGATATAGCCCCCATACAAATGACGCTCCCGATTTGACATTTTCCGCTCTAGAAACCACATATTGTACTCGATTTTCTTTAAATTTGGCACAGCATCTTATAATCTTACTAGAAACACCTATGCTGAAATTGGGTGAGATCGGGTCAGATTTAGATATACCCCCATATAAATGTCGCTCCCGATTTGACTTTTTCCGCATTAAATGCCACATATTGTACTCAATTTTCTTTAAATTTGACACAACATCTTATAAGCTAACTAGAAACACCTATGGAGAAATTGGGTAAGATCGGTTCAGATTTAGATATAGGCGCCGTACAAATGTCGCTCCCGATTTGACATTTTCCGCTCTAGAAACCACATATTGTAGTCAATTTTCTTTAAATTTAGCACAACATCTTATAATCCTACTAGAAACACCTATGCAGAAATTGGGTAAGATCAGTTCAGATTTAGATATAGCCCACATACAAATGTTGCTCCCGATTTGACTTTTGCCGCTTTAAAAGCCACATATTGTGCTCGATTTTCTTTAAATTTGGCGCAACATCTTATAATCTAACTAAACAAAACTATTGTGAAAGTGGGTAAGATCGGTTCAGATTTAAATATATCCCAAATACAAATGTTGCTTCCAAAAGTTTAACCGATTTGGCCAAACTATACATTTTATATTTCACCTATTCCGTTCCAGGTTTCAATATATCCTCATACAAATGTCCTTTCCGATTTAACATTTTTTGTCAAACACATACATTTACAGGATACAAAAAACCTTCCCGTTTTCACTTTTTCACCGAATTGAATTGTATTCGGATTGAAAGTGGAGTGTATCATAGAGTCGGCCTCACCCGACTTTAGCCTTTCCTTACTTGTTTTTATTTGTATTGGTTTGGTTATATTTAAAAATGTAACATTTTCCTGTATTTTTGCACTTCTACGAAAATCGACAGACTCTACGGAATACAGTCCGTGGTGGTGGGTATGTAAGGTTCGGCCCGGCCCGGCCGAACTTAACGCCCTTTTTACTTATTTGTGCTCAAAATTAAAACCACTGGGTATTTGTTGTTTTATGATGAATTGGTTTTATTATTGAAATTATTATTACTCAGTTTTTATTTGGTTTGTAGTACAATGCTGATAATACTTATTTCTTAAAATTAATTTAATAACTTAGTCATTATATGAATTTTGTTTTATTTCGATTTGCCAATAACAATGCATACAATTTTATAAATATTTTTTTATATTAGTTTACATTCATGTATGATTTTTTGTTTTGTTGTTTTTGTTCGCAGTTTGCAAATTTATGAAGCCTTAATAAATACACTATTCTTTAGTTATTAAATATTAAATTAATTTAACTAAAACAAATAATATTATATATATATGGATTATGAAAATTGTGTATGCAAGTATATACGACAAATGTTTATCATGTATGTTATATATGTATGTATTGTATATATGTAGGTTTGCAAGCACTTAAAATTTAAATATGATTTTTTTATTTTTAGTTTCACTGTTTTCTTTGTTTTACGCTGACATCTAATTGCTTTTGGTTGATTGTGACTAATTGAGAGCTGGAAATGTGTTATCGCCAATCAGTGATATCTGTCGGTCGGGTCGATCTATTATTGAGTGACCCCTTGAGCTTTTGTGGTGTTATGTCTGGGGACCACAAAATCAAAACTACAAAATATTTTTGCTAAGTTTGAATTTCAAATTGACTACTTTACGTAATGGATAATGTTGATGGTGTTGGTGGTGTCATTGTTGGCCTTTATTTCGCGGTCATTTAGTCAATTCAATTTTTTCCATTTTATTTGCTTTTTTCACTTCGAAATGTCCTTCCCTTTGGAATCCTTACCTACATTAGATGTCTACAAAAGTATTATATTTTCTATGTTCGTTACTATCTATCCTAGTTTCGTCTATGACATGTTGCATGTCCTAAAGCTGTAAAAATGTCTATATGTCGGCATGTAAATGTGTATGTTTTTTGTTTGTGTATAACCTCTTGTTTTGATGTTATTAACATATCAATTTTCCAAATGGTCAAATTTCAATTCGAAGTTTGTACATTTTCTTAGAAATTTAAATTTTCTGTTATGAATCTGGTTAATTGGTTACATTCAACAAATTCGTAAATATTTATTCGAACGAATCATGCTTGTGAAATATATCCTTTTATTGTTGTACATCCATCCGGGCCAATTTCGTTCTTTCAATGATCAAATAAAGAGTTGTTATACCCTCACTCTACAGATTAGGAGGGTATATATCATTTGGGAAACAAGTGTAACGCATTTAAGGAGTGACTTAAGACCATAAGTATGTTTGGACCAAATCCGTTTCATGACTTTTTAAGGTGTTTGAGCCATGTCCGTCTGTCTTTCTGGCTGGTGCACACTAGGGTGGGTCACGAAAATAAATTGCTGCGGTCACCCACCAAAAATGAAGATTGTATTGTTTAGTGATGATCTACAAAATATTTCGTCACTGGGTCAAGCCATCTGTGAGCTCCTGAAAACATGATGATTTCCCTGTAATTTGTATACCCCCCACTAGGGTATTATGTCTTTGTACATTTGTTTGTAACATCCAAAAGGAAAAGAGATAGACCCATTGTTAGATATACCGATCGACTTAGAATCACGTTTTGAATCGATATAGCAATGTCTGTCCGTCCGTCAGTCTGTCCATATATTCTTGTAATAAAAGTCCAGGTCCCAACTATAGTTTGATCCTAACAAAAATTGGCACAAGTGAGTTTTGTGCTCCAAGGACGAACAGTATTTAATTTGAAGAAAATCGGTTCAGATTTAGATATAGCCCTCGATTGGACTTTTTCCGATGTATAAACCACATATTTTACTCGATTTCCAAATTTGGCACAGTACCTTATAATTAGACTAGAAACATCTATAGTGAATTTGGACCAGATCGGTTCAGATTGAGATATAGCTGCCATAAAAATTTCGTTCTCCATTTAACTTTTTGCGGTCTAGAGATCACATATTTTAACCAATATTCATCAAATTTGGCACAAAAACTTATATTTTAATTAGAAACATCTGTGGTAAAAATTAGTCAGATCGGTTCAGATTTAGATACAGCTCTCATACAAATACAAATTTTGCTCCCGAATTGATTTTTTCCTCTCTAGAACATCTATCATCCGATTTTCTTCTAATGTGGTACAAAACCTTATATTTGAACTAGAAATATCTTCGGTTTAAGTGGGTGATATTGATTCAGATTTAGATACAGCTCCCATACAAATTTCGGTGTCCATTTAACTTTTTGCGCTCTAGAAACCACATATTTTATTCGATTTTCTTCAAATTTTCCCTAACTACTTATAGTCAACTGGAAACATTATGTTGAAAGTGGGTCGATATAGGGCTTATAAAAATGTCGCTCCCGATTTGACTTTTTCTGCTCTAGAAATCATATATTTTAACCGATGTTCTTCTATTTGGGCAAAATATATTACATTTCAACTAGAAAAAACCTTTTCAGATTTTAATACAACTCTGATACAAATGTCCTTACCCGATTTTTTTTTCTCTCAAGGTATTAAAGATTTTGATATAATTTAGCAGAAAACGTTATATGTTAGATGAAAACATACATTGTGAAAGTAGGTCACATCGGTTCATTATATAGTACCCATACAAAAATCGTTCCAGATTTCACTTTTTCCCCGAATTCACTTGTAATGGGGTAGAAAGTGGAGGGTATCATATAGTCGTCCGCCCGACCTTAGCACTTTTTTACATGTTTCATGTTACATTTTTGTTCAAATTTTTTTCTGAATTGCTAGACCCTTGGATGCACTTTAAATGAAAATTTTTATTCTTGCCTTAGAATAACTCATTGGTCGTATTATTGGACGTTTGGTTATTTTTTTGTGGTTTTTCAAGATGACAGCGTAAAACTCATATTTCTTGGAAACATTTTGTAAGATGTGTAATTAATTAATGAATAATAAATAGAAGGAATCAATAAAATTCGAATGATGCCTAAATGATGAATATCGAACGAAAAATGACGTCACTGACTCCATTTTTGTAAAATAATTTAATGCAGGCGATTGTTTTATGAGCCAAAATGTTCAAACTCTTTTTACAAAAATGAGCTGTGCGGCGTCAATTTCTTTCCTTTGTTCATCATTTAGGAAGCATTGGAAAGGTATTGACTGCAGCTATTTATTTTTTTATAAAATACTACCACCAAATACGAAAAAGTTTTCATCAGTTATCACTTTGAAAATCCACAAAAAATACTATAAACGTACAATAATTCGACCAATAAGTAACTCTAAGACAAGAATATAAATTTATATTTAAAGCAAAAATTTAAAGGGTCTATTATTTCAGAAAAAATTTGGATATAAATGAAACACAAAAAATACACGGGAAAAACATGATTTTTAGGAATATTTTCATATTGCCCACAGAGGCTTGATCTAGGAACGAAATATTTTGCAAATCATCATTAAACAATCCAAACTTTATGTTCGTGAGGTGACTGGAAATTGTTTTTCCATTTGTATGGACCGCGACCCAGCCTAGTGTACACGATAACTTTCTAAAGGAGTTAAGGAATCAATGTAAACTTTGAACATTGTAACATTTTTTCCAAACTTAATTTGTGTTCCTAGATGGGCGAAAATGCCACGCTCATATGGTCCTATGTACCTATGTTAAATTAGAACCAATATAACTTCTGCACGGATCACGGAATCGCATATGTTTTGATATATTGCGGTCCTTTGTTCCACCATGGAACCATAGGGATCTATATATAAATAATGCTACAAGTTAGGGTCAAATCACAATAGAACAGGCGACCGCTCTCGGTCTCTGGCCAGTTATGGCTAATAGACGTTTAGTGACACTTTGTTCTGCTTTCTTTGAGAGCTTGGACGACTTAACCAGTACAGACGTCGGTGTTTTCACAGGTTGGTTCCGATGAGGGGTGTAAAAGCCCGTGGTAGCATAATGGACCTCTTCTGGTCTAAGTGAGTCAAAAGCTTACTTTCTGACCGCCACCACAACCTAACCTAACTTGGTTTCACACGCAATTATTATGTCCACTGACGAATACATATAGTGGGCAATGGAATCCCACTAATACGACAAGCAAAGACGGCTCTCATGGACTGGAAATCATACTCTAATAGAGTTATCACCGCGCGATTGCGATGTAGGGCTCGTAACGCCACGAGGTGTTGTAAGTTAATATCTGAGAGACTTCTTATTGTCAGAACTATGTTGTGGAATTTTATTTTATTCTTTTTCGATAAAATCAAAAAAAATCCTTTCAAAAAGGGCATTTAAGGATTAAAATGTTATACAGAAAAAACTGTTGGAAAATTTCAGCGTGGTTCACCGCCGCCACATATTTTAACAGATTTTCTTCAAATTTGTCAAAATATGTTATATTTCCACTAGAAACTCCCATGGTGAAAATGGGTCAGATAGGTTCTTTGATTTATATATAGTTCCCATACAAATTTCGCTCCCGGCTTGACATTTTCCGCCCCAGAAACCAAATATTTTCACCGAATTTCATCAAATTGAGCATAACATGTTCATGGTTGCCAATGAACTGGAATAACCTATTGTTTAAGTGGGTCACATCATTCCATGTTTGGATATAGCCCCGATACAAATATTCTTCTCGATTTGACAAATTGGGTTAGTCTATGATTAGGAAGCAAAAATCCTCCCCGTTTTCTATTTTTTACTTAAAAACTACAATTGTTGCAAAAGTTAAATTTATTTAAACTTTCTACATATATCTGGGTTTCTGAAACAATTCTGTCACAAATATTCCCCATTTAGTCGGCAATCAGACGCAAACAAATATTTTTGTTTTCTCTATATGTGACAGCGCATAGAGAAAGGGACCTAAGGGTAAAAATTCAATTTTCACTTTTTTATGTGGACAACATCTGAGCATCGAATGAGACCGATCCCATGCCCCAAAAGTGTTCCCTCCCAGAGATATGCGCATTTTATGAAAGTGAAGTCGACGATTCTATGCGCAAATAGAAAGGAACCTAACGGTAAAATTTATTTATTTATTTTTTCCTTATGAACAATTTAAAAAAATAGAAAAATCATTTAAATCGACGGTTCTTGCGAATTGGTTCCTTAGAACTTGACGTACCGGTCCTTTATTTTTTTTCGATTTCTTCTTAACGTCTGCTGCCTCCACTTCGTGAGGATTGTCCACTTCCTCCGAATCCTCCTCTTCGTTTCCATTTCCAGAGACCAAAGGAAGAGGAGCAACCGAACCTTTTTTGAATCGTCAAAATATAAACCCCGTGCCTCTTTATACAAGTACCATTGACGCTTCATCGATAACCCAGGTCACTGAATTAGATGTATGTTTTCATTTATGCTGGCTGAAATCGCAAACAGTTTACATTGCAGTGGTGACTGAGCTATAAATACAAAGTGATGACACTTCGATATTCCAATTAAAGTTTTATATTTAGTGGAGAAGTATTCGTCCCATTTTCTCCACTCAACAACAGGCTCACTTGAGTTTGGAAGTCGAATAGGTACAGGAACATTAAATCCATTACGAGATGATTTTCTAACACAATCAACTACATCCATGAAGCAGTCGACATTAGTTTGGGCATATTTTGATTTGAAAACTCCGATCCGGTGAAAACTTTGTATGTCCGGTTAACAAAAAGTTCAATTGAACTGACTAACATCTGGAAGTATCGATAGTTGGTGTTGTAAATATCGTATCATCGCATTGTTTTTATTTTGTGAAACACAGTTATCAGCGAATTTTTAGTTGAATGCACTTCTCGTAGGTAGTAATCAAGCATTGATATTACTGAATTCGGACCTTTTCTAATGGAATCGCTTTCGTCAATACAGAAGATGTGTTGAACATTTTGACGTTCGTTTGTAATTTCGAAAATTGCTGCTTTGCGACCTGATTTAAAGTATGCAGTTCCTATTTGCTGTGGACCCGACGGAAAGCTAACATTTTGAGCATAATCCATAGATATTACTAGATAATCCTCCTATGGAATACCTGGATACATGGCATTTGGATCAGACTTGACTAATGTTCTCAAGTCGTTATAGTACTCTCGCTGAGGGCTGGCAGATTGCAAATGATCAGAATACACCTTCAATGCTGAATGAAGAAGTACATATCACGGCATATCGGCAAACTTCGAAAATAATATATCTGATTGTACCGTTTCTTCATAGCTCGCGATCGATCACCAACTTTTGACCTGATCATTGCATCGTCACGGTGAGCTGCCAGATGTCCGAGAATAATTAAATATTGGGATTCCTTATCTAAATTCATGAAAGACGTACGAAAATCCACAGCCATCTTCTTAGGGATCACTTCATTGCATTGATTTGAACAACACGGAGGTATTTTTGAGCCATACAGTCGAGCAACAACCTTTTCTTGGCGTAAATCAAGATCAGATTTATCAAGGTACATATTATCGGTATCATCTTCAGAGTCACTATCCGATAATTCCGAGAAGTGATCGTCTTCAGGGAAGCGATAAAGTAAATCTACTTCTTCGAATTCGTTCACCATTTTATCCTAAAACAGTCAGTAAGAATGTTATTAGTTTTAAATTATTTTCGCGATAACACAATAAGGTCATGTGAAAAAAAATTCGTACTAACAGAGTGATATTCACGATTTAAAAGAATTATAAATGAGTATTTATTATAATTCACAATTAATAATTTCAGAAAATAAACCTGGATTCGAAAAAACGCGATCAAACTCATGGAAACAGCGCGCTAGGTTGAAAACAGTAAAAACAAACTACACAAAACAAGAGGTAGGGACAACCTACGCGCGTTTTCAAGGTTGACCAACATGTTCCTGACGTCATGAGATGTGTCGCTTTCAAATGAGACCAATACCAACACGCTCAGTACACCAAAGATACACGTATTTAAATCTTTAAAATGGGTCCCCTGAACAAAACCGGTTTTTACCCTTAGGTCCCTTTCTATTTTGCGCGTCACATATGAAAGAATGTTACGAGGAGTTTTCTTTCAGCCAACATTTATCCAAAAATGATATACTCAACTTGCCCTTTCGGAACTACAGGGTCTCTATACTGTTGGACAGTGTTATTAATTGTATGTTCCTAGGAGATCATCATTTTTAGTTGTCCACTCTTTGGATTTTTATTTGGATCCTAATCGGGTACCATAATGTATGTTTCAAAATATAACGCCTTCTGTCAAAATATTTAAAAGTAAATTATGTAAATGTATGCGTTTGACAAAAAAGTTAAATCGGAAAGGACATTTGTATGGGGTATATTAAAACCTGAAACGACGTGACCCGCTTTAATCATAAATATATGTTTATAGGTGAACTATAATATGTATAGTTTGGCCAAAATCGGTTAAACATATTGGAGCAACATTTGTATGAGAGCTATATCTATATCTGAACCGATCTGATCCATTTTTAGATTAGGTGTATTTAGTTGGATAATGAGATGTTGTGCCAAATGTATAGCAAATCGGGTATATATGTAGTTTCTAGATCGGAAAAAGTCAAATTGCAAGCGAAATTTGTATCTTAACCGATCTTACCCGCTTTAACCGCAGGAGCTTTTAGTGCGATTATAAGATGTTGAGCCAAATTTAAATATATTCGAGTGAAATATGTGGTTTCTTGAGCGGAAAAATTCAAATCGGGAGCGAGATTTGTATGGGGGCTATATCTAAATCTGAACCGATCTTACCCGCTTCCTGCATAGGAGTTTCTAGTTGGATTATAAGATGGTTTGCCATATTTAAAGAATATCGGTTTCAATATGTGGTTTCTAGAGCGGAAAATGTCAAATCGGGAGCGATATATGTATGGGGCTATATATAAATCTGAATCGATATGCCTCAAATCCATAAAACGTACTTGTGCCACTTTTTGTTAAGATCGGACTAATTGCGACCTGTAATTTAATTACAACAATAGGTGGACAGGCGGACATTGCTAAATCGATTCAAAAAATGATTCTAAGTCGATCGGTATAATTAACAATGGGTCTATCTCTTTTTGGGTGTTACAAACAAATGCACAAATGCACATGTATAATACTCTCGTGGAGTGTATAAAAACTAAATCAAATAAATATTAGATACTTTCAGTCCTTGTTAGGGAAAAATGTTGCCCTCAGCAGCTGAATCAAACCGACCTAGAGATCCCATAAGCCATTGAAGAGTTATTTAGGGATGTTGATAATAGAAATAACCCACCAACTCAGTCTCTGGCAACAATTCTACTTTCTCTACTTGATCTATTCCTCCAATCTGTCGCAAGAGTCACTATGTGATCGCACTGCACATCTCCAGAATCCCGATATATATCTACCGATAGACCAACTATTACAGAAACATGTAACAAAATAAGTCTCTTGGCTTACACAACATCTCATCCGAACTATTGTCATGCGACACCATCGACTTGCGCCAGTAGCAAACCTTGCCGTTGGATTGATTGTCAACCTTCCCAAAAGGGGAATCTGTTATAGAGCAATAATTAGAGAGGCATAGCGCTATTAAACATGATCAATCAAGTAATAATGCATATAATACACAAACGTATATCAACGTCATCTCTCCCCAATTTGTCTGAGCAATTCCAGGTATATACATATATATATTAGCCGAGAAAATGTACAACTTGTAAGAATACTTACCGCGCCATCTACATGTCAATTAGTTATGGAGGGTACCTATGACTCTTCACTTGTTTGATTTGATCGATCGACACGGGTTCTATGTCTCTGCTTAGATCTATTGTGAATATTTTCTGACATGTTGGTGTCATTTTTTGTCTAGTGGCTTGTGACATAAAACAGATGTCTCTGCCAACGCAATTTTCCAAAAAAAAAAATTAGTAACTGAGGTTTTCCGTGAGAGAGGCCTTTTAAGCCAACTTGTGTAAATGTTGCCAACACAAAAAGCAATATGTATTTATTTCTAATATATGTGTACACGTTAAGGAAAAAAATAACACCTTGTGTTTATTTGCATTCAATATTTGCCAACCTTTGCGAAATGATTATAAAAACGATTATGTGTATATGGAAAGATATTAAATATATATCGTCATGAATGCTTACAAGTTTTGTGATCCGACTTTAACGTTACAGGTTTGTGTCTGTACTATAGGATTTAGCTCCATCTGATAACCGATATATTGTAAAGTTCATTTCAAATGGACTCGGAAAGTGATTCTAAGACGATCTGTATAATAAACGATGCATCTAACTCGTTTCCTTTTAGGTGTTACAAACAAATGCAGAAAGACATCATACTCTCGTGAAGTGTATAAATACTGAAAAAATATTTTTATAAATAAATATAAAATGTTAATTATTTTAAACCACGCCTACGACAAGGCTACGTTTATGTTTAATGCGTTTATACTATACTAGCAAATACCAGCTACTTCGTACGCGGTGTAAGGATATCCCTTTCAGGGTAAGTCGCTTGTAAACGCTCACAAAATATGAAAAATCGCATTATGTTTCGCAACTACGTATTCAGAGGTATATAAAGAAACATAAAGTAGAAAATTATTTGCCCGTTTCTTATAATTATACCTTCACAATACAGAGTAGGAGCATATATAATTTGGGATAGAAAAAAGTGCAACACATTGAAGGAGTGACGTCCGTCTGGCTGGGTGGTGTGCACGATAACTCTCGAAGGGAGTTAAGAATTTATTCAAACTCTGAACAAAGTATTATTTTTCCCAAACTTAGTTTAAATTCGGAGAACTTCACGATTCTAGTGCAATATTTTGGTAGGTACTATTTTTATCCCTTTTGTCTCAAATTTCTAAAAAATCAGTAAGTTGTACCATTTTTATCCACAAATTTTACACACAAATTTCAAAAAAAAATTAATTTATGTTGTGTGTCTACGTTCTCGGAGAAATGTACACACCGAATTTCTAATAGCCTCAATTTGCTTTGTACGATATACAAATCGAATTTCATGATTGGTACCATTGTAATCACTTCTTACCCAATTACACTTCCAAAAAGTACGAATTTTGCAAAAAGGCGATAGCACAATCTTTCTCCATTTTAATATCTTAAGAGTGCAAATTTCTCGCATCTACGCTGTAAGATGAATATTCACACGAATTTCATGATTATTGCGTCAGCCGTGTTGTTGGTACCTTGGTACGAAAAAATCCATCATTTTGTGATTCTAAACATTTTTAGGAATGATTTGCTTTTGTAAGCAATTTTGAGGCATATACACGCCGAATTTCATGATTTCAGCTCCATCTGTTTGATTGGTACCATTTTTATCCCTTTTTACCCGATATCGTTCTCAAAAAGTACGAATTTTGCAAAAATATTTTCTTGGTCGCAATCGTGCTATAAATGTGATGCTCGTTCTGAATTTAAAAAAAATAGGACTAACCGTGTTATCTGCACTATGGTACAATTTTTATCCCATTTAAACCCTGCAAGTACAAATTTCGAAAAATTACTTCTTATAAGTTATCTGCGCCGGAGAACGAATATACATACCGAATTTCATTATTGTAGCGTCGTTGTTGGTACCTTTTTATCCCTTTTCCCCCGTTTATCCTCTAAAAGTACGAATTTCATAAAATTCGTTCATTTTGCGTTTCTAAGCATTTTGAGAGATGTACACATCGATTTTTATGATTTCAGCTCCATCAGTTTTATTGCTACCATTTGTATCTCTTTTTACCCGACTCACCTCCAAAAAGTACGAATTTTAAAAAATATTTTATTGGGCTCATTGAAGCTATAAGAGGTTTGGTCACTGCGGTGGTACCATTTTTATCCCTTTTTACCCCATTGTACCCCTTAAAAGTACAAATTTCGAAAAACTCACTTCATATCTGATCTCTACGCTGTAAGAGAAATGTACACATCAAATTTCATGATTCTAGCTTCAGTCGTGTTGTTTGTACCATTTTTGTCCCTTTTTGCCCCACTTTACCCCCCAAAAGTACGAATTTTTCAAATTTCAAGATTCTAGGCCCAGCCGTTTGGTCATTGCGGTGGTACCATTTTTATCCCTTTTTACCCCAATTTACCCCTTAAAAGTACGAATTTCGAAAAACCCCGTTTTATCACACCTCTACACTGTAAGAGAAATGTAAAGAGTGATTTTTTTGAGGTTAGGATTTTCATGCATTAGTATTTGACAGATCACGTGGGATTTCAGACATGGTGTCAAAGAGAAAGATGCTCAGTATGCTTTGACATTTCATCATGAATCGTCTTACAAACGAACAACGCTTGCAAATTATTGAATTTTATTATCAAAATGCGTGCTCTGTTAAGAAAGTTCATTGCGCGCTTCCATTTTATGGTCAGTTTAATCGACCCACTGAAGCGGCTATTCGGGCTATTGTGACTAAATTTCGCACCAAATTTACATTGTTGGACATTAAACCACCAACACGCTTACGTAGAGTGCGAACTGAAGAAAATATCGCAGCTGTATCGGCCAGTGTTAATGATGACCACCAATTTTCGATTCGTCGCCGTTCGCACCAATTGGGTCTCTGTTACTCAAAAACGTGGAAATGCCAAAATTGGACTAAGCGGATGGACCACCTAAGACGCAGCCGCGGTCAACATTTAAATGAAATTATCTTCAAAAAGTAAATGTCATGGACCAATCTAACGTTTCAAATAAAGAACCGATGAGATTTTGCAAATTTTATGCGTTTTTTTTTTTTAAAGTTATCAAGCTCTTAAAAAATCACCCTTTACATACCAAATTTCATGATTTTAGCTCTAGCCGTTTGGTCTGGGGAGTGTTCAGTCTGTCACTCAATCACGCAACTCTTTTATATATATAGATATATCGAAATAATACTTCCAAAAGTAAATAAAAGGCAGCAATATTTAAAAATAAATAACATATTTTTACGCATTTGTTCATAATGCGAAGAAAATTTTTTATTTTTTTTTTGTATTACAGATTTTCACATTTTTCAGATTTTGAAAATTGATAAAACGTATTTTTTTACTTTGTCGAACTGTTTCTCACACATTTTAAAAGATTTTGCACTCAAATTTTTTTATGTTTGTGCCAAATATAGTTTGGTTGTAATGAATATTGTAAAAATATCCTTTTTGAACAAATGTTTGACTTTGGACCAACACAATTTTTTCCTTCAAAAGCCTATGACGAAATGTATACAATTTGGAAAGGCTGAAGGGTTCCTCGTAACTTTTGCCTGCACGAAATTGCACCCTTGGAAGATAGGATACATTTAGTGCAAAAAGCTAGATTTTTTAGTTCCAGTAATACAAAAAAATTAAAATTGGTTCTTCGCATTATGAATAAATACGTAAAAATATGTTAAAAAATATAAACACGAAAAAATAAAAATTTTAATTTTCTTTAAAATCGAAAAATACGAAAAGTAGTCAACTTTGGGCCGATTTCTAAAATATATCCGATTTCTCGATTTTTAATGTAATCTCAAAATAGTCCTTGGGTCCTTGTCTAATTTTGATTTTTTACAGAACTCAACAAAAGTTATTGAATTTTGGCCGATGGATTTTGATTCTGAACCACTGTGTGCTGGTGGTGATTAAACTTCAAAAAATCTAATGCTGCACTACTCATACAAGCTGCGGCAAAAATAGAAGGAATAGAGCTAGAAACTTGGAGTTTTATCCACTTTATCCCTTATGTTTTCAAATTAGATACATGAAATGAAAAATCGTATGTTAATATGAATAACTAGCAGTACCCGCTGCTTCGCACGCGAAAAAGCCACTTATTTGTTAATTTTATCCGTCTCTGTTTTTGGATGGTATTTATTTAATTTTCGTTTGGTGGATATAGATATATCTAAAATAGTAATTTGGAAACCTCCTATTAGCTACAACTCACACACAGTCAAAGGAAATGTGCTATCGATATGCACTATATTAGCTGAACTTCTTCGTATGTATAGTTTTCTACCAAGTTTTGAACAAAAAATTACAACCATTTATATCCCCGATCTCATGTTTCTAGATTCAGCCAGCCAGTTTATAACTTTTTGCACATCTTTCCCAAAAATTACACATTTTGAAAAACCACTATAGGTAACATGTGTTCCTGCTCCCCTAAAAATATGTACTTTATTTGGTAACACAGGATTGTACAACATTTTTATCCCTTTTAGTCCCGAGCACCCCTTAGAAGTACGAATTTCGAAAAATCTGTTTATTTAAAGTGTCTGAATCTGGAATGTATACACCGAATTTCATTATTGCAGGTGTAGCCGTTTGGTTGATACCATTTTTATCCCTCCGTACCCATTGTATCCCATGAAAGTACGAAATTGGAAAAACACCTTTTATTTTTCATTTCTACGTAGTCAAAGGAATGTTTACTCCGAATTTCATGACTCTAGCTGCGATCATTTGGTTGGTACTATTTTTATCCCCTTTTTCTATTTTGACCCCAAAAAGTACGAATTTCGAAAAATCAGTTTATTTTCTGTGTCTACACAGTCAGAGGAATGTATACTCCGAATTTCATGACTCTATCTGCGGTCATTTGATTGGTACTATTTTTATCCCCTTTTTTCATTTTAACCCCAAAATATACGAATCAGAGGAATTTACACACTAAATTTCACGATTCTAGCTGTAATACTAAAATTGGTACCAGTTTTATCCCTTTTTGTCCCGCTCGCCACTTAAAAGTACAAATTTGGAGAAATCCAATTTTACTTCGTTTCTATATGGTCAGAGGAATTTACATACCTAATTTCACGATTCTAGCTGTAATACTTTAGTTGGTACCCTTTTTGTCCCGCTCGCCCCTTAAAAGTACAAATTTCGAAAAATCCAATTTTACTTCGTTTCTATATGGTCAGAGGAATTTACATACCAAATTTCAAGTTTCTAGCTGTAATACTTTAGTTGGTACCATTTTTATCCCTTTTTGTCCCGCTCGTCCCTTAAAAGTACAAATTTCGAAAAATCCAATTTTACTTCGTTTCTATATGGTCAGAGGAATTTACATACCAAATTTCACGTTTCTAGCTGTAATACTTTAGCTGGTACCATTTTTATCCCTTTTTGTCCCGCTCGTCCCTTAAAAGTACAAATTTTGAAAAATCCAATTTTACTACGTTTCTATATGGTCAGAGGAATTTACATACCAAATTTCAAGTTTCTAGCTGTAATACTTTAGTTGGTACCATTTTTATCCCTTTTTGTCCCGCTCGTCCCTTAAAAGTACAAATTTCGAAAAATCCAATTTTACTTCGTTTCTATATGGTCAGAGGAATTTACATACCAAAATTCACGTTTCTAGCTGTAATACTTCAGTTGGTACCATTTTTATCCCTTTTTGTCCCGCTCGTCCCTTAAAAGTACAAATTTCGAAAAATCCAATTTTACTTCGTTTCTATATGGTCAGAGGAATTTAAATACCAAATTTCACGTTTCTAGCTGTAATACCTTAGTTGGTACCATTTTTATCCCTTTTTGTCCCGCTCGTCCCTTAAAAGTACAAATTTCGAAAAATCCAATTTTACTTCGTTACTATATGGTCAGAGGAATTTACATACCAAAATTCACGTTTCTAGCTGTAATACCTTAGTTGGTACCATTTTTATCCCTTTTTGTCCCGCTCGTCCCTTAAAAGTACAAATTTCGAAAAATCCAATTTTACTTCGTTTCTATATGGTAAGAGGAATTTACATACCAAATTTCACGTTTCTAGCTGTAATACTTTTGTTGGTACCATTTTTATCCCTTTTTGTCCCGCTCGTCCCTTAAAAGTACAAATTTCGAAAAATTCAATTTTACTTCGTTTCTATATGGTCAGAGGAATTTAAATACCAAATTTCACGTTTCTAGCTGTAATACCTTAGTTGGTACCATTTTTATCCCTTTTTGTCCCGATCGTCCCTTAAAAGTACAAATTTCGAAAAATCCAATTTTACTTCGTTACTATATGGTCAGAGGAATTTACATACCAAAATTCACGTTTCTAGCTGAAATACCTTAGTTGGTACCATTCTTATCCCCTTTTGTCCCGCTCGTCCCTTAAAAGTACAAATTTCGAAAAATCCAATTTTACTTCGTTACTATATGGTCAGAGGAATTTACATACCAAAATTCACGTTTCTAGCTGTAATACTTTAGTTGGTACCATTTTTATCCCTTTTTGTCCCGCTCGTCCCTTAAAAGTACAAATTTCGAAAAATCCAATTTTACTTCGTTTCTATATGGTCAGAGGAATTTACATACCAAATTTCACGTTTTTAGCTGTAATACTTTAGTTGGTACCATTTTGATCCCCTTTTGTCCCGCTCGTCCCTTAAAAGTACAAAATTTCGAAAAATCCAATTTTACTTCGTTTCTATATGGTCAGAGTAATTTACATACCAAATTTCACGTTTCTAGCTGTAATACTTTAGTTGGTACCATTTTTATCCCTTTTCGTCTCGCTCGTCCCTTAAAAGTACAAATTTCGAAAAATCCAATTTTACTTCGTTTCTATATGGTCAGAGGAATTTAAATAACAAATTTCACGTTTCTAGCTGTAATACCTTAGTTGGTACCATTTTTATCCCTTTTTGTCCCGCTCGTCCCTTAAAAGTACAAATTTCGAAAAATCCAATTTTACTTCGTTTCTATATGGTCAGAGGAATTTACATACCAAATTTCACGTTTCTAGCTGTAATACTTTAGTTGGTACCATTTTTATCCCTTTTCGTCCCGCTCGTCCCTTAAAAGTACAAATTTCGAAAAATCCAATTTTACTTCGTTTCTATATGGTCAGAGGAATTTACATACCAAAATTCACGTTTCTAGCTGTAATACTTTAGTTGGTACCATTTTTATCCCTTTTTGTTCCGCTCGTCCCTTAAAAGTACAAATTTTGAAAAATCCAATTTTACTTCGTTTCTATATGGTCAGAGGAATTTAAATACCAAATTTCACGTTTCTAGCTGTAATACTTTAGTTGGTACCATTTTTATCCCTTTTCGTCCCGCTCGTCCCTTAAAAGTACAAATTTTGAAAAATCCAATTTTACTTCGTTTCTATATGGTCAGAGGAATTTACATACCAAATTTCACGTTTCTAGCTGTAATACTTTAGTTGGTACCATTTTTATCCCTCTTTGTCCCGCTCGTCCCTTAAAAGTACAAATTTTGAAAAATCCCTATTTGTAGCTCGTCTGCATGGTCATTGCAAGGAACTCACCGAATTTCATGTTTATAGCTACTGCCGTTTAGTCAGAACGAAGGTTCGATGTTTATCCCTTTTTGGGCCATTTTATCCCCTAAAAGTACGAATTTCGTAAAACCCTTTCTTAGTCGACGTCTACGTCATATTTGGGAACTACCCTGAAAATTTCATGACCCTGGCTTCAGCCGTTTGGTCTGGGGGCTGGTCAATGATAAGTCAGTCAGTCAGTCAGTCAGTCAGTCAGTCAGTCAGTAACGCAACTCTTTTATATATATAGATTTCTACGTAGTCAAAGGAATGTTTACTCCGAATTTCATGACTCTAGCTGCGATCATTTGGTTGGTACTATTTTTATCCCCTTTTTCTATTTTGACCCCAAAAAGTACGAATTTCGAAAAATCAGTTTATTTTCTGTGTCTACACAGTCAGAGGAATGTATACTCCGAATTTCATGACTCTATCTGCGGTCATTTGATTGGTACTATTTTTATCCCCTTTTTTCATTTTAACCCCAAAATATACGAATCAGAGGAATTTACACACTAAATTTCACGATTCTAGCTGTAATACTAAAATTGGTACCAGTTTTATCCCTTTTTGTCCCGCTCGCCACTTAAAAGTACAAATTTGGAGAAATCCAATTTTACTTCGTTTCTATATGGTCAGAGGAATTTACATACCTAATTTCACGATTCTAGCTGTAATACTTTAGTTGGTACCCTTTTTGTCCCGCTCGCCCCTTAAAAGTACAAATTTCGAAAAATCCAATTTTACTTCGTTTCTATATGGTCAGAGGAATTTACATACCAAATTTCACGTTTCTAGCTGTAATACTTTAGCTGGTACCATTTTTATCCCTTTTTGTCCCGCTCGTCCCTTAAAAGTACAAATTTTGAAAAATCCAATTTTACTTCGTTTCTATATGGTCAGAGGAATTTACATACCAAATTTCAAGTTTCTAGCTGTAATACTTTAGTTGGTACCATTTTTATCCCTTTTTGTCCCGCTCGTCCCTTAAAAGTACAAATTTCGAAAAATCCAATTTTACTTCGTTTCTATATGGTCAGAGGAATTTACATACCAAAATTCACGTTTCTAGCTGTAATACTTCAGTTGGTACCATTTTTATCCCTTTTTGTCCCGCTCGTCCCTTAAAAGTACAAATTTCGAAAAATCCAATTTTACTTCGTTTCTATATGGTCAGAGGAATTTAAATACCAAATTTCACGTTTCTAGCTGTAATACCTTAGTTGGTACCATTTTTATCCCTTTTTGTCCCGCTCGTCCCTTAAAAGTACAAATTTCGAAAAATCCAATTTTACTTCGTTACTATATGGTCAGAGGAATTTACTTACCAAAATTCACGTTTCTAGCTGTAATACTTTAGTTGGTACCATTTTTATCCCTTTTTGTCCCGCTCGTCCCTTAAAAGTACAAATTTCGAAAAATCCAATTTTACTTCGTTTCTATATGGTAAGAGGAATTTACATACCAAATTTCACGTTTCTAGCTGTAATACTTTTGTTGGTACCATTTTTATCCCTTTTTGTCCCGCTCGTCCCTTAAAAGTACAAATTTCGAAAAATTCAATTTTACTTCGTTTCTATATGGTCAGAGGAATTTAAATACCAAATTTCACGTTTCTAGCTGTAATACCTTAGTTGGTACCATTTTTATCCCTTTTTGTCCCGATCGTCCCTTAAAAGTACAAATTTCGAAAAATCCAATTTTACTTCGTTACTATATGGTCAGAGGAATTTACATACCAAAATTCACGTTTCTAGCTGAAATACCTTAGTTGGTACCATTTTTATCCCCTTTTGTCCCGCTCGTCCCTTAAAAGTACAAATTTCGAAAAATCCAATTTTACTTCGTTACTATATGGTCAGAGGAATTTACATACCAAAATTCACGTTTCTAGCTGTAATACTTTAGTTGGTACCATTTTTATCCCTTTTTGTCCCGCTCGTCCCTTAAAAGTACAAATTTCGAAAAATCCAATTTTACTTCGTTTCTATATGGTCAGAGGAATTTACATACCAAAATTCACGTTTCTAGCTGTAATACTTTAGTTGGTACCATTTTTATCCCTTTTTGTCCCGCTCGTCCCTTAAAAGTACAAATTTCGAAAAATCCAATTTTACTTCGTTTCTATATGGTCAGAGGAATTTACATACCAAATTTCACGTTTCTAGCTGTAATACTTTAGTTGGTACCATTTTTATCCCTCTTTGTCCCGCTCGTCCCTTAAAAGTACAAATTTTGAAAAATCCCTATTTGTAGCTCGTCTGCATGGTCATTTCAAGGAACTCACCGAATTTCATGTTTATAGCTACTGCCGTTTAGTCAGGACGAAGGTTCGATGTTTATCCCTTTTTGGGCCATTTTATCCCCTAAAAGTACGAATTTCGTAAAACCTTTTCTTAGTCGACGTCTACGTCATATTTGGGAACTACCCTGAAAATTTCATGACCCTGGCTTCAGCCGTTTGGTCTGGGGGCTGGTCAATGATAAGTCAGTCAGTCAGTCAGTCAGTCAGTCAGTCAGTCAGTCAGTCAGTCAGTCAGTAACGCAACTCTTTTATATATATAGATTACCAGCGACTTCATTTGAGTCCACAGTTAAATGATGCCACGCCCATATGCATTCATTCCTATACTATTATCGACTGATTGGCGCATGTGTATGTAGGTTTATTATACCCTCCACTGGGGTATTATGTCTTTGTGCATTTGTTTGTAACACCCAAAAGTAAGCGACATAGACCCATAGTAAAGTCGATCGGTAGACTTAGAATCACTTTTTGAATCGATATAGCCATGTCCGTCTGCCCGTCCATCCATCTATTCTTGTAATCAAAGTAAAGGGTGTTTTTTATTGGGGTATAGAACTTTAAGTTGGCATCACTTTTTTAACTGGCGGCCATTTTGTCAGCTGTCAAGTGATTAATATTTATTTTGGTTTGCCATTTCATCATGAACAGGTTGACAAAAGAACAACGCTTGCAAATCGTGCAAATTTATTTCGAAAGTAATGGTTCAGTTCGCGAAGTTCACCGCAAGCTCCGTCCATATGGTCGACATAATCGTTCATCAGAGCAATTAATTCGGTTAACCATGGATCGTTTTCGCACTACGTTTACTCTATGTGATAATACGCATCCGCAGAGACGTCGAACAGTGCGCACCGAAGAAACAATTGCCGCTGTAGAGCAAAGTGTTGAAGAGGACCCGAATGAATCGATTCGCCACCGTGCACAGCAATTGGAGTGGTTGAAAATTGGACCTGTAGAATTGGCTATATTCGAGCCAGCCGCGGCGGCCACATGCCCGAAATCATATTTAAACATTAATGGCATAAAATTATCCTTCCAATAAAGCCAAATTGATGGACATTAAAACGATTTTCTTGTGTTTTATTTCAATTCGAAGTTCTATACCTCAATAAAAAACACCCTATACATGTCGCAATTATTGTCAGATCAGATTTTCTTCAAAATTGGCAAAACATCTTATAGTTCAACTAGAAACACTTGTGGTAAAAATGTGTTAGATCGGTTCAGATTTATATATAGCTCCCATACAAATTTCGCTCCCAATTTGAATTTTTCCGCTCTATAATCCACATATTTTAACATATTTCCTTCAAAATTGGCAAAACATCTTATATTTAAACTAGGAACACCTATGGCAAAAATAAGTCAGATCGGTTCAGATTTATATATAGCTCCCATACAAATTTCGCTCCCAATTTCAATTTTTCCGCTCTAGAAATAGCATATTTTAACAGATTTTCTTCAAAATTGGCAAAACATCTTATATTTAAAATAGGAACACCTATGGTGAAAATGGGTTAGATCGGTTCAGATTTATATATAGCTCCCATACAAATTTCGTTCCCAATTTGCATTTTTCCGCTTTAGAATCCACATATTTTGACAGATTTTCTTCTAAATTCGCAAAAAACCTTATATTTTAACTGGAAACACTTGTGGTAAAAATGTGTTAGACCGGTTCAGATTTATATATAGCTCTCATATAAATTTCGTTCCCCAGAAACCTCATATTTTCAGAGAATTTCTTAAAATTGAGCATAACACGTTATACTTCAACTAGAAGAACTTATTGTGAAAGTTAGTCACTTGTTTGGATATATCGGGGCAAATATTATTCTCGATTTGACAAATTGGACCAGGACATATTAGCCTGTGATTAGGAAACACACAAAATTTTCCCGTTTCACTTTTTTACTGAATTGAAATGTATTCCGAAAGAATGTGGAGTGTATCATATAGTCGGCCCCGCCCGACTTTAGCCTTTCCTTACTTGTTCCGCTATAGAAACAACATATTTTTCTCGATTTGCTTTAAATCGAGTCACTCAACACCGCGCATAAGGATTTGACGCAACTAGACGACTCACATTCAATTGCAATTGGAAACTTTGTTTTCTAAAAGGCGATATAGATGCTGCGGCTGAAATGATTGAAAATATTATCTTGATTGGAATGAAGTCATTTATTCCAATTAAATTTATTTCGGATAAATCAGCTAATAAAAATTGGTTTAACCAGACACAAGGCTGCTGTCAGATCCAAAGAGGAAGAATTCAGGAAATGGCGTTTAAATAAAAATGCCACAACTGGCATTGCACTATACGTGTTGTTGTAGATGGGTTCTTATCCGATGAGCATAGGTTAACCGCAGGAGTACCACAGGGCTCTGTCCTTTCCCCCTCCCTTTTTCTTATTTTCATCGACGACCTCTTGGATCGGACTGTGAATCCAATATACTCATTCGCGGATGACAGCAACCACTGTCATTCATACTCATTCGATTATAGACCAAGTCGTCAAGAAATTGAGGATAAATGGCGATTGATGGATGAGTCACTTAGCCAGGATTTGATGGCCATTTCTGAATGGGGTCGAGAGAATAGAGTAGATTTTAATGCACTTAAGACCCAGAGCTCCTTGTTGTCTCACAAGCGAATCACTAATCCAACGGTGTCGTCGATTTTAATGAACGGTGTAGATATTGAGCAATCAGATGCTCTCGATGTTCTTGGCATAAAAATACAACGTGATGTTCGTTGGACAAAACATGTATTTGATGTGTCGAAAGATGCCTTCAAATGTTTAGGCTTTTTAAAAAGATGTAAGAAATATTTCACACCCTCTGATCTTCTCAATATCTACAGTACCTACATCAGACCAAAGATGGAATACAACTCCCATATATGGTCGGGTGCTCCAGCTTTATTACTGGAGCTACTTGACCGTGTCCAGAGGAGGGCGATGGTGTTTATAGGTGACGGTAGGATATCCAATTCTATTGTCTCCCTTGAACACAGTCGTAATGTTGTCTGTGTGTCATTGTTCTATCGATACTTTCATGGTGTTTGTTCTTCGGAAATTCGTGATCTTATACCGCCCGTGAGAACGTTCGGTAGAGATACGCGACTCTCCAGGAACGCTCACCCATTTATTGTCGATTGGACAACCGGCCGCACTACACATTACAGAATAAATT
The DNA here is from genome assembly GCA_947397865.1 of Polietes domitor. NCBI lineage: Eukaryota > Metazoa > Arthropoda > Insecta > Diptera > Muscidae > Polietes > Polietes domitor. The sequence goes on along the minus strand of OX377619.1, from coordinate 77,906,959 downwards.
CGTTCTTCGCCCGTACTATCCGTATGTGGAATCGACTTCCGGCAAATATCTTTCCCTCCAATTACAACATTCATAGATTCCTCCTCCTTCCAATACCTTATCTTCCTTCCACCAACGCAATGCACTGCATTTATAGGGGACATACCCTGAGTGTTGGTTCAGTGAAAAAAAAAGATCGGTTCAGAATTAGATATACATAGCTCCTATAGAAATTTCGCTCCCGAATTGCCTTTTTCTGCTGTAAACAGATCTTCTTAAAATTTGCAAAATATTTATATTTCAACTGGATACACTTATGGTTAAAATTGGTCAGATCGGTTCAGATTTATATATAGCTCCCTCATAAATTTCGCTCCCGATTTGACTTTTTCCGCTCTAGCGACCACATATTTTCACCGAATTTCCAGAAATTTGGCATAACGTCGGACATTTCAACTAGAAAGTGGATCAGATCGGTTCAGATTTATATATAGCTCCTATACAAATTTCGCTCCCGGCTTGACTGTTTTCCAACCTATATACCACGTATTTTCACCAATTTTCTTCAAATTTTGCATAGAACGTTATACATGAACCATGTTTGAATATAGCCCCGATTTTTCTCGCTTTGGCAAAGTTGACATTTCTTTAAGTTTCATCTGGCTTCCCCGTTGTGTGTGTAAGGCAAATAAGTTGGCTCACTCACACTGAGGCCCGGCCATATGGCGTGGCAAACACTCCGGTCAATCTTCTTCTTAATTTCCATTTAACTCCTAGGGTCTCAGGCCGGCTCTATGCCTGTATATTTTACATCCTCTGACTAGACTTCCATCTAATGAAAATTCTCTCGGTATCTCTTAACTTTTGTAATGTAAGAATTATGATTATGTCTTGTAGTTGTAATGATTTTTTTATTGAAAATTTTTAACAATTTTGTATGCTTCCTTTTGAAATTGAACTTAGTTTAATGATGGTAAATTCTAGGACGGAAGCCATCTTGTCGATTAATAATTAATTAAACACATTAATTGTTTAGACAAAAACATCGAATTAACTTATTAACTGTAGTTACGTGCATAATTGAAGTAAAGTACATAATTTAACAACAGAAAAAGAACAAACTATTAACTAAATGAGCGATGAGCCACATTTGAAACTATACGAATGTTCTAAAATGTTGAGAGAGTTTCTTTCCCCCTTAGTTTCTGCGTCTTATTATCATTAATATTTTATTTTTTCTTTCGCATATTCATGAACTGCTCTAGAACTCGGCCAATTAATGAATACTGCCAGTAATTTCTAATAAAAGTGTCTCTTGTGTGAGTCTGAGTTTTTTGTGTATATTTCTTTTGTTTTTTTTTGTTTGTTTCAATATCATTTTCTCAAGCGGTGTACAAAAAAATTTTCAAAAAAGAAAATCTTAAATCAGACTATTTTGTGTGTTGTGTTGTTCATACATATATATTTTTTGTTTATGTCGTAAATTTGGTCGTTCGTTAAATTATAAGAGGTTTTAGAAAAATCGCTTGAAAAGTGAATTTACTTGAAGCCAATCTACTTAAAATCGGTGTGGGGTCAGCAATATTGAATTGATGATTAAGATCGAAAAAACTTCACAAATCTTTGCTACTGAAAGGCAAAAATATAAAATAATATATATAAACATGTATTATATATGTAGTGCAAGATTCTCTATGCTTTACAAAGAACTATTAGAAATTTATTTGACAAGTAGAAACTACGCCATTACTAAAAATGTAACGTTACACGCATTGAAATTATTAAAAATTCACTACAAAAGTAAATCAAATAAATCATCTTGACTGATGAGGCCCATTTCCACCTCGGTGGCTACGTCAACAAGCAAGATTGTCGCATCTGGTGCTCAGAAAACGCAAGAGTTTTTGCTGAGAAGCCTCTCCATCCTCATCGTGTGACTGTTTGGTGCGGTTTATGGTCCGGCGGGGTCATTGGACCTTACTTTTTCGAAAATGAGGTTGAATCAACATTTACGGTGAATGTATTGCGCTATCGAGAGATGATTAATGATTTTTTATGGTCGGATTTGGATGGTATTGATCTGGACAACGTTTACTTTCAACAAGACGGCGCTACGTGCCACACAAGCAACGACAACATTGCTCTTTTACGGGAAAAGTTTCCGGACCATGTTATCTCTCGATCACAATTGGCCACCGAGATCTTGTGATTTAACACCATGCGACTTCTTCCTTTGGGGCCACGTGAAAGATAAGGTCTACGTCAACAGCCCAGCGTCGATTCAAGACCTCAAAGATAGAATTCGTGAGGCTATCGAGGACATAGGGCAGCCACTTTGCGATTTGGTTGTGGAAAATTTCACGAAAAGGATATGGTCCTGTAAGCGTGGTCGTGGTGGCCATTTGGCTGATGTTGTTTTTCATTATTAACGGCATACCTTCCTCTTTATTATGAAATAAACAGCCGATCATTTATCTCAAAAAATGGCATTTTTCTTTGAATACCAAAAAACACCTCTTGTTTGAAAACCCTGTATATACACCTCACCGCAAAGCGTATTGATATTCGTACGGCCAAGCCAGTCGTAGTAGTCATACGAATGATATTGTGTTCCATTATTAAATGACAAAGTTCAGCCTTTCCAATAAAACCAGAAATTTGAAAAAATAATCAGTACTTTTTTATAGGCGATTCTAATTTAAAATTTTAAATGACCCACCCTATACCTAAGTCACTTGGACCAAAAAGGATGAGTCTGAAATACAATTTGTCTTTGAATTCTATGCCTGCTGTGGAGTGTATAAGGAGACTCGCGCAATAAGCCATATTGCACTATTCTGCTAACAATTTAGGAATAGGTGTGTACCTTCGACAATTGAGTAGCTATTCTTAAAAGGATTAAAGCTAAAAAAACTAAATTCTGCCAATGCCAAAAAGTATGTCGAAATTCTCCCATAATCTCAGAATCAACCATAAATTAGCATTGTCAACAGTTTCCTCAGGGTTTTGTTATTCTAAATAAGTAAGGAAAGGTAAAAGTCGGACGGGGCCGACTATTTGATACCCTCCACTTTCTTCCATTATAATTGATTCATAAGCACTATCGTATAGCAAAAACGTAAACGTTCTCCGAAGAAACCATGTATCTAAAATAAAATCCTAATCCGCGCCTCTCGACTTGAAAATGTATATGCTTTGGTGAATATTTTTTTAAGAAAAAAATTTTGAGTGTAGAAAAAGTAAAGAAAGGCTAAAGTCGGGCGTGGCCGACTATATGATACTCTCCACTTTCTATCGAATACAATTCAATTCGGTAAAAAAGTGAAAACGGGAAGAATTTTTGTATGTTTCCTAATCATAGGCTAATATGACGTGGTCCAATTTGTCAAAATAAATCTCAACCGAACTGACCTATATTCACCATGGTTGTTTCTAGTGGAAATTAAGATATTTTGCCAAATTTGAAGAAGTTCTGTAAAAATATGTCGTTTCTTGACCAGAAAAAGTCGAATCGAGAGCGAAATTTGTATGGGAGCTATATATAAATCTGAACCGATCTGACCCATTTTCACTATGAGTATTTCTAGTTGAAAGATAAGATATTTTGGAAGATTTGAAGAAGATCTGTTAAAATATGAGGTTTCCAGCGCGGATAAAGTCAAATTGGGAGTGAAATTTGTGAAGAAGCTATACATAAATCTGAACCGATCTAAAAAATTTTCAACGCAGATGTTTCTAGTGGAAATATAAGATGTCTTGCCAATTGAAAAATATCTGTTGCAATATATGGTATCTAGAGTGAAAAGAGTCAAATGAGGAGTGAAATTCGTATGGGGGCTATATCTAAATCTGAATCGATTTTCTTCAAATTAAATAGAGTTCGTCCCTATCCCGAAAAAATTCGTTGTGCAAAGTTTCATTTAGTTCTGGCTACACATGTGACCTGTATCGTGATTACAAGAATAGATGGACGGACGGACAGACAGACAGACGGACATTGCTAAATTGACTCAGAAAGTGATTCTAAGACGATCGGTATAATTAACAATGGGTTTATCTCGCTTCCTTTTGGGTGTTACAAACAAATGCACAAAGACATAATACTCTCGTGGAGTGTATAAAAATAGAAAGCGCAAAAGAACTACCTTAGTAAACAATTTCATTCAGAAAATTCGATTTCTTTTTGCAAAAAGCAATTTTTTTCTAACATTTATATTTTTGGCAAAGGATGTCATATACATTTTCAAGTCGAGAGGCGCGGATTAGGACTTTATTTTAGACCCTTAGAAATTCTTCGGAGAATTTTCTTAAAATTTAATGTTTTTGCTTACGATTTTCAATTTTTTTCATCCATAAAAATCAGCCCGCCCTAATAGGACCACTTTCAACCAAGACTCAAAATTTATAGAATAAATACATGTTTAAATAAAAATGTTTCGAGAAAATCGAAGAGTACAAATAACCACAAAAATAAAGTTTTAATTTAAAAAATAAAAATTTTTATAAAAAGCATTGTGATTTTTTTTTCAATATTTTTTCGGAAAAGTACTTCAAAAACAAAAATATTAAAAAAAAGAATATCGAATTCGGACCAATATTGAAGAAGTTATGAGCAAAAGACTAAAAAAAGAACTTCTATTTAATGATTTTTTAAAAGCGTTATAACGAGTAATCAGAAAAAACTCAAAGTATACCAGTAGTTGTATTTTTAAAGGGTACTAAAAAATATAAAACAAGTAAAAACGGAGTTAAGTTAGGCTAGGCCGAACTTTCCACCATGGATTGCATTCCACAGAGTCGATGCCGATTCTCGTAGAAGTGCAGTTATATTGCAGGAAAATATACCTTTTTTAACCAGAGCAAATACAAATATTGAAAAAATAATTTTAATATTTTTATTATTTCAAACCACGCTTATAAGACAAGGCTACCAACACGAAATAATACAAGTCAATTCAAAAAAAATATTTTTATATTAATATTTTCAAAAAAGTTTCAAATACCATAAATATTTCCGTTCTTTTTAATTCCAAAAGTAAAAATTTTGAAAATCTATTATATAACGTAAAAAGTACAAAATAACCTAACTTCATGATTCCAACAATTTTTGTCGTAAAGTACGAGTTTGGAAAAATCGTTTTATTTTGCGTGTCTATACAGTCAGAAGAATCTATACACCGAATTCCATGATGCTAGCTGCGGCCATTTGGTTGGTACCATTTGTATCCCCTTTTTCCTATTTTACTCCCTTAAGAGTATGACTTTCTAAAATCTCTTTATTGTCGACGCAATTAGAGGGATGTACACACCAATTCTAGCTGTTGCCGTTTGATTGGTACCATATTTATCCATCTGTCCCCCATTGTATCCCTTGAACATACGAATTTGGAAAAACTTTTATTTTTCGTGTCTACGCAGTCAGAGGCTCTAGCTGCGGTCATTTGGTTGGTACTATTTTCATCCCCGAAAAGTAAGAATTTCGAAAAATAAGTTTATTTTACGAGTCTACGCAATCAGATGAATGTATACGCCGAATTTTATTATTCTATATGTAGCCGTTTGTTTGGTACCATTTTTATCCCTACATTCCCACTTTTATCTCTTAAAAGTGCGAATTCGTAAAAAATACTTTTATATTATGTACCTACGCAATTAGAAGAATGTACACACCGAATTTCGTGATTCTAGCTGTTGACGTTTAATATGTACCATTTTTATCCCTTTTTGCCCCATTTCACCCCCTACGAATAAAAATCACTTTATGGTGCACGTTTTTGTTGTAGGGGGAATGCGCACACCCAAAATCAAGTATGTACAAGCAGACGTATTGAAAAAAAAATATGCTGAAATACTTTAATATAGTAGGGGTTATTATGGGTATTTTTAGTCCTTGTAAGGGAAAAAATTTTCCCTTTGGGCCAATTTCGCCCAGTTTCAATCCCAACCGATCTACGACCTTAAGACGCATTTATGGAATATTTGGACGTCCTAGCTCCTTTCGTTTAGATGATAACGTGATTTCAACAGACTTAGAATTTTATGACGATCAAGAATATATATATACTTTATAGGGTCTCAGGTCGATATTTCAAGGCGTTACAAATGGAATGACAAAGTCATTCTGGAGGTGGAGAGTATAAAATGGAGGAAATAAAAAAATGTTTTCAACTGTCCGATTTGTCGTGGAATGTCCCATACATATGTAGTTTCTATAATGTAAAAATTGTGAGCAATATTTGTATGGGGTCTACATCTAACTCTGAACCGATTTGCTTCAATTTAAATATCGTTCGTCGTTGGACTCCAGTCCAATTTTTGTTAACTCGAACAATAATTACGACTTGGATAATTGTACTTGGATTACCAAAATAGATGGACGGACAGACAGACATTGTTAAATCGATTCAGAAAGCGATTCTAAGCTGATGATACCCTAGTGAAGTGCTTCCATTGTTGTCATTTTCCTCTCATTCCTTGCTCTCATTTTTCTTTCTCAGACACCATAGCGAGATGGTGTCAGATAGCGAAACTTGTTGGCAACTACTTTTAATGTTGGTTAGACGAAAGACTTTCTCTTTGTCACAATATTGGTATCTGTCTCCAGCAGCGGCAAGTGTAAGGATTTTCGATCTCAGAAATCTCAGTCTACGGCCAAAAGGCAATCAATTGACAAATTTCTCGCCACACTCCTCCGAATATTGACACTATTACGTTTGATATTCCCTCTGGGCCTTTCTCCTCTTTAATTATATTTTTGATTTTCTTCGTTGTAAAAAATCGTTTTCATTTATTTCCCGCACAAGTTCTGTCGTACGAAAGAGAGTACTTACTATGGTGAGGACGCAACAGGGTTTGTTAGGTCTTGTCCAGAAATACATAAATTACGTGATGGTGGGTCACATGGGTTCAGGCTTTGATATAGCTCCCATACAAATGTCCTTCCCGATTTGACTTCTAACCACACTTAGAACACACATATTTTGCTTCAGAGTATGCAAAACACACATAGAACATGACAACATGAAATAATTCTCAAACGATATGTGATAATTCTACCATAAATTGTAGATCTCTTATACAATAACTGCAGCGACGATATGATAGACGCCTTCGCAGTGATTGCTTAGGATAATATTTTAAGTGTTTGAGAAGAAAGTTTCGACAAACGAGAATTATTTCTTAGACTACTACTACAGTATTTTCTAAACCCATTGAAATCATTTCCATACAAACAATGTCATCATTATTTTGTTTCTTATGCAGAATACATTGCAACGAGTTCGGCCACAACCAAATGAAGATCCTCTGTTTTTGGGCAGAAATTTGTTCAATGGAGAGGCACACTCCTGGCTCAATGGTTATGTAAATAAACAAAATTGTCGCAGCTGAAGAGATTCTCGAACAGCAGTTACATCCACATAACATAGAACTTGAAATTGTACAGTTGTGGGCAAAGGGTTGCCAGCTTTTTAAATAATGTGTTCTTAGTGGGTATTGGGGTTTTAAGAGTAATAAAAAAATAATTTTTGAACCTAGAAAAAATCGTCCGATAATTCTTAATCATCAATCCAATAGAAATGCATTGTTTCAAGCTGCTAGTTAGTCTTTCGCTGACTTTATAGGGTTCCGTGTATATATATATAGTTATATACGTTATTATAAAGGTATTCATAGACTATAAATATTTACTTATACATATGTACATACATATTTGTGTGCACATATATGTACATATGTATCTACATATGGATGTAAACTTCTATTACAAATGATCTATTTACTTTAAACGGTAATAAACTCGTTTAATACGAACAAATGTTTGATGGTTGTTTTTGTTTTTGTTGTTGACTAAGGCTATAAAGTGTGTATTTTGTTGTCGTAACGAAAGTAATAATTGTAAATGAATTTGTGAATTTGAATTCATTGTTTATCTATTACCTTTTCGCGTTGTCGGGTAATCATAATAAAAATCAGTACAAATCGATACTTTTCACATTTGAGTTTGTTGTTCTTGTTGTTTTTTTTCATGGCTTTGTATTTGCAAATTTGAATATATTTCCATTTTGTTTATTTATGAATTTGTCGGTTTTTTTTGTTTAGAATAAGTATGTTATATTTTTATTTTGTTTTTTATTTAAAAGCTAAATATAACTTATTATCGATACTTAAATCTATAATGGATTTATTTGTTTTTTTCTGTATTTGTTTTTTTTTGTTTTAATTTATATATTTGTTTGTGTATATATATATATTGAATATGTATTTAAAAATTATGTCACAGAAAAATATTTGTTTTACAAAAAAAAATCATTTATAAAAATTGAACTAAACAAAAATGTATAAAAAACTCACACATACACATAAAATTCATGAAATCACGCACATAAGTATGTATATTGCTGGAAAACTAAAGTAAAAACTGACCTACGAAACTATACTCCTCTCCACATACATTTAATAGTGCTTTTCTATAGAAAAATGTTTTGCAATATTCTATATCGTCTAGAAGCAAATCACAGAATACAATACTATTGTTTCTATAGAATTTTATGAAAATTATCTAAACTTCAACAAAAAGAAAACAAATGCAGCGAATATACTTTCCCAACAGCAATTGACTGATAAAAATTCGGATTTTCTTAGGCACGAAATTGGTCGTAGGAAATTTGGTCTATTTTGATTTTGCGATTAAAAAAACGGAATTGGAATTTTCTCAATGTGAAATGAAAATTCTTAATTTCAATTAGAATTTTTCTCATTATGAAATGGAAATTCTCAATTTCAATTGGAATTTTCTCAATTCGAAATGGAAAATCTCCATTTCAATTGGAATTTTCTCTATTTGAAATGGAATTTATTAATTTCAATTGGAATTTTCTCAAATTGAAATGGAAATTCTTAATTTCAATTGGAATTTTCTCAATGTACAATGGAAACTCTTAATTTTTTCTTAAAATTTGAATTTTCTCAATATAAAATGAAAATTCTTATTTTCAATTGGATTTTATACAATTTGAAGTGGAAATTCTTAATTTCAAATGGATTTTTCTCAATTTGAAATGGAAAATTTCCATTTCAATTGTAATTTTCTCTTTTTGAAATGGAAGTTCTTAATTTTTCTTAAAATTGGAATTTTCTCAATATGAAATGGAAATTCTCAATTTCAATTGGAGTTTTCTCAATTTGAAATGGAAAATCCCAATTTCAATTAGAATTTTCTCAAAGTGAAATGGAAATTCTTAAATTTTCTTAAAATTGGAATTTTCTAAATATACGGAAGTTCTTATATTTAATTGGATTTTACTCAATATGAAGTTGAAATTCGTAATGTTGCTTAAAATTTGAATTGTCTCAATTTGAAATAGAAATTCTCAATTTCAATTAGAATTTTCTCAATGTTAAAATGGAAATTCTTAATTTTTCTTAAAATTTGAATTTTCACAATATGAAATGGAAATTCATAATTTCAATTGTAATTTTCTCAATTTGTAATGGAATTTCTTAATTTCAATTGGAATTTTCTCAATATGAAATGGAAAATCTTAAATAGAATTTCTAAATTTCAATTGGATTTTTCCCAATTTCAATTGAAAATGGTTTAGACGAACGTTTTTTTAGAGATGTTTGACACAGGACGAAATATTTTGAAAATAACCATTAAATAATCCAAATTTAATTTCTGGCGGTGAATTTTAATTGGTTTTTATTGCATACATAGACACGCTTCGCCCTGCTTTTACCGATTATATTTTTTCAAAAATCTTAATTTCGATTGATTATTCTTTAGCGTATTCCCATTATATCACAGACAAAAAACTAGACACCGAAAAAAAATAGACCATAGTAACATTAAAATCTGTCAATGTTGAAAATTTCATGAGAAAACTTGCTTCTTCATCGGGATAATTTTGGCACCGTCACATCAGCTACGCTATATCGGAAAATTTTCTATGAAAATAACAGTCTTGAGTTTGTTCAATCCTTAATAGACAGATTTTTGAGCAGAAAAATATGTGTTGTAAAAGTCGACATTCTGACATTTTCAAAAATGCAGAATATCCAAATTTGCAGAAAAAATAAAGGCTACCCCACCTAATGTATATTTTACCTAATTAATTTTGGTTACATTTTTGAATTTCAAATGGAATCTTTTGAATTTCAAATGGAATAATTTTTGAATTTCAAATGAAAACTTTTGAATTTCAAATGGTATATTTTGAATTACAAATGACGAGTTTTGAATTACAAACGATGAGTTTTGAATTTCATATGACGACTTTGGAATTTCAAATTGTGTCTTTTGATTTACAAATGAGTTTTGAATTTCAAACGATGAGTTTTGAATTTCAAATGATATTTTTTGAATTTCAAATGATATTTTTTGAATTTCAATTGATATTTTTTGAATTTCAAACGATGAGTTTTGAATTTCAAATGATATTTTTTGAATTTCAATTGATATTTTTGAATTTTAAATGGAATTTTTGAATTTCAATTGATATTTTTTGAATTTCAAATGGTGTCATTTGAATTACACTTGAAAATGGTGTAGGTATTGTTCCACTAAATTCTTCATATAATTTTATTATTGGATGCCCTAATTTTCAAAAGTATAATCAGTATAATTTTGCTACAGTACAACAGAGGTCGATTGAGGGGCTTACAAATGTTGTATAGAAAATGTAACTTTTAGCCGACAATTATCAAAACAATTTAGCGATCATAAATTTTCCTTGGACAGATCAGAGTGCATTAAAAGCGCCTTAAAAGTATAAATGTCATCATGAGCTTTGTAAATAATTTTGCATTCTATAAAATATAGATGCAAAGAGGTCTTGAGCCAGAACAGTATCCCAGATTAAATTCTGAAACATTTTAGAAAATTCTATTGATCTTGAAGACGACACTTCTTTTTTTTTTGCTTTGCTTGTAAAATCATTTTCTTTGAAGAACTCATTTCTGTCTGAAAATGTGTCTGACTACTGTGGGTAGAGGTAATATCAAAATTGGTTGTAGAGCTAAATTGGCTTAAACCGTAATATATTTACTCTTGATACGTCGATCTTGCTTTAAACACATTATCATTACACTTTAATTATGAGAATCTTTGTAGAAGATAATCTGCTTTGATACCGACTTTTGTAGCGATAACTTCAATATTGAATATTCCCGGAATAATATTTTATCGAAAGAAGTCGTATTTTGTATACATCATTTTCATTTTCTTAAAGTATATATTTTTGTTTTGTAATGAAAACAATTTTAATTTTTGATTGTTAATGCTTGTAACTTGTAATTGAATAATTTGTGTTTTTTGTAATAGACCCCTGAAGATGACCAACGGAGTTGGTCGAAATATTGGGAAATAAAAAACAAGAAAATAATAAAATAGTCATTTTTTTTATTATTTGAAAAAACTGACCTCAAGCCGAAAAAATACAAAACGCAAGCAACATTAAATTTTAATCTTGATAGCGAAAAATTATTTGCGAAAAAATCTACTTCTGGATAAATTGGATATGGGTAAAACCGTGCGACAATTTCACATTTCACATTCTTTGGAGCTGACCATATACACGTGAAACTAGTCGTCTTATATAGAAGAACTGTGTACTCAGTCCATTTCCATTTGGTGATATTTTCTCCTCTTTACAGGACTTTTAATTTCCAATGGATAGGAATGTTTTAATAATTTATTTTGGTACTTATCCGAGACATGCAAAGGCGATCTGGGTATCAAATGAAAGAGAAGAATATCTGTTAAAAATACTTCAAATTTCATAAATATATCTGTATTACTTTAGCATTAACAGCTATTTCAATTGTTTCCCCTTAGAAAGTTTATATATATGTGGTCTTGTTGAGCTTCAAAAAGTACTATCGCACGGTGTAATAACACTGTACGACAATTTTTAAAAAAGTCCTTAAACTCGAACCGAATGATATTTCATACATATAATTGAGTTACTTGGCGTTTCTAGGCGTTTCATTTTCTCATCCGGTTGCCCCTTCACAGGACTACAAAATTCAAAAGGATACAATTTTTCTAAAAGTTATTTTATATACTTCTTCGAACCCTATGATAACAGTGTTAGTGTCAAATTAAAGAGGAGAATATCTATAAAAAATACTTCAAATATCATGCTTTTGTCTGTATTAGTTTAGCAGTAACATCTAGATCAAGTTTTCTCCATAGTTTTTCTAGGTTATTCATATCTTGCTTTTTAAGACACAAACCTTTAAATGTTTGTTAATACTAAACTGATACCGACAGCAGCTGGAAATTTAAAGTATTTCTAGCACACATGTTCTTCTTTGATTTGGCACTAATACTGGTGTCATAGGGTGCAAATAAGTATTAATTTAATTTTGGCAACTTTGTAGTCCTTTTAAGGGCCAACAGAATGAAAAAAATGGAAAACTACAAAGGCCAATTAACTCTTATTCACCTATAGTTTCATATGTTTATCATCTGATTCAAGTGTAATATGGACTCTCGGGCAGTGTTATTCACAGGCAAAAATTTATGGGCATAGTAATATTATAATCTGTCAATACTGAAAAAATATAATGAGCACGGAAAAGGTTCGGTAAAAAAATCTGTTTTGGTCAATGTGAATTTGTAATAGAAAACCTTGAGAAAATATTACTTTTTCATAGGAAAGTCATCTTTGCTTTAAACGATTTTTTTTCTGTAGAAAACTAGTTTTTACTTAAGACTATACAAAATATTTTGTTTGTTCAATACCGTATTTTACAGAAAACTAGACATTTTTCCCATTTTAGCTCTACAACCAATTTTGATATTTTCTACACCAAAGATGTCTTGGATTACATAGTAGGTCGATCTTTATTTTGTTCCACAAGAGCTATAGACTTTTGTAGAGATGTCTTCAATGTTCCCCGAATAATATATTCTCGAAAGTAGGTGAGTTTTGTTTACATCTTTGGCCTCACCAAGATAATTTCTTAAAGTTGGTTAAATTGGGTTTGTAACGAAAACGCTGCTGCGCTGCAGCATATTTTAATATTGATGACGAAAAATATAAATATTCTATTAGAAAGTCATTTTCGATAAAAAAAATCTACTGTATAGTGCAGGGTTTTCCAACAAGAGGTGTTATTTTGGTATTCAAAGAAAAATGTAATTTTTTGAGATAAATGATCGGATGTTTATTTCATAATAAAGACGAAGGTATGCCGTTAATAATGAAAAACAACATCAGCCGAATGGCCACCACGACCACGCTTACAGGACCATATTCTTTTCATGAAACTTTCCATAACCAAATCGCAAATGTCCTCGATAGCCTCACGAATTCTATCTTTGAGGTCTTGAATCGATGCTGGGCTGTTGGCATAGACCTTATCTTTCACGTGGCCCCAAAGGAAGAAGTCGCAAGGTGTTAAATCACAAGATCTCGGTGGCCAATTGTGATCACCTATTCGAGAGATAACACCGTCCGGAAACTTTTCCCGTAAAAGAGCAATGGTTTCCTTGCTTATGAGGCACGTAGCGCCGTCTTGTTGAAAGTAAACGTTGTCCAGATCAATACCATCCAACTCCGACCATAAAAAATCATTAATCATCTCTCGATAGCGCAATCCATTCACTGCCTCATTTTCGAAAAAGTCATAAAGCCATAAATCGCACCAAAAGAGTCACACCGTGAGGATGGAGAGGCTTCTCAACAATAACTCTTGGGTTTTCCGAGCCCCAGATGCGACAATTTTGCCTGTTGACGTAGCCACCGAGGTGGAAATGGGCCTCATCAGTCAAGATGATTTTTCGATGGAATTCCGGATAATTTTCATTCTTGAATTTTAATAATTTCAATGCGTTGTTGAAACGTGCATCGTTCCATTTTTAGTAATGGCGTAGTTTCTACTTGTCAAATGTCAAAGAATAAAAGTTTCAAAAGTGACAGCTACCGAAATACCAGGTGATTCAAAATAACACCTTTTGTTGCAAAACCCTGTATTAGGTCTTGAAGAACTCATATTTAGGCCGTTTTGTCTTAAGCCGCTATAGCAAGCTACGATGAAAGAAACGTTAATAATGGGTTAATTTTTTATTCAAAATAAAAAATATTCGCCAAATACAATATAAATAGATGATTGTATAGTTTCCAGACTAAGTCAACAAATTTAATATACAATTATTTTTTTTTAATTTTTTGGTTGTTGACGACAATGTGACCAATTCTTCTCCTTTGAATGAAAAGTTAATATTTTATTTACGTTTTTTTGTTACCGCAGCATATTTATACCGGCTCTATTATTATGCTGAATCATACATTTTACATTCGATTTTATCTTTTGAGCAGCAATTATTTAAAAGCGAAATTAATTCGCATTTCCGGATTAAGGTGGGTATTCTGTGGAGTCAAGCTGACCAGTTTTTTGTCAAACGAATTTGATTTGCATTTTAATTTTCGCCATCCTAGCTGGCAATCTTCTAGCAGATATTTGTGAAAATTGTTCTAAATTTTTAAATTTTTCTGATTTTATAGAAAACTATTATTCTATCAAGAAAATATTAAATATCGATAGTATGCAAAATCACTTTTTCAGAGTAAAATATTCTATAGAAACCTCTCTTTCAATTGTCGACAATTATTCTGTAGAGAAATTCAAACTTTTATTCCATTTATAAAAGGGTTAACATCGAGCAATAACTCTATGGAAAAATTGGCATTGAATGAGGCGGGTTTTTTTGTTAAAGAAATTAAGTTAAATTTTTATGTGGAATAGGATGTTTAAGGATGATTTATTCCTTTCAATTGTCGACAATTATTCTGCAGAGAAATGCAAAATTCTATTCCATTTATAAAAGGGTTAACATCGAGCAATAACTCTATGGAAAAATTGGCATTGAATGAGGCGGGTTTTTTTGTTAAAAAAATTAAGTTAAATTTGTATGTGGAATAGGATGTTTCAGGATGATTTATTCCTTTCGAATATTTTCCAGACATATAGGATAGTATAGCTAAAAAATTTCTTCGTCATCAAACTTCAATAAAATACAATTTTATCTAATAAATCGACTGGGCAGAGCCAAAAATTGTTATAGAAAAATATTTTCAGCTCCATGGAAATCACAAATTTTTATATATCTGAAAATTTGACTACTAAAAAAACTCTTCTATGAAGAAACTGTTTACATTGAAAACTCCATAACAATCACAGCAATTTCTCTACCGAAGAATCAATATCGATAGCCAATATTTAGCAAATGAGAAAATGACTTCGTTATGTCTAATACACATTTAATTCGTCAATGCTCCTCTTCGGGAAAAATTTTCCAAGCTACAAATGGAATCAATTTCCTTTCGATTTCGCTTGAGTCAATATACCTATGGGAAAGCTATTGCTTGTCTTTTTTGTGAATTCATTTCGATTGTAATTCCGATTGAACTATACTCCGCTTTTCTTTAAACTTCTTGTCATTTTTTTGGTTTTATGTAAAAAAGAACTTATTGGCTAAAATTGAAAATACATAATTTGAATAAAAAATAATGCCACAGTTTACAAAATGAACAGAAATGATAATCACTAAATTACCATAATAAGTAATAATTATAATAATAATAATACAAGCAATTAATAGCATAGCAATTGATTAAGGAAATCAAAAAGTAAAACAAAAAAATAAAATAAAATAAACACATTACATATCACACCATATTGAGAATAAAATGTTTTTGCTAATACTAAATATGCCTATAAAATCAACAGAGATCGCCGCTCTCCATTGCTCCTCCTATCTCCGGCTGTCTGTTTTTGTCAGTGTCATTATGACCTACACATACAATTAAACCTAGACTATTATATCATGTGGTGTTGCTGTTGTTGTTTCGCCGCAGCGTCTCTTTTTTCTCGTTTAACGTATCATGTGCAACTTCCAGCGCAGCACGAAATATGCTATAATTCTGAGTGCTATGAAAATGCCAATTAAAGCCACCGCATCAATCCAATATTCCGCCTGGTCCATTGACATTTCCTCCAGGAACTTCTTCGGACTACGGAAATGGCAATACATGGCATCGCACTGCAGCTTAGCACGATCCATGCCATAAATCGAGACCATGGCGCCTGCAAAAGAGATCATTAATCATTTCCCTCCACTTTGATTTGATTTGATGTCACAACTCACCCTCAAATCCATAGCGAACATAACTCACATAGGTCACCCATTGCAAGTAGCCCGGTATTGTATCGAAGTTAACAAAGAAACCCGAAAAGAGTATTGTTGGTATTGTGGTGACCGGGCCGAGAAAGACACCGGCCTCGATATTCATGCCGGCGCCGATCAGCAGGCCCAGTGACTGTGCCACCAGCGAGGTGAGCACACATATGACCACGAACATGGTGATGCGCTGCAGTTCCATGGGCTGTGATGTTAGATAATAGACTACGATGACATACACGCTAGAGAATATAATCTGCAAGTGGATGAGAAAGATTAGTTAGATTAGAAAGTCACATCGATGATGATTAAAATGATAAGTTAGAAAGAGAATTTGTTTAGATTGGATAGATGGCTAAATCTAACTTTATTAGCCAACATTTTATCAATATCAATTAACCTCTGTGGTTAATTTAGCGTTGATATATATAAATGGGTGATAAGGAAAGTTTAAAGACCCTCTTACTCTCAATATATTTAAAAGGTTTTATTACCAAAGACAAGATACCACGCGACAGTACTGTTGGCATCTGAACAAGACAGTACAGGGTTCTCCTATTATGTGATTTTTTTTTCATTTTAACAGGATTTAAAATTTCCAAAATATTCTAATAATTTATTTTCATACTTTTTCGATTCATAAATATGCGATATGGGTATCAAATGAAGGAGAAGAGCATCTGCTAATACTTAAATGTTATGCTTAAATTATATGCTTACAATACTTAAATGTTATGCTTCTATCTGTATTCGTTTAGCATTGACAACCATTTAAATTTTTCCCTTGAAAATAAAAATAAATTAACTTTAACTTTTTTAGGGGCAAAACTGGTTTGAATTCTTTTTAACTTATTTTATTATTATTCTGTCTTTGTTTTTTCGGCATTTTGTGAAGAAGACTTGGAGAATTAATTATGACTTATTACACGATCGAACAACGTACATAAATAATTGAATTTTATTTTTCAAACCAACAGTCACAATTCACTATATTCACAATTTGCTAATGAGCAATGAAGCACATTTCCTAGTTAATGGATATGTCAACAAGCAAAACTGCAGGATTTGGGCTACGGAAAATCAAAGAGCAGTTCATCAGCGACAATCACACCCACTTAAGTGTAGTGTTTGGTGAGGTGAAAGAATAATTGGCCCATATTTTTTTTTGAAATTTTGCGAAAAGTTATGGAAAACATGCTAAAAAGAGCACTTATGTGCGAATCAGAAATTGGACATCACCATCAATTTCAAAGCTAATTGCAAAAACTTCCCCAATAATATACGGTATTTTAAAAATATATATAATAATCGCATAAATAAAAAAGTAAGGAAAGGTTAAAGTCGGGCGGGGCCGATTATATGATACACTCCACTTTCTATCCGAATACAATTCAATTCGGTAAAAAATTGAAAACGGAAAGGATTTTTGTATGCTTCCTAATCATAGGCTAATATGATCTGACCCAATTTGTCAAATCGAGAAGAATATTTGTATCGGGGCTATATCCAAACATGGAATGATGTGACCCACTTACACAATAGGTTATTCCAATTCAAGTATAACGTGCTATGCTCAATTTAAAGAAATTCTCTGAAACCACGTGGTTTCTGGGGCTGAAAAAGTCAAGCCGGGAGCGAAATTTCTATGGGAGCTATATATAAATCTAAACCGATCTGACTCATTTTCACCATGGGTTTTTCTAGTTGAAACATAAGATATTTTGCCAAATGTGAACAGCATCTGTTAAAATATGTGGTTTCTAGAGCAGAAAAAGTCAAATCGGGATCGTATTTTGAATGGGAGCTGTATAAATCTGAACCGATCTGACCTATTTTCACCATGGATGTTTCTAGTTGAAACATAAGATATTTTGCCAAATTTGAAGAACATCTGATAAAATATGTGGTTTCTATAGCGGAAAAAGTCAAATTGGGAGCGAAATTTGTGTGGGAGCTATATATAAATCTGAACCGATCTGACTCATTTTTACCATGGATGTTTCTAGTTTAAATATAAGATGATATGCCAATTTTGAAGAAAATCTGGTGTATAATGTGGTATCTAGAGTGAAAAGAGTCAAATCGGGAGTGAAATTCGTATGGGGACTGTATAAATCTGAACCGATTTTCACCATGTGTGTTTCTGGTGGAAATATAAGATAGTTTGCCAAATTTGAAGAAATTCTGTTAAAATATGTGGTATCTAGCGTGAAAAGAGTAAAATCGGGAGCAAAATTTGTATGGGAGCTATATTTAAATCTGAACCGAATAGCGTTCGTCTTTTGCAAACTTCGTTTTGCAAAGTATAATTTTGTTCTAACAATAATTGCGACCTGGACGGACGGACGAACATTGCTAAATCGACTTAAAAAGTGATTCTAAGTCGATCGGTATACTTAACAATGGGTCTATCTCATTTCCTTTTGGGCGTTACAAACAAATGCACAAATACATAATACTCTCGTGGAGTGTATAAAAAGTAATAAACCATTTACACCATATAGCTCATCCTGCGCCACCCTGTAGTTGTTAACGCTACTAGCACATGGAAATAGGCATGACATTTGAAGTATTTTTAATAGGTATTCTTCTCCTTCATTTAATAACCTTATCTCCCTTGTATGTCTCGCAAAAGTACGAAAATAAATTACTAAAACTTCTATATTCTTTGGAAATTAAAAGTCCTGCAGAGAAAGAGAAAATATCGCCAAATGGAAAACTGAGCATAGAGCATTTTTACTTAAGATCTCTAGTTTCATGTGTGTAAGGTCCTATTGAGCTTCAATGAAAAAAATAAAATTTCGGCACGATGATAGGGTTTAACATTTTAACTTTGAACTACCGATTACTACATTTGCAAAATGGGACGCGTCCGATGCATTTTAGCTTCGCCAAATGGGCTGAAGATTGTTTGGCAGGAGATGAAGAATTTTACTGAAAAAGCGTGTTGTCAGATAAAGCCCATTTTCATCTCGCTGGCTATGTCAATAAGCCAAATTGCCGCATATGGAGTTCAGAGTACCCACACGTGACTACTGAGAAGCCAATACATCCACAACAAGTCACTGTTTGGTGTGGATTTTGGGCTGGCGGCATCATTGCGTAATTTTTCTTCGAAAAGGGCTGCCGCTACCGTCAAGGATGAACGTTACCATGTCCTTTTCAACATGTAACACAGCCAACTCAACCATAGATATTTTATGCACTGTTTTTGAAAATCGAATAATCAGCAGAAATTTTGATGTCAATTGTCCTCCTCGGATCCGTGATTTGAGCACTTTGGATTCTTCTCTGTGGGCAGCCATTAAGGATACATGTTGCGCCAACCATCCAGAGACAATTGAAGTATTGAAACATAAAATCACCATTGAAGAGATTCGAGCCGGAACAATCGAAAATGTAATGAAAAATTGGGTTGATCGGATGAGGTACGGCCGAACCAATCGTGTTAGTCATATGAATGATATTGTGTTCCATTATTAAATGACAAAGTTCAACCTTTCCAATAAAACCAAAAAATTTGAAAAAATAATCAGTACTTTTTTATAGCCGATTCCAATTTAAAATTTTAAATGGCCCACCCTAGATATGAAATGTGTGGGTTCTAGGCGAGAAGAAGTAAAATCGAGGGTGATATTTGTATAGGGTCCATATCAAAAAATTGACACATGGGTCATTTTCACAATAGATGTTTCTAAGTGAAATATAACGATAGGTGGCAAATCTGTCAAAAGATAGGTGGTAAATCTGTCAAAAGATCATAGTAATATTTGTCTTCTACAGGCCTCATTCAAATAACGTGGAACATTTGTAAAGAGTGATTTTTTTGAGGTTAGGATTTTCATGCATTAGTATTTGACAGATCACGTGGGATTTCAGACATGGTGTCAAAGAGAAAGATGCTCAGTATGCTTTGACATTTCATCATGAATAGACTTACTAACGAGCAACGCTTGCAAATCATTGAATTTTATTACCAAAATCAGTGTTCGGTTCGAAATTTTTTATCGACAAATTTTGTTCAGCGATGAGGCTCATTTCTGGTTGAATGGCTACGTAAATAAACAAAATTGCCGCATTTGGAGTGAAGAGCAAACAGAAGCCGTTCAAGAACTGCCCATGCATCCCGAAAAATGCACTGTTTGGTGTGGTTTGTACGCTGGTGGAATCATTGGACCGTATTTTTTCAAAGATGCTGTTGGACGCAACGTTACGGTGAATGGCGATCGCTATCGTTCGATGCTAACAAACTTTTTGTTGCCAAAAATGGAAGAACTGAACTTGGTTGACATGTGGTTTCAACAAGATGGCGCTACATGCCACACAGCTCGCGATTCTATGGCCATTTTGAGGGAAAACTTCGGAGAACAATTCATCTCAAGAAATGGACCGGTAAGTTGGCCACCAAGATCATGCGATTTGACGCCCTTAGACTATTTTTTGTGGGGCTACGTCAAGTCTAAAGTCTACAGAAATAAGCCAGCAACTATTCCAGCTTTGGAAGACAACATTTCCGAAGAAATTCGGGCTATTCCGGCCGAAATGCTCGAAAAAGTTGCCCAAAATTGGACTTTCCGAATGGACCACCTAAGACGCAGCCGCGGTCAACATTTAAATGAAATTATCTTCAAAAAGTAAATGTCATGGACCAATCTAACGTTTCAAATAAAGAACCGATGAGATTTTGCAAATTTTATGCGTTTTTTTTTTAAAAAAAAGTTATCAAGCTCTTAAAAAATCACCCTTTATAAAGGCTTAAAACATGTGACTCAGCATAGGCGTTTCTAGTTGGATTATAACATCTTGTAACAAAATTTGAGAATAATATATGTGGTTTTTAGAGCGAGAAAAGTCAAATCGGCAGTGACGTTTATGTGGGAGCTATATCTAAATTACGACCGATCTGACCCATTTATTATGTCTTTGTGGATTTGCTTGTAACACGAGATAGACCCATTGTTAATTATACCGATCGACTTAGAATCACTTTTTGAATCGAATTAGCAGTGCCACATAATTGTAGCCACAGGCAACAATTGTAGCCACTAACAATTGAAACTTTTACAACTGAAGAAAATCGGTTTAGATTTAGAACGAATTTCGATCCCAATTTGACTCTTTTCACTCTAGATAACATATATTTTAACTGATTTTCTTCAAAATTGGCAAAACATCTTATATTTCAACTAGAAATACCTGTAGTGAAAATATGTTAGATCGGTTCAGATTTATATATAGCTCCCATACAAATTTCGGTCCCAATTTGGCCCTTTCCGCTCTAGAAACTATGTCTTTTATCAGATTGTCTTCAAAATTGACAAAACATATTATATTCCCACTAGAAACACCCATGGTGAAAATAAGACAGATCGGTTCAGATTTATATATATAGCTCCCATACAAATTTCACTCCTAATTTGACTTTTTCCACTCTATAAACCACTTATTTTAACAGATCTGGTGATAATAGATCAGATCGATAATTTGACTTTTTCCACTCTATAAACCACTTATTTTAACAGATCTGGTGATAATAGATCAGATCGGTTCAGATTTATATATTTTTTCAAATTGAGCATAACAATTTATACTTGAGCTGGAAGAATCTATTGTACGAAAAGTCCCCAATTATTCCCAAAATATAAAAAATTGTCTTGTCAAATTCGAAAAATCCCCATTTTAAAAAAGTTATTTTATTTAAAAGAATTCGACCAAAACAAAAACAATATATGAATGATTTGTTGATACGTCAACAATTTGGGAATCATCCTATGTCTTGAACAAGTTTCTTATTTAGAATTGCAGTAATTTCGTTCTAGACAATGAAACAGTGGTCTACTATTGCCATTGAAGCATGACTTTTTTAAATTTGATACTAAAATTTAGTCCGTAAATATTATTATTATTTAAATAAGTAAATAAAACTACTTTTGAGCAAATTTTATTTGATTTGAGTAAGTACGTTAATTTTTATAAAGTTCTTCTCTTAAACATTTTTGGGGGTTTGACAGTGAATACTGAAATTTGTACATCCAATATTTTCGAATCATTGGAAATAGAAACAATACATAAAAAACAAGTAAGGAAAGGTTAAAGTCGGCCGGGGCCGACTATATAATACACTACTCCACTCCCTGCGTATATACATCGCTTTTATTACTAAACCCAGGTGTTTCATGGGAGCAATTTTATGTAGTTCATATAAATTATAAAGTATACTATAAATTTATCTTTAGTCATTTTCATGGATGACATTTTCCTTTCTCATATCTTTATTATAATTTCTTTTCTGACGTCGCCGACCAAAATCACGATAAAGGTAGTGAGGAGTCAAGTAATAAATTTATAACCATTTGAAGATAAATTTGCATTCACAGTTGAAATCATATACTAAAAAGTACTTCGAATATCCCCACATAATCCTCGAAATATTTAATGAAACCCCCACAAAAATCCCTAGTCCACCAAATACGAAATTTTTTCAGTTATCACTACGAAAAAATACAAAAAATGCTATAAACGTCTTATTATTCAACCTTAAGTTACTCTGCCGTGTATTACAAACAAATTCACAAAGATATAATGCCCTAGTGGAGGATATAACAAGTTATTGGATGGCAAGGAGTGATACAAAATTGACTTTTCCTTAGAAAGAGTAAAAAAACAAAAAAAAAAAACAAGTAAGGAAAGGCTAAAGGCGAGCGGGGCCGACTATATAATACCCTACACCACTCCCTGCGTATATACCTCGCTTTGATTACTAAACCCAGGTATTTCATGGGAGCAATTTCCTCCAAATTCAATACCGATGGTCCTTGGCCAGAAAAATTAACTTCTTCCAAGTTTCATGACAATCGGACAACAATTGCGACCTGTAGAGTGCGAACAAATTTAGATGGATGGTTAAATCGACTCAGCTGGTGATTCTAAGCCGATCGGTATACTTAAAGGTGGGTCTAGCTCGATTATTTCTTGGTGTTACAAACATTTGGCGCGAAACTAACTTATAATACCCTAGCCCACGAAGTGGTGTAGGGTATAAAAAACAAAATAAGCCGACGTATTTGGATCAGGTAAATATAACATGAATATTGTTGAAAGTTGCATTAAATTTCGTTGAATGCTACTTTCGAATTTATGTAAGTAACCTCAAGCTAAAATTTCAGACAAATATAATACGAATATTATTCAAAATTACATTATCAGCCCTATCAGAGAACACAATTTCGTTCGAAAGAGAAATCATTGGTTAATCATTTATGGTTAAACAGAAATTGTTTCTGTGTTGGTTTCAATGTTTTTGTACAGTATTGCCATACATGTTTAACCATAAATGATTAACCAATTATTTCACTTTCGAATGAAATTGTGTTCTGTATATTTCGTTGAGTGCAATTTTCGAACTAATTCGAATGGATTTCAATTTCAATTGTATTTCGAATAAATAATAAATAACACTCTTACCTGAAATGGTAAATCAGCCATTGTCTTAGCAAAATAAAAAGCCTTAAGTGAATACCAATAATTTAAATGCTCTCGTACAAACACCGACATCTCTGTGGGGACTGGAAGACAGAGACTAATTAAAACATGATTCAAAAATAATAACTCTTAACTTACATGTCAATATTGTGGGCATCATAGCAGTAAACATGGTAAATAGTGTAGTAAAAAATATACAACCAGCATTACTCATAACCTTAGAAGCCTCGTTGCCAACATCGTAATAGATCATGCCAATTATGGCACCAACAATTATGTGCGACGCCAGGCGCATGTGCGTCAGCATTCGGTCGCGCATAATCGTCACAAAGGAACGTTTGAGCAAAATCCAAAATTGTGTCCAGCCACTGGTGGGAAAGCCGGACTTGTTCGGCATCGCTATGACACTCTCATGCGAGTCGAGCAGTGATGTGGTGCAGCCGGCTCCAGAGTTGGCACCGCCGTTGCCGTTTCCGCCGCCACCGTTGCCACCACCATTGCCAGTTACAGCCAGATTTGTTACGGCATTGGCACTCTGGCCACCCTTTGAACTGTAGCTGCAGCTATCCTCGCCGTTGTGGTCGCCGCTGCGTGGCATATTGATGACTGAACAATCGGACTGCTGACTCTCTTGGGTTTCTAGTTTCGGTGGTTTTAGTATGCTCGAGTTCAGCTCCATTTCAGCGGCCGACGATGGTGCGTCCATCTTAAGCTTCTCATCCTCCAGGGTCACTGTGGTCGTGGTGGTGTTAGTGGTGTTGGCGGCATTGCCCCCAGCCCCATTGGCCGTGCCATTGCCCTTAATAATATCATTGGTAATGTCTTTGGATATATCTAAGCCATAGTTTTTCTGGCTGTATTTCTTGCACACCCCGCTCTTGACGGCGGTCACCAGCTTTGTGACACACTCACCATACTCGCCACTAGCCACCTCCAGCACATAATCGGCCGGATTGTGGTACGAGGGACAATCATAGCCCAGGGACGAAAGGAATGGCACCAGACCTCTGACGCGGCCCTCATACATGCACTGGCCCTCGGCCAGCATATACAGATGATCGAACTTCTCGAATAGCCTGGCGGACGGCTGATGTATCGTACAGACGATGGTGCGGCCTCCGCGAGCCAGCGACTTCAACAGCGATATCAATTGGAAGCACGTTGAACTGTCCAAGCCGGATGTGGGTTCGTCGAAAAACATAACTGGTGGATTGTTGACCAACTCCAATGCGATGGAGAGTCGTTTTCGTTGTCCTCCGGAGAGATTACAAGTCTTCGTATTGCTTGATTCGATCAGACCGATAGTTTCGAGTATTTCATCGACTACGACCTTCTTGGCAGCCAGATTCATATTTTTGCCCAGCTTCAGATTGGCCGACACCATCATGGCCTCGCGCACCGAGAGGTTGGCAATTAAGACATCGTCCTGCATGATGTAGCAGGAGAGTTTGCGAAAGCGCCTCAGATTGCGATCCTTGCCATTGATTAGCACCGAGCCGCTAAGTTGAGAGGTTCTGGAAAAAGCCGAAACAAAAATGCAAATCAAATAAGGTGGACTCTGAGAATATTTGAGAAAATTACAAATATAATATATATATTACTATAGGTGGAATAGACTCATCTATTCCTATAAAACTTCTAATGAAAATTTATGTTACCCCATTAGGGAACGTCTTATAAATTACATGAATTTTCTAAAGAAACTTGAAGAAACCTCACAATAATTTGGAGAATGTTAATTAGAAAAGATTTCTAGAAAATTGAGGAAATCCAATAAATTTTACATTTATGAAACCCGATATACAGTCTGGAGATAATTGATGAAACGCAATAATTAGAGAAATTTACTGAAGCCTGGGGCATATCACGACATTCGATATCGAGAAGTTACGTTCGAAATCAAATTTTAATTTATATGAAAGAAACAGGGACGTGCGCAGGGGAGAGGTTTTGGGGGTTCAAACACCCCCCATAGAGAGGTTTTACACTTTTAAATCCTTCTGAACACTCTGAAGCTATAAAATGTATAAAATAAAATAATTTTTCTTAAAGTTTGTTTCTTATAAGATGTTGTGCCAATTTTAAGGAAAATCAGGTACAATATGTGGTTTCTAGAGCGGAAAAAATCAAATCGTTATATCTAAATCTGAACTGATCTTACCCACTTTCTGCATAGGTGTTTTTAGTTGGATTATAAGATGTTGTGCCAATTTTAAAGAAAATAGGGTACAATATGTGGTTTCTAGAGCGGAAAATGTCAAATCGGGAGCGACATGTGTGTGGGGGATATATCTAAATCTGAACCGATCTTACCCGCTTTCGCCACAGGTGTTTCTAATTAGATTATAAGATGTTGTGCCAAATTTAATGAAAATCAGACACACTACACTGTGGTTTCTAGAGCGGAAAATGTCAAATCGGGAGCGACATTTGTTTGGGGGCTATATCTAAATCTGAACCGATCTTACCCACTTTCTGCATTGATGTTTTTAGTTGGATTATAAGATGTTGTGCCAATTTTAAAGAAAATCGGATACACTATGTGGTTTCTAGATAGGAAAATGTCAAATCGGGACCGACATTTGTAGGGGGGACTATATCTGAACCGATATATCTCAAATTAAATAGTGTTCGTCCTGGATCCACAAAACTTATTTGTGCCAATTTATGTTAAGATCGGACTATAATTGTGACCTGTAAATCGATTCAAAAAATGATTCTAAGTCGATCGGTATAATTAACAATGGGTCTAGCTTCCTGTTGGGCGTTACAAACAAATGCTCAAAGACATACAGTGGCCGACAAAAGTTAACATACGACCCACATTTTTTCGTTTTAGCGAGTTCCAAAAAATATTTGAAAAAAGTAATGATGCGGTTTTGTTTGAAATCGTTTTTTATTCATATAACAATAACAAAATGCTTTACTTCAATATAAACTTAAAATATATTGGCAAAATAAACAAAAAACACCTTGACAAAAGTCTACATACGACATAATCTACATGACATAATGTACTTGATAGGAGAATTGACGAAATTTGTATTGTCATTGTCAATGTTGTCCAAACAACTCGCAGAAAGGTCGGATACAATTGTACATCCAAGAACAATTCAAAGAAGTCTGAATAATAATGGTTTCCGAAGCAGAACGCCACGCAAAAACCTCTTATAAGTGAAAAGAATCGTAAGCTTCGCCTTGAATTCGCCCAGTAACACTTGGACAAGGGATTAGACTTCTGGAAGCGGGTTTTATTTACGGACGAGTCGAAGTATAATATATTTGGAAGTGACGGGAGAGCCAAAGTATGGAGAAAAGCGAATACGGCAATGAATCCGAAGAATTTACTTGCTACGGTAAAGCATGGTGGAGGCAACATAATGGTTTGGGGTGCCGTCGCGGCGTCTGGAGTTGGAAATCTTGCGTTTATTGAGGGTAACAGGGATCGCTATCAATATAAATCCATATTGGAACAAAATCTGAAGGCATCGGTGGATAATTTAAACCTCGGAGAGCGCTGGATTTTCCAACAAGATAACGATCCGAAGCACACAGCCCCATTTGTTAAATATTGGCTGATTTATCATGCTCCAAGACAACTTTATTCGCCGCCACAAAGCCCCGACCTGAATATTATTGAACATGTGTGGGAGATTCTGCAACGCAGGATCCGAAAACATCACATAACTAGCGCCCAAACGCTAAAAAACAAGCTGGAAGAGGAATGGCGACAAATATCACTTGCGGAATTGGAAAACTTAGTTGCATCAATGCCCAGACGATTGCTGGCTGTTGTAGATGCTCATGGTGGTCCACCAACATAATATTAAATTATATAATAGTATCATTTTGTCACGTTAAATTGCATTTTTTATGTCTCATCTCAAACCGTATGTAGACTTTTGTCAAAGTTTTTTCTGCGTATTCTGTTAATATCTTTTGTGTTTATATTGAAGTAATGCATTTTATTATTGTTATATGAATAAAACACGATTTCGAACAAAACCGCATTATTACTTTTTTCAAATATGTTTTGGAACTCGATAAATCGCAAAAATGTGGGTCGTATGTTGACTTTTTTCGGCCACTGTAATACTCTCGTGGAGTGTATAAAAATAAATATTCTTATATATGTATATATTTTCAAAAAGCTTAAATACCATAATTATTGGTGGATAGTGGTTGCTACAGTTGTTTGCATTTCCATTCTATTTTAAATTCAAAAGTACAAATTTTGAAAATCCATTATCTCACGTACATAGTGCAAAAAAAGTATAAATTTGAAAAAAAAACTTTTTATTTCGCGTGTCTTTGCAGGCAGAGGAATGTATACACCGAAATCCATGATTCTAGCTGCGGTCATTTGGTTGGTACCATTTTTATACCCTTTTTCCTATTTGACCGCCTTAATATTTAGTATGAGTTTCTAAAATCTCTTTATTTTACATGTCGACGCAATTTCCGAATTTCATCATTTTAGCTGCAGTCGTTTAGTTGGTACTATTTTTATCCCTCTGTGCCCATTGTATCCCTTGAAAGTACAAATTTGAAAGAACAAAACATTTTATTTTTCATGTCTTCGCAGTCAAAGGAATGTATACTCTGTATTTCATGACTTTAGCTGCAATCATTTGGTTGGTACTATTTTTATCCCATTTTTCCATTTAACCCCAAAAAGTACGAATTTCGAAAAATCCCTTTATTTTACGAGTCTATGCAATCAGAGGAATGTATACTCCGAATTTCATTATTCTAGATACAGCCGTTTGATGCGTACAATTTTTATCCCTCTATTACCATTTTATCCTTTAAAAGTACGAATTTGGAAAAAAAATACTTTTATCTACTTTATTATGTATCTACTCAATTTTAGGAATGTACACAGCGAATTTCGTGTTTCTAGCTGTTGTCATTTGATATGTACCATTTTTATCCCTTTTTGCCCCATTTCACCCCCTACGAATAAAAATCGTTTTATGGTGCACGTTTTTGTTATTTGGGCGAAATCGCATACCCAATATCAAGTAAGTACAAAGCAGGCATATTGAAAAAATATGCTTAAAAACCCTAAAATATAAGGGGTTATTATGGGTATTTTTAGTCCTTGTGAGGGAAAATTTTTTCCCTTTGGGCCAATTTCGTTCAGTTTCAATCCCTAGCGATCTGCGACTATAACACTCATTTATGGAGAATTTGGACCTCCTATCTCTTTTCGTTTAGATGCCAGCGTGCTTTCAACTGACGGACGGACGGACATGGCCAGATCGTCTTAGAATTTTATGACGATCAAGAATTTATATACTTTATAGGGTCTCAGGTCCATATTTCAAGTTGTTACAAACGGAATTACAAAGTTAGTAGACCTCCATCCTGGATGAAACGTTTTCTAGAGTATATTGTTGTTGGTCTCCCTTCCTGTAGAATTATTTTTAAATGACGACAAATTAAATTTGCAAAGAACGCTCATCACCATCCGAATTCGGTGTTCGTTCGTCTTAAATTTTCATTATCCCCTCCAACCTGCTCTTGCTAAAGCCTCAAAAATATATATATATTTCTGTTTCGCTTGAAACGCAAATGGCATTTTAAGACATATGCTAACCGCATGTTTGTGCATGCATGGCATTCGACAGTTACGGGTGAAGGAATGAAAGAAAAACGAATATAAAAGGCAAATCTCCGCAACGCCACCAAACAACCAAATGACAAAAATGCTGCTCCTTCCGCTCGTTCCTCGAGATCCACCAGACAAACAAAACTCAACTCATTCGTATTCAGCGTCGAAAGAAAACCTGTGAATTGCTGTTGTGAAGGTAGGGTAGGATGGGCATAAAAGGAATACGAAAGCCGCAACATCAACGGAAAAAAGGATCTTTGCAAATACATACATATGTTTGCATAAAAAGGCCGGGCACATATTGATATAGTTCGACTGCGACAAAAAGATAAACTACATTTTTGGCACGTTTTATGTCTTCAATTGAGTAGGATTGTTGAGAGGGAGTATCATGATTGGAAATATGTATGTGTATGTGTAAGTTATACAAATGTTTAATTTTTCAGCGACTTGTATTTTAAACGGAATTTGTGGAATATCAGTTGAAATAGTGTCCGGAAAATACAATTGAGGCATACTGATTCATAAAATCAACTGCAAAAATTTTTTATGGGTATAGCTTTTACAATTTTTTAACTAAAATTTAAATTTTTGATTTCTTAATTAATATTTGTTCTCTCATTTTGGGACATAAGTCCCTGAACACCCTCCTATTTATGTTTAATTAGCAGAGCCCGCTATTTCGCAAGCAGAAAAGCCAGTTATTTGTCATCAGTTTTATCCATCTCTGTTTTTGGATAGTATTTATTAAATTTTATTTTGGTGGATATAGATAAATCTAAAATAATAATTTCAAAACTTTCTAATAGATAGCACTCATACACTTGACTTCATGTTGCTCGAATGCAGCCGGCCATATCCAATTATGTTCCGCTTTTACGTATTTAAAGGCTGTACACCATCAATTTTTGTCCCGCGCACCCTTTCAATGTACAAATTTCGAAAAATCCAATTTTACTGCACTTCTACGTGGTCAGAGGAAATTTCATACCAAATTTCACGATTCTTGCTGTAATACTTTAGTTGGTACCATTTTTATCCCTTTTTGTCCCGCTCACCCCTTAAAAGTACAAATTCCACAAAAAAATATTTATGTTGCGTGTCTACGTGGTCAGAGGAATGTACACGCCGAATTTCACGATTCTAGCTCCAAGAATTTAGTTGGTACCATTTTTATCCCTTTTTGTCACACTCACCCCTTAAAAGTACAAATTCCACAAAAAAATATTTATGTTGCGCGTCTACGTGGTCAGAGGAATGTACACGCCGAATTTCACGATTCTAGCTCCAAGAATATAGTTGGTACCATTTTTATCCCTTGTCACACTCACCCCTTATAAGTACAAGTTTCGAAAGAATTCATTTAGATTGCGCTTCTATGAGGTCAGAGGAATTTACACACCAAATTTCACGACTATAGCTGCAGTACTTAAATTGGTACCATTTTTATCCCTTTCCACCCTTAAAAGCACAAATTTCCCTTTTTGTACCTCTCTGTCTGCATGGTAAGTGCAAGTTACACACCGAATTTCAAGTTTCTAGCTACTGCCGTTTAGCCAGGATGAAAGCTCGATGTTTATCCCTTTTTTTGTCCCAAGTTAAAATTTCGATCAAAATAAAAAAAATCTCTTTTTAAAATTCTCGCCAACAGCAATATCAGTGTATGTATGAAAAAAAATTTCGAAAAAATTATTTTATGTTAAAAATTTTGAATTCAGCCTGGATAATTATCCACTGTAAGTCCAATTTGTGGTTATCCACGATAAGTTCAAGAAAAGTCAACACAAAATATTTTTTTGGGAAATTTGTTGCGATACAAATATTTATATTGTAGTCGGCAACAATGTGATTTTTTTTATTTTGAGTAAAAAATTAACTTTCTATTAACGTTATTGTTATCGCAGCTTGTTATCCCGGCTTAAGGAAAAACAGCCCTATAAAATCTATTATTTCCACTATTTATAGTATTTCTCTTATTAGTTTTCTTCAGTTCATATTTTCCTCTTCATAAACTTGTTGTTTCTATTTACTCAGGTCCGAGATAATTTGTTTTTGATTTCATAAATAAAATAATAAATAATGTTTTTATTATCACTATATCTGATATATCTATTATTTCCACTACTCGTAGTATTTCTATTATTTTTACTATTTACACTGAGGGTATATTCCCTTTGTCATTCCGTTTGTAACACCTTGAAATATTCAACGGAGACCCCATAAAGTACATATATTCTGGGTCGTGGTAAAATTCTAAGACGATTTAGCCATGTCCGTCTGTCTGTCTGTCTGTTCAGAGCACGATAGAGGTCGAACGAAATGCGCTAGGAGGTTCAAATTTTCCCTAAATGTGTCTTATGGTTGCAGATCGGTTGGGATTGAAAGTGAGCGAAATCGGTCCAGAGGGAAATTTTTCCCTAACAAGGACTGAAAATACCCCTAATATTTAGACTATTTAAGCATTTTTTTTTAATTTCCGATTTTTATACACATGAAATCTGTTTCGTACCTTCCTCTAGTAAAGTGTAAGCATCAAAAAGTACAAAAAAGATTTAGCGGGTGAAATGGGACAAAAGGGATAAAAATGGTACCAATGATACGACAACAGCTAGAAACATGAAATTCGGTGTGTACATTAGAGCGTACCAGGTTACAAGTAAAAAAAAAGTTCGCCGTACACCTTCGAATATGAAGTATTATTGAAAGGTAGTTTCAAAAAATTTTTTTTTATTTTTTTATGCCGAACGTAGGGGTCGCGCTTTTACATTTTTCTATATAACTTCTGCATTTATAAACGGATTTTAAAGTGTGATACATCGATGTTTTTGTCTCGACGAGGCCGATTTTTTTGTCTTTGAAGTCATTGAGCTCAAGCATGATTCATGATTTTATGCGAGCTTTAATTTTCTGATATTAGAGTGGTACATTAGGGTAGTAGCAACTGAGATATGATGGGTAAGTACCAGAAGGGGGTGCTTGAGCTCAATGACTTCAAAGACAAAAAAATCGGCCTCGTCGAGACAAAAACATCGATGTATCACACTTTAACATCCGTTTATAAATGCAGAAGTTATATAGAAAAATGTAAAAGCGCGACCACTACGTTCGGCATAAAAAAATAAAAAAAAAATTTTTGAAACTACCTTTCAATAATACTTCATATTCGAAGGTGTACGGCGAACTTTTTTTTTGAGGTACGCCCTAGTGTACATCCCTATAATTACGTAGACACGTAAAATAGAGAGATTTTTCGAAATTTGTACTTTTAAGGGATACAAATGGAAAAGAGGGATAAAAATGATACCAACCAAACCGCTGAAGTTAAAATCATGAAATTCGGTGTATGCATTTATCTGACTGCGCAGACGCGAAACATAAAGGATTTTTTTCGAAATTTGTTCTTTTAGGCGGAAAATGGGGCGAAAGGGATAAAAATGGTACCAATCAAAGGATTGCAGTTAGAATAGTGAAATTCGGTGTGTACACTAGAGCGTACCAGGTTACAAGTAAAAAAAAAAAAGTTCGCCGTACACCTTCGAATATGAAGTATTATTGAAAGGTAGTTTCAAAAAAATTTTTTTTATTTTTTTATGCCGAACGTAGGGGTCGCGCTTTTACATTTTTCTATATAACTTCTGCATTTATAAACGGATTTTAAAGTGTGATACATCGATGTTTTTGTCCGATTTTTTTGTCTTTGAAGTCATTGAGCTCAAACATGATTCATGATTTTATGCGAGCTTTAATTTTCGATTATTAGAGTGGTACATTAGGGTAGTAGCAACTGAGAAATGATGGGTAAGTACCAGAAGGGGGTGCTTGAGCTCAATGACTTCAAAGACAAAAAAATCGGCCTCGTCGAGACAAAAACATCGATGTATCACACTTTAAAATCCGTTTATAAATACAAGTTATATAGAAAAATGTAAAAGCGCGACCCCTACGTTCGGCATAAAAAAATAAATTTTTTTTTTTTGAAACTACCTTTCAATAATACTTCATATTCGAAGGTGTACGGCGAACTTTTTTTTTGAGGTACGCCCTAGTGTACACAGCTGTGACTGCGTAGACACGAAAAATAAAGATATCTTTCGTTATTCATACCTTTAGGATCAAAACGGGATGAAATTGGTACCATGCAAACGCCTGTAGGTAGAATCATGAAATTCAATGTTTACTCTCGTCTATTTTGTTAGACACGTACAATATGTGTATTTCTACAAAATCGTACTTGTAGGGTCAATATTTAAAAAAATGATAAATAGGTACCAAGCGAACGGATGTACCTAGAATAATGAAATTAAATGCGTTCATTCCAATATAGACACGAATCATAACAGATCTTTGAAATGTGTACTTTTCTTATCAAACTGATGCTGTCACTCTGTTTGTAGCTGAGGAAAATTTTTGTCTCTAATGACGACTGACAGTACACCTAATATTTGGAGTACATTTATAAGTATAAATGCATAAGTATGCCTTATAGTTTGAAATAGTATACAAATATAGTAATGCGCATATCACAATTTTCAAAATATGTTACTTCACTTCT
The DNA here is from genome assembly GCA_947397865.1 of Polietes domitor. Classification (NCBI taxonomy): domain Eukaryota; kingdom Metazoa; phylum Arthropoda; class Insecta; order Diptera; family Muscidae; genus Polietes; species Polietes domitor. The sequence goes on along the minus strand of OX377619.1, from coordinate 77,873,140 downwards.
TTATAAAGTCGACAGCCTCTAATCTATCGGTAATGCTATGGAATGCACTCCGTGGTGGAGGGTATATAAGATTCGGCCCGTCCGAACTTAACGCCTTTCTACTTGTTACAATTACACTTTCTGCAGCAGCTGCTATAACTTAACTATAAATTTTAAATTTGAACTACCGGTTACTTTGACTTTGAAAGGTACAATAATATTATTTTTATTTTCAGTTTTATGTTTGGCATTCGCAAAGTGGGACTTATACACTCGAACAAAATTTGGAAATATTAAAAACAAACTTTCAAAGTTTGATGTGGATTTTAGGATGGCGGCATCATTGGGCCATGTTCTGATCGGATGGGGTACTGCCGAGCCAGTCGTGGTACTCATATGAATGATATTAAATGACAAAGTTGGACCTTTCCAATAAAGCCAGAAATTTAAAAAAATAGTTCGTACTTTTTTATAGTCGGTTCCAATTTTGAATGGCTCATCTTTTATTATTTTAACTATTTCTACATTATTTATAAAGTATATATACCTTATAAAGTATATATATTCTTGATCGTCATAAAATTCTAAGACGATATAGCCATGTCCTTCTGTCCGTCTGTTGAAAGCACGCTAGTATCTAAACGAAACGAGCTAGGAGGTCCAAAATTTGCATAAACACGTCTTATAGTCGTAGATCGGTTGGGATTGAAACTGGGCGAAATCGGCCCAAAGGGAAATATTTTTCCCTCACAAGGACTGAAAAAACCCATAATAACCCCTAATATTTTAGATTATTTAAGCATATTTTTCAACATTCCCCTATAACAAAAACGTGCTCCCTAGAGTGATTTTTTCGTAGATGGTGAAATGGGGCAAATAGGGATAAAAATGGTACCTATCGAACGACAACAGCTAGAAACACGAAATTCGGTGTGTACATTCCTCTAATTGAGTAGATACATAATATGAAATTATTTTTTCCAAATTCGTACTATTAAGGGAAAAAATGGGAATAGAGGGATAAAAATGGTACCAACCAAACAACTGCACCTAGAATAATGAAATTCGGTGTATACGTTCCTCTGATTACGTAGACACGTAAAATGGAAGAATTTTTCGAAATTCGTACTTTTTGGAGTTCAAATGGAAAGGGGATAAAATTAGTACCAACCAAATGCCAGCAGCTGGAGTTATGAAATTCGGAGTATACATTCCTCTGACTCCGTAGACACGAAAAATAAACGGTTTTTCCAAATTTGTACTTTCAAGGGATACAATGGGTACAGAGGGATAAAAATAGTACCAAATAAACGAATACAGCTGGAATGATGAAATTCAGTGTGTACATCCATATAATAGCGTAGACACGCATAATAAAGAGATTTTAGATAGTCGTACTCTTGAGTGGGTAAAATTGGAAAAAGGGGGAAAAATGGTACCAACCAAATCGCCGCAGCTAGAATTATGTAATTCGGTGTATACATTCCTCTGACTGACTCTGACAAAACAACAAATCCAAATTCGTACTTTTACGGCAAAAATTGGCTGAATCACGAAGATAAGTTATTTTGCATTATGTACGTGAGATAATGGATTTTCAAAATCTGTACTTTTGGAATTAAATTAGAAACTGTAGCACCCACTACCTACCAATATTTATGGTATTTAAGCTTTTTTTGAAAATATAAATACAAGAATATTTATTTTTTGAATTGCTTGAAGTATTGTTCCGATATATATAGTGTAAAAGTATTGGAAGCCTTGTCTTACAAGCGTGGCTTGAAATAATAAAAATATTATATTTATTTATAAAATCACTTTTTCAATATTTGTTTTGGTTTGGCTTTATTAAAAAACTTAAATTTTCCTGTAATATTACTGCACTTCTATGAAAATCGACAGCCTCTGTGGAATGCAATCCATGGTGGAGGGTATATAAAGTTCGGCCGGCCGAACTTAACGCCTTTTTTTACTTGTTTCTACTATTTCTATAATATCTACCATCGCTAATTCTACAATATCTAATTTTTCCACAATTTTGATTACTTTAGTACTTCCACTATTTTTACTATTTCTGCCCGTTTCTGTTATTTTTTCCGAGTCGCCGACTGTTCCACATTTCACTTCCTATTTTCAACACCCTTAGCACAACATACATAATCTCTTTGTATGAATTTCAATAAACCACCCACAACATGTTTTTCTTTTCCTGCCACGACCAAGGAAAACATACAAAATAGTAGGCAATCCAATAACCTCCGAAGGAAAAGAAGGTGAATGTAACAGAATAAAAACAAAAATGTAAAAATTAACAACGTTGTCGATTCAAGTGCTGTGCTTTCCTTGCCCTCTGATTTTAATTAACAAAACAAAAACGAAACCTTAGAAATAGGTATGTATGTACATAAATGTATGAACGTGCAACAAAAGGTTGCCACTTGTTATTGCCACTTACTTATATCCTGCTAAAATATTCATCAGCGTACTTTTGCCCGCTCCGGACGGTCCCATTATGGCTGTCAGCTCGCCATTGCGAAATTTACCCGAAACACCTTTTAGTATTGTCTTAAAGCCACGCCGTCGTCCTTCGGACACCGAATACGAGATCTCGCTGAATTCAATGTCGACCGGTGGCCGTTGCGGCAGATGCGACAGGGACACTGTGCCCTTCTTCTGGCCATTGGGGCTGCTGTTGTTTTGAATCTTCGGCGCCAGTATATGATTGCCCGATATAATGCCATTGCACAAATTATTTTGAGAGCTGAAAAGGCAAATAGAAATGAAGAGAATAGTGTTTGAGTATGAATGAAAATATTCATTATAAATGAAATGGCAAAATTAATTAAAAGATACAACAATTTCATTTACAGGCATGGGAGAGGACCTATGAGTACAGGAGAATTAAATTTGTTAAAGAGGATGACGTACATGTGTCGCTTAAAATACAAATGCTGAAAAAATATTGAGAATAATCATTATTATAGCAATTTATTTGCAATTGTTAACATCCATAATAATTTATATTTGTACTTATGCTAATCATAGAATGATCATATAGATATCAAATGAATGATACGAATATCTTCTAAAAATACTTCGAATATCATGCTTCCATCTGTATTAGTTTTGCATTAACAGCCATTTCAATATCCCCTTTTAGTTTATTCATTATTTACTTTTTAAGGGGGGGAACATTTGAATTGGTTGTTAATGCTAAACTAAGGCAGATAAAAGCATGGCATTAAAAGTATTTTCAACAGCTATTCTACTCTTTTATTTGATATCCACGTCATCACTGTACGTTTTACAGAAGTATGCAAATAAATTAGTAAAACATCTAAAAATTAAATTAAAAATCCTGTGAAACGAAGATCGCCAAATAGATATTTCAATAATTTATTTTCATACTTCTGCAAGACATTTAATGATGATATGGGCATCAAATGAGAGAATTGAATATGCATTAAAAATACTTAAAATTTCTTGCTTCCACCTATATTAGTTTAGCATTAACAAGCTTTATCATTCAAGCTGCCCCCCTTACCATATTCATGATTACTTTTTAAGGCGAAACTTGAAATGAACGTTAATGCTGAATTAATTTAACTTATTTTTATCATCTATTCTTATCTTTCATTTGATACCCATATCATCATGGTATGTTTTGCAGAAGTACGACAATAAATTAATAAAACACCTATGTATATCTTTTGGAAATTAAAAGTCCTGTAAAAAAAGAAAATATTGCCAAATAGATGTTTTAATAATTTACTTTCATACTTCTGCAAAACATAAAATGACGATATTGGTATCAAATAGAAGAGTAGAATATCTGTTAAAAATACTTTAAATTCCATGCTTCTAACTGCATTTGTTTAGCATTAACTTAACATTTCAATTTCCCCTTTTAGTTTATTCATTATTTACTTTTTGGTTGGGGGGCATTTGAATTGGTTGTTAATGCTAAACTAAGGCCGATAGAAGCATGACATTGAAAGTATTTTCAACAGCTACTCTACCCTTTCATTTGATATCCATGTCATTACTGTACGTTTTGCAGAAGTTTGCAAATAAATTATTAAAACATCTATGTATATCATTTGAAAATTAAAAATCCTGTGAAAACGAGAAAAGATCGCCGAATAGATGTTGCAATAATTTATTTTCGTACTTCTGCAAGACATTTTATGATGATATGGGTATCAAATGAAAGATAAGAATATCTTTTTAAAACACTTTAAATTTCATACTTCCACCATTATTACTTTAGCATTAACAATCTTTAGCATTCAAGCTGTTCCTCTTAGCTTGTTCATGATTTACTTTTGAAGGGGAAACTTGAAATGAACGTTAATGCTGAATTAATACAGATTGAAGCATAGAATTTAACTTATTTTTAACATATATTCTTATCTTTCATTTGATACCCATATCATCACTGTACGTTTTTCAGAAGTATGCAAATAAATTATTAAAACATCTATGTATATCCTTTGGAAATTTAAAGTCATGTAAAAACGAGAAAAGATTGCCAAATAGATCTTGCAATAATTTATTTTCGTACTTCTGAAGACATTTAATGAAGATATGGATATCAAATGAATTAATAGAATATGCATTAAAAATACCTTAAATTTCATGCTTCCACCTATATTAGTTTAGCATTAACAAGCCTTAGCATTCAAGCTTTCCCCCTTAACTTATTCATGATTTACTTTTTAAGGGGAAATTTGAAATGCTTTTTAATGCTAAACTAACACAGATTGAAGCATGAAATTTCAAGTGTTTTTAGCAGCTCTTCTACTTTTTAATTTAATACCCATGTCATTATTGTATGACTTCTAGAAGTACGAAAATAAATTATTAAACCATATATATCCTTTGAAAATTAAAAGTCATGTAAAAACGAGAAAAGATCGCCAAATAGAGGTTTTAATAATTTATTTTCATACTTCTGCAAGCCGTACAATTATAATGTAGGTATCAAATGAAAGATAAGAATATCTCCTAAAATCACTTTAAATTTAATGGTCCCATCTATATCAGTTCAGTATTAACTTAACATTTCCAGCTTTCCCCCGTGGTTTAAACTAAAAAAATGTTTAACTTAAGGAAATCTTGAAATGGTAGTTAATTCTAAACTAATACAGGCAGAAGCATGAACTTTAAAGTATTTTTAACAGATATTCTCATATTTTATTTGTTACCTATATCATAATTGTACGGCTTGCAGAAGTTTAAAAATAAATTATTAAAAAATCTATATCCTTTGGAAATAAAAAGTCCTGTAAAAAGGAGAAAAGGTCGCCTAATAAAAAACTCTTTACATACGATCTCTCATTTCATATGTATATGACGCAATGTAAAATTGTCTCACGTTGTAATAAATACCATTTGGTTATTGTAACACCACCCCCTTCCCCCCACCCCAGAACCACTTACTTTTGTGTCTTGAACCATGTACGCTTTTGTGGTCCTTGCTCAATGGTCTGTGTGGTAGTGTGTGTCTGCAGGTGGTTGATGTGGGTTGGTTCGTGCAGCTGCACCGACGTGGTGGTCACGTAGCCATTCTTGGTCACTATGGTCTGGATGTAGGATGCGGGACGTGTCTGTTGGACAGGACGCTGATTTAAATTGCATTTGCTATCGTTAATCAGAGTATCTCTGTAGACCACTGGATATGCCGAATGACGTCTTAATTGTACATCGTTCTGTTGTGGTTGTTGCTGTGTGGCATTTGTTGTTGTGCTCTTGCCCTGACTTCTGGCTTTTGTTGCCGGCAAAGGTAAAGTTTTCGCAGCTGCCGCATTCTGTTGCAAACTGTCGCCGTCACTGGTGACACTATTCCTCTGCCACTTCTTCTGCGGTGAAATATGAATGGGACAGGAGTTTGTGGCATTATCGATGAATGCTGTATTCAAGATGCCACCATCACAGTCCAGTTGTATGCGCAAAGCAGGCGGCAGGCTGTGTGGGTGCTGTTGCTGGTTGTGGTCGTGGTGTTGGTGTTGGTTAATGGCCGGGCTAAGACTGGGGCAGGCTGTAGTTGTGGCAGCCGTGGTATTGGTGGTGCTCGGCGTGCTGTTGGTATTGATTCTGGAGGCAGGTATGGCATTGTATTTGGCCTGGGCCGTTTTGCAAACATTGAGTACCAAGTGAGCATTGCTGTCAGCACTGTTGCAGCGCGATAGCGACAATTGCGATTTGTCCTGATTGCTGGACTCCTGGGACTCCTCCGAAGAGTTTTTCTGTATGGTGGACATAGTTTATCTAACACTTGCGTTACTTTTTACACTCGATTCCTATGCTTCACATATTCGTGGCACTTTCAAATTTATTTGTCGCCGTACACTTGCTGTCTTGCCTTCTGCATGGACTTCAGTTTTATGAATGTCGCTTGCGACGTTTGTCCAAGAAACTCACACTCAAATAATTAGTTGTTGTCCGCGCGCATTAATAGAGTGGCGGGAGTGAGGGTCTTATCAGTTGAATCGTCATTCATTCATCGTCCAAATGTTCAACGTCACTTGTGATTTGATTTTGTTGTGTTTATTGCTCTGTAATTCCTCCTCCTTCTCCATCTATGCCATCGAGTTCTCAATGTTATTATGTTTTGCTACAATCTTGTTTGAGTTCACTTCAATTCCGAGAAATTTCGAATGATTTCTGATGCGTGCGGTCTTTGATGTCGAATTGACGACATTCATCATTTGCGTATAATTGGATTTTTATTTTTTCTTATACGTACTTAATATTTGTTCTTGATTTGATGTTGCTGCTACTGCTGTTAATTCTTTAATGTATCGGGAGTATTTAGCAGATGTTTCGTTTTTGCCTAATGGAAAAATGTGTGTGTGTGTGCGCGCGCGTAAAAGTCGGAGTTCACGTTTAAGGCCGCGTCGTTTGGCCTTAACTAAGGCTAATTTGTAGTTTTTATTTTATTTTTAGCACTATGCTTGCGTGTAATTATGTCCATCAACAATTATCACTTATTGTCCCCAGAAAATTCTCAACAAATAAATTATCGAAAGATTAGATGGCTCTACATTGGCCCTAGAGTGGATATGCCTATTAAAAAATTGATATTTTGAACATGGCCTACACGTGGATAAATAAAATCGATTGTAAATATTTATTTTTTCCATTATCCATATTCAATATTTCATGTGAAGCGAAGAAATTCCTTAGGTTCTCCATTTTTAATGAAAGCTTGCAAAATTTGTACTTCTGAGTAAGGCAAATAAAGCTTCATTTTGTCGAAGGGCTGTATAACATTTTATGATGTAATTTGGTGTCCCAAACACGAAAAAACGTCATGCCCCCAATGAAATCTTACATTGCAGCAATGAAATCTGTCATTGTTTTGGACCAATGTATAGCTTCACGTAAAATGTTTCATTAAATTAACAATCAATGAACAATGTGTCATTAGTGTTAGATTAAAGTAAAGTGTCATTAATACAATGAAACATTGTCAGTATATTAATGAAGCTGGTAAGGCCAATGTAAAGACACGTTTCATTAACGCAATGTTCATTAATGAGTTTTTCATTGTAGTAATGAAATAGTTTCATTGATTTAATGACATTGTTTCGTTGATAAAATGCAAATATTTCATTGCTGCATCATAAAGAATTAATTTTAAAAACATTCTTGTTATTGCTTCTTTAGCTGTGGACCATCTACTTATAGCTTGCACCTATTATTTGGCGCAGATACCAAAATACTTAAGGTAAGTTTACTTTTTAAAATGAATGTGAATTATATCTCAAATTATAACGCATTAATGAAACCACTTCATTCTGGCAATGCAATGTTACATTCGGGTTAAGAAAGAGTTTCATCATTTAATTTGTGACGAAAAAAAACAAAACTTAATAAAGAGTGATTTTTTTGAGGTTAGGATTTTCATGCATTAGTATTTGACAGATCACGTGGGATTTCAGACATGGTGTCAAAGAGAAAGATGCTCAGTATGCTTTGACATTTCATCATGAATAGACTTACTAACGAGCAACGCTTGCAAATCATTGAATTTTGTTACCAAAATCAGTGTTCGGTTCGAAATGTGTTTCGCGCTTTACGTCGACAAATTTTGTTCAGCGATGAGGCTCATTTCTGGTTGAATGGCTACGTAAATAAACAAAATTGCCGCATTTGGAATGAAGAGCAACCAGAAGCCGTTCAAGAACTGCCTATGCATCCCGAAAAATGCACTGTTTGGTGTGATTTGTACGCTGGTGGAATCATTGGACCGTATTTTTTCAAAGATGCTGTTGGACGCAACGTTACGGTGAATGGCGATCGCTATCGTTCGATGCTAACAAACTTTTTGTTGCCAAAAAATGGAAGAACTGAACTTGGTTGACATGTGGTTTCAACAAGATGGCGCTACATGCCACACAGCTCGCGATTCTATGGCCATTTTGAGGGAAAACTTCGGAGAACAATTCATCTCAAGAAATGGACCGGTAAGTTGGCCACCAAGATCATGCGATTTGACGCCTTTAGACTATTTTTTGTGGGGCTACGTCAAGTCTAAAGTCTACAGAAATAAGCCAGCAACTATTCCAGCTTTGGAAGACAACATTTCCGAAGAAATTCGGGCTATTCCGGCCGAAATGCTCGAAAAAGATGCCCAATTGGACTTTCCGAATGGACCACCTAAGACGCAGCCGCGGTCAACATTTAAATGAAATTATCTTCAAAAAGTAAATGTCATGGACCAATCTAACGTTTCAAATAAAGAACCGATGAGATTTTGCAAATTTTATGCGTTTTTTTTTTTTTAAAAAGTTATCAAGCTCTTAAAAAATCACCCTTTATAATCGGCAAAACAAGTTTGTAATAGTAAATTTCATCCTCTACATTATAATCCAGCCAAAGATTCTCATAATATTATCCATATTTGCCTCGATTTATACAAAAAATAGATTTCATAGCATCAATGAAAACCATGTCGTTGTATTAATGACACAAAAATTCATATTGTTAACGAAGTATTTCATTACGGTAATAAAATATTTCATTGCATATATGAAACATTTCTTTGCATCAATCTAAACACATTAATGAAACTGTTTCATTGATATAATGAAGCATTCTTCTTTCAGTGTATGTTGCAGATTTCACTTTCACACAGAATTTTTGGTTTAGTAAGAGTCGTCGAAACATGAGAAAAACAAGTAAGAAAATATCAGTCGGCTAAACCGACTCACTCAAACAACATATCAATGGAAATTTAGGACTTACATTTTAATTAGATCCGTATGATTTGTTGTTTAAAGTGATCATAAAAACATTTTCAAACATCAAATTGCAAATGATTTTGACTACCCGTATGATGTTATGTCGGTTTATTGTAACCAAAGTTTATGCCACTTTGTGTGTGAGGTACCAGAGGGGTGTGGCAATATCGCTCATATTCCATGCGAATGTAATTTATATGAAAGCATTCCCAAATTACAAATTTCACAGAATTCCGATCATCCGTATATATGTTATAGCAGCTTTAATTATACCCTCACTCTACAGGGTAGGAGGGTATATATCATTTGGGACAGAAAAAAGGTGTAACGGATTGAAGGAGTGACTTAAGACCCCAAGTATGTTTGGACCAAATCCGTTTCATTACGTTTCAAGTTGTTTGCGCCATGTCCGTCCGTCTGGTTGGCTGGTGTACACGATAACTCTCGAAGGGAGTTAAGGAAACAATTCAAACTTTGTACATGGTAATATATTTCCCAAACTTAGTTTAAGTTCGAAGATGGGCGAAATTACCACGCCCCTCCTGGTACCTCCCACACAAATGACTCATATCTCTGTTAAATTGAATTCACTGTAAGTTCCACACGGATATTCAGAATCTGCTATATTTTGGTATTTGATAATATTTTTATTATTGCTTTAAGTGTACTAAATATATCGGGGTTTGCCACACATCTTCCAGTACCTCCCACACAAATCATCTTAAACTACATAGCTGTTATAATTTCTATACAGATGATCAGAATAATGTGAAATTTGATATTTGGCTATGCTTTTATAGAGATTACATTCGCATGGAATATGGACGATATTGCCACACCCCTTCTGGTACCTCCTACAATACAATGATTACAATAAAACCGACATAACATCCATACGGGTAGCTAAAATCATTTGCAATTTGATATTTGAAAATGTTTTTATGATCACTTTAAACCTAAGAAAATATTTACGCTTTAGCCAAACACCTTCTTGTACGTCTCACACAATTGTCTCTATCTAGGTACAATAAAATGCTTTACAATTATTAACAAATGTGGAAGCTGGGTCCAGTTGGCACAAACTTCCACAAACACACTACGCAAAATTTAAGGCCTTCCATACACATGTTCTATGAGAGTGATTGTATATGTAAGTCGGTTTAACCGACTGACGCTTTCTTACTTGTTTTATGTAAGTTAGGGTGATTTGTGTAGGAGATAGTAGACGGGGCAAAACTCGTCAAAATATATCTGATTCTGAGTATCGGTGTGGACATTTTAATTTAACATTGGAATATGGGCTATTTCTGTGAGAGGTACCAGAAGGGGCGAGGCAATTTCGCCCATCTTCGAACTTAAACTAAGTATTGGAAAAATGTTATCATGTGCAAAGTTGAGTTAAGGAATGGATTCACCTTAACTCCTTTCGAGAGGTATCATGTACACCAACCAGCAAGCCAGACAGACGGACGGACGTGGCTCTAACATCTTAAAAAGTCGTGAAACAGATTTGGTCCAAACATATTTAGGGTCTTAAGTCACTCCTTCAATAGGTAGGATTCAACCAAATTTTGCCGTAAAAGTAAAAAGTACGCATTTAGAAAAATCTTTTTATTTTATGTGTGTCAATGGTTGGTATCATTTTTATACCCTTTTTCCTAGTTTACCCTCTTAAGAGTATGACTTTATAAAATCTCTTTATTTTACTTGTCTACGCAATTAGAGGGATGTACACACCGAATTTCATCATTCTAGCTGCAGTCGTTTAGTTGGTACCATTTGTATCCGTCTGTACTCATTGTATCCCTTGAAAGTACGAAACATTTATTTTTTTGTGTAAACACAGTCAGAAGAATGTATACTCCGAATTTCATGACTCTAGCTGCGGTCATTTGCTTGGTACTATTTTTATCCCCTTTTTCCTTTTAACCACCAAAAAGTACGAATTTCTAAAAATCCGTTTATTTTGCGTATCTACGCAATCAGAGGAATGTATACACCGAATTTAATTATATTGGTTGGTACCATTTTATCCCTCTATTCCCAATTTATCCCTTCAAAGTACGAATTTGGATAAAATACTTGTATATTATGTATCTACTGAATTAGTTTCGTGTGTTGTCGTTTAATATGTACTATTTTTATCCCTTTTGCCCAATTTCACCCCTACGAATAAAATCACTTTATGGTGCACGTTTTTGTTATAGGGGAAATGTGCATACCCAATATCAAGTAAGTACAAGCAGACATATTGAAAAAAATATGCTTAAATACTCGAAAATATTTGGGTATTTTACTCCTTGTGAGGGAAAAATTTTTCCCTTTGGGTCGATTTCGCCCACTTTCAATCCCCACCGATCTGCAACCATAATTCATTTCATTTGGAAGCTAGCGTGCTTTCAACTGACAGAAGGACAGGTGGACAGACAGATACACAGACGGACATGGCCAGATCGTCTTAGTATTTTACCACGACCCAGAATATATATACTTTATGGGGTCTCCGTTGAATATTTCAAGGTGTCACAAACGGAATGACAAAGTGGAGGGTATACAAGTAACAAATTAAGACTTTTTGAATGGAACAGAATAGCGACCCTATAACTCTGAAAGAGCATGTTGAGTAGTTCATTTTTCCGAATAAACTTTTAGTCCAGCTGGTCTGATTTTTTACAGTGGGTTAAGTTTCATGTGGAAAGGTAATGTCTGAGAGAGTTCTTATTGTCAGAAGTATGTTGTGGGATTTTATGGGGTTATTTATGGGTCAATTTAAACTTTTGTTTTGAAAGTCAATAAAAGTCCTTTCAAAAAGAACACATTTTTTGGCGAAAAGGGTCGATCTTCCAAAAAGCATGGACGAACTTTAACCCTTGCACGTTGTTTGTATAAGTTGGTGTGCAATTTTGTTATTTAAGCGTGAAGAGCTTTATTTACAACTTTGGTCTCTGTAGGGAAATTTCCCGGCAAATATTTTCGTAGAACATTTTAATCCCTAAATTTCCTTCTTGAAAGGACTTTTTATTTGATTTTCTCGAAAAAAGGGTCAAATTGCCCCATAAAGAGAGGTGGAGGATTATTTTTGTGAAAGAACTTAACCCTCTAGCCAAGATCTTTCACACAAATAATCACCATAAAATTGCCCAATATAGTTCTCACAATACGAATTCTCTCAGACATAAACTGACAACATTTTTTAACTAAGTTATTTACGTTTAGTGTGAGAATGGGCAAAGAGGGATAAACTTTGTACCGAACTAATGGCTGCAGCTAGAATCATAAAATTAGGATAATAAAGGAATTTGTTGGAAACTGGTACAGCGAAGATTTAAATATTTATTGTTACAACTTGGAATCCGATTATATTTCTCCGAAGGCTTTTCAGTTACAAATATTTCCCTGGATAGAGATAACCAATAGTTACAGATTTCAGATGTAACTGTAGGTCAACCAGACTGGTGGTGAAAATTGGGGTTAGTAGATGTGAGCCTTTAGTTACAAAACTCAAACTTATTTTCCAACGATAACTCTAGTTTTGTTAAGTTTTCGTCATAATATATTCGCATGTTATTTAAATTGTGAACCAGCTGTCTCCTAAGTATTGCTAGGTGCCAGCTGAGAATTCCAATGGAATAATGGACATTTTTGTTAGACAAATCGCAAAATTCTTGGAACAAACTTTAAAATGTTAAATATTTAAAAATAATAAATTACTAAAAATCCATAGAATTTCAAATTCCGTACACTATGGCAGTTGTTAAACAATTATGTTTGCAACTGATTAATTGACATAAAGATATAAATTCTCTATGTCTATGTATCTGATTCCAGCCATATGTTGATGAGGCAAAGCCAGGATTTCCCTCAATATTCGGCTTGGGGCCATTCTTCGCATTACATTGTTATTTGCCATTGCCAAAGCAAATACAATTTGGCCACCTATATGTGAGTGGATCTGATTAAAAGGTCAATGTATTCACTTAATTACACCCAGGAACAAAACTGTTGCCCAATTCATTAGGCAACCGTAACGGCGAGTGCGACAACAACAATGACATTAAAAGTGTTGGCAATGAAAATGCTCGGCCGGTTGTTTACCTTCAATTGCTGTTGTCCATAACCTTTCACAAACAAAAGAAAATTATCCGATTCCCATCGAAACGACAGAACGAATGAACAGAACGAACGGCCTGGCCTGCAGCTCTGGCCAACATTTCTGCCAGACAGTGCAGATTAGCCTTGCTGGAGGAAATTGGCATTGAGGCGAGTGTGAATGAATACCAAATGTGCGAGTGGTATCATGTGTGAATGTAGTCTACTACATTAAAACATCTGTACATTAGGGTAGGTATTACATTTTATGACTTTCTAAAAACGATATTTTCTTACTTAACAAAAATCCAGTTTTCGCCGAAGGAAACTTTAATATTTGTTCTCTCATTTTGAAAATATAATAACCGATAATATAGGATAGGCCATTTAAAATTTTAAATTTGAACTACCGATTACTTTGACTTTAAAATAATAATTTAATAAAATAATTTTTATTTGATTTGAACTGGGATATTGTCCTGGCTCAAGACCATTTTGCATCTATATTTAATAGAATGCAAATTTATTTACAAATGGCATGGTGACATTTATTACTTGGCTGCAGACTACCACGATCATGATTTCGACCATGTCAAAAGTCTTTTCAAGTGGCTTCGCAGCGACTTTTCAATATCAAACCCGGCCTCTATAAGGAGATGATTCTCACAAACGAATGAGAAGCACAACTCACTTGCCGAATTTGCGTTTAAAAAATCGCACCAAGTAATAAAGCACACATGCCATCTTACAAGCATCTCATTGAGTTGCATATGTAAGTATGTGTATATGCAGGTATAGTTACCCAGCAATACTTCTTTTTATTTTCAGATTTATGTTCGACATTTGCAAAATGGGACGCTCTACGCTCGAACAAAATTGGGAAATATAAAAAACGTACTTCCAAAGTAGTGAGTACGTAACGCAATCTGAAAGAAATGTACGTGATAAATTTTCCGAGAAGATATCAGCCTTCATGAAGCTCAATTTCATGTCGGTGGCTATGTCAATAAGCAAAATTGCCGCATTTGGGGTTGAGAGAAACCACACATGATCAATGCATCCACAACGTATTACTGTTTGGTGTGGATTTTGGGCTGTACTGAAAAATTAGGTTGGTCGGACGAGGTACTACCGAGCCTGCCGTGCTAGTCATATGAATGCTATTGTGTTCCATTATTAAATGACAAAGTTCAAGCATTCCAATAAAACCAGAAACTACATGGCCCGCCCTATGGATAAACACAAAATAATCAGAAAATATATAACTACAATAATTCACCGGATCAGCCGGACCACTAGAATATGACCAATTATCATAAAAAACATTATTGTGACAATTAATGCTCGAAAACCAAAGCACTGATTTTAAATTAAAAACTTAATATTCTCTAAGAACGCAGCTGCTAAAAATAATTTTGTTGTCTTCTGAACCATGATCGAAATTCGAGAATCAGGCGTCAACAGAGTCCGATGAACATGGTGGATGACTTTATCAAATTGCCCAGAAATGGAATGGTTTGTTTAAAATACATATGTTTCAATAAAAGGAGAACAATTCTGAATATGAATACGAATAGAATATTGAAACATATGTATTTTAAACAAACAATTCCGTCGATTTCTAGGCAATCTCACACTAGAGGACAGTTTTTTTTGATTTAGCAGTTGGTTGATAACTCGTAGGAGTAAGAGCTTTCTATATAATCAAATACCAGCCATGATAAAATATTGTAAATATCACTACCCTTTCCGACCTTAAAAAACATTACCTTTTTTACCTTAAAAATTGCAGGGGACCAAAACCACCCCCGTAGACCTGCCAGACAAGCATATTTTTTCTTCTCATAATGTAAGGAGTTGACCATAAAAGTTTTGGCAGTTTCACTTAAAGGATGCAGGGGGGCCAAAGCCATTCCCGAAAGCTTTCCAGACATGGATTTTTTTCATCTCATAATGTAAGGTAGTGGCCATAAAAGTTTGGGCCGTTTTACTTATAGCGTAAAAAAAATCGTTACTGGCCCCGGTAACTGACCCTGTCTGGCACGCAATTTCTACCCCCTCATTGGTGTGGGTGCTTGGTTGGTAACTCGCAGGGGTAAGAGCTTTCATATATATAAATGCCAGCCATGATAAAATGGTGTAAATGCTACCCATTTTTTGCGACCTTAAAAGTCGCAGGGGGCCAAAGCCACCCCCGAAGGTTTGCCAGACATGCATTTTTTTCCAATATTTTTTTACCCCCTCTATCAGAATCAGTCAGACCCATGTTATTGTACCCTCCACCCAAGGATGGGGGGTATATTCACTTTGTCGTTCCGTTTGTAACACCTTGAAATATTCAACGGAGACCCCATAAAGTATATATATTCTTGATCGTAATAAAATTCTAAGACAATTTAGACATGTGCGTCCTTCCGTCCATCCGTCCATCCGTCCGTTGAAAGCACGCTAGCATCTAACGAAAGTAGCTAGGACATCCAAATTTTCCATAAATGCGTCTTATAGTCGTAGATAGGTCGGGATTGAAACTGGGCGAAATCGGCCCAAAGGAAGACATATTTCCCTCAAAAGAACTAAAAATACCCATAATAACCCTTAATATTTTAGAGTATTTAAGCATATTTTTTCAATATATCTGCTTGTACTTACTTGATATTGGGTATGTGCTTTGCCCCTATAACAAAAACGCGCACCATAAAGTGGCATTTATTCGTTGGGGGTGAATTGAGGCCAAAAGGGATAGAAGTAGTACATATTAAACGACAACAGCTAGAAACGCGAAATTCGGTCTGTACACTCCTCTAATTGAGTATATACATAATATAAAAATATTTTATCCAAATTCGTACTTTTAAGGTATAAATTGGGAATAGAGGGATAAAAATAGTACCCACCAAACGGCTGCACCTAGAATAATGAAATTCGGTGTATACAATCCTCTGCTTGCGTAAACACGTAAAATAAAGGCATTTTTCGAAATTTGTACTTTTAGGGTTAAATGAAAAAAGGGGATAAAAATGGTACCAACCAACTGACCGCAACTAGAGTCATGAAATATGGAATATACATTCCTCTGATTGCGTAGACATGAAAAATAAAACTTTTTTTTTCCAAATTCGTACTTTCAAGAGATAAAATGGGTACAGAGGGATAAAAATAGTACCAACTAAACGGCTGCAGCTAGAATGATAAAAATCAGTGTTTACATTTCTCTAATTGCGTAGACACGTAAGATACAGAGATTTTAGGAAATCATACTCTTAAGATGGTAAAATAGGAAAAATGGGATAAAAATCGTACCAACAAATTGCCGCAGCTAGAATCATGGAATTCGCTGTAGACATTCCTCTGACTGCATAAACACGCAAAATGAAAAGGATTTTTCCAAATTCGTACTATTTACTTTTACGGCAAAAATTGGTTGAATAATGAAGATAGGTTATTTTGCACTATGTACGTGAGATAATGGATTTTCCAAATGTGTACTTTTGGAATTAAAATAGAATGGAAATACAACCAACTGTAGTACCCACTATCTACCAATATTTATGGTATTTAAGCTTTTTGAAAATATAAATATAAAAATATTTATTTTCTGAATTGCCTTTAAGTATTATTTCGATATATATAGTATAAACGTATTGGTATCCTTGCCTTATAAGCGTGGTTTGAAATAATAAAAATATTATATTTATTTATAAAATTATTTTTTCAATATTTGTATTTGTTTTGGTTTAATATTACTGCAGTTCTACGTCGCCGTCGATCTTGGCTCAGTGGAATGCAATTTTTTACTTACTTGTTTTACTAATTTGTAGTGTATTTTTGCTATTTCAGCGTGAAGAGCTTTATCTACAACTATGGTGTCTTTGGTGACCCCCACTGAAATTTTCTGGCAAATTTTTTTGTAGAACATTTATTTCATCCATAAATTCTTTTTGAACGGACTTTTTTGATTTTCTCGAAAAAGGGTCAAACTGACCCATACATAGCTTCTCTAGAGTGTTAAGATCTTCCACAAAAACGATCCTCATAAACTTCCACACTATTGTTCTGACAATAAGAATTCTCTCAGACATTAACTGACAACAATTTTTGTTATTTAGTATAGAAATCCAGACCAGCTGGACTCTAAGCTCTTTTTTTGCAAAAATGGTCTACTCAACATGCCCTTTCAGAATAATTGGGTCGCTATTCTGTTCCAATCAAAAAGGCCTAATTTGTTGGTCAGTGTTTTTTTTTTCAATTTTGGTCTCGATTTTTAACAAATAATACATATATGCTCTCTATATTCTCTGAAAAGTTTATGTTGGAGATTCAATGGGTTATATTAAAAAATCGAAATAAACTTATAAACAAAAACATAATAGAAATAATTAAATCAACATATTTGAAGCAGGCTTCAAAATAATTCGTGGATGTTGCCGTTTTAAGCGTTGTCCCAAAATATTTCGGCTTTATTACTGTCCATCTGAGAGGGCAGTCTTTTTTTGTGGAAATATTATAAATGTTCACAGGAACTCTATAGAAAATATTTCCTTTCATCTCATTAAAATTCCGAAAATTGAAAACTGAATTGAACTGGGATATTGTCCTGGCTCAAGACCATTTTGCATCTATATTTAATAGAATGCAAATTTATTTACAAATGGCATGTTGAAATTTTAATTCTACATACCACCCTAATGCACACACGGATGGATGCAACTGTGCTGACTGGGCTTTTCACTAGAATATATATGCAATTTGGAATTTATTCAATTTATATAAATCATTTGCAATTTCAATTTGCTAGATTTGTTTGGTTGATGTGCGAAACAATTTCTAAATCAAGTAATCTGGAATTCGTTCATTGCCACCGAGTGGCAGCAACAGTTTAAGCAGCAGTAGTAGCCGCAAAAAAGCCATGATCAATTTATTATCGAACAAAGAGTCCTTTCAAGCGTCTTTACTGCATCTTAAAGTCTCTGACCTCCAAATGAAATGAATAAATAAATAAAATTCTGAATAAATGAAATGCACTATTTTGAATAAGTCTGTGAAAAGGCTCGTCTGTGTTTTGGGGTGATGGTAATTGCAATGTTCAAGAATTTCGCAAGGAATATTCTTTCAATGTATTAGCCTTCTTCGCGTATGCGTGTTTGTGTGTGTAGCTCGCTCACACGGGATAATATGCAAATGTTTGCAATTCAAATGAATCAGCTTAATTTGCATTTCAAAGTGCAACACACGCTTCCACGTTCATCTCCAGCTCTAATTGAATAAGAAATTATCCGGTGAGCTTAACAAGGATTCCTACGCAACTGTTATCCCCAGAATATTCATTTGCTGACAACTGGTAATTAATTTCCTTTCTCCCAGCAAGTACGGCTAAATGCAAAATTTTCGTAGGAAATATTGCGCAGCGCGAAAATTGTGTGGGCCATGAGCCATTATTAAGAATTGCAGGTAGCTTTGAGAAGGGTCGTTTTATTTCCTTCTCCACTAAGTAGTAGGTATGTGCGTAAGTAGTAGTATTTTTGTGCTAAAAGTACATAATGTGGCGAAAATTTATGAATTTGCCAAACACTCTGAGTGTTGTTGGTGGTGGTGGCAGGGTATGAATGAATGGTTGGTTGTTTGGTGATTACTACCAAAATTCATCCCTTACCTCCGCCCTCGTCCTCACCTTCATCGGGCTAGTCTTACAACGCACTTTAGTATTTGAAAAGCTTCCCTTGTCATGGTTGAACGATGAATGAAGGACTTACATTTTTCGGGTATATTTTGAATGTTTTTCTTTCTATTTGCAAAGTGTCAAGGATCAGACAGAGTGTGAATGTCCTGCTAAAGTTTCGGTTATCATTAATTTATGAGGGAAATGTCAAGTACAGAGATTGGTCGCAAACACATAAAAAGTAAATATTTTCCCTTAATTTTGGGGAAATATATAAAGGAGTCCTAAATATAAATAAAATGTGGAACGAATGATCAGTAATAAGGCCGAAATAGATTGGGACAACGCATTGAACGAACCATAGCTTAATTCTAGTCGGGAACATTCACAAGTCAGTCTAAAGTATGTTGTTTGAATTATTTCTATAATTCCCTAATCCTCTACTTCCGATGCTTTGGATGATAAAATGAGTAATTTTTGATAGTTTTTAAATATTGTTCGTGTGGGCGGTGTCATATCATGATCAGTATATCCACGAACCATCCTCTGTCCAGAAGTTAGATACAGTAAAATTTTCTAGCGAATCGGTCCACCGGTTTGGCGTCGTATACGAAACATACAGACACACATTGCTTTTTATATACTGAGTTTTCCAAGAAGAGGTGTTATTTTGAATCAGCCGGTATTTCGGTAGCTGTCACTTTTGAAGCTATTATTCTTTGACATTTGACAAGTAGAAACTACGCCATTACTAATAAGTAAGGAAAGGCTAAAGTCGGGCGGGGCCGACTATATAATACCCTACACCACTCCCTGTGTTTTGAATACTAAACCCAGGCATTTCATGGGATCAATTTTATGTAGTTCATATATATTTTACAGTTACTATAAATTCATCTTTAGTCAAATTTAATGAATATGGTAAATAATAAAGTAATTGATCCAATTTTGCAGCAGATATTCCGAGTAAAGTAAATATAACATGATCTGGAAAAATTGATCAAGATTCAATGATAAATACAGATTATACAGCGGTAATAGGATGAATTGGACGGACATTTGAAGGGGATCTATAACAACACTTGAGGCCTGTGCCAAAACATGCGCCTATATATTTCTCATTCACGGTAGGCATTCCTATGAAACATAATGTGCAACATTTTATGAAGATCCGATGTAAGATGTAGTTTCTAGAGCCGTAATAGGGCAGAATGGGCCCCATTTGGGTTATACCAAAGTCTAGAGATATGGGCATCTCCCAAACAAGTAAGGAAAGCCTAAAGTCGAACGGAGCCGTCTATATAATACACCCCACTTTCTATCTCATTACATTACATTATTAGTAACCGATCTTACCCACTTTCAGCATAGGTGTTTCTAATTCGATTATAAAATGTTGTGCCAATTTTAAAGAAAATTGGGTACAATATGTGGTTTCTAAAGCGGAAAAAGTGAAATAGGGAGCGAGATTTGTATGAGGGCTATATCTAAATCTGAACCGATCTTACCCAATTTCTGCATAGGTGTTTCTAGTTGGATTATAAGATGTTGTTTCAGTTTTAAAGAAAATCGGGTACAATATGTGGATTCTAGAGCGGAAAAAGTCAAATCGGGAGCGACATTTGTATGGGGCTATATCTAAATCTGAACCGATCTTACCCACTTTTAGCATAGGTGTTTCTAGTTCGATTATAAAATGTTGTGCCAATTTTAAAGAAAATCAGGTACAATATTTGGATTCTAGAACGGAGAAAGTAAAATCGGGAGCCACATTTGTATGGGGACTATATCTAAATCTGAACCGATCTTACCCACTTTCACCATAGGTGTTTCTAGTTCGATTATAAAGTGTTAAGCCAAATTTGAAGAAAATCAGGTACAATATGTTGAATCTAGAGCGGAAAAAGTCAAATCGGGAGCGACATTTGTATGGGGGCTATATCTAAATCTGAACCGATTTCCTCTAAATTCAATACCGATGGTTCTTGGCCAGAAAAAATAACTTCTGCCAAGTTTCATGATAATCGGACATCAATTGCCACCTGTAGAGTGCGAACAAGCTTAGATGGTCAGCAGACGGACGGACAGACAGACATCGTTAAATCGACTCAGCTGGTGATTCTAAGCCGATCGATATACTTAAAGGTGGGTCTAGCTCGATTATTTCTTGGCGTTACAAACATTTGGCGCGGAACTAACTTATAATAGCCTAGTCCACGAAGTGGTGTAGGGTAAAAAAGGCAGCAATTGCCATAAAAGTATGCTCACATAACCTAAATATGGAGATTAGAAATTCTTCCCGTTGGACCGATTTCGCCCATTTTCAATTCCAACCTTCCACACAGTCAGAGGAGCATGCACATCGAATTTCGTTCCAGCTACAGTTGATGGGTTGGTTCCATTTCCATTCCATTTTTATACAAAAAGTACGAATTTCGAAAATCCATTATATTTCGCGTACACAGTGGAATATTTGCTTGGTACCAGTTTGAATCGAATTTCCTGATTCTAGCTGCAACCATTTGATTGGTACAATTTGTATACCTTTTCGCCCTGTTTTCTCTAAAAGTACAAATTTTAAAAATTTCGTCTACACGGTCCGAGGAGTGTACACAGCGAATTTTCTTTTATTTCTTATTCTAGCAGCCCTTTGGTCGGTATCAATTTAACCCTTTTTCCATATTTTGCCCCATAAAAGTACGAATTTCGAAAAATTACTTTATTTTACGTGTATATGCGAGTTGAGGGTTGTACTACCTATTGTAGTTTGATTGGTACTATTCTTATCCCTTTTTGCCCCAATTCTCCGCTCAAAGTATGGATCACTTTATGGTGTGCGTTCATGATACAAAAGGAAATACAAGGCAGAAATCATAAAACAAATCTTAAATACTCAACATATGAGGGGTTATTGGGGGTATTTCCTCTCCAACTCTCATTTGTGTGGGACAGTTTAGCACCAATTCGGAAAATGTACCAAATTAACCCTAAACAGGATGTTTGACTTATTTCTATCATTTAATTTATGTTTTGAGTTTTGGTGTAGTTTGTGGCAAATGTTTTTGAAGAAAATTTTTTTAGGGGTGATTTCTTGCCTTTTTTCTAAAATGGACCTATTTTGTGGAGTTAGAGGCTTCAAATATTCCACAAAAGTGTTACTCGTAGTAATATCTCCTAAATAATATTGCTGAACACATAAAATGTATCACATGGTTTCCTATGCGGTTTCATCATAGGAATAAGCAGAAGGAGGAATATGAGCCCCTCTAAAATGATTCCACACGTAAACTTTCAAAATGCCGATATTACGATATCACAGACGGCGACGATATATTTTTCAAATCATCATTAAAAAATGTAATCTTCATTTGGATGGATTGGCCGCAGCATTTTCTTTTCGTGACCCAGCCAAATGTGTTTCTACACTGTCCGACAGTCCATATTACACTATCATCCGTTTGAAGTGTAACGACCTTTTTTTAAATTGTCCACATTGTCTTCAACGATGACAAGATCAGTAAGTGTCGAGCATATGTCCCTCCCGTATGATTTTTGCGATAATTGAGAAGAAAATGTCTTTGACGACTTGTTCATGTATCGGGGTCTTTCATTTCGTCATTTAAAATATCTTGCAGACATTGTCAACTGGGCGGGTATGATGAGTAAACACACATACATTCATACATATGTATGTATGTTGATGAACGAGCGCGTGGGAGCTCAGTTTCCGAGTTTATTAAATTATTATTAATTTACAATTATATTTTTAATTTAATTAAAATACACAAGAGTCTGGCTTTCAAGAGTAATTAAAGATGAGCAAAACACAAGAACAATAACAGTAATACCACCCTGTAGATAACAGTGATACCGACACCTACAATACACTCACTCAGCCAGCCATTCATTTGCTGCAACACATGCGCTCTTTTGGGTGCCAATTATTCCCAAAACAACAACAATGATAACCTGAAACTACCAATGTTGTTGTTTGTTGGCGTGGTACAATTACAAAGAGAGAGTGAGAGCGCGGGAGATAGACTAGAGTGCGGCCACGCTCTCACACGTTGTCCTCTAGAGAGCACGCATACATAGTGCTTGTCTCAGTTTAAGCTTTCCAGATAACTGTGATAAATTGCCGAAAAAATACAGCAGTGCTAAAGAAGAGGGAAGAAGATGATAGAAAATTGTTGGAAATGCGTACCAACCTACCAACATTAACAATAGTGTTGCCAACAGTTTCGTGGCATAAATCGCCAAGCGAAAAATGGAAAATATAGGATCTCAAAAGAGCCAACAGGGTGATTCAAGATATATTCTCTCACCAGAAGACGAATTCGTTTGAGACGAACAAATCGTGTAAAATAAAGTCGTTATTAGTCGCGTTTTGTCTGTCGCTTGAGATAATTCTTTTAGGCATACAATAGAAATGACAAATAAAGGACATATATATATATTAGAGTGGCTTCTTTTGTGAGGAAGGAACAAATGTTGTTGACTAAAATGAAAGATTGCTTTGTTTTATGTATTCTCCCAAAATATTTCGCTTTTATCATTGTCCGTTCGTGACTGGACGCGTTCAAAATAATCTCTATAAATCAGGTTCTTCTTGAATAAAATTCACGATGAGAATGGTATTGTGAAAAAAACCGCTAGAAATTAAAATCCGAACCGGGCCTTATCAAACCGTATTAAAAACTTCCAATATGACCCAGTATAAAGGACAGATTTATACTACTTTAGTGCAATTCTTGATGCATTTTTTATAAAAAACCGCAATAACTTCCACATTTTTAGTTCGATTTATGTTTTGAGGGGCTCGTTGGAGAGGTATTGATAACCAATTGTAATTTTAAGGATTTTTCTAACCCATTAAGGGCCGCAAATTTGTTTCATACTGTTAATACTCGGTGGGTTAAATGTGAAATAAAAACTGAAATATGGGGTTATTTGCATCGTAAACACATTCTAGTCTTATATAAAGCTAATTTTTGGAAATAAATTCAACCATTTCAAATTTCCCCCCTTAAAAATTAAAACATGAATACTCTACATAAACTTTTTAAAGGGGAAAATTTGAAATGTTTGTTAATGTTAAATTAACATAGATAGACGGATACAATTAAAAGTATATTTAGTATTGTATGACACGCAAAAGTACCAAACTAAATTATTGAAACATTTACATCCTTTGGAAATTAAAAGTCCTGTAAAAAAGACAAACGACCACGAAATAAAAAACTGAGTATGAGTTTTCCTATTAGTGACCTATAGTTTCACTTCTATATAATTTTGTTCATGGGAGGGAGACCATATCGCACGGTTTTATTGTAACATCTTATGTGAAGTTTTCCTCCCAATTTATCCATTGAAAGACCAAAATTTCAGATGATTTTTTTTTTCAAAAATTAGCTTTTTGTAAGACTAGAATGTGTTTGCGATGCAAATAACCCCATATTTCAGTTTTTACCACACATTTAACCAACTGAGAACCAACAGTAAGAAAAAAATTGTCGACCCTTAATGGGTTAGGAAGTTATAAAAATTGCAATTGGCAATCAATACCTCTTCAACGATCCAAAAAAAACACAAATCGAACTAAAAATATGGAAGTTATTGCGGTTTTTATAAAAAAAAGCAACAAAAATAGCACAAAAATGATAAAATTCTACCCTCTATTCTGGGTTAACATGCATATAGTTTGATAAGGCTGTGGCCAGATTTTAATTTCTAGCAGTTTTTTTCGAAATACCATTCTCAACGTGAATTTTATTCAAGAAAACCCAGATTTATAGAGGTTATTTTGAGCAGCTCACGAACGGACAATGATAAAAGCGAAATATTTTGGGAGAACACATAAAACAAACCAATCTTTCATTTTAGTCGGGAACATCCACTACTTTTATTTTTAAGCCACTCTAATATATGCAATAGAAATCTACGAAATAAACATATCTGTGAATATCGCAAATAACTACTTAAGTAAATTTTTGGGGATTTTCAGTTATTGATGCCAAAGTGCTACATTTCCGTGAACGTTTCATTAATATAATTTTTTATTGAAAACTATTTACCATTACTTAGTTTTTGTTTGACAATCTTAAAAATAACTTGTTTTCGTTCTCCACCCAGCAAAAAAAATGTAAGTACTTCCGTGGGAAGCATGTTATAATCGCATCTTAAAATCCAAATGTACATTTTCCCGCTTTTGAGGAATTTCTTTTGAACAACTTCCAAAAAAGTCGATAATATGTTAATATCCCGTAACATTTTACGAATGGCATTTTCACAAGTGAATGGGAAGAAATGGGAATGGGGTCACAGAGGTAAGGCGTCCGCTTTGCACCCATAAGGTCTAGGGTTCGAATTGTGGCTCGGGACAAAACTTTGTTGTTTTTATACCCTCCATCGCCAGGATGGGGGTGTTACAAACTTTGTCATTCCGTTTGTAACACCTTGAAATATCGACCTGAGACCCAATAAATTATATGTATTTATTATTGATCGTCATGAAATTCTAAGACGATTTAGCCATGACTGTCCGTCAGTTGAAAGCACGCTAGCATCTAAATGAAAGGAGCTAGGACGTCCACATTTTCCATAAATGCGTCTTATAGTCGTACATCGGTTGGGATTGAAAGTGGGCGAAATCGGCTTAAAAGGGAAATTTGTTTCTTTACAAAGACTAAAAATACTCATAATAACCCCTAATATTTAAGAGTATTTAAGCATAATTTTCCCCTATAACAAAAACATGCACAATAAAGTGATTTTTATTCGTAGGGGGTGAAATGGGGCAAAAAGGGATAAAAATGGTACCTTTCAAACGGCAACAGCTAGCTACACAAATTTCGGTGTGTACATTCCTCTAATACATATAAAGTATTTTTCCAAATTCCTACTTTTAAGGGATAAAATGGGAATAGAGGGATAAAAATGGTACAAACCAAACGGTTGCACCTAGAATAATGATATTCGGTGTATACATTCCTCTGATTGCGTAGAAACATAAAATAGACGGATTTTTCGAAATTCGTACTTCTTGGGGTTGAAATGGAAAATGGGGATAAAAATAGTACCAACCAATTTACCGCAGCTAGACTTATGAAATTCGGAATATACATTCCTCTGATTGCGTAGATACGAAAAATAAAAGGTATTCTCCAAATTCGTACTTTCAAGGGATACAATGGGTACAGAGGTATAAAAATAGTACGATCTAAACGATTTACTAAAATTCGGTGAAATTCGGTGTGCACATCCCTCTTTTAATTATTTACTAAAATTCAAATTTTCATAGAAGGTATATTTAATATTTGTAGAGTACATTGTGGAAATATGAGACACAACTTATGTATATGTTCAATTAAAGGTAATTATGATGGCTACAAATTTCCATCTCCAGAAAAATAGGAAATATTGATATTTTTTTCTTACAAAAAAGAAATTTTTTGTTGGCACAAAATGTTTATATTATTTTTATTTCTTCATTTAACAAAACATAAAAAAGTAGTGATGTATTATGTAGTTTATGTATCACAAATAGATAAGCCTTGGTGGCTTATTTTTTCAAAAAACTTTTTTCAAACTTCTCCGAACCGTGAAAACGTCGCGATAACAGAAAGTTGCAAAAAATGTTGGCATCGCTAATTGCCAATTACAAACGAACGAACATCGAACTGAAGACGAAGCAGAACTACTATAATAATAGAGAAAGAAGAACAAAGGCTTTAAAGAGAGAAAAAAGACGACAATAAACATAACAACAAAGACTGTGTGTTTCCACTGGCTTTCATGGTCATTGCTAAGTGGTTTGCCATGTAACGAGCACACAAATCCGCGGCGACACTCCCCCCCACGTCACGGTTCTTCAAATCAAAGAAAACGTCGACGACAAAGAACTAACATATGTACGAATGTTGGGAACATAATCTCACACAAAGCCACCCCCTCCCCCTTCAGCTCAGGCACACAACATCACGTGCGTGTGTAGAGCAGTGGTGTTCAAGCTGTAGCTTAAGGGACCGAAAGAAATATTTCTCAAATTAACCTAGTCCACGATTCTATGGTCAATCAGTTTAACGCATGAAAAATTGAAAATTTAAACCAAGAGGCTAATCTTTTTTCGAAAGGATTAGCAATCATCAAGATAACAGCAATACATTTCTAAGATCTACCTGGAAGTGGGTTGATCACTTCAGTAAGCACCATAAGAACATGTACGGAATTAAAAGGTCTATCTTAAACTAACTACCAATTAAGTGGGCGTGGCAGTAGGTTAACATTTTTTTCTAAACAATTTGTGTAAACAGCATAAGTACTTGTACAGCAGATTAACTGCCGGACCCACGATGTCGAAAAAAATCTATGCGAACGAAAGCCAGCCAGACAGTCACTTTCGCATCAGAACTTTTCGTTCGCATAGCCTTACGTGTTGTGAGTGAATGAAAATGTTGCCAGATCCAGAAAATCCACAAATAATCGCAAATATGCGTGTTTTTCTGATGTTTTGATGTCCCAGATGTTGAAAATGCAATTTTCGAATTTCGAAAAAAACAAAAGTTGTGCCCAATTGTGCCGTAAAAAGTTTTTCAAAAAAATGAAAATTGACCGAGATATTGTGAAAAAACTTTTTTTCAAAAAAAAAAATCGCTGGGATTGCCATTTTTTTTTTTTTTTGCAAAAACAAAATGGGCAGCAAAAATTCTTCTAGAGGAGGGTGTTATTGTGCCGTTTCAAGCTAAGTTCTATTTCAAACCGTTTTCGAGAAAATCGCTAATTAAAATTGTGGCGATTTTTTCAAAAAAAAACTCTAATTTTGTTAAAATCGCGATTTTTGCAAATTCAAAAACTGTGCTGAATTGTGCTCGCCTAGCACAATTTTTTCGTGCTCATTTCAATGGTTCATAAAAATAATCGCAATTTTAACTTTTTTAGCCATTTTTCATATAACTTTGCAAAAAACGCGAATTTCAAAAATCCAAATGTTGTGCCGTTTCAAGCTAAGTTCTATCTCAAACCGTTTTCGAGAAAATCGCTAATTAAAATTGTAGCGATTTTTCAAAAAATTCTCTAATTTTGTAAAAATCGCGATTTTTTGAAAAATCTGAACACTGAAATAAAATATGTAAACACAAAACAGCTGTTTCTATACTTAAGAATATTCGGTACGATTTTACTTCGGCAATTTTATTGTAGTTAGCCTACCGACAATTTTCGTAAGTTAACGATTCTTTTTAACGATAAAAATCGGTAAGAAAATGTTACGGAATCACTTTTAACGACAATTGTAGTAAACTAACGAATTTTGACAACTTAACTACCGAAAGTTGTCGTTAAAAAGTTACAGAATTGCGGCACTGGTGCCTGTCCCAAATCAGCTGTTTGTCGCATGAGAGGCATGCGAACGTTAACGTTCGACATCGTGGGCCAGGCAGTAAATGTCTATCTGTCTCCTGAGGTATTTTGTCTTAAACAACAAACTACCATCCCACTGTATATGGGCGTGGCAGTAGGTTGAGAAACTTGTTTTTTTTTTTCTAAACATTTGTTGTAAGCAGCATAATTGTATGTACGAGATTTTAATAGTCTATATGTTGCCTATGATATTTTGCCTCAAAATATCTACTACCATCCCACTATAAGTGGGCGTGGCAACTCAACATTGTTTATAGACAACTTTGGTGACCACCATATCTACATGTACGAAATTTCAAAGGTGTAGCTGCCTCCAACTCTTTTTTGCCCCTAAAACTGGTCAACTGTCCCACAGTGCACACAGTCTCTTCAAATTACGGCTTCATTTCGGGGTTCGCAAGAGAAAAAGTTGGCGCAACTCTGGTTTAGAGCAACTGCAACAACAATAGAAAACATAAACATAAACATGAGCATAAATATCTACACACAAGCATACACACTGTACAAACATACATACATACATATGTATGTTCGTTGTCCATATGCAAATTATGCCAGTCACTATTATGGTTTGGACGCTTACAGAATGTTTAATCTTGCTGTTGTGAAATGCTGCTCGGTTGTTGTTTTGTCAAAACAACAAACAAACAAAAAACTGAAATTCTCTTTCACATGCCGATTAGCTTTATTCGCGTTCATGTGCACTTGCATTTGGTTTATCTCGGGAAGAAAAAAGAAACAGAAACGAAAATTAGGTTTCCGTTTAGTTCTGCGTACACAACCGACCGCAAAAGTGTTACTGACCTAGTGTGCTGGCTGATATGATTGGATGTTGGCAACATGTTGCCTAGCGCTGATGTACCCACGCCAAACGCACAACATGTTGCTATGTCATTCAATGATGAGCGACGACTAACCGGTTTCGTTGGGGGTTTTAATTGTTCACATCAATTAGGTGTGTGTTGTGATGTAAACATTGAATTTCGATCAACGTTGTTGCACAGTGTTTTAACCAATTAAAGCCCAGCCAAATTAATTTTTCGAACACTGGGCCAAAATGAGTTAACATCGACAAAGTTTTCCAATTTTGATACGCCCCAATCTCTTTGTATACCCTACACCACTTCGTGGACTAGGGTATTATAAGTTTGTTTCGCGACAAATGTTTGTAACACCAAGAAATAATCGAGCTAGACCTTTAAGTATACGGATCGGCTTAGATTCACCAGCTGAATCGATTTAACGATGTCTGGCTGTCCGTCCGTCTGCTGTCCATCTAAGCTTGTTCGCACTCTAAAGGTCGCAATTGTGGTCCGATTGTCATGAAATGTGGCAGTTACTTTACTTTTTTTGCCAAGGACGATTGGTATTGAATTTGGAGAAAATCGGTTCAGATTTATATATAGCCTCCATACAAATATCCCTATAATTTACACTATTACAGCCTTATAGTACACATTTTACATGGGATCATGGCCAAATTTTCTAGATCGTGTAATATTTGAACTAGAAACAGCTCACGGGAAAGTGGACCACATGGGTCCATATTCTGATATAGCCTCCATACAAATGTACCTCCGATTTACAATATTACTTCTCAAAAATACACATTTTACATCGGATCTTGATCAAATTTTCCACATAATGTTACATTTATACTAGAAACACGTATTATGAAAGCCAGCTATATAGGTCAATGTTTTGGTATAGCCCCCATACAAATGGGCCCCCAGTTTACACTACTGTCGCTCTAGAACCCACATCTTACTTTGGATCTTGATAAAATTTTGCAGATTATCTTATATTTCAACTAAGAATTCCTACTGTGAAAGTAATCTATAAGGGCCCACTTTTTAATGTAGCGCCCTTACACATGGGCCCTAATTTATATTATTACAGTCATAGAACACACATATTACAATATTTTGTAGATCATCAAATAAGAATACTTACTTTGAAAGTGATCCACTTTTAAATATAACGCCCTTACAAATGGCCCCCATTTTCTATTTTTACCACTCCAGAATCCATAGTTTACATCAGATGTTTATCAAATTTTGCAGATCATGTTATATTTCAACTAGAAACAACTACTATGGAAGTCAGATATATGGGTCCATATATGGGTATATCCCCGTTTTACTCTATTACCGATCTAGAACCTTCACCTCACATCGGGTCTTGATCAAATGTTGCAGACCATGATATATTTCAACTAGGAATACCTACCGTGAATCAGAACTATATAGGCCAAAAATTGTGTGATAGACCCGCCGCCAATTTTCAATAAAACCTTCCCAGCAAAAGAACCTTCCCATACTAAAAATTCGTTCCCATTCACTTGCGAAATTGCTATTCTTAAAATATTACGGGATATTAACATATTATAGACTTTTTGTGGGAGTTTTTTAATGATCTTCCTCAAAAGCGGGGTGAAATGCACATTTGGATTTTGAGATGCGATTAAACTGTGATTCCTATGGAATTTCCATTTTTTTGCTGGGTTCATATTACCATGGACCATATAAGTGGACCATTACCTAATTATATTGTCACCGCTCATATGCACCTTCCGATTTATTGATAACACTCTGGATTCACTTATTACAGCCAATCTTGATAAATATAATTGTTATATTTTTCACTAGGCGCAGCTACAATGAGATGACATGACACCGATTTTGTTTGTATATGGGCCCATTATATGAATGAGTAACATAATGTATATTATTTTCATAAATTTTACCATACACCTGGGTTTAGTAATCAGAGCTAGGTATAGGGAGTGGTGTAGGGTATTATATAGTCAGCCCGCCCGACTTCAGCCTTTCCTTACTTGTTTTGATGGTATTCACAAAGAACTTTTAAATCATTTAAATTTATCCGAAACGATTTTATCTATATTGTGGAAAATAATGCTGTGGAGTCATTTAAAGTTAATGTTGAAAGTTCTTTATTTTAGAGCTTATTTTATTGGCATATATCTTGGAAGCTATGTATCGTATTGCAATTTCTTTATTTCAAGGAATACTAGTGCTCTTGAAGTGTTTTTTTTTGCATAACTTTTTTGCATAATGTTATGTTAAAGACCCATTTTTTTCATAAGAAATATTGCCCTGTATGGATTTTTTGTGGGATATGTTTTGTAGTCCCTGAAAAATACTAATATTTTCAGTAGAGTGCAGCTGCATAAACGCATAAAATTTGCAAAATCTCATCGGTTCTTTATTTGAAACGTTAGATTGGTCCATGACATTTACTTTTTGAAGATAATTTCATTTAAATGTTGACCGCGGCTGCGCCTCAAGTGGTCCATCCGCTTAGTCCAATTTTGGCATTTCCACGTTTTTGAGTAACAGAGGCCCAATTGCTGCGAACGGCGACGAATCGATAATTGATGGTCATCATTAACATTGGCCGATACAGCTGCGATATTTTCTTCAGTTCGTACTCTACGTAAGCGTCTTGGTGGTTTAATGTCCAACAATGTAAATTTGGTGCGAAATTTAGTCACAATAGCCCGAATAGCCGCTTCAGTGGGTCGATTAAACTGACCATAAAATGGAAGCGTGCGATGAACTTTCTTAACAGAGCACGCATTTTGATAATAAAATTCAATGATTTGCAAGCGTTGCTCGTTAGTAAGTCTATTCATGATGAAATGTCAAAGCATACTGAGCATCTTTCTCTTTGACACCATGTCTGAAATCCCACGTGATCTGTCAAATACTAATGCATGAAAATCCTAACCTCAAAAAATCACTCTTTACAATTCGGATATTATGGTGACGTATAAGTAATATTTAGAAAATGTTATATCAATCATACGCATGGTTGCACAACGATTTCCCAGCGGGAAAGGTTGGAAGGCCTCCCCTTGAAAGACCTTTTAAAATGCCATCTCTTCGGATCCGAAACACATTCCTGTATGCCTTCTTCGTGCATGAGAAAACATTCGGCCCACATTCTCACTTCGCTTCTCTAAGAAGGCCTACCAGAAGACCTAATCATCAGCATTTAGAAATCCTATACTCATTCTTGACTGCCTTCTTTGAGAAGACATTTTGTAAGGCTTTCTCATTTCATATTAGGTATATCCAATGGATGGTTTTCATTGTCTTTCTTTAGATGGCCTGGTAGCAAGCCGGGAGAATGAAGGCGGTATGGATGGAGTCGATTTTATTATTTTTTCGAGTTTTATGAACGATATTTTTACACTTCTCCTGATTTGAACTCAATTAAAATACATTTAAAATAATTGGAAATAATTATATTTAAAATTACTTTTTTAACTGTTTTGTTTGTTTAGTGTTATAAAATATTTGTTGTTGTGTCGTTGTGCTTTTATTTGCTATAACTAAAAGAGTCAATATATTACAGATCGACATAGATCAACTTTCTGCGTCGATTTAGCAATGTCTGTATATCTGTGCATATATTCCTGTAATCAATCGATCTACAGATCGCAATTATACACCGATTCAAATGAAATTTTATATGTGGATTTTTTTCGGGATAATATGAAGCAAATCGTTTTAAATGTAGATATAGCCTTTAAACAAATGCCGTTATGCATGTTTTCATATAGAGCCATAAAAAAGGTCCATTATGATTTCTTTACGCTCTAAAAGACAGATATATCTGGTAATTTATCGATGTTACAAATTGTAGAATTAATTATAAACAGTGGAAATAGGGAAAGACCATTATATCCACGACAATATATTTATCGGGGATGCAATAGAATAATATTTATCTCCTCTTCAAGAACAAGCAAAACTCGTTCTTACTTTATTGCCAAATTATTTATCATATCCTTCATACTTTCTTCAGTAATTAATATTATTACACGTCCGACACACATTCCTGAAGGCCTTCTACGAAAAGGCATTTGAGAAGGCCTTCCCATTAGATGCTACTCGATCCATAAGTCATGCTTGCTTGCCTACCTCGGATAGGCATGCTAGAAGGCCTTGCGAGAGAAGACAGCAACAAAGCTCATTCCTACTTCCCTTCTTTCGCCAGGCATGCTAAAAGGCCTGCCAAAAGAAGGCAGCAGCGAAGGTGTTCGCTTCGTTAAGGGTCGTGTGTTTCTATAAATTTTTGACACAAACAGACAATAAAGTTCTGGTAGGTAGCACTTCCGATTAACAATGAGAAGATCATGGGTTCAAATTCCAGCCGAGACAAAGAAATATGTTGATAGATTAAAATTGAAAATTAATATACTGCCAAAATAACAAGGCCAGAAATATTGAAAAATATTGGTCCATTGGTTCTTGCTTGCCTTACCTTGCGCCACCCCAAGAAGGCCATCGAGAAGGCCTTGTGTACGCCTTCTTTTTCCCGCTGGGTTGGTAAATGCAAATGAACTCGGATTGGCATAAAACATAAAACTATTGCTGCGTAGTTATTTTTCACGTTTTGGAACTAAAAAGATTTCAGACTTTTGCCCTAATTGTGCCCTATCTTCCAAGGGGGCAATTTCGGGCGGGTAAAAGTAAACCTGCAAAAACGGGGAACCCTTCAACATTGCTAAATATGCATTTCTTTATTTAAAGGCTCTCTGAAGGAAAAACGTTATATTGTAATTACGTTTTTTTAATGCCAACATGTACATAAAAATCTTTCATTGCTTTGTGAAGAAATATGTAAAAATATGCTAACAAAATATATAAAAACGCAAAAAAAATAAAATTGTAATTTTTGTATTTGGAAAAATAAGAAAAAATGGTCAACATTGGGCTAATATTGGTTCCTTGTCAAATTCATTTATAATTAAAATTGGAAAATGCAATTTGAAATTGGGAATTTCCAAGAAGGAGAAAATTCCGATTGAAATATAGAGCTTCCATTTCAAATTGAGAAAATTCCAATTGAAATTAAGAATTTCCATTTAATAACGAGAAAATTTCAACTGAAATTCAGAATTTCCACTTCAAATTGAGAAAATTTCAATTGAAATTGAGAAAATTTCGCTTAAAGTTAAGAATTTCCATTTAAAACCGAGAAAATTCCAAGTAAAATTGAGAATTTCCATTTCAAACTGAGAAAATTCCAACTGAAATTGAGAATTTGAATTTCAAAATGAGAAAAATCCGATTGAAATTGAAAATTGCAAATTGAGAACATTCCGATTCAGAATGAAAATTTACATTTGATATTGTGAAAATTCCAATTGAAATTGTGCAAATCAAAAAAATCTTATCGAAATTGGAATTTTTCTCAATTATAAATGTAAATTCCCCAATTTCAAATGGTACCTTCTCGTTATGAAATGGAAATTCTCAATTGCATTTGGAATTTTCTCAATATGAACAGAAAATTCTTAAGATCAATTGGAATTTTCTCAATATGCAATGGGAATTCTCAAATATATTTTCTCATTATGAAATGGAAATTGTTAATTTCAATTAGAATTTGGACAAAAAGTGTTTAATTTTTGCACTATTGAATTTGACACCGCAAACATTTGAGAATGTGTTAAAGCAGAGATTTGTATATCCTCCACTAGGGTATTATCGCTATGTGCATTTGTTTGTAATCCAAAATGAATCGAGGTGTATCCTTCGTTTATTATAACGATCGACTTAGAATCAATTTTTAAATTGTTGTAATCGAAATACATTTCACGGCTTTTATCTGAACCCAACAAACCTAAGAGCAAACGAGTTTTTGCAGCTCAAGTAGGGCTCAAGGACTATTGAAGTTGCAGCAAATCGAATCAGATGTAGATATAGTTCCCGCACTTACAGATATTTGGTGGTCTATCAAATATTTGTTCCTTTTCAAACAAACCAATAATTCTCTGTCTCCGGTGTGTTCAATTTAATGTATGTACGTCAAGTACATTTTACATTTACAAATCCCAACATTTATCGAGATTTTTCACATTTCTAAAAATGCCATGCAATGCCACCTCTGCAGCAGCACCAGTAAACTACGTAATATGTATTCATATCCTGTTTATTGTTCTCCAAATGCCATATAAATTACGATAATGACTAAGACGATAATTGACAATAAATACAATTATTCAAAAAAAAAAAAAAACGATCAATTGAATGGCTCTACAACAAACACGAGAACTGTAAATGATATTAACGATTTAACGGCCAGTTTGTATGTGGCACGATCATTGTGTCAATTAAACAAAATTGAACAAAGTTCATGCGATTTCGCCTCTGGATCGGCGGGTGCAAAACGCGTTCAATATTCTTGTTGGTGCTGAGAAACATTACCAATGTAATTTAGTCATGCTCAGAAAAAAGGAAAATTAAACAAAATATAATAAAAATTATTGCGACTTTAATGTACGCCAGAGAACAAAAGAAATCATAAACTAAAAATCATTCCAAGGGTCGGTTTATGGCAACCCCATTAATCTCTATACACTCGAGGGGGAGCCAAAAACACTCCAATAAACTCTCATACTCTGGCCAGAAATCGAAGCACAAGCGAAATATCGCCAGCCAACAAAGAAAAGAAAAACACAATCTTGGTTTGTTTTCCCTCGTAGTCGTCCCATTGGACTTTGTACTGGTTTGAGGCATTTCGACGAATCGAAGACAGAGAAGACAATGGAGTTGTTACTATGACGCATTCAAAACCAGTCTAATCGTCATAGCGTCGTCACGATAACGACAACGACCACCAGCAGCAGCAGAAGCAACGAGAACAGCTGAAGCGATAACAACATAAACTAAAAGGGGAGGCAATGACGACTCAACGACATCCGATAAAAAGCCAAGAACGATTAAAGACCTTGTGCACTACTTATGCACTGAGAATGGGATGAAATTAATAATATAAAAAAAAAATAATATAATAAATCAGATACGAACACGATTATTCCGGACGTTCCGGGTAGAGAGAATAAAATTTAAACTACGTCGCACATTGGTCCAGAATCGGATTCCATCGCCAACTACTAATTTTTGATCTGCACCATTTCCTATTGAAATTGGTAATTTCCATTTTATGTTGAGAAAATTCCTGTTGAATTTTCATTTCTATATGAGAAAAATGGAATTGAAATTGAGAATTTCCATTTGATATTGAGAAAATTCCAATTGAAGTTGAGATATTCCAATTTAATTTAAGAAAATTCCATTTAAAGTTGGGGAAACTCCAATTGATTGAAAATTTTCATTTCATATTTCGAAAATTCCAATTGAAATACAGAATTTTCATTCCTATATGAAAAAATTCCAATTGAAATTGAGAATTTCCATTTATAATTAAGAAAATTTCAATTGGAATTGAGAATTTCCTATTGAGAAAATTCCAATTGCAATTGAGATATTCCAATTTAATTTAAGAAAATTCCAATTAAAGTTGGGAAAATTCCAATTGATTGAGACTTTCCAATTCATATTTCGAAAATTCAATTTCGAAGTGAAAATTTCCATTTAAACTTTGTGAAAATTCCAATTGAACTGCAGAATTTCCACTTTCTATTGAGAAAATTCCGATTGAAATTGAGAATTTACATATCTAATTAAGAAAATTTCAATTGAAATTAAGAAAATTCCATTTGAAATTGAGATTTTCCAACTTAACTTAAGAAATTGAGAATTTCCATTTCATATTGAGAAAATTCCAAGAGAAAATGAGATTTTTGAAATTGAGAATTTCCCTTTCATATTGTGAAAATTCAAATTGAAGTTGAGAATTTCCATTTCGAATTAAAAAAAATCGAATTGAAATTAAGACTTTCCCTTTCATATTGAGTAAATACCAACTGAAATTGTTATTTTCCATTTCTAATTTAAAAAAATCAATTTAAATTGAGAATTTCCATTTCACATTGAGAAATTTCCAATTGAAATTGGGAAAATTCTAATGGAAATGGGATTTTCCACTTCAATTTGTGAAATCTCCAATTGAAATTGACAATTTCAATTTCATATTGAGAAAATTCGGCTTGAAACTGAGATTTTCTATTTCATAATGAGAAAATTCCAATTAAAGTTGGAAAAATTCAATTGAATTTGAGAATTTTCATTTCACAACTTTCATTTGAAATTGGAAAAAATCCAATTGTAATTGAGATTTAGAAATGGAAAATTTCAATTGAAATTGAAAACATCCATTTCATATTGAGAAAATTCCAATTGAAATTGAGAATTTCCATTTTATATTAAGAAAATTCCAATTAAAATTGAGAATTTCCATTTTATATTAAGAAAATTCCAATTGAAATTAGGAAAATTCCATTTGATAGTGAGATTTTTCATTTTAATTTAGGAAAATTCCAACTGAAATTGAGAATTTACATTTCATGTTGAGAAAATTCGAATTGAAAATGAGATTTCACTTGAGAAAATTCCATTTGAAATTGGGAAAATTCCAATTGCAATTGAGATGAAGAAAATTTCAAATTAAATTGGGAATTTCCATTTCATATTGAGAAAATTCTAATTGAAATTGGGAAAATTCCATTTTATATTGAGAAAATTCCAATTTAAATTGGGAAAATTCCACTTTTATAGTGAGATTTTTCATTTTAATTTAGGAAAATGCCTACTGAAATTGAGAATTTCCATTTCATGTTGAGAAAATTCGAATTGAAAATGAAATTTCACATTGAGAAAATTCCATTTGAAATTGGGAAAATTCCAATTGCAATTGAGATTTTCCAATTCTAGTTAAGAAAATTCCAATTGTAATTAAGAATTTCAATTTCATATTGAGAAAATTCTAATTGAAATTGTGAAAATCAGCATCTCAACTTGAGAAATTTTCACTTAAGAAATTAAGATTTTCCAATTCATATTGAGAAAATTACATCTTATGCCCAGAAATTAAATTTCATATTGAGAAAATTCGAATTGAAATTGAGATTTTCCATTTCATATTGAAAAATTGCAATTAAAATTGAGAATTTTCATATCTAATTGAGACAATTCCAAATGAAATTGAGACTGCTCATTTCATATTAAAAAAAAATCTAATAAAGTTTCAATTTCATTTGGAATTTCCCAATTTTAAATCGAAATTCTCAACTTTGGAATTGGAATTCTCTCAAATTCAAATGGAAATTAACAATTTAAAATGGAATTTTCTCAATATGAAAAGGAAATTTTCAATTTCATTTAGACAAAGACCGAAAGATTATTTTGAGATTTTAACATTGACAATTGGAATATATTTTATATTTTATAAATTAGTCCAAAATTGTACTTTTCATTTTCAATTTTAAAGAAAAGTATTTGTTTATGAGGCGCAGAAAAAATGTTTTTATTTTTCGTATGTATTATAGTTTTTTTCTGTTTCAAATTTTGAAAAATTTAAAACTTAATATCTTGTTTCGCATTTTTCGAACTGTTTCTCATGTATTTAAGAGTTTTCTACTCAATTTGGTTAAGATTGTAGTTTCGTAGCTTTATTATGACTTCGAAACTGTGTTTGTGTCAAATGTAGTTTGTTTGTAACAAATATTAAAAATATACAAATTTTGAAAAATTATAATTTTTTAATTTTTTTCCTTAAAAAGACTTCAA
Source organism: Polietes domitor (assembly GCA_947397865.1). Lineage (NCBI taxonomy): Eukaryota > Metazoa > Arthropoda > Insecta > Diptera > Muscidae > Polietes > Polietes domitor. Next base: position 77,834,246 of record OX377619.1, on the reverse strand, counting down.
AAAAGAAAAGCATGATGCTTAGATAGCTTGAAAGGTTCAACGTTTTTTTTTCGTAGGTACTACATCACATTCTCCCTATTAACAAATGCATAACATGTCTACAGCATCATGCATCTCGAGCTAACAATACATTATCAATTTCTCAAGTAAGTTGTATTTCTATCTCAGCGAGAATCACAACTGCATTTATGCTCCATGATTTCAGGAATTTCATTTAAATTTATACGCAAAACCACAAATGAATCGTGGCTCATTTATTGTGATTTTTAATCGGTTGCAAACGGATGGACTGTCTAAATATACACTGCGCGCAATGGTGGTGTGCACAATTACATCACATTTAAAAATTTCTGCAACGCCTTCCTATAGCATGCATGCTCAAAGCCAAACCAACCAACAAACAAACACAAAGCCTTGTCAACCACACACACACAGATATCGAACAACAGCGAACTCATTCGAACAATATAAACAACCAGGCCTGACAGACTTATACGTAGCAGCAGCGTTCATACAAAGACGACGGCGACAGAGTGAACGAACATTTTAAGTTCGTTCACTTGATGTATGTATTTTAGTCATTGTTGTTATTGTTGTTGCGGTCATCGTTGCTGTCGACTCGGCTTTATGCCGTCTGTTGTTGTGTTGTGTTTTTGTTTGTGTTTGTTTTGTATTACTTTCGACGTACGTACGCTTCGGTTCGGTACATGTGCACCTAACCCGTTGTGTTGGGAAGTTGGCAAGTTTTAAGTGCACATGTACCCGGTCAAAGAGAAACAGTACGAATTGTGCAAATAGGCCCGTCCGCCTCTCAGTCACAGTCACAGCCAGTCGGTGTGCGAATACAAAGTGGTTAGTATTTATACAACGAACACGTTGTGTGTGCTTGTTTTCATTCGTTCGTTCGCAACAACTTGCACGCAGTCATATGGCTCTCTTGCTCTCTTTAGCAATTGTTGGCATTTTGATACGCTCCACCAGGTTATTATGGCTTTATTACGGCTAGCGACTCTGAATAAATCTTAGAATCGGTTTATAATAACAATATGCAACAAAAAACGTTGTAGAAGAGCTATATATAATGATTTCTGATGTATTTTGAATTCCCAAACTCGATTGCGACATTATTTTTTACTAAAATTTAAATTTTCGACGAGTTGTCCCTAATATTTGTAGTCTATTATTTGAAATTTTCAAACAGAAACGGCTGTTTAGAAACAGTTTTTTGCTGATAAGAAAACAAACCACAAAAAATAAAGTATAAATTAGTTAAAAAATATTTTGTTTTCTCTTTATCTAGGCTTAGTTGAGGAAAATCTATGGGTAGGTGTAGAAGTTATGCCGCTTATTCAATTAGATTTCGTCCTTTCTGTCCTGTCGTTCTCAATTTCAATTGTTATATTCTAAAATTGAAATTCTAATTTCCATTTGGAATTTCCTCAATATATATCAATATCTTAATTTCAATGGAAATTTTCTGCAAATCAAATGGAAATTCTCAATTTCAAATGAAATTTTCTTAATTTCAAGTGGAATTTTTGCCATTTGAAATGCAATTTCTTAATTTTAATTGGAATTTTCTCAATTTCAAATAGAAATTCTCTATTTCAGTAGGAATTTTCTCAATTTGGAATGGAAATTCTCAATTTCAATTTGAATTTTAGCAATTTGAAACGGAAATATTTAAATTAAATTGTAATTTTCGAAAAAATAAAATGGAATGTCTGAATTTCAATTCGATTTTTTTAATTCCAAATGGGAATTGTTAAATTAAATTATAATTTTCTCAATACGAAGTTGAAATTCTTAATTTAGGAATTTGAAATGGAAAGTCCTTATTTATATTTTAATCTTCTAAAAAATAAAATGAAATTTCTCAATTTCAATTGGAATTTTCGTGTAAATTCATAATTTCACATGGCTTTTTTCAATTTCAAATGGAATTTCGCAATTTTAACTGGAATTTTTATCAATTTGGAATGAAAATTCATAATTTCAATTGTTATTTAAAAAATAAATGGAATTTCTCATTTTCTTTTGGGAATCTTTGCAAATTGAAATATAAATTATAATTTTCATTTGAAATTTTCGCCATTTAAATTGCAAATTATTAATTTCTGTTGGATTTTTCTCAATTTAAAACGGAAATTTTAAATTTTCTACAAATTATATTGAATTTGAGAATTTTTGCAATTTGAAATATAAATTCTCATTTTGATTATTTTGATCTTTTAAAAAAGAATGGATTTTTTTAAATTTCGCAATATGAAATGGAAATTCTCAATTTTAATTGGATTCTCTCAATTTGGGATGAAAATTATTAATTTCAATTGGAATTTTGGCAATTTGAAATGGATATTTCGTGATTTTAAATGTAAATTCTCAATTTCAGCTGGATTTTTCTCAATATCAGCTGGAGTTTTCTCTATTTCAAACGGAAATTCTTAATTTTAATTGGAATTGGAATTTTCTCAACTTGGAATGGACATTTATGAATTATAATTTTCTAAAAATTAAATAGGATTGTACTACTTTTGTGTACTGATCTTGGTCTTGAGCCAGGACAATATCCCACTTCAAATCAAATTTTCGCAATTTTTAAATATAAATATCAATTTTCATTTGAAATTTTTTCAATATGAAATGGAAATTCTTAATTTCAATATCTCAAAATCAAATGGAAATACTCAGAATCAATTGAAAATTTCTCAATTTCTAATAAAATTTTCCCAATTTCAATAAAAATTTTCTCAATATGAAATGGAAATTGTAAATTTCATTTGGAATTTTCAGATAATGAAAAGGAAATGCTCAATTTCAATTGGAATTTTCAAAAATATGAAATGGAAGTTCTCTCGGAATTTTCTCAATATGAAATGGAAATTCTCAATTTTAAATGGACTGTTATCAAATTGAAATGGAAGGTCTCAATTTAATTGAAATTTTCTCAATATGAAATAGAAATTCTAAATTTCAATTGGAATTTTCACAACATCAAATGGAAATTCTTAATTCAAGATTCAATTTTATCAGCATGCAAATTCAATTTCAATTGAAAATTTCTAAAAATCAAATGGAAATTTTCAATATCAATTGAAATTTTCTCAATTTCAGATAAATTTTTCTCAATTTCAAATATTTTTCTCCCAATTTCAAATATTTTTTTCCACAATTTCAAATAAATTTATCCACAATTACAATTGAAATTTTTTCAATATGAAATGGAAATAGTCAATTTTAAATGGACTTTTATCAAATTGAAATGGATGGTCCCAATTTTAATTGAAATTTTCTCAATATGTAATAGAAATTCTAAAACAACATCAAATGGAAATTCTTAATTCAAGATGCAATTTTCTCAGCATGCAATTTCAATTTCAATTGAAAATTTCTCAAAATCAAATGGAATTTTTCAATATTAATTGAAATTTTCTCAATTTCAGATAAATTTTTCTCAATTTCAAATAAATTTTTCTCAATTTCAAATAATTTTTCTCAATTTCAAATATTTTTTCTCAATTTCAAATTAATTTTTCCCATTTTAATTGAAATTTGTCAATATTAAATGGAAATACTCAATTTAAAGCGGAATTTTCTCAATATGAAACGGGAATACTCAATTTAAATATGAATTTTCCAAATATGAAATGGAAGTTCTCAATTTCATTTGGAAGTTTCTCAATTTATAAATTCTCAATTTCACTTGGAATTTTCTCAATTCGCAATTTCATTTGAATTTTCTTAATATGAAATGAAAAATTCTCATTTTTAATTTCAATTTTCGCAATATCTAATGGAATGTCTCATTATCAGTTCGAATTTTTCCAACTTCAATTGGAATTAGTGTAGATTGAAAATAGGCAACATCAGTCCATTTCTTGATATCGTCCATGTTTGAAAGAGCACACCCGGTTTATAAAACATCCGAAATGTTGGTAACAAAAAATTTTTTATGGAGTAGAGAGTGTAGGGTATCATAAAGTCGGCACTGCCCGCCTTTAGTCTCTCCCTACTTGTTTTAAACTTGTTTAACTTCCCTCGAAACAAAGAAATCTTAATAAAGCAACTCCATATGGATTGAGAGAGAGAGAGAGAGGTGCATTCGAACGACTAGCTACATATGCTATATGGCCTTTGTGATAGGTATTCATTCTGGTGACAGAGCCATCTCGGTTAACAGAGTTACTAAAATAGAATAAAACCTCAATTTTTTTCATATATAGGGTGTTGCATTGGCTTTGTTTAAAGTTGTGGAAAAGTCGGCAGAACACTTTATTATTAGAAAAGTTGATGTGGAATGACCCCACCATCAAACTTAGACATTTATCGCTGCAACTACATTAAGTCGCCGTGGTCATATGTGTAGATCTTGACCGACAACTTATCGCTTGCGAGGAGGTTGCTCTGTTGCTTACTCGTACAACACACACATACGACTGTTTGCCAAAATAATTCTGGTTTAGATTTCAAATTATGAAATTGTATTGTGGCCGCTGCAAGGCATTTTTTAATGTCAAAAGCTTGTATACTGTCTACGCAAAGTGTTGGCAATTTTAGAATCAACATATTAATGACTTCTTTCAAAGGGTAATATAATTTTTTGGGGATATTTTCAGACCAGACCAAATGACATTTATTGCAAACTTGATTAAGGAATACGGAATTCGAAATACTCGAAAACATCTGCTCTCGTGAAACTTGAAGAAGGCTGGAATACCGGAATAAGTATTGCCGCACTTCAAATCCCATAATCGCGGTTTATGTTTCTAAAAATATTCCCCGAAAACAGCCCAAAAAATGAGCAGAAGTTTCAAATTCTTTTATCCAAAAAAATCTAGTACCATCTAATTTAAGACAAACTCTTGAGTGTGCTTCCCAACCTTTGGGCTGGCTGATGACTAATTACTTGCATGTGATAGATCATTGTTGAAAACCATTTAATTTTCTGTTGCTATGGCATTTTGTCATTAATACACGTCTCCATTAATATTAGTTTGGTATAGTCTCGATTATTTTTTGCCAAGCTAGGAAAAATGTTCTTGCTCCTCTCCTCGCATTTGACATTTTGGGTTATGAATGACTTTTCTCGACAAATTCTCAATATCCATTCAAGACTATGTGTCGTCATTGATACACATACAACTGTACATATATTATATACTCATATATGCGATGACAAAAGGACCAAAGATACTTGAGAAAAAGCCACAACCACAGTGACATCACTTGGAAATAGTTTTTTTTTTCTACAACAAATAATTGACCATATATATATATATATATTGCTATATATATATACATGAAATGAAAACGTACAGGATATGAAGACAAGCTTCCTTGGAACTCCATTAACCCTCACACCTACTCGTGCGTGCGTTTCAACCTTAAATCAAGTGTTTGGGGGGAGATACCTTTCGGCTGCTAAGTTTTTCCTCCTCGTCCCTTTTGTTATTGTTTCCCATTACCTTCGTTTGATTCGATTCTATGCTAGTCTATTGTGTTGTGTGGATGGAGACGACACAGAGAAAAAAATGTCCTTCGTGCCAGTTGTGAAGTGATTTCATGAATCAAGTGTCCCACGCATAGTACGGCAGTCTCGGAATTAGCCAAACTAGCCAGGTTCAACAATGCGATATCACCTATTTAACCTCTCTACTAAATGACGTTAGATGTTCCGAGCAGTAGGTCTTTTTATTATTATTTCCTTTAAATCCAAGGAGCAGAGGAGTACAATCGCCTAACGTGAATTCTCATATTGTGGAGGGTCTTATAACGCATGCCAGACTGTCATGGTCGATAAATAGTTTTAAACGATTTAAATCACCCGGTCCACAAGGCATAACACCACATCACTTGATCTCCTGGATAATGACCACACAAAAATAAAGATTTCAGGCCTATTTTGAAAACATTGGAGAGGTTACTACACGCCTTTCTTAGGGATCACCTGGACAAGGGGTTACCATAAAACACCCAAGAAAATTCAACTGAACCTATGCTTCATGAACTGGTGAGAACCAATAGAGGGTGCAAACATTCTGGTGCGATTAGAGTGATCAAACCCGAGACCGAAAACCGTTTTTTTATCTGAGGCCGACCATCGTACTGCCAGGAATCTGTGGCAAAAGTCAAAAATTTGGTAAAAGCTTTTGGCAAAACTGATAATACCAATTGATAGAGAACTTATTATCGATCAAAAATCCTAAGACCGATTCAAAATTGGCCAAAAATTGTGGTTTACATAGCCGCTGAAAGTTGATTCATTTCCTCAGAACTCAAGAAAAAACCAAAAGTGAAAAAAATTGTAAGATTCAAGAATTGAGTTACAGCCAAACTATCTACCCAATTTTTACGTTTTCGGTCTCGTTTGAAAGCAACGTTATATGAAATGAAATAAAACAAAAATTGGGGGTTTCCAGGACTTAGTTACCCCAAAAATCGAAGTAGCACAAAAAAATACTATATTTTGATCGTTTTACAAATTTGGTGGAATAGAATTAAAAAAAGTTTGCATTAGTTTTGGAAGACATTACTTTTAGGTGATTTAGTACTCTGACGTATTCAATTGGCTGCCGATATTAGCCTATTCACATGTTATTACAATACAAGTGGGGAAACTCCAACACAAATTTATGTTTTCGCATTTTATAAAGCAACATATTTCGAGTACTATGACTGTCAGGGTCTTGTAATTTTGTGAGAGTTCATTGGGTATTAATTTGGACAGTTGTCCAGAAAATGGGCGGAATTGGAAAAGGGGGTGTAGTTCCTCTCTTACGAAATTAAAATCTATTATCAAATATATTCATTTCTATGACACTGAGAGTTGTGCAATTTTATGTGAATCCATCCACTATTAATCTGGGTAGTTGGGAGAAAATGGGCGGTATTGTTGAAGGGGGCGTGGCACATCCCAGTTATAGAGTATTTTCTCTTACATGACACCAAGTTTCCTGAAAATATGTGTGAGTTCATTAAGTTTCCACTTACGTAGGCAAGATACAAATGGGCGGGATGGGTGTGGCACCTTCTCTAAAAATTAGAACCCAATATATATTTCTTGAAATTTCGTGTGAGTTCATTGAGTATTATTGTACAAATTTGTGGAAAAAGTGGGCGGTACGAGAAAAGTGGGTGTGACACCTACCACATAAAGTAAATATATAGATATATTCCTATTAATATTGTAAAAGTGTTTGTCACTTGTTGGAACATCACACAAATATAATTTATAGGCAATATATTAAAAATACCAGCACTGGGGGCGATAGGGGCGTGGCAAAACTGTTTTTGAGAATAGCTTTATAAAAATTATCACAAATATATTACTGAGCACGAAACAAAAAACAATATAAACCCGAATTTAGATTTTTCCGTACGTGTTTTTTGTGTGGATAAGCCGGCGGGGAATATATGTTTTGTTAGATCAAAAATAATTGAAAAATGATTGGTTTGGTAACAAAAAAGTAAGTGTAAAAAAGTAAAAAAATTTGGAAAAGAAGGAAAATCCATATACAACCTCTGATTTTAAGGCTCCCAGCATTTATAGGATAAAATTCGTGGTCTCATTTTGAAGCCTATGATGTCTTCTTTACAACAAACTATGTTCCCTATTTCAGAAGTTATGATTTTTGCAACGAAAAAAGTCGTGCGTCGGTTTTCTTAAAATGGCGGATTTTGGAACCGCTTTTTAATAGTGCATCTTTTTCGATGCGAATTTGCCACTTTGATATTATCAGAAGCCTCACGGAAATTTTTAGTAGGGGTAGCAAATTAACTGCAAATCTTTACGAACACAGCAAAATTGTGAGTCTAAAAACGAAGTAAAGGGTGATTTTTTAGCTATTATCTTTTTGGCAATACTGGTTTAAACAGCTGACGCACGTTTCGGGTTTTGTTTCACTGTCAAACATATTCAGTTTGTCTATAATTTAACCATGAATCGTCTTACAAACGAACAACGCTTGCAAATTATTGAATTTTATTATCAAAATGCGTGCTCTGTTAAGAAAGTTCATCGCGCGCTTCCAATTTATGGTCAGTTTAATCGTCCCACTGAAGCGGCTATTCGGGCTATTGTGACTAAATTTCGCACCAAAATTACATTGTTGGACATTAAACCACCAACACGCTTACGTAGAGTGCGAACTGAAGAAAATATCGCAACTGTATCGGCCAGTGTTAATGATGACCATCAATTATCGATTCGTCGCCGTGCGCAGCAATTGGGCCTCTGTTACTCAAAAACGTGGAAATGCCAAAATTGGACTAAGCGGATGGACCATTTGAGGCGCAGTCAAGGTCAACATTTGCATGAAATAATCTTCAAACATTAAATTATATGGACCGTACTATCGCATAAAATAAAGATTTCATTCATTTTTCTGAATTTAATGTGTTTTTTTGAAAAACTTTCCTATAGCTTTTACAAAATCACACTTTATATTATGCTTATTTATTATCGTCGACCCACTGTGGAACTTAAGGCCATAACAATTTTTTTTGATCATTTTACATCTTTCAAAATTTTGGGAATTTGAGGTCTCACAAAAGTACCTAAAATTCATTAAGACGGATAAAAAAATGAAAAATACTAGATTTGCAGATTTAGCATATCTTCCCAAAAAATATCCGAATTCCCAAAGTGGGGAAAATGTGTTCCCAAATTGGGGATTTTCCGAAAAATGGTCGCCATGCTTTGTTTACCATTTTTATTTGTTTTAACGAATTTTAGGTATTTTTATAGAACCTTAAATTCGACAAATTTTGACAGATGTTAATCGGAATGTTCAAAAATTGTATTTTTGCAATAATTTTGTTTAGTGACAACTTCAATAACTCTGTCAATTACCGATGGATTTTCGAAAACAAAGTGTCGTTTTACTCCCTACTAAATGGCATTTTTAAATAAATTCACAAGTAGTACGGTTACCTTACAAACTAATGTGAAAAAAGTAAAATTTTTAAAAATGTGGGCTGATAATCAATTAAGTTACAGTTTTATAATTGTGCAAAGGTACGCAAGACTGTTTCTTATCCGTAAGTCAAGATTTTCGGCGTTTCTTGAAATATTTCACATACTGATTCTTGTATGACTTCCCACTGTTAGGTTTCACATAGATTTCTTATGGACAGAGGAAAAATCAACGCCGTTGACCATTTGCTGCTGATGTGAGCGAGCGTCACCAGCGTATTTGGAAGGAAATTGACGAATTTATTATTTTTAGGGGTGTTTTCAAGAGCGATTAGCTCATTGATCCAAGGAAGAAATATTCTGTAAATCATCATTAAAGAATCCAGTATGGGTATGACCCAGCCGTATACGTATATTATACTCGTCCTGGAAGGTAATATGCATTTTCCTTATGTCAACGTTGTACGTGTTCCAACGTTTACACTGGTCCAAAGTTGGTACTTTTGTGGCGCTTTGTGAGGAGATAAATTCGTTATTGGTGTGATAACGCATTGATATCATTGGAATCGTCCTCCCTAAGACAAAAGTCAAATGTCTTGTATTGGGGTTTCTCTATATATGTACATACTTAAATTAAAAAAATGTATATAAAATTATTAAAACATCTCCAAATGATTTTTTTGGCAATGGGTCAAAATGTTCCTCAAGCTAATTCAGACAGGATTGTTTGTGACATCAGAATTGTCCTTTACCCAAGAACGAGTATATACAATGGGTCAACATTTTGTGGAATTACGCTATAATGAATAATATCCCAATTTCTTACTGTTTCAAGAAAAAAACCGAAAAAAACGGTCCGATCGGGTGTTTCATAAAAAGACAACCGGGCAACCAGGTTTTTTGAAATCACGGTTTTCGAAAAACCCGAAAACCCGTCATTGATCACTCTAGGTGTGATATTAAAGTCGTTGTCCAATCTCGACTCAACAACACAAACCAAATTTGTAGTCAGAGTCATCTCGCAGCGAGGTGACTGCTCTGGAAACTAGCACTCGCGAATCCAGCAATAGGATTTTGGGCGAGAGATGGATGTAAGGTGGTTACTTTAGTGAAAAATTTTCTACAACACTTAGCGATATTCTGCAGAAGCACGTGAAATGGCGAGTAGTAGTGAGCTGGGAGTGAATACGGCCAAAACTGAGTTGCTTTTCTGTACGAGAAAGAATAAAATACCTCGCGTAAATCCCTCCCACAATGAACGGATCAGAGCTGGCTTCTTCGAACAGTGCAAAGTATCTGAATATCATCCTTGATACATAGAGAGTTTTACTTCGGGCAAAATATAATGGAGCTAGTGCAGAAGTGCCAGTGGCTATGGGAGCCCGCTGAGGACTTTCGCCAAAATTGATCGCTGGACTTGCACAACGGTGGTTCATTCGATTCTGTTGTACGGAGTCTTGGTTTTGTGGACGGCAACTGAGATAACGTGCTAATTGGATCTGCTGAGAATGGCCTGCTTTAGTATAAGCGTAGCAATAAAGTCTACGGAGGCATTACAGGCTCTGCTTCATGTTATGACGATTGATATATGAAGTTCCGGAGTGGTTTCCTAGCAATGTTGTGACGAAAACGGGAGTCAACAGGCTGCCATCAGATCTATGGACTTGGCGACCCTTAATTTAATAAAGCCCAAGACTGATGCACATCTCTTCAGGGAATCGGAAGTAGTTAGACATTCACCTGACCATGGAATAAGGGCATTCCAGGACGACGAGCTTGACGACCCTACAAGTTTCACCGGAACTTGCGTCTATAGAAGATTCTGATGCCAGAGTATGGAGTGGTGGAGCTATCTTCTTTCACTCGAAAGATTTCGATTATCTACGGCGATTTTAGAGTAGACGGCTCACTGTGCAATAAGTACACATGCCCATGTGTGAGATTGACAGTTTTTCCCGTGTAATTTTTTATGTTGCATTTTTACCTAAAATTGTTTTCTGAATTTATAGACCCTTGGAAGCACTTTAAATAAAAAAATTTATTCTTGTCTTAGAATTATTGGGCGTTTATATTGATTTTTTGCGGGATTTCAGCTGACAGCTAAAAGCTCATATTTCTTGCAAATATTTTGTATGAGAGGAATCAATACCTTTCGAATGATGCCTAAATGATGAATAAATGAATTTATAAAATACTGCCAAATATGAAAAAAATTCCAGTTGTCACTGTGAGAATCCATAAAAATACTATAAACGTCCAATAATTCGACCAATAAGTTACCCTAAGACAAGAATCAAAATTTATATTTAAAGTGATTTCAAGAGTCTGTTATTTCAGAAAAAAATGTTGAGAAAAAATTTAACAAAAAAAAAATTACAACTGAAAAACATGATTTTTGTGGTTATTTTCAGAAACGTTTAGCTCAGAGATGGCTTGATATATGAACGAAATATTTTGCAAATCGTCATTAAACAATCCAAACTTTATTTTCGTGGGGTCACTGGAACTTGCTTTTCCATTTGTATGGACGGCGACCCTGCCTTATATACATGATCTCGTTCAGGTCGGAAAAGTGCTGTCGCGCGGTGTCATATATCATTTGATTAATTCAGGTTTTTTACCCCAAAGTAAAGATTTCAAATACAGATTCTTGCTTTTCCCCAGGAATCTCAACTTCAGTTTTTTTTTGTCCCACTGTTTAATCTAGGAAAGCAAATCTTAGAATATCCAGTACCGTAATATATTTCATAATATTTGGTTTTTCTTTCGGTGTAGTTTGTTGTTGTTGTTTTTTTTATAAAACACAATGTTGGTATTCCTTGACTGGCGCGGCCGAGCAAGAAAGGAAAGCCTTCAGATTGATGACCTTTATGCTAGACTTTTAGTAATTTATTAAATTTTTATTAATAGCTCAGATTTCAGGGCCCAACTCAAAGCATTTTCTTCGTCTTCTTCAACTACTTCTGCTCATATGAATGGGAGGATACTTTTCGTAGTCCTTTTTATTTGTTATTTCTATTTTCTTCAAGGGATTGTTGGAGGTTTTTTTTTTCAAAGAAACTGGCAAATATTACCAAATTTGTTAGCAAACATGACATTTTTATTGTGCTAAACTCGTTCGTTTGTGTGTAGCCGTGTGGGGGGGCGGTGGGCGGTGGGCTGGGTGTCTATGGTGTTGCCACTTCGTACTAACTATAAGGCTCAAATGGCTTACGGCGTGTGTATGCGTGTGTGTCTGTAGTACGGCTGCTACGTATGTATGACCATGAACTTTTTTCTATAGGAATGTCTTTGGAAAATTGCTTTCATGCATTGTAATTTATGTCCTCATTTTTTTGTTTGTTTTTGTTGTTTTCTTTTCGTTGTTGTTTTTTTGTTATCCCTGTGTATATGGCCATTATATTTTCTGTTTTGTTGCTTGGCTGGTTGGTCGAAACATTTGAAAATGATTTCATATTGACAGTGGCCCTTTTACACGTGTTCGCCATTTTCGTTAAGGAAAATTTTTATAGTTCTTGAAATTATAGGGTTGCACTGGCAAGGGGCAAACTTCAGGTGGTGATTGTGATAAATGTTGTTTTCATTTTCGATTTCTTTTGTCCACCACGAGCGAGAGAGAGAGAGAGGTTGGGATTAATTGGAGTACACCTACACGTAGGTGGATTACTAATTTATTTATTTATGGTCTATGACATAGGCAGACACCTGCAAATTTATTACAGAGACTCCTTTAAATTGTCTTGAAGGAAATGAAATGATGATAAATTGACCATAGAGTCGATGTGATTTCTGTGGCGGCACGTTGAGTCCCAGTCATTGAAGGAAAGGAGATTTAAACGTGGCACATTTCTAATGGCAAATTGCGGCTCATAAATATTAATAGGGGTTTACGTTTAAAGAGTGGTTTGTAAAGGCTACTTTTTGGATTTTTTTTGGTAAAATTTAAATTTTTGTTGAACGTGTCTTTAATATTACTACTCTAATATTGGGAATATAGGTCCAATCACACCCGGTAATATATTAAATTAATAGTAATAAATTAATAGTAATAAGCAGAAAATGTAATAGGGTGCAATATATCTGCTAATGCTTTAAGAGATTACTTTAAAGACCTTTTATCCCCAAGCATTCAGCTATCCAAGATCCAATATGCACCAAATAATGTCGAAAGTGAGATATTGGATAGAAATTTTTCACTTGGAGAAATAAAATCTCAATTGAGGAAAACAAAGGAGAATAAAGCACCTGGAGAAGATAGAATACCGTATGAGTTCTTCATACACGCCCCTGACACATTCTTGGTTGCTCTGTGTAATGCATATTCCAGAATCTACAACGGGTACGATGATTTTGACGTATTCCAAACAAGCATAATATTCCCGATTTATAAAAAAGGCGACCCAAATCTAGTAAGCAATTACAGGGGTATCTCGTTTATGAACTGTATTGCCAAGTTGATGATGGGTATGGTGAATACAAGAATAAACGAATGGATAAATAGAAATCGAATCCTGAATGAATACCAGGCAGGTTTCAGAAGTGGCTATTCCACAGTAGATAATATATACAACCTAGTTGCAACAATAAATATAAAGTTTAATCAGAACAGTAAGGTGTATGCCTTTTTCGTTGATTTTAAAGCAGCTTTTGATCGTGTTCCCAGAGATAAATTAATTTACAAACTGTATATGAATGGATTTTCGGTGAAAATGGTGCGATTCATAGAAAACATATACACCAAGACCAAATCTGCAGTTTGGAATGGAAATGAGATCTCCGACTACTTTGAAAACAGTGTGGGCGTAAAACAAGGATGCTTACTATCGCCTGTATTATTTGCCATTTACCTGAATGACATGCATGACGCTCTAGGAGAAGGACTATACATCGATGATATAAATATTCGATTACTAATGTATGCCGATGACATAGTAATTCTAGCAGATGAGCCGGGAAAATTGCAAGATATGATAAACAATTTGGCATTATACTGTGACAACTGGGGTATGGAGGTAAATCGGGACAAATCGGAGATAATGATTTTCAAAAAAGGTGGTAGAACATCGGCAAATGAGAAGTGGATGTATAAGGGAGAACACATAAAAATTGTTAGTGAATACAAATACCTTGGAATAACTTTGTCCCCAAAATTGGCATTCGTGAAACATATAGCGAGGAAAAATGATGCTGCCAAAAATTGTTTGAATGCAACTTGGAGGAACTTCATAGGGAAAGAGGGTATATCACTAAGAGCCAAATGGAAATTGTTTCTCTCGGTATGCCGCTCAGTGCAGAGTTATGGATGTCAGATTTGGGGGTACGGTTACTTTGAGGAAGTTGAGAAACTTTATCGCTATTTCATTAAACGGATATTGAAAATTCCAGAAAACACACCAAATTACGTTATTGCCTTGGAAACTGGTTATGAACCAGGTATATATATACGTATGCAATGCATCTAAAATATGTAACGAAAACATTATTTGATTTGGAGCCACACAGACTGCCACATAAACTTTCGCTAAAAATAGTAGGGAAAAATATTTCATGGTTCAAGGAACTATCAGATCGATTGGATTCACATAATATATGGTCTGAAAATATATACACCAGCAAAAGTAACTGGAACATTGCTTGTCACAACTTATTGGATCAATTAAATGAAATTGCTTATAATAATCACGTACGAAAGTCGCAAAAAAGCGAAACACGATTCTATAAGTATTTAAATCCCGCTGTTGGTGTAACGTATTGTAACGATAATTTCAATCAAAGACAAATTTCGTTTATTCTTAGAGCCAGAGGTGATCTGATGTATCTAAACGGTGACCCGTATCGTGATGAAGCTAACAAGTTATGTTCCATATGCAATATGAGAGAACACGAATCATTGTCACATTTTATCGGCCGCTGTCCAATATTTAATCATATTAGGTACAAAAACTTTAGAAAAGTTAATATTGAAGACAATGAATTAATTTATATTTTAAATGGATGTGAAGGATTTTGTTGGGTGAACCTTTATCATTTTCTGAAGGAAACCTATGTATATAGACAGATGTTGATTAGGGAATTTAATTACTAAATTAATTATTTAAGCATAAGATTTTTCAAGCTCACGGTTCGATGGAACCAAGCTATATTTCTTTATTTATTTTGGTTTAAAATTATTACCTATAGTAACTAAAAGTATAATTTTTATAATGATGTGGAGAAAAGAAATAAAGAAGAATTATTATTATTATTAGTAATAATGACGACAACAAATTTTACGAATTTCACTTTCACATAGACTCAGTTCAAAAAAAGAGAAAAATTAAATTTTTCTTTCGAAAACATATTTTTTACCGACTCAAAAAAAATCATAAAAAATAGAAAAAAAACCGGAAAAAAATATTTAGTTATATATTTTAATAGCTAACACTATAGCGCAGAAAACAATGCACACAAGCAAAAGATCGATAAATAAATGTAGAAATTATGACCCTGTTTCAAAAAATATTTTTTTACCGGCTCCAAAAAAAAATCATAAAAAATAGAGAAAAAATCGGGAAAAAATATTTAGCTATATATTTTAAGAGCTAACATTTTAGCGCAGAAAACAATTCCCACGTGCAAAAGAGCGATGGATAAATGTAGATGTTACGGCCCTCTTTCGAAAAAATATTTTTACCGGATCGAAAAAAAAATCATAAAAAATAGAGAAAAATCGGAAAAAAATATTTAGTTATATATTTTAATAGCCAACATTCTAAGGCAGAAAACAATGTCCACATGCTAACGATCGACAGATAAATGTAGAAGTGATGACCCTCTTTCGAAAAAATATTTTTTACCGGCTCAAAAAAAAAATCATAAAAAATAGAGAAAAAATCGGAAGAAAATATTTAGCTATATATTTTAATAGCTAACATTATAGCGCAGAAAACAATGCCCACATGCAAAAGATCGACTGATAAATGTAAAAGTTGTGACCCTCTTTGTAGACACAAAAGATTTTTAACAAAAATCGAGATTTTCCTAACTTTTCTCAAATGGCGCAAAACCCGCTATAAAATTTAGATAACAGAAGATATAATAATACCTAGAAGAAAATCTTTCGATAAATGTAGAAGTAATTACCCTTACTGTTGCTTTTCGTATCACTAGAAGTGTAGAAAGTGCCACTGTGCCACAAAACCAACAATCCCTACTAACCAGTTATAATTAAAATGCCGCATGACGTCACGACAAACATTTATTTATAGATTCGTCGAAAAGTTAACAGACATGTTTGCGTTGTCCCTTTTAGTTGATAAATATAGACTTATGGCCCGGCTCATTTATAAAATATTGAGGTTAATGAAATTAAATGTATTCACAGATTTAATTGTTTAATTGTTTATCGGAGATTTAATTGTTTCCGTCATGAACAGCATAAAAGCATTTAGTTGCGCTGAAAGTGACAGACTTGCAGATCGATTTTGAAATACATTTTTATTCGAAATCACATTTATAATCTAATTGTGTGTCCGGGTCTTTAATTTTGATTGTATTAAAATTGATTGTATTAAATTGTATTAAAAATCTATATTTCGTTATTGACAAACTCAATTCTTTGTGGGGGGGGTTTTATTTCCATCTCTTCATAAAAACGCCCAAGAAGAAGAATGTGTTAATTTTCCATCAAAATCGTAGAAGGTCCAAATCCACAATGAGTTGAAGTCAAAGTCATATGTGGAATTACCCAGACACAAAAGTAATTTAACACAAGTAAATATGGAGCTTACAAGGCAAGGCTACCAATATGTTTATATAGGGTCCGCAAAATAACTTTTTTTTGAAAATGCTATAAAAAAACTACTGAATATTTTCTCAAATTTCTTTTTTTATTTGAAAGTACAATCCTTCCGGTTAATAATGGAAAATAATTTCATTCAAATGGCTGCTGAGGGCACCCCACAAATAATAGTCCAACGGTTGAATAGTTGAAACTATGTAAAGGGTGGTTAAATTGTAAGGACGCGTTAAAGTTATTCAGGCTTTTTATGAAAATGGGCGTTCAAATCGAAATGCATATCGAGCACTTCGTGATTTTTTCGGTCAATTTAATCGTCCAAATGTGCGTACAATCGGAAAAATCGGGCAAAAGTTTGAGCAAACCGGGTCTGTAGGAGATGTGAAAACACTAGTGCATGCTCATACAGCTCGTACTGCAGAAAATATTGCTGCTGTTCGGGATACAGTGGCTGAAGAGCCGTCCACCTTAACTCGTCGTCGTGCCCAACAATTGCACCTCTCACGCTCGTCGTTGATGAACATTATACAGAAAGACTTGTATTTACCCGCTTACAAGGTGCCATTGACTCAACAACTAAAGCCTCTTGACCATTCCAAATGTCCTCAATGGTCAGAATGGTGGCAAGAAATTGCAACAGTGGATAATCAATTTTCGAAGTGATGAGGCACATTTTCACCTCAGTGGATTCGTCAATAAGCAGAATTGCTGCATTTGGGCGAATGATAATCCAAAAGTGATGCACCCACAAAGAGTGATTGTTTGGTGCGGTTTATGGGCTGGCGGCATCATCGGGCCGTATTTTTGCCAAAATGAGGCTGGTCAGGCAGTTACTGTGAATGGTCTTCGCTATCGTGAGATGATATCGAACTTTTTATGGCCCGAATTGGAACATATGAATGTGGACGATATGTGATTTCAACAGGACGGTGCCACTTGCCACACAGCTAACGAAACAATGGCTCTTTTTCGCCTCAAATTCAATGGCCGTGTCATCTCACGTGGTGGCGATGTCAATTGGCCGCCAAGATCATGTGATTTGACACCGTTGGATTTCTTTCTTTGGGGTTATTTGAAAGTAAAGGTGTACGTCGATAAACCAGTAACAATTCAAGAGCTAAAGGATGAGATAATTCGGCCCAATAACGGCATAGAACCTCTCAATTATGCCTCAGCGTCATCGAAAATTTGTACCATCGGATGGAGGTGTGGCGCCGAGGCCGCGGCGGTCATTTGGCCGATATTTTGTTCCATACCAGTATAAAAAATAATAAAAAGAAATTTCAATAATTTCCTAAATAATTTGTGCTTTATTCAAAATCAACATCGGCCTTTAAAATTTAACCATCCTTTATATCGAAATAATACCTCAAGTCACTTCAAAAAGTAAATACAAGGTAGCAATCTTCAAAAAAGCTTAAATATCCTATATATTGGGGAATAGTGGGTGCAGTTTAAGCAGCTGCTGTTTGCTTGCCCTTGCTTGTATTTCCATCCTATTTTAATTTAAAAATTTTGAAAATTCACTTCAAATTAACTTCATAATTCTACCGGTCTTTTGCCGTAAAATCAAACAACTAAAGTACGATTTGAAAAAATATTTTGAATATGCGATTTTATTTATCTGATCTGACGTGACCTCGTGACGTATGAGTGGTGTTTTCCTTTTGAATCAAGTCGCCATAGTACTCATACGTTTGCCAACCACTGTTCAATATATCTAGGCTGAGGACCTCGTGACGTATGAGTGATATGGGATGTTTTCCTTTCGAAGCAATTCACCACAGCACTCATACGCTGCGGTGGCCTTATTTTGGCAACTGCGAAGAAATTCTACGTTCATGTGTAGGCATGTACATTAGGTTGGGCAAAGAAACGAACTTTACTTCGCATATGTTTTGGATAATGAGCGCTGAAATTTGGAAATGTCTCATATTATGTTTGGATGCAATTCAGTTTTTTGAGCAATATGTCAATTTACATCCTAATTTATCGATTTGTATGCGAATTCGTTTCGATATGTAGTACCATTTTTGAAACTATCACAAACTACCCTACGGGAAATTGGTATAAATGTCCCAATTCTGGGATAGGTCGATAGAGACATATCCCATCTGAGAGGCCTTCGTGTTTGTATTATGGCTGCTTCGCCGTAGTTAAAAACAAAGCTCTCAGCCAATTTCTACAACAATTTTGTCGTTTTGACGTATGGTCCAGGTTATGTCCTTTGAGACCGATTCTAGGGCATGTCTGTTGAGGTATGTTCCAAGTCATGTCCTGTAAGACCGGTTTCAAACTGGTAGTTAAGAACAGACAGCGGACATGTCTAAGGCATATGACACCCCTCCAATGACAAACCCATGTAAAAGGGTCCGGTCACGTACATATATATAGGGTTAGAACCAGGACCGGTCTATACCCACCAGTCCCGAGTCTTGTCCTGAGGCAGTAGGCTAATAAATGCATATACACGTCCCCAAATGTGGAGTATATTTTAGTTATGAAAATAGGCCCCAATGAAGAAATGCCACAAAGTATAAAATAGGGAAATATGTTTTTATTATTAGAGGCATGGCTGGAATCGGATCGATTCAATAGGCTATACAGTGAACATATTTCAGGTATACCTGCCATACCGGCTTGTTATAACGATTTTTTCATCTACACATTAGGCAATTTTGCTGCGTAATGCCTCTAAAAGAAAAGAAAGTATCATGAGCAGAGCTCAAAACTTCCATATTTATAAAAATTTGAGCTTCCATATGGAACACACCGACATGGAAGCATTTAAATTTGACATTTGTGTAGGAGGTACGCCACAAATATGTAAATATCTTGAAATATTCCAGTGATTATAGAAACCAGAAATGGGGGATTCAAATCGATGGTAATATACATTTATGCTGGGGAAATAAAAAAGTTCTTGCATTAATTTATTAGATTGTTGTGTGGTATATTCTTGGGCTGCCGTGAATAAAATAGCTCGATTTTATTTGGCCAAAGAAACATTCATCATACTAAGTAATGACTATAATAGGAGTTTGTTAAAATTTCCGTTTCTGAGATATTAACTCCGATCTTATTCAAATATGCCAGATGACGATACAGCTCCCACTGAAATGTTCCTACGCCTTATTACCCCCTCTTGGAAACACATATATCGGGTGATTCATCGTGAGGTTAGATTTGCGTGTTATTTGAATGGGTCAATGGGCTCTCCAGTCCAGTAAACATTTTAAGTCCACTTTCAAATTTACGTGTTTTATTATACCTTCACTCTACAGAGGGGTAATAATAAGAAGTAAGGAAAGGCTAAAGTCGGGCGTGGCCGGCTATGTGATACACTCCACTTTCTATCTGAATACAATTCAATTCGTTAAAAAATTGAAAACGGGAAGGATTTTCGTATGTTTCCTAATCATAGGCTAATATGACCTGACAAAATTTGTCAAATCGAGAACAAATTTGTATCGGGGCTATATCCAAACATGGAATGATGTGACCCACTTACACATTAGGTTCTTCCAGTTCAAGTATTACGTGTTATGCTCAATATAAAGAAATTCTCTGAAAATACGTGGTTTCTGGGGGGAAAAGTCAAGCTGGGAGCGAATATAATTATAAAGCTATATATATCTGAACCGATCTGACCCATTTTCACCAGAGAGGTTCCTAGTTTAAATATAAGATGTTTTGCCAAATTTGAAAACAATCTGTTAAAATATATGGTTTCTAGAGCAGAAAAAGGCAGATCGGGATGGAAGATATATATAAATCTGAACGGATTTAACACATTTTCACCACAGGTGTTTCTAGATGAAATATAATATGTTTTGCCAATTTTGAAAACAATCTGATAAAATATGTGGTTTCTAGAACGGAAAAGGTGATATTGGGAGCCAAATTTGTATTGGAGCTATATATAAATCTGAACCGATCTAAACCATTTTCACCACAGGTGTTTCTAGTGTAAACATACGATATTTTGCCAATTTTGAAGAAAATCTGTTAAAATATGTGGTTTCTAGAGCAGAAAAAGTCAAATCGAGAGCGAAATTTGAGTGGGAGCTATATATAAATCTGAACCGATCTGACCTATTTTCACCACAGGTGTTCCTAGTTTAAATATAAGATGTTTTGCAAATTTCGAAGAAAATCTGTTGTAATATGTGGTATCTAGAGTGAAAAGAGTCAATTCGGGAGTGAAATTCATACGGGGGCTTTATCTAAATCTGAACCGATTTTCTCCAAATTAAATAGCGTTCGTTTGGTTCTGGCTACAATTGCGACCTGTATCGTGATTACAAGAATAGATGGACAGACAGACGGACAACGCTAAATCGATTCAAAAAGAGATGCAAAGTCGGTCGGTATACTTAACAATGGGTCTATCTCGCTTCCTTTTGGGTGTTACAAACAAATACACAAAGACATAATACTCTCGTGGTGTGTAAAAATGGGGGAGCATTTGTAAGGGCACTACATTAAAAAGTGGGCCCTTATTCTTTATTGAAATATAACACGATCTGCAAAATTCTATCAAGATTCAATGTAAGATGTGGGTTCTAGAGCGATAATAGTGTGAACTGGGAGCCCATTTGTATGGTGGCTATACCAAAACATTGACCTATATAGCTGGCTTCCAAAATACGTGTTTCTAGTATAAATGTAACATTGTGTAGAAAATTTTATCCGATGTAAAATGTGAATTTTAGCAGTAATATTGTAAATCGAAGTTACTTTTACTTGTATGGGGGCTATATCAAAACATTGACCCATGTGGTCCACTTTCCCGTGAGCTGTTTCTAGATCAAATATAACACGATCCTGAAAATTTGGTCATGATCACATGTAAAATGTGTATTCTAGAGTAGTAATAGAATATTTGTATTGAGGCTATATCTAAATCTGAACCGATTTCCTCCAAATTCAATACCAATCGTCCTTGGCCAAAAAAGCTTCTGCCAAATTTCGTGACAATCGGACCACAATTGAGACCTGTAGAGTGCGAACATTCTTAGATGGGCAGCAGACGGACGGACAGACAGACATCGTTAAATCGATTCAGCTGGTGATTCTAAGCCGTTCCGTATACTTAAAGGTGGGTCTACAATCGGACCCAAATTGCGACCTGTAGAGTGGGTCTAGCTCAATTATTTCTTGGTGTTAGAAACATTTGGCGCGAAACTAACTTATAATAGCCTAGTCCACGAAGTGGTGTAGGGTATAAAAATATTTACGCTTTAGCCACGCCCTTGCTTGTGCCTCCCATACAATTCCCTCTATCCTAGGTAATAATAAGTCCTTCATAACTTCTATACTGGTGCATCCATTATGACTTGATATTTGATCATGTTTTTACAATTGATGTATAAATTTAATTCCTTAAAACATTCGTATAAAAAGAGTGATTTTTTAAAAGCTATAGGAAAGTTTTTCAAAAAACACATAAAATTCAGAAAA
This sequence comes from Polietes domitor, assembly GCA_947397865.1. Classification (NCBI taxonomy): domain Eukaryota; kingdom Metazoa; phylum Arthropoda; class Insecta; order Diptera; family Muscidae; genus Polietes; species Polietes domitor. The sequence continues at coordinate 77,812,092 of OX377619.1, read as the reverse complement.
ATACATGAAACCTTTATTTGAATCGATAGTATGGTCCATATAATTTAATGCTTAAAGATTATTTCATGCAAATGTTGACCTTTACTGCGCCTCAAATGGTCCATCCGCTTAATCCAATTTTGGCATTTCCACGTTTTTGAGTAACAGAGGCCCAATTGCTGCGAACGGCGACGAATCGATAATTGATGGTCATCATTAACAGTTCGCACTCTACGTAAGCGTGTTGGTGGTTTAATGTCTAACAATGTAAATTTGGTGCGAAATTTAGTCATAATAGCCCGAATAGCCGCTTCAGTGGGTCGATTAAAGTGACCATAAAATGGAAGAAGCGCGCGATGAACTTTCTTAACAGAGCACGCATTTTGATAATAAAATTCAATTATTTGCAAGCGTTGTTCGTTTGTAAGACGATTCATGGTTAAATTATAGACCAAACTGAAGATGTTTGACAGTGAAACAAAACACGAAACGTGCGTCAGCTGTTTAAACAAGTGTTGCCAAAAAGATAATAGCTAAAAAATCATCCTATGGTTTCTCTGAGAATGAGGTTATATAGAAGTCGGTTTAGCCAACTGAAGCTTACTAACTTGTTAAGTTTTTTTTCGTACCAGCAAAATAAGATTTTTTTTTTCGAAAATAATAAATTTTTACTCAATATTTTTATTTATTTTAGCGAAGTCTGTTCGTAAAGTACTGTTTCTATGTGAAATTGAACATATGATTGAAAATTGACAGGTTCATTCAACGAAAATTAGAATTTCAGCATTTCTTTAAGTCTCCCCATTAAAATAATTTTTGTATCGATTTTATGAATTAGGTATATTAATTCGATGTACTTTTTGGATCTTTAGGTTTTATCAGTATTTTATATTTTCTTATTTGCTCGACAACCTGACTGAGTGAAATGCATTGCCTTTCGCATATTCTGTCCTCACAATAATGGGGGCCACTCTAATGCTTTAAATATATTCTCTATATAGAGGAGAGACGATGAAAACAAAAAGCCACGCGAAGGCACCACGAAAAAATGAGCAAAATATTTGCACTGCTTGTCTTTGGCGTTGGCGAAAAGTATGAACTGAAAATTGACAAACACTCACACACACGCACACACGCACACTTAGCCATTACACATACATTGTGTGTAATTTGTAAAACGGAAACAGTGTTTATAAAGGGTGATTTTTTAAGAGCTTGATAACTTTTTAAAAAAAAAAACGCATAAAATTTGCAAAATCTCATCGGTTCTTTATTTGAAACGTTAGATTGGTCCATGACATTTACTTTTTGAAGATAATTTCATTTAAATGTTGACCGCGGCTGCGTCTTAGGTGGTCCATCCGCTTAGTCCAATTTTGGCATTTCCACGTTTTTGAGTAACAGAGACCCAATTGGTGCGAACGGCGACGAATCGAAAATTGGTGGTCATCATTAACACTGGCCGATACAGCTGCGATATTTTCTTCAGTTCGCACTCTACGTAAGCGTGTTGGTGGTTTAATGTCCAACAATGTAAATTTGGTGCGAAATTTAGTCACAATAGCCCGAATAGCCGCTTCAGTGGGTCGATTAAACTGACCATAAAATGGAAGCGCGCAATGAACTTTCTTAACAGAGCACGCATTTTGATAATAAAATTCAATAATTTGCAAGCGTTGTTCGTTTGTAAGACGATTCATGATGAAATGTCAAAGCATACTGAGCATCTTTCTCTTTGACACCATGTCTGAAATCCCACATGATCTGTCAAATACTAATGCATGAAATTCCTAACCTCAAAAAAATCACTCTTTACAAACGCGTGTATGGGTGGGTGTGTGGTTGTGTGTTTGAATAATTTACAACAATATCATGTGTTGCGATGATGACTAGCCCCAGTAATGTCTGTAATTCTGGTAATGTTTTGTGGGTATACGCCGGCGTGTCACAAATAATAATATTTCATATTTCAAATTTGTTTCATTCCATTTTCATTTCAGCCAAATATTTGAACCGAGTGCACATGTTTTGTATTGTATTTGACACATACAGACATATAATATATACTTGATGTACTAAATACTTAAATATGTTGGTGTAAACGCGCCACACACACACGCACACTTTTATCTTTTCTTTTTTCTTGCTTTTTTGTTACATTATATAAGTAAACGTGTTGTTGTTGCTGCTGCTGCTGCTGTATAGGCCATATTTGGTAGACATTAATTTTGAATGTCGCAAAATTTTGTTGGTTTCTCCCTGTTTCGGTTTGAACACAATTTCACAATATCACCAGGGTTTTATTTTGCCATTTCACTATTTCACTTTTTTTCTATTTTTTTGGTTGTTGTTGTTATTTCAGTTTAGTCACTGTGCTGTGTGGCGAGGGCCAAGAAGACCACTGTTGTAAGGCTTTAGTTTTGTTTCCGCGAAGCACCTGAACTTTTCACCGAATAATAAATAATATCGACCGGTATTTTGTCCAACTGCAAAGGTAATGCAGTCATGGAAAATCGCTTTTCCTCAACATTTCACATTTCTGCAATTTGCTGTCTTTCCTTCGTTCTGTTTTGTTCTCGAAAATCCGTTGGATGGTCGTTCGGATTGTGCTGTGTGTGCTTTAGCTTGTCCGTGTAAACGAAGACTGAAAAATGCTCTACAAAATCGTTTTTCCTTCCTTTTGGGCTGGTGCTACGTCAACAATCCGGTCGGTGTGCTGTGCACAGGTTTCGGTGTCGTTGTCGTTGTCGGCCAGGAGGCAAGGGTTTTTGTGTTGCCTACAACGCTAGCATATGTCTGCGTCTGTGTGTGTGTGTGTGCCCCGTGTACATGTGATAATCGTCGTTATTATAATGTTCAGCCCCACTTTCTGGGAGGGGAAGCTAAATTGAATATTTTCTTGCTCTAACAGTTTGTATAGGCAATATGGCCTATACACTCACTCACTCACACACACTCGCAACTTATTACCATTTCCACTGCCATCCATTGCGAACCTAGTATTTTAGTTTGTTTTATTCACTTCCTTTTTCCAATGCAAGAAGGCAGAAGGTGATGGTGGTCGTTGTGTGTGGGGGGGGAGGGGTCAGGGAAACTGATGATTGCCTCTTTTCATGTTTGCCATGCCACACACGCACATAGTTTTGGGCATGTTGCTTGCTTGCTTTGTTTTTCTGTGTTTTTGCTATTCAAGCCTGGTATTTATTTGGTTTTAGTTTGAGTTTTGTATGTTTGTAAGTGGTTTCCTCTTAAATATGTAGATTTCTGCAGGCCTGTTTGTCGGCTGATGTTGATGTTGTTGTAGTTGTGTTGTGTGTATGATGTGTTCATTTTACATGTTCTGTTCGAGGGAGCCCTACAGTCGGTTTAACCAACGAGTGTTATAACTTTGCCATAAATACTAAAAGTTAAGCAAAAATGACGACAGATTAATTCTTCCCCATTATGTGAACAAATGAAACGTCCTATCCAATAAGAAAGCACGGAGCACGGATTGTGGCTAGGGTTTGGGGTCCGGGAATTCCCGAATCGTTTTTCCCGGGAATTCCCGGAAAAATTTGGACGGGAATTCCCGGGAAAAAATTTTAAATTTCCCGGGAATACGGGAAATATTAAAAAATATTTTATTGATTATTTTGAGCACTAATTTAGTTTTACTATACAATTGGGAAATTATTTTTTATATATTTAATTATATTTAATATATTTAATTATATTTTAAATTCATATATTTACATTATTGACAATAGTAATGAACATTTCTAGCTAGGGGAATACACACTTTTTATTAGGATATTTGTAGGATTTTTAATAAAGGGTGATTTTTTAAAAGCTATAGGAAAGTTTTCAAAAAAAAAACACATAAAATTCAGAAAAATGCATGAAATCTTTATTTGAATCGATAGTACGGTCCATATAATTTAATGTTTGAAGATTATTTCATGAAAATGTTGACCTTGACTGCGCCTCAAATGGTCCATCCCATTAGTCCAATTTTGACATTTCCACGTTTTTGACTAACAGAGGCCCAATTGCAGCGAACGGCGACAAATCGATAATTGATGGTCATCATTAACACTGGCCGATACAGCTGCGATATTTTCTTCAGTTCGCACTCTACATAAGCGTGTTGGTGGTTTAATGTCCAACAATGTAAATTTGGTGCGAAATTTAGTCACAATAGCCCGAATAGCCGCTTCAGTGGGTCGATTAAACTGACCATAAAATGGAAGCGCGCGATGAACTTTCTTAACAGAGCACGCATTTTGATAATAAAATTCAATAATTTGCAAGCGTTGTTCGTTTGTAAGACGATTCATGGTAAAATTATAGACCAAACTGAAGATGTTTGACAGTGAAACAAAACACGAAACGTGTGTCAGCTGTTTAAACCAGTGTTGCCAAAAGGATAATAGCTAAAAATAAATAAATAATAGCCTTTATAAATCGAAAATATCATACTGACAATACTATGGCTGACATAGTGTCAATACTTAAACCCTCGTGCTATCTGGTTTAACTTTAAATTTCTTGTTTTACCAGAAGAATCTACGAAATAAAAGGTGAAAATAATCTTAATGAAGAATTTATTTTCACTATGAAGCCAGTAAGAAATGGTATAAAAATAGGGAAAACATTAAAATTGTTCACCTGGAAACTTTCGAGAGAAATCTAATAGGAATAGAAATATGTATATCCTACGGTAAATATACCGGCCTTCTGTAAGAACTAATGACTGGGCTATTTCAATGTTTTAATTTTTTATGAATCTATTTAATTAATATTAATTTTTTATAATGTTTCTATTGCTTTTACAGTTTAGAATATTTCCCCCCGTTGCTGTTAAATATTTTCGTCTCTAGACGAATGAATCTTCTAAATTGAAGACGTTCTCAGCCATACGAGTTATTGTTGCCAGGCACTTGTGCCTATGATTTAAATGTCCAATTTTATGACGACAATTAGTCTAGAATAAAATATTTGTAAAATGTAAAATATTTTGACAAACACATTCGCTTTTAATTTGCAATATGACAGTATTTTTAAAAAGCACATCCGTTACTAAATATTGTTATTTTAAACCATATTGGACATACCTAAAATAAATTACTTTTTTCCCGGGAATTCCCGGGATTCCCGGGAATGAAACTTTTCATTCCCGTTTTCCCGGGAAATGAAAAAAGTCCGGGAAACCCAAACCCTAATTGTGGCATGTAAAATAAAAAAAATTAAAAAAGTCAGAATTCTAACGAAAAACTCTGCATAAAGAAAACACTTAATATTTTGTGTATTTTCTGGCATCCCAAAAAAAACATAGATGTCCTTATAATTACTTTCTATAGGATTTATTAACCTAAACTTATGGTACAGATAATAAAGGTACTTTCGACGAAAATTAGTCTGATGTACGAAAAGTGAGTTGTGGTTCTTATTCGTTCGGGTATTTTGTGATAAAAAAAAGCGTTGTCATCATGTTGTGTAAAGCCGAGCCGAACACTGTGCCACAAAAAATATAAAAATGTTGTGTCCGGGAACTACAAATTTATTTCATTCCCGGTACTATATTCCCAAAACGAGAGTGCAAGTATTAAAGGACGGAATTTAACTAAAACAAGTAAATAAGTTTCAGTTGGCTAAACAGACTTATATACACCCTCACTCTCAGAGAACATATGTACGGAAGTTATAAAGGCAGGATTATTTGTGTGGAAGCTACTAGGAGGTTCGTGTCACACATTTCGTCTACATTTATAAAACAATTGTATAAACATGATGAAATATCAAGTCATAGTGGATTCCATGCACCATTATAGAAGTTATACAGAATTTAATATTACCTAGGATAGAGATAGTTGTGTGGGAGGGGCGTGGCTAAAGCGTAAATATTTTTTAGGTTTAAAGTGATTATAAAAAAATTTCAAATGATTCTGTCGGTTTTATTGTAACCACTTTGTGTGAGAGGTACCAGAAGGGGTGTGGAAATATCGCCCATATTCAATGCGAATATATCTTATATTAAAGCATTGCCAAATATTTCAAATTTCGTGGTATTCCTATCATCCGTAGAATTCTTATAATAGCTGAAATTTTACGTAATTTAGGGTTTTGTGTGGCATGTACTAGAAAGGGCGTGGCAAAACCCGCAATTTTTATACACTTAAAGTAATTATAACAAGTAAGAAGGCGTTAAGTTCGGCCGGGCCGAATCTTATATACCCTCCACCACGGAGTGCATTCCACAGTATTAGCAGCAGATTAAAGGATGTCGACATAGAAGTACAGAACCATATTACGAAAATTGTGATATGTTTATGCACATTACTATATTTGATTACTATTTCAAACTATAATGTATAGTTATGCGCACTGTTTAAAATCTACTACTATAAATAAATACAATGCTGTAATTGTGAAAGTGAACATGTCGAATATATTAGGCGATTGTCAGTCGCCAATAGGGAGAAGCATTTTCAGATACAGACAAAGTGACTGCATTATTTTGATAAGAAAAGTACAAATTTTAAAGATATCCCCATTCGCCCCATTCTCCGCCCAAATGTACAAATTTGGAAAAAAAAACTTTTTGTTTCGAGTCTTCATAGTCAGACCACCGAATAGACACCGAATATATACACCGAATTTCATGATATCAACTGCAGCTGTTTGAAAGGTCCCATTTTTATCCCTCCTTTTCAATTATATCCCTTAAAAGTACGAATTTCGAAAAATCCCTCTATTTTACGTGTTTATGCAATTAGAGGGATGTACACACCGAATTTCATGATTCTAGCTGTTGTCGTATCATTGGTACCATATTTTATCCCTTTTTGTCCCATTTCGCCAGCAAAAACATTTATTTTCTTTGTGGTGCTTCCAAGCTACAAGAGGAATGTCCGCAACAAATTTCAAATGTATAAAAATCAGAAATTTAATTAATCAGCCAAGGATACCAATATTTTTATACTATGTATATATATAATGGAAATAATACTTCAATTCATAAAGTAAATATAAAGGAGCAATCATAAATACCCTAAATATTGGGGGATAGTGAGCGTATTTTCATCTGCAGTCCTTTGGTTGGTTGTATTTCAATCTATTTTAAATTCAAAAGTATACATTTTGAAAATACCTTATCTCTCACGTACGCAGTATAAGACAACTTCATGATTCTACCATTTTCTGTCGTAAAAGCAACAAAATAAAGTACGAATTTGGAAAAAAAATATTTTGCGTGGCTATGCACTCAGAGGAATGTATATACCCAATTCCATGATTGTTGCTACCATTTTTATCCCCTTTTTCCCATTTTATTTTCCCCTTTTTCGCATTTCATCATTCTAGTTGTAGCCTTTTAGTTGGTACCATTTTTATCCCTCTGCTCCCATTGAATCCCTCTGCTCCCATTGAATCCCTTGAAAGTACGAATTTGGAAAAACGTTTTTTTCGTGTCACTCAGTCAGAGGAATGTATACCGCGAATTTCATGGTTCTAGCTGCATCCATTTGTTTGGTACAATTTTTATCCCCTTTTTCCATTTTACACTCTAAAAGTACGAATTTCGAAAATGTCCTTTATTTTATGCGTGTACGCAATCAGAGTAATATATACACCGAATTTCATTATTCTAGGTGCAGCCGTTTGGTTGGTACTATTTTTATCCCTGTATCCCCATTTAACCCCTTAAAAGTACAAATTTAGAAAAAAATACTTGTATATTATGTATCTACTCTATTAGAGGTATGTACACGCCAAATTTCGTGTTTATATCTGTTGTCGTTTGATAGGTACTATTTGTATCCCTTTTCGTCCCTTTTCGCCCCCTACAAATAAAAATCACTCTATGGTGCCCTTTTATGCTATAAAGGGAATGCGAATTGCAAATATCAAGTAAATACAAACTATTATGTTCAAAAACATGCTGAAATGCTCTAAATATTAGGGGTATTTTCAGTCCTTGTGAGGGAAAAATTTTTCCCTCTGGGCCGATTTCGCCCACTTTCAATCCCAACCGATCTGCAACCATAAGACACATTTAGGAAAAATTTGAACCTGAACTAGACAGACGGACATGGTTATATCGTCTTAGAATTTTACGACGACCCAGAATATATACACTTTATAGGGTCTCCGATGAATATTTTAAGGTGTTACAAACGGAATGACAAAGTGAATATACCCCCATCCTGGAGGTGGAGGGTATAAAAACATTATCAAATACCAAAATATTGCTGAATCCGAATATCCGTGTTGAAGTTACATTCGTTTTAATTTAACACAGAAATATTGGTCATTTGTGTGGGTGGTACCAGGAGGGGCGTGGCAATTTCGCCCATTTTCGAACTTAAACTAAGCATGGGAAAAAATATTACCATGTGCAAAGTTTGTAGTGATTCCTTAGGTCCTTTCGAGAGTTATCGTGAACACCAGCCAGCAGGACGGACGGACGGACATGGCTCAAACTTCTTAAAAAGTCGTAAAACGGATTTGGTCCAAACATACTTAGGGTCGTTAAGTCACTCCTTCAATGCGTTAAACTTTTTTTCTCTCCCAAATGATATATACCCTCCTAGTCTGTAGAGTGAGGGTATAAAAATATCAATAAAAACTGTTGTGTTAATATTATGACAATGCCGCAGTTCACAATTGGAAATTTGATAAAGAAAACCAAAAAAGTATCCATACAAATAATTTGGTGTTTATTTGTAATTCGTAAATACATACAACATTTTGTTATTTTTCGATAACGAACAAAACTTGTTAATTTTTTGTTGTCTGGTGTAATTAATAAAAGATATTGAAATATTCGAAATAAACAATAAGACTACAAATTTATACATATATTTTTTTAGTTTTTTTCGTTTGCATTTTTTTGGTCTGTAATCAATATTTGATTTGAACTGGGATATTGTCCTGGCTGAAGACCATTTTGCTTCTATATTTAATAGAATGCAAATTTATTTACAAATGACATGGTGACATTTATTACTTGGCTGCAGACTACCACGATCATGATTTCGACCATGTCAAAAGTCTTTTCAAGTGGCTGCGCAGCGACTTTTCAACATCAAACCCGGCCTCTATAAGGAGATGATTCTCACAAACGAACGAGAAACACAACTCACTTGCCGAATTTGCGTTTAAAAAATCGCACCAAGCATCTCATTGAGTTGCATATGTAAGTATGTGTATATGCAGGTATAGTTACCCAGCAATACTTCTGCCGTGCCAACGCTCATTTGTTTTAGTTTTTTCGTTTGCATTGTTTTGGTCTGTAATCAATATTTGATTTGAACTGGGATATTGTCCTGGCTCAAGACCATTTTGCTTCTATATTTAATAGAATATTTTTTCATATTTTTATATTTATTTATACATATTTTAAGCAAAATTATAATTATGTACTGCTGATAGCTACATGGTATTGCAAGCACTCTATACAGAAGTTCCACTGATGAGTTATCCCCACACAGGATACGAAATACGTATATGAACAAAGTGTGTATAGTTGAGTGAGGTTCTCTTCTTCAAGAAATTCTGGCCACCGGGAACATATTAACTCAGGGACTCTATATGGAAAATGGCTTCTACTCATGAGGACATACAACAAAATAACAGATACTGTAAAAAGGTTATGTAAAACGGTAGACCTTCAGCTAAACACATTCATTTAATAAGTGATTGCAATTCACAAAACATGACATGGAAGAGTATAAATACAAATATTCCTACACACATCACAGAAGAAACAAGTAAAAACGGCGGTATGTTCTTTATATACCCTCCCGTATGGATTGCATTCCACAGCGGCTGTCGATTTTCGTAGAAGTGCAGTAATATCACAGGAATATATATATATTTTTTTTAATACAGCCAAACCAAAACAAATACAAATATTGAAAAAATAATTTTAAAAATACATATAATATTTATTAAAGGGTGATTTTTTAAGAGCTTGATAACTTTTTTTTTAAAAAAAACGCATAAAATTTGCAAAATCTCATCGGTTCTTTATTTGAAACGTTAGATTGGTCCATGACATTTACTTTTTGAAGATAATTTCATTTAAATGTTGACCGCGGCTGCGTCTTAGGTGGTCCATCCGCTTAGTCCAATTTTGGCATTTCCACGTTTTTGAGTAACAGAGACCCAATTGGTGCGAACGGCGACGAATCGAAAATTGGTGGTCATCATTAACACTGGCCGATACAGCTGCGATATTTTCTTCAGTTCGCACTCTACGTAAGCGTGTTGGTGGTTTAATGTCCAACAATGTAAATTTGGTGCGAAATTTAGTCACAATAGCCCGAATAGCCGCTTCAGTGGGTCGATTAAACTGACCATAAAATGGAAGCGCGCAATGAACTTTCTTAACAGAGCACGCATTTTGATAATAAAATTCAATAATTTGCAAGCGTTGTTCATTTGTAAGACGATTCATGATGAAATGTCAAAGCATACTGAGCATCTTTCTCTTTGACACCATGTCTGAAATCCCACGTGATCTGTCAAATACTAATGCATGAAAATCCTAACCTCAAAAAAATCACTCTTTATAAGGCAATGCTACCAATAAGTTTACATATCAAAATAATACTTCAAAAAATAAAAAAATTCTTATATTTATATTTTCAAAAAGCTTAAATACCATAAATATTGGTAGATAGTGGGTGCTACAGTTGGTTGTATTTTCATTCTATTTTAATTCCAAAAGTTTAAATTTTTAAAATCCATATTCTCAAGTACATAGTGCGAAATAACATAACTTCATGATTCAACCAATTTTTGCCGTAAAAGTACGAATTTGGAAAAATCTTTTTTTTTGCGTGTCTATGCAGTCAGAGGAATGTATACACCGAATTCCATGATTCTAGTTGCGGCCACTCTTATCCCCTTTTTCCTATTTTACCCCTTTAAGAGAACGAATTTCATCATTCTAGCTGTAGCCGTATAGTTGGTACTATTTTTATCCCTCTGTACCCATCCTTTGAAAATACGGATTTTGAAAAAACCTTTATTTTTCGTATCTACGCACGCAGACAGAGGAATGCATACACCGAATTTCATGACTCTAGCTGCGGTCATTTGGTTGGTACTATATTAATGCCATTTTTTCATTTTAACCCCAAAAAGCACGTATTTCGAAAAATCCATTTATTTTTTCTATGTAATCAGTGGAATGTATATACCGAATTTCATTATTCTATGTGCAGCCGTTTGGTTGGTACCATTTTTATCCCGCTATTCCCATTTCACCCCTTGAAAGTACGAATTTGGAAAAAATACTTTTATCTTTTATCCATCTAGTCAATTAGAGGAATGTACACACCGTGTACATTCGTGTTTCTGTTGTCGTATAATATGTACCATTTTTATCCCTTTTTGCCCCATTACACCCCCTACAAGTAAGAATCACTTTGTGGTGCATTTTTTTGTTGTAGGGGGAATGCGCATACCCAATATCAAGTAAGTACAAACAAACATATTGAAAAACCAGTAAGGAAAGGCTAAAGTCGGGCGGGGCCGACTCTATGATACACTCCACATTCAATCCGAATACAATTCAATTCGGTGAAAAAGTGAAAACTGGAAGGTTTTTTGTATCCTGTAAATGTATGTGTTAGACAAAAAATTTTATACCGGAAAGGACATTTGTATGAGGATATATTGAAACCTGGAACGAAATAGGTGAAAGATAAAATGTATAGTTTGGCCAAAATCGGTTAAACTTATGGGAGCAACATTTGAATTTGGGCTATATTTAAATCTGAGCCGATCTTACCCACTTTCATCATAGTTTTGTTTAGTTAGATTATAAGATGTTGTGCGAAATTTAAAGAAAATCGAGCACAATATGTGGCTTTTAAAGCGGCAAAAGTCAAATCGGGAGCGACATTTGTATGGGGGCTATATCTAAATCTGAACCGATCTTATCCAATTTCTACATAGTGTTTCTAGTTGGATTATAAGATGTTGTCCCAAATTTAAAGAAAATCGGGTATAATATATGGTTTTTAGAGCGCAAAATTCAAATCGGGAGCGACATTTGTATGGGGCCTTTATCTAAATCTGAACCGATCTAGCCCGCTTTAGCCACAGGTGTTTCTAGTTAGATTATAAGATGTTGTGCCAAATTTAAAGAAAATCGATTAGAATATGTGGCATTTAAAGCGGAAAAAGTCAAATCGGGAGCGACATTTATATGGGGGCTATATCTAAATCTGAACCGATCTTACCCAATTTCTGCATAGGTTTTTCTAGTAAGATTATAAGATGTTGTGCCAAATTTAAAGAAAATCGAGTACAATATGTGGCTTCTACAGAGGAAAATGTCAAATCGGGAACGACATTTGTATGGGGGCTATATCTAAATCTGAACCGATTTGACCTATTTTCACCACAGATGTTCTTAGTTTAAATATAAGATGTTTTGCCAAATCTGAAGACAATCTGATACAATATGTGGTTTCTAGAGCGGAAAAAGTCAAATCGGGAGCGAAATTTGTATGGGAGCTATATATAAATCTGAACCGATCTGTCCGATATTCACCATGGGAGTTTCTAGTGGGAATATAAGATGTTTTACCAAATCTGAAGACAATCTGATACATTATGTGGTCTCTAGAGCGGAAAAAGTCAAATCGGGAGAGAAATTTGTATGGGAGCGATATATAAATCTGAACCGATTTAACACATTTTTACCACAGGGTTTTCTAGTTACAATATAAGATGTTTTGCCAATTTTAAAGAAAATCTGTTGTAATATGTGGTATCTAGAGTGAAAAGAGTCAAATCGGGAGTGAAATTCGTATGGGGGCTATATCCAAATCTGAACCGATTTTCTTCAAATTAAATAGCGTTCGTCCTTATCCCGAAAAACATCGTTGTGCAAAGTTTCATTTGGTTCTGTCTACAATTGCGACCTGTATCGTGATTACAAGAATAGATGGACGGATGGACGGACGGACAGACAGACAGACAGACAGACAGACGGACATTGCTAAATCGACTCAGAAAGTGATTCTAAGACGATCGGTATAATTAACAATGGGTCTATCTCGTTTCCTTTTGGGTGTTACAAACAAATGCACAAAGACATAATACTCTCGTGGAGTGTATAAATATGCTCAAAAAACTCTAAAATATTAGGGGTTATTTAGTCCTTGTGAGGGATAATTTTTTCCCTTAGGGCCGACTGCGCCCAGTATCAATCCCAACCGACCTACGGCTATAAGACGCATTTGTGGAAAATTTGGACGTCCTAGATCCTTTCGTTTATATGATAGCGAGCTTTCAGCAGACGAAAAAGTGGACGGACATTGCTAGATTGTTTTAGAATTTTATGACGATCAAGAATATATAATTTTATAGGGACTCAGGTCGATATTTCAAGGTGTTACAAACGGAATGACAAAGTTAGTATACCCCCATTCTGGAGGTGGAGGGTATAAAATGACACATCACAAGTTATTTAACAGATATCACATTTTCCTAATATATTACTACACTTCCACATTAAAGTGGCAGCTTCTAACGCCTTTTCAATTTTTTGATATCGACTTCGAGTCTCGGAAACGAAAATTCACGCTTCTGCATCCATCATGATACGGATCGTTGGAAACTGTCTGCAACTACTTTCAAATGCCTGTCTAAGTCATTGGCATTTGTTGCAGGACACTGCACTAGCATGCTATTGGCAAACTCCACCTCGTAAATAAATCAATAGTGAAGGGTTGTGATTAGGTCGACTATGATCGATTAATATTTCTTTTGCAAACACACCATATCTGAATTCCGTTGGTGTGTCGTTATGAGTGTATTACAAGCATGCGTGTGAGTGTGTGTGTGTGCATGTGATTGTAGTGGTGGTTAGTTATTAAAGTAGTATTTAAATGTGTCTGTGTGCATTTCATTGCTAGTTTTCCTCGTCCTCTTTTCACATTTCGTCGTGGTTGTTTTGTGTTATTGTCGCCATACTTATGAGTAGCTGCGCACTGGAAGCCTTGTTGCCACAACCATGTGCAGTGCGCCACTGCATGCATGGGGCATGAGGCATGTGGTGTGGTGTGCGGATGCAGAAGCAGCCACATTCATGCACTCGGAATATTCATTCAAAAGTCACAACGACGTTTTTGTTGTCACAGCCACTACTGTTCGTTGTTCTTTTTCAACTTCGTTTGCTTTTTGTCTTCTGGTCTATAATATATATGTATAGGATGGTTGTTCGCTTAGATAGACATACAGACAGCCAGCCATAACTACATACATGTAGTTTACTTCTGCATTTGATTGTGATTTTGAAGAATAAAATGTTTTAGGTCACCATTGCTGGTCTGCATGCTGCCTTTGCATATTGTATTCGTTTATGCTGTTGTTAGATTTGTCATCGCGAGCAAATCAAGAACTAAAACCTAAACCAGACATGTCGGAGTCCTTTTTCCGTCTCTCTCCGTGCCTCCGTACGTACTAGTAGTTAAGTTGCAAGTGTAAAAAAACTGAAATCGTTTGTGACATCAAAATCGGAATTCTTTTTATAAATTGGCTTCGCATGGATGGGTGGTTTGGGAGTTTTTGCCACAATAATCAACTATTCTATTTTTATACATTTTTTACGATTTAGCGTGGGTGTTCATTAGGTCATGCCATTGGAAGCCGCTGTGCGATGGCTACCAGTTACGACGTATAAGCGGCACGTAATTATTGATAGACATCAATCGCCTACTGTTAACGACGCTGTCGATGTCGAAAAACTTTTGTCACCATGTAGGGGACATGTCCTTTTTGAATGACGTTGGCGGACTCTGTACTCCTTTGGCAGGGGTTGCTGTGTGGTTGGTGAAAATGCCACCACTATTAACTTGATATCTCGATAATCGAGTCATTGTTGTGTCATATCACAGAAAGGTCACTTCTTCTGTTGTTGCTCAGAATTTGCGCTGGTGAAATAGATCGATAATATGAAGGCATTTAACTGTGGAATTCAACGGAAGTAAGTGAATACCCCACCCCGGTAGGCTCAGGAGGAAATATAAACGACAAAACCGCAGAAAATGTCGTTTAACGAAAATGCCGTAGAGGTAGGATAAAAGCTACCAGCGAAGGCCGTTGGGGACTTTCGTCAACACCTATTCACCTTAGCGCATGTGGAACAATAATACTTGTTCGGCTTCCGGTAAGTAGAGCGGTGACTAGACTTAACTGACTTTCCCTTGGGACCAATATTATTTTATTTTTTTATTTATTTTATTTTTTATGTATTTTACATATTTTATATATTTCGTTTATTTTATTTATTTTATTTATTTTATTTATTTTATTTATTTTATTTATTTTATTTATTTTATTTATTTTATTTATTTTATTTATTTTATTTATTTTATTTATTTTATTTATTTTATTTATTTTATTTATTTTATTTATTTTATTTATTTTATTTATTTTATTTATTTTATTTATTTTATTTATTTTATTTATTTTATTTATTTTATTTATTTTATTTATTTTATTTATTTTATTTATTTTATTTATTTTATTTATTTTATTTATTTTATTTATTTTATTTATTTTATTTATTTTATTTATTTTATTTATTTTATTTATTTTATTTATTTTATTTATTTTATTTATTTTATTTATTTTATTTATTTTATTTATTTTATTTATTTTATTTATTTTATTTATTTTATTTATTTTATTTATTTTATTTATTTTATTTATTTTATTTATTTTATTTATTTTATTTATTTTATTTATTTTATTTATTTTATTTATTTTATTTATTTTATTTATTTTATTTATTTTATTTATTTTATTTATTTTATTTATTTTATTTATTTTATTTATTTTATTTATTTTATTTATTTTATTTATTTTATTTATTTTATTTATTTTATTTATTTTATTTATTTTATTTATTTTATTTATTTTATTTATTTTATTTATTTTATTTATTTTATTTATTTTATTTATTTTATTTATTTTATTTATTTTATTTATTTTATTTATTTTATTTATTTTATTTATTTTATTTATTTTATTTATTTTATTTATTTTATTTATTTTATTTATTTTATATATTTTATTTATTTTATTTATTTTATTTATTTTATTTATTTTATTTATTTTATTTATTTTTTTAAGCTTTTTTGAAAATATAAATATAAGAATATTTATTTTTAGAATTGAATTTGAATCAATAATCAATAATTGAATTAAAATATTATTTTGATATATATTGTGTAAACTTATAGGCAGCCTTGCCTTATAAGCGTGTTTTGAAATAAACAAATATTAATTTTTTTTATAAAATTATTTTTTCAATATTATATATTTTTCAATAATATTACTGTACTTCTATGAAAATCGACATCCTTTGTGGAATGCAATCCATGGTGTGGGGTATATAAAGTTCGTCCCCGCCGAACTTAACGCTGTTTTTACTTGTTTTTTTTTTGTTTCTACACAACAAAATATATTGACTTAGTTAATAAAACCCAGTGCTGTTAATATTCCACACCTGTGAAGTGTGTATTGTTTAAAATATAATATGAGCCAGAAAGTTTATATTTTCTCAAATTATTTTTTGTCCAGTTATTCTAAGGTGGTGTAGGGTATAAAAATCGTTAAAATCTCAACCACCTCGAAACATTCGCTACTCTGCAGAATTTCTAAAACCAAAAATATTACTTCTTGCTTCAAACCACACTCATTTGATAAGCGGATGGATGATGTGGTTTGTCAAATGAGCAACAACATCTCTTTTAAATCTTTAACTTTTACATATTGACCCTTTGTCATGTTGTGACACCACTCCATCAATATTCAACAATAACGGGGCTCTGCATGCGAACCGCAACACATCCTATAAATTATATTTAGTGCTACGTTTTCCTTCTATTGTATTATTTATACAATTATGATAATATATATACTATCGTTACATATAATCGTTACAGGCGAAATTACAACATTGTTATACCGTTCTAACGCCGGCCAGGAAGTATATCAAGTTTGTCATGGCGTTTGTAACTACTTAAGATACTAACAGCACTCTAATATAACACGAACTCGAGCAATATCCGACATACAGCCACTGGAAAGAACTCTAGAACCGCGATTTATAGTATAGACCTGGAGGAGTGAGAATATCTAATAGTATATGGAAATGGGCAAAATCGTCTAACGGACAATTTAATTAAAATATGTATAGATTTCCGAAAACCATCATCTATCTCCCCATTGGAAGGCATTGCCAGCTTTTATTATTTAACAAATTGAAAATTTGTTTTTACTTGTTGATTCAAGTTTTTATTAGACTACATTAAAATTACAAAGAAAATATTTGACAAAGGAAAATATAATGCAAAGCCTATTACTACTTACATTCTACAATATTAATACAGTTGGATTGGCTAATGTACAAAATTCAAATATTCTAGCATTACTTATGCTCTGATAGAGGACATGCGAAATTCGACCCGGCCGAATTTTACTTCATGTACATGTTCTTCTCTCAAAAAAATAAAGAAAAAAATGCCTTGTCACGCGATTTTGCCCAAGAGAAGGCAAAAATACTCACAAGCATGACACGGCATTAACTATATGTGCTACAATATCGATTTTCCTTTTCTTGTTGTTTCGTTCGCTTCACACGTTCGTTCCAAAAGGGAAACCTTAAATATGAAGAAAATGCCAAAAGAGATTTCATTTCGTCTTTCTTGAATAGCGTACAAAAGTATGTACTTAACAAAAAATTTAAATCTTACTCGCTCGTAGTGTAATTTGTAATGCCACACTCGCATTTGCAATAGCAACCAACTATTTGAAATAACTCCCATATAGCATAGCATGAGGCTTACTGTTATGCGTCCAACTTCAAGCATACTTTTAGGTAGTAATTTAATTAAAGTTGTGCCGCACCGTATTGATGTGATTCCGGCATCAGGTATGTATTTGAGCAAATAGTTTGTTTTGTTTGCGAAAAACAATTAAACTTTTGTCGAAAGTTTAGTGGTCCATTAAATGAAATGAATATCTGTGTTAATGGGAAAGGGGGGAAATGTTTTGATAGCAATTTTAGTTTTTAGTTGAAATGAAATTATGTCAGTGATAACTGATGTACAACTCTATACAGACAGCCCTCGTGTAAAAGCTGGATCTAAAATTTAAATTTCGGGACACTTTTGAGGTTAACTGTTGCCGATTTGGTGTCCAAAAACGAAGGGCTATAGCTACTACTTTTATTCATAGATTTTCTTCAACTAAGATTTATTTTCTTCGATAAGATGTCAACAATTAAAAAAAATAAAATATTTTCTTATCTAATTTGTTTTTTGGGCTTTTTAAACAAAAAATCAGCAAATCACGATTTAACAAATAATAATCATAACTTCTACATTTAGTCATGGATCAGTTACATGTAGACACTGTTTTTCGTTATAATGTTAGCTATTAAAATTGTGACAGTGAAACAAAACACGAAACGTGCGTCAGCTGTTTAAACCAGTGTTGCCAAAAAGATAATAGCTAAAAAATCATCCTTTATAAAAATGAATCTGTGTTTGTTTGTTCTTTATAGCTGCCAAAACTACTGGACCGATCTTCTTAAAATTTTCACAGTATGTTCATAGGCTATATACAATTTTGATATTTTCAGTGGGCGTTGCACCCCCACACAAATTGGAGTTTTATTCGTTTTTTATAAATTAGCATATTCGGAGTACTGTTGCAGCTAGAGTCTTGATTTTTTGTGAAAGTTCATTAATTACACTGTCCAACAAATTAAGACTTTTTGAATGGAACAGAATAGCGACCCCATAATTCTGAAAGGGTATGTTGAGTAGATCATTTTTGTAGAAGAAACTTATGATCCAGCACGTCTGAGTTTTTTTTACAGTGGGTCAAAGTTTTCATTTTTTTTGTCGAAGGGAGCATTATACTATATGAACAAAATGCTGTAAGTTAATGTCTGAGAGAATTCTTATGGTCAGAGTTGTATTGTGGAATTGTATGAGGATTATCTTAGTGGGTCAATTTGACCCTTTTTCCGAGAAAATCAAAAAATATCCTTTAAGGATTAAAATATTGAACGAAAATGTTTGCCGGAAAATTTCAGTGCGGGCCACCAAAGACACCATTGTTGTAAATAAAGCTCTTTACGATTAATTGGAAAAATTACACGCCAACTTCTATAAAAAAAATTATAATTTTGTTTTAATAGTGGTTTATTATAGTGACCGTGACCCTTCCCATACGAAATTAAACCCTCTTTTAGAATATATTCGACACCGAGATTCCTATATAGTTGTGTGAGTTAATTTAGTTGTAACCTGCTTAGACAAAATACAATTGGGCGGGATTTGAATGATAGGGAATTTTTGATTTGAATTTTGTAAAATTACACGTTTTCTTTGGATTTTCTTAGCGCAATAGTAAAGAAAGGTTACAAAAAAAGAAATATGCATTAGTCAAAAGCCGACATAAGCCAAGAACACGGTTAGTGAACAATTTGATTGACTTTCTATGTGTTTTGAAAGTAGTACATTCGAATTCCAGTTTAGGAAGTTTTTTGTTTTGGCAAAGGAAAGGAGGAGAATCTCACTGTAATTAAAATGAATTAGATTTCTGACAATTCTTTCTGTTTTCGCCGTAAACTAAAGTCCTGATCTTCAATATTCTCCATGGAACATATCCATTTTTTTAGTATCTCAGGGAAGTACCTTTACTATAAGTGGTACATATATTAACGATCACAAGAAAAAACAATATGAAACCTCATTTTAATTTCCGTCTGTTTCTGCCTGGCGATGCGGGCGGGCATTCAGCTAGTATAAAATAAAATATTAATTTTTCTTGGATTTTTCATTGTTTTTATACCTTGTGTTTATGAACTAATGAAACAATTTTTTTATGACTTTTCACTGTAATTCTGGTTAATTTTGTGAAAAAAAAATTAAAAATATCGTAAAAAATATAAGTCATCATTTCACCACTTTCAAACTCACACAGTCGCTTTAAAAGAGACCTAAGCACACTACTTTAAAGTTTCAACAAAATGGATTGGTGTAATCATTTCAAAAATCAAAATAAAAAAATCTAACCCTGTTATAGCACACCACATAAGAATTTTAAAAGTAATTCAAATTACAGGAGTTACAGGCGATTGAATGAACACACATTTTTGAAAAAAAAAATTATTTTTTCACAGAAAAAAATTTCATTTTTTTTTCAAAAATACGTATAAAATATTTTTATGAGAAGAATATATACACAAACTTTCAAAACAATCGCAGCTATCGAGGTCAAAAACCGTACCGCTTGGAATGACTCATATGTAAGTATATGTATATGGGCATCTCCCAAAAAAAGGTCCACCAAAAAAATTAAATCAGACCACACTAATAGCTTTTAACTTTATGTTTTCCATATTTCGATTACTATTATGAAACTCTTTTATTTTAATTGAAACTTGTAGTGTTACAACGAAAAGTACAAATTTTTATATCCTCCTCCACAGTATAAGGATATACTAACTTTATCATTCCGTTTGTAACACCTTGAAATATCGACCTGAGGCCCTATAACATATATATATCCTGGATCGTCACAAAATTTTACAACGATCTCACCATGTACATCCGACCGCCTCACACTGGTCCCATATCCATTTTTTATGGCATAAAGTCGAAAAATAAAGATACAATCTTGTAATTTTGCACATTTGCTAGACATAACAAACTTAAAAAATGAAAAATAAAATTGGGCCGATCGGACCACGCCCACTACAACCTCTCATATAAACTCCATATATAACCAACATAATTATCACCGTGTATTAGTACAGGGTGACCAAAAACAAAATTTTAAGAAAGCTTAAAATAATGAAACTCATTTCGCTTTGACCAACAATGCTTTTCTGGACATTATTACAAAAGCAAAATATAACATACAAATATTCTACTTGCCACTGCAATTTAAATAATTATTTCAGGAAATAATATAAAATGTCTACATGTGTACAGAAATGTGAATAACGTTATATACCATTTTAAATGTATTTACAATATCTTTAAAATGAGATGTTGGTGGGTCTCATATACAAATCTGATTCAGAGATATGATCAAATATATGTATTATGGCTAATCGAAATTGTGCTAACATAAAGTGGCAATTGTAGGAGTTTGCCGAAAAATGCTGGCGAGATATTAATTCCACCATAAACTACACACTCAGACGAACACTTTCACATTTACACTTTGCGTCAAGTTGAGTCATACATATAACTTTTGGTCTATGACATTTATAGGTTATGCTCACTACAAATCACAAAATTACAACACTTAGGAAAACTGACAAGACTACAGTAATCACAAAATGTTAAATATAATTTTTTAACTACTTACGCCGGCCTTCAATTTCAGCAATATAGTCACTTCATTATTTTATTTTTACGCCTTAATTTTAAGTATTTTGTATAACAGCTTTAGAACCGAATTAATACCACTTGTTATAACGGCAAACTTTAAATGCCTCTCATGCTTGCGGTGTTGCCACCTCGTTTTCTCCAATACATTTGGAGTGTTGCCATTAAGAAACTATATACACATTTAACAATTTCAAATATAAATTTTTTGAATTTCTGCCAAAAAATATGGATTTGGGACCATAGTGCGCCTGTTGAAAGCATGCTAGCATCTCAACGATATTTTCCATAATAGATCGTTATCGGTAAACAGGGAAAAAATTTACCTCACAAGTACTGAAAATATCCATAATATTTATAGTTTTCCGGCACGTGTTTTTGACTATGTCTGCTTATATTAACCTGATATTCGAATGCACATTCCCCGTATTGTATCAACGCATACCATTAAGTCATTGTTCTTTGTAGTGGGTGAAATGGGGCAAAAGGGATAAAATGGTACCTATCAAACGACAACAGCTAGAAACACGAAATTCGGTGTGTACATTCCTCTAATTGAGTAGACACATAATATACAAGTTATTTTTAAAAATTTGTACTTTTAAGGGGTATAATGGGAATAGAGGGATAAAAATGGTACCAACCAAACGGCTGCATCTAAAATAACACAGTGCAACACGAAAAAAAATAACCATATACGGACACCGCTACATGATAAAAGATCAAAAAAAAAGACCCGTGTTTTTTCCCCCAAAGTCATGCACTTTTTTTTTATGGGCCCCCAGAGATTTGAGGCCTCGGTGTAATTTTTGGAAAAAAGTGATCATATTCTCAGGCTCATATCTTGCAAACCGTTCGGAATTTTGATTTACTCTCTGAGGCAAAGTTCTAGCTCTTGTCATAAAGAACAAAAATTGTGAACATATAAAATCAAAAAAACTTCATCTTCAAGGTCAAAATCGCAAAAAAACTTAAAAAAATTCGATTTTTTTTAACCTTTTTTCCCCTGTTCAGGTCCATAGGTAGCAAACCGTTGAAAATTCAGGGAAACAATCAACTACAAAAATGTACCTAAGATCTCAATAAACAACTTTCTAGAACATATGAACTTCCTAGGAATTATTCTTAACACCGTTTAGGTAGCGCTTAGGTAGCCGCAAAAGTGAAAAATTGTTTATTCCAGTATTTCTTACCCACACGACATCATCGATGCCATTCAACAAACAACAACAAAGTCGTCGGTCCAAAAATTTGCACTAACAAAACACATGACAATTCAAAGCAGCGAAGTAGTTGGAAAATTTTTCACTTTTGCGGCTACCTAAGCGCTACCTAAACGGTGTTAAGAATAATTCCTAGGAAGTTCATATGTTCTAGAAAGTTGTTTATTGAGATCTTAGGTACATTTTTGTAGTTGATTGTTTCCCGGAATTTTCAACGGTTTGCTACCTATGGACCTGAACAGGGGAAAAAAGGTTAAAAAAAATCGAATTTTTTTAAGTTTTTTGCGATTTTGACCTTGAAGATGAAGTTTTTTTGATTTTATATGTTCACAATTTTTGTTCTTTATGACAAGAGCTAGAACTTTGCCTCAGAGAGTAAATCAAAATTCCGAACGGTTTGCAAGATATGAGCCTGAGAATATGATCACTTTTTTCCAAAAATTACACCGAGGCCTCAAATCTCTGGGGGCCCATAAAAAAAAGTGCATGACTTTGGGGGAAAAAAAACACGGGTCTTTTTTTTTTGGTCTTTTATCATGTAGCGGTGTCCGTATATGGTTATTTTGAAATGACTTCAAAAATGTTGCACAGTGTAATGAAACTCGGTGTATACATTCGTCGGATTGCGTAGTCACGAAAAATAAAGAGATTTTTCGAAATTCGTACTTTTTGGGGATAAAGTGGGAAAAAGGGGATAAAAATAATACCAACCAAATGACGGCAGCTGGAGTCATGAAATTCGGAGTACACATTCCTCTGACTGTATAGACACGAAAAATAAAAGGTTTTTTCCAAATTCATACTTTCAAGGGTAAATAGGGATAAAAATAGTACCAACATTTGGTGTGTAGATCCCACTAATTGCGTAGGCACGTAAAATAAAGAGATTTTAGAAAGTCATATTCTTAAGGGGTAAAATGGGGAAAAGGGATAAAAATGGTGCCAACTAAATGGTCACAGATAGAATAATGGAATTCAGTGTAAACATTCTTCTGACTACATAGACACACTAAATAAAAAGATCCAAATTCGTACTATATTACTTTTACGGCAAAAATTGGTTGAGTCATCTTGAAGTTATGTTATTTTGCCCTGTGTACATCAGATAAAGGATTTTCAAAATTTGTACCTTTGGAATTAAAATAGGACGGAAATACAACCATCTATAGCACCCACTATCTACAGTACGACGTAAAGTGGAATATTTGCATACAAACTGCGGCAAAAATTAAAAGGAATAGAGCTAGGACCTTCGCACACATCCCTTATATCGTCAAACTAGATCAAAAACAATTTTTTGCTTAAATCCGCCCACAACCACTCCTACTTCCCTTGTAAGTTAAAGTGAAAAACCTCATAAATGTCTTATTTTAATATATATGTTAATCCAAATTATTAACAGTGCTTCACTTGAGTCCACAATTAAATGAAAATTGTCAGTGCCAAGCCCAAATATTTTTTTTTATTTTTTTTACGATTTTCGAAACTTCTGATAAAATTTATTTTATTTTTTACAGCCATAAGCAGAATAGTTTAATAATAGTTGTAAATGCAGAGACATAATTTGGCCTCGCGAATATTGTTTTATACTGTAGATTTTATTTATTTATTTATATATTAAAATAAGAAATTTATGACGTTTTTCATTTTGACTTACATGGGAGGTAGGCGTGGTTGTGGGCGAATTTAAACAATTTTTTTATCTAATTTGACGATATAAGGGCTGTGCTCGAAATTTCAAGGTTCTAGCTATATTCCTTCTAACTTTAGCCGCAGCATCTATGAAAATATTCCAATATGCGACGACGTACGTTGTAACAAATTTCTGCTCACACTGGTGTTATATCCTAGTTTTACTGTGGCAAAAATTGTATCCCGTTTTTACTTCCCCCCAAAGAAATATAACCCGTTTTTGTTCTCAGCCCTCATATATAAATTATGAGTACATAGTATGCCCCTAAAACTATGCCATGTATTTCCATGACAATTTGTCATCTTTTTTCAGAGACTTTTGACAGGAAAGTAAATTATTGTATTTGGGTTTTTGCCATGTTTGGCGTTCACTGTGCTTCACTTCAAGTTATTACTTGTGCTTCGTTGTGACTATTTTGCCGAAGGCCATGTACACTGTACATTGTACAGCCATTAGAACTTGCGGTGGCCAAGGGGAAATAATATTAAAGACTGTGAACTGCGGTTGTGTGGCACACAACCCTTTTGGTTAATAAATTAAAATAAAAGTGAAAAGTCGACGCTTTAAATGTTGAGATTAGTAATAACCAAGTTAATGGCGCGGGGGGAATGCGATGCGGCTGAAACAAAAGTGTTGAGTTTCACACAAGTTTGTGGAGCATACCTTTAGGGAGGAAGGGAGATGGAATTTTATGGCATATCTTTAATATGAAATTTTAATGTTTTCACTTAAGACACACACACGCACACAATTTAATGATGAAGGACAGAAACATTTTAATTGTGAGGCCATAATGTTTATTTTGAAGATAATTCAAAAAGTATTTTAATTATTTCTTTTGCTCAATGTCTGCACATGTGACGTACATATGTCTTATTTACATCACCCCCTCCCCCGATGATACAATGAAGGAATACATTACAATTTCATTTTACTTGTCAACGCCGAGCTGTCAAAATGCTGCTGTAAGTAGGGAACCGCTGAAATAGGGGGCGTTGAGTGTAATTAAGAAAAAGAAAGTTGTTTCTCATATGTTAAGCCTTAATAGATTTCAGCCTTATGACAGAGCTTTTAAGCAAGTGATAAATTGTAAAGAAAATACATAAGTCCACATGTCTGTATGTGTAGGTGTGTCAAGACAAGAAAAGATTTAATGATTTATACTCGTAACATACATATCCAGCACATTTGATATGTGTTCTCTAACGGACTGCCATCCTACTTTTGGGGCTGTGCTGAAGCCAATAACTCAAGCATACTTTTAGGCTTACAATTAGCGACGACTGTGTTGCAGTCACACACACACTCTGTGGGGCTGTATAGGTGAAAGTTGTGTGCTTGAAATCAACAGTTTATTGTAACCTTGTCACCGACTTACACATGAAATTTACATTCAAACACGCCAACGCAGATGTTATTTTAATACTCTCCCAAAGAGCTCGCCGAGCACGGGGATGAGTGCCGTGTTACTGCTCAGTTTGCTTTTAATATATTTCCGCTTGAACTTGAAAGTGAAGACTACACCCACCGAGTCGTCTCGTCTCGACTCGTCTCCGCTCTCCACTGCTCTACAATGTAGTGAAATAGTAGTCGAAGCAAAAAAGGAATTCTAACACAATACAAAGGTACTAACGCATATCCTGTGGCAACTCACACTCACCCACAGATGTAAAATAGAAGTCCTTGAGGGCGGTCGAATACTGTGCACATATATACATGGCACTTTTCACCGCAGCACATCCACTCACAAAAGGTTTCCGTTGTGTATCTAACAAGGAGCACGGGCGTGTGTGGGTGTGAGAGAGTGTAATCAAGGAAGGCATAAAATATTAATAATCATTTCATGTTAATTGTTACCATGCAAATCGACCGAAAAAAGGATATTCGTTATCATGTATGCCTCCTCGGCGACAATAAGTGGTTAATTAGAGGCTAAGCAAAGTGAGGACAGGCCCTGTTAATTACTAGAAGTGCATTGATGATTGAAAACTAATCAGGACAAGGATCAGATAACGTGGCAAGCCGAAAGTTATGGGTCATGGAAAAGTCTATATAATTCAGAAACTAGTCTCGTATACCTTCAAAATATCGTGGCTTGGATGAAATTTGTCATTTTCATCGTGTAAATAAAACCTTGAACACTTGTACTTTTTCCAAACTCCTCCAGACAATCGATGCAAATAATCCCTAATATCCATAACAAGGACAGGAAATACCCACTAATATTTCTAGTATTTCAGAATCTTTTTTATTTTGAAAATTTCTGCATTTGTCATTTATAGAGTGCAAGCGCAACATAAAGTAATCCCTACTTTCAGCGGGGTTAATGGGGCAAAAAGGGATAAAAATGGTACCCGTTAAACGACAAAATCTAGTAAGGTGAAATTCGACGTGTATATCGCTCTAAAAGTAAATATAAGTATAATTAAGCGTTTCCCCAAATGTGTACTTTTAAGGGGCAAAATGTGGGAAAAGGTATAAAATTGGTACCAACCAAATGGCTGCAACTAGAATCATGAAATCGGTGTGGACATTCCGCGAACTGCATAGACATGCAAAATAAAGTAAATTCTCGAAATTTGTGCTTTTATAGGGAAACGGGAAGAAAGGGGATAAATTTGGTACCAATCAAACGGCCACAGAAGAATAATAAAAAAATATAAAAAATGTTTCATACTTCGCTCTGTCTGCGTAGACTCGCAAGATAAAGCGATCTTTCCAAATCGGAAACTTTGGGTTCAAAATGGGCAAAAAGGGATAAAAATGGTACCAGTGAAACGACAATAGTATTCAGCGGCAAAAACTCTCAAATTTTTTTGAGGAACTTTTGAGGTGTTTTTCTTTTTTCATTTAAAAGAGTGTAATTAAGTTTATGCTTTCCTTTTCAGACAGAGGTTTATCTGATGGTTGTATTTATTCAGTATTGGCAGTATAAAACTATATTCGCGTGTCCGACCGATGCCTCGGCATTTACAAATATTGTTAAACTATTGTCTTATTTATTTATTTTAGAAAGAATATTCTCCTTACAGCTGCCAATATCAATTTAATTGCTGAAATGGTAAAATATTCTAAGCCAAAAATGAAGCAATACTTTCATCGTTAGTCTTTGATAATGTATTTTCGAAAGTTTATCTAAAGCATACTGTAGGGATGTAAGTTTTAAGACATGCGAGCGCATGTAAATATTGGGTCGCTATTAATCTTACGTTAAGTATAAAGCTATAATAGCCATGTATCATCTATTAAAAACATTTTTTTTTTAAATTTCGAAAATCGTAAAAAACCAAAAAAATATTTGGGCGTTGGGTGTGGCACTTATAATTTTCATTTAATTGTGGACTCAAATGATATCACAGGTAATGATTTGTATTCATATATATATTAAAATAAGAAATTTATGAAGTTTTTTAATTTTGACTTACATGGGATGTGGGCGTGGTTATGGGCGGCTTTAAACAAAAAAAATGTTTTTGATCTAATTTGACGATATAATGGATGTGTGCGAAATTTTAAGCTCTAGCTCTATTCCTTCAAATTTTTGCCGCAGCTTGTATGAAAATATACCACTGTGTCCCGGCTCTTCTGCTAGAAGAGAAATTCCCTTCGTTTAGTAGGGTCGAATCTAGAAGTGCGAGTGTTTCAAGGAATATTCGACCTATTCTCGGACAGCATTAGTCAATTGTCCATGCGCTGAAGTTAGATTATCAACTATTGTTTGGAATTCCGTCATTGGTATGGCGGCTGAAATGTGACATAGTTGCTACCAATTTTTACTTTAGTGAATTCTTGACTTCATCGACTGCCTTGTGAAATGGGTCAAAAAGGGATAAAAATGGTACCTATCAAATGGAAACAGCTCAAAACACTATATTCGGTGTGTACATTCCTCTAGTTGAGTATAATTGTCGTACTTTTAGGGGATAATATGGGAAAAGAGGGATAACCAAATTTGTACTTTTTGGGGCTAAAATGAAAAAAAGGGGATGCAAATTGTACCAACCAAATGTCAGCTAGACTAATGAAAGTTGGAGTATACATTCCTCTGACATCGTAGACACATTCCTCTAGTTGAGTGTAATTGTTGTACTTTTAGGGGATAAAATGTGAAAAGAGGGATAACAAAATTTGTACTTTTTGGGGTTAAAATGAAAAAAAGGGGATGAAAATTGTACCAAGCAAATGTCAACTAGACTAATGAAAGTCTGAGTATACATTTCTCAGACATCGTAGACACATTCCTCTAGTTGAGTTGTAATAGAGTGTTTAGGGGATTAAATGGGAAAAGAGGGATGCACATTTGTACTTTTTGGGGTTAAAATTAAAAAAAGGGATGAAAATTGTACCAACCAAATGTCAGCTAGACTAATGAAAGTCAGAATATAGATTCCTCTGACATCGTAGATACGAAAAATAAAAAGTTTTTTTTGATATTCGTTTTTAAGGGATACAATGGGGACAGGGGAAGAAAATGGTACCAACTAAAGACATACATGTAAAATAAAGAGATTTTCGAAATTCGTGCTTTTTAGGGTGTCAAAAGGGGGTAAAAATCGTACTAATCAAATGACCGCAGGTAGAATCATGGAATTCGCATAGACCCGCAAAACAAAAAGGATTTTTTTTCCAAATTCATATTCATATAGAAACCACATATTTTATCGGATTGTCTTCAAATTTGGCAAACTAGAAACATCTGTGGTAAGAATGCTTTAGATCGGTTCAGATTTATATGTGGCTCACATTCAAATTTCGCTCCCAATTTGACTTTTTCCGCTCTAGAAACCACATATTTTATCACATTATCTTCAAATTTGGCAAAACGTCTTATATTTCAACTAGAAACACCCAGGGTGGGCATATCGGTTCAGATTTACATATAGCTCCCATACAAATTTCGCTACTAATTTGACTTTTTCCTCTCTAGAAACCAAATATTTCAACAGATTTTCTTCAAATTTGGAAAAATATCTTATATTTCCACTAGAAACCCGCATGGCGAAAATGGTAGATATCGTTTCAGATTTATATATAGCACCCACGCAAATTTCACTCCCGAGTTGACTTTTTCCATTCTATAAACCACATGTTTTAACAGATCATCTTCAAATCTTCCAAAATATCTTATATTTCAACTAGAAACACCCATGGTGAAAATGGGGTAGATTGGTTCAGATTCATATAGCTCCCATATAAATTTAGCTCCTAATTTGACTTTTTCCTCTCTAGAAACAAAATATGTCAACAGATTTTCTTCAAATTTGGCACCATTTCATATATTTGGACTAGATACACTTACGTTGGGAATGGGTCGGATCGGTTCAGAAATGTATATAGCCCCCAATACAAATTTCGCTCCCGACTTGACTTTGTTCGCCCTAGAAACCACGTATTTTCACCGATTTTCTTCAAATTTGGCACAACACCTTATATTTGTACTAGAAACATTTGTTGGCAAAGTGAGTCAGATCGGTTCAGATTTATATATAACTCCCATACAAATTTCGCTCCCGGCTTGAATTTTTCCGCCTACCAAGTATTTTCTATCCATAACACGTTATACTTAACTAGAAGCACCTAAGATGAAAGTGGGTCACTTCGATCCATATTTGGATATAGTGCCGATATAAGTATTCTTCTCGATTTGACAGAGTGGTTCAGTTCACATCGGTCTATGATTAAGGCACATACAAAAATCTTCCCTGATTTCACTTTTTCACCAAATTGAGTTGTATTCGGGTAGAAAGTGGAGGGTATCATTTAGTCGGCCTCGTCCGACTTTAGCCTTTCGGCTATTTTAAAAAATTTAAGATTTTCCTGCACTTTTATGAAAATCGACAACCTCTGTGGATTGCAATCCATGTAAAATTTGGCCCGGCCGAACTTTACGCCCTTTACTACTTGTTTTGTCTTTGAATTTCAGTTCCATGAGAATTTCACCCTTTTGAGTTCTACGGACTTTGTCTACGTTCATTAGGTCTGAATTGGATCGGTTTTGATCTTTCGCAGAATGCCGGCATCATGGTTTTTTTCTGCTCCCACTCAGTTTTGGATTTTTTACTTTAATATTTCCTGTAGTCTTTCTTTTTTATTATTTAATAATTGTTCATATTTTTTTCTGATGGTAAAAATAATAAATATCTTTTGATATGTGCCGTTATACAAACACTATCAAGTGTAGCATACATTGGGGATTAATTTTAAACTGAAAATTGTGGCATACCTTAGGGGGTTTCTGTATACATTCCGCTTACAACGTTCGCTTACGTCATATCAGTAACATAATCGCTAAAGCAGCTTAAATTTTTGCTTGGACAAATTTTACGCTTAAATCAAACTTAAAGAACCATAAAGTTGTTAAAGCAATAAAGTACCTCACCCACCTCCCGCAACGAAGCTCATATGTAAGAAGCAGGACGCCCAACACATTTATGGTGCTTTGCTACCCACGCACAACGTTAAGGAATCTTTGTATTTCAAGTAAAATAATAATACTTTTTGTGGCAAAGAAAGCCATATAAAACCGCTGGAAATATAACCAAATTTGTGTTACCAAATTCAAGCGCCGGCACTGTGACACAGCATCTTATACAACCAGATACTGAGGAGCGAAGCTGGGAAACAGCGTCAATTGCAAATGGACGTAACAAAACAAATACTCAAAGTGGTGGTTAGTTAATTAGTCTATACATTTGTTCTACTATGGAAATGCCATTATTCTCAGCGAATTTCCAAATAACTTCATCGGAAGCTTATCCACAATTTTTCTGCTATGAAATTCAAATTAATTTTGAGTTACGACCATTTGCTTTCCAGTTAAAGTTAAACGCATATTCGCCGGAAGTTTTCCACTTGCCAACGCACTTTTGCCCAGAGTATCGTCATGTGAACATGAATGTGGTCGGGGCGATTATATTGAAATCTTATTTTTTAATAATAAAATTTATTAGCTGACTGCCACACACACACCCAAGGACAGACACTTTACCACAAACTTTTCTCGGTTTCCGGCATAAACAAAAGAACGGAAGATACATTTTGTATTGGCCAACGAAGAGTACGCCGCTTCACAGCTTTTGCAGTTTGTTGACGGAAACATTAATGTTTTCCTGGTTAACGATAAACTTAGGAATTGAATTTAAACTGGGATATGGGAATTGATGCTGTTGGTGCTCAACGGAGTGTTAACGAAATTGAATTGGGTAAAGATTACCCATATGGAATTGGAAATTGGATCAAAATCATCGCACGTTCATATTTCCATTGAGAAGATGTCATGAGACTAATGCTACTCTCCTCACTCTGTAAATAAAATTTACATTTTGCAAAAGTTGTGTTCGTTATAAAGCGGCCTTCATTGCCACAAGATGGAAGAATATTTAATTACTAAAAGTTTTGTGAATATTTGCCAGGAGCCAAGCAATATCAATCATCTGTCCGGTTTCCCATAATACATCTTTAAAGGTTTTTTGCTTTTTTGTGGGAAATGAAACTTGCTTGTCATACTTTATAAAAGTTGGACAGCCTGCGGTTTCCTGGAAGATTTTATTTCATTGACAAGAGGTATGGGGAGAGATGAAGGAGAGAGAAAATAAAGGATATGTTGAGTCAACAGCCCAGAACAACCTTTGCATGGGATTTGCTGGATATATTTTAGATTAAGTGCGACGGTGGGTTGTCAGTCTCCCACTTTATAGATTTGCTCAAACCACCCTCTTAGTTCTATCGCATAACTAATGCTAATCGACAAAATGTTCGGCTTTGGAAGGTAACATTTCGAACATCCATTAGATATACGACTACTTGGATAGCCATAGAAAAAACACAGGCTTAATAGGAGACAGAAACGATTTGGGCGATTTTTTATAAATGCCACACTATAAACCTTTACTCTGCGTAGCCAGCTTTGGATATATCCCAGAGGAGAAAATGTTTAAGTCTCTTGTCGGCAACACAGAAAACATTTAATCGTCGTAGCCGACTTTAGGAATTCATGAGAGAATAAAATCTTTAAGCCTGGAAGAAGGCCGCCTACCCTGTTGAACGTTATACAGAGTATCCAGATTTGGTCATACCCCAGATGCTATATTTTTGAGCGATTTTTCATATTAAAAATTACTCAAATTTTCAGATATTTTTCCTATAAAAAATAAAGCAATTTTTGGACGATTTTTCATTTTTGTTCTCGGCGCATAGTGGCTCAGAATCAAAATTCATCGGCCAAAATTCAATAACTTTTCAGAATCAAAAATCATCGGCCAAAATTCAATAACTTTTGTTCTGGTAGACATTTTTGAGTTCTGTAAAAAACCAAAATTAGACAAGTACTCAATGATTATTTTGAAATATTATAATTAAAAATCGGGAATTCGGATGTATTTTAGAAATCGGTCCAAAGTTGACTACTTTAGGTATTTTAAGATTTTAAAGAAAATTAAAATTTTTATTTGTATGTTTTTTTTTAATATTTTTATGTATTTATTCATAATGCAAAGAAACAATTTTAATTCCTTGTTTGTATTACAGATTTTCACGTTTTTCAGATTTCGAAAATTGAAAAAACGTAATTTCTTTTTTGGATTTTGTCGAACTGTTTCTCTCACATTTTAAGAGATTTAACACTCAATTTTTATACACTCCACGAGAGTATTATGTCTTTGTGCATTTGTTTGTAACACACAAAAGGAAACGAGATAGACCCATTGTTAATTATACCAATCGTCAAAGAATCACTTTCTGAGTCGATTTAGCAATGTCCGTCTGTCTGTCTGTCTGTCTGTCTGTCTGTCTGTCTGTCTGTCTGTCCGTCCGTCCATCTATTCTTGTAATCACGATACATGTCGCAATTGTAGACAGAACCAAATGAAACTTTGCACAACGACGTTTTTCGGGATAAGGACGAACGCTATTTAATTTGAAGAAAATCGGTTCAGATCTAGATATAGCCCCCATACGAATTTCACTCCCGATTTGACTCTTTTCACTCTAGATACCACATATTACAACAGATTTTCTTTAAAATTGGCAAAACATCTTATATTTCAACTAGAAACACCTGTGGTAAAAATGTGTTAGATCGGTTCAGATTTATATATAGCTCCCATACAAATTTCTCTCCCGATTTGACTTTTTCCGCTCTAGAGACCACATAATGTATCAGATTGTCTTCAGATTTGGTAAAACATCTTATATTTCCACTAGAAACACCCATGGTGAATATCGGTCAGATCGGTTCAGATTTATATATAGCTCCCATACAAATTTCGCTCCCGATTTGACTTTTTCCGCTCTAGAAACCACATATTGTATCACATTGTCTTCAGATTTGGTACAACATCTTATATTCCCACTAGAAACTCCCATGGTGAATATCGGACAGATCGGTTCAGATTTATATATAGCTCCCATAAAAATTTCGCTCCCGATTTGACTTTTTCCGCTCTAGAAACCACATAATGTTTCAGATTGTCTTCAGATTTTGTAAAACATCTTATATTTCCACTAGAAACACCCATGGTGAATATCGGTCAGATCGGTTCAGATTTATATATAGCTCACATACAAATTTCGCTCCCGATTTGACTTTTTCCACTCTAGAAACCACATATTGTATCAGATTGTCTTCAGATTTGGCAAAACATCTTATATTTAAACTAAGAACATCTATGGTGAAAATAGGTCAAATCGGTTCAGATTTAGATATAGCCCCCATACAAATGTCGTTCCCGATTTGACATTTTCCTCTGTAGAAACCACACATTGTACTCGATTTTCTTTAAATTTGGCACAACATCTTATAATCTTACTAGAAACACCTATGCAGAAATTGGGTAAGACCGGTTCAGATTTAGATATAGCCCCCATATATATGTCACTCCCGATTTGACTTTTGCCGCTCGATTGTCTCGATTGTCTTTAAATTTCGCACAACATCTTATAATCTAACTAAACAAAACTATGGTGAAAGTGGGTAAGATCGGTTTAGATTTAAATATAGCCCAAATTCAAATGTTGCTCCCATAAGTTTAACCGAATTTGGCCAAACTATACATTTTATATTTCACCTATTTCGTTCCAGGTTTCAATATATCCTCATACAAATGTCCTTTCCGATATAATTTTTTTTGTCAAACACATACATTTACAGGATACAAAAAACCTTCCCGTTTTCAATTTTTCACCGAATTGAATTGTATTCGGATTGAAAGTGGAGTGTATCATAGAGTCGGCCCCGCCCGACTTTAGCCTTTCCTTACTGGTTGTTATTAGAAATTGTGAGTTCTGTAAAAAACCAAAATTGGGCAAGGACCCAAGGATTATTTTGAGATATTAATATTAAAAATCGGATATATTTTAGAAAATATATAAAATTGCACCCATAGTTCACTACTTTTCGATTTTAAAGAAAATAAAAATTTTTATTTTTTTGTTTTTATGTTTTTTTTAGCATATATTTACGTATTTGTTTATAATGTGAAGAAAATTTTTAATTTCTTTTTTGTATTGCAGATTTTCATGTTTTTCTGATTTCGAAAATTGAAAAAACTTAATTTCTTTTTGGGATTTTGTTGAACTGTTTCTCTCATATTTTAAGCGATTTTAAACTCAATTTTTTATTAGAAATTGTAAGTTCTGTAAAAAACCAAATTAGGCAAGGACACAAGGATTATTTTGAGATATTAACATTAAAAATCGGGAAATCGGATATATTTTAGAAATCGGTCCATAGTTGAATATCTTTCGATTTTAAAGAAAATAAACATTTTTATTTTTTTGTTTTTATGTCTTTTTTAACATATTTTTACGTATTTGTTCATGATGCAAAGAAAAAAATTTATTTTTTTTTGTATTACAGATTTTCACGTTTTTCAGATTTCGAAAATTGAAAAAACCTATTTTTTTATTTTGCCGAAGAGATTTGAAGAGATTTTGCACTCATTTTTTTATTAAAATTTATGGTTTCTTAGCTTACATTTTTTCACTTTAATTCTGATGGTGCAACCTCACACTACAAAAAAATTAAAATTTTTCATAACCAATTTTTTCTTGGATTTTTCATTGTTTTTATACCTAGTGTTTATGAGCTAATGAAAAATTTATAATTTTATGATTTTTCACTGTAATTCTGGTTGATTTTGTAAAAAAAAATCAAAAAAAAAAAAAAACATAAAATATAGAAGCCATCATTTCACCACTTTCAAACTCAGGCAGTAGCTTAAAAGTAAACCTAAGCATACTACTTTAAAATTTCAACAAAATGGATTGGTGTAATAATTTCGAAAATCAAAATAAAAGAATTAAAATTGCAAAAACTTTAAAAAATCGAATCGTGCTATACTCACACCTAGTAATTGAAATTACCTTCAAAACAAACTATAACACATTAATATCGGTAAAGTATTTCAGGAGTTACAGGCGATTGAATGAACACAGCTTTTGAAAAAAATGGTATTTTTTCACTGTTAAATTGGTCATAACTCCTGAAAAAATTGATTTTCTATTCCAAAAATACGTATACAATATTTTTATGCGAAGAATACATACAAAACCGTTCAAATTAATCGCAGCTATCGAGGTCAAAAACCCTACCGCTTGGCATGGAATGACTCATATATATTGTTAATAGTCATAAAATTCTAAGACGATCATGTCCGTCTGTTTGAAGCACGCTAGCGTCAAAACGAAAGGACGTCCAAATTTTCCATAAATGCGTCTTATAGTCGTAGATCGGTTGGGATTGAAAGTGGGCTAAATCGACCCAAAGGGCACATTTTTTCCCTCACAAGGACTAAAAATACCCATAATAACCCCTAATATTTTAGAGTATTTAAGCATATTTTTTCAATATGTCTGCTTATATTTACTTGATATTGAACATGTGCATGTTCACTACAACAAAAATATGTACCTAAAAAGTGATTTTTATTCGTAGGGGGTGAAATAAGGCTAAAAGGGATAAAAATGGTATACGACAACAGCTAGAAACACGAAATTCGGTATGTACGTTCTTTTAATTGAGTAGATATATAAAATAAAAGTATTTTTTCCATATTCGTACTTTTAAGGGGTAAAACGGGAATAGAGGGATAAAAATGTTACCAACCAAACGGCTGCACCTAGAATAATGAAATTCGGCGTAAACTTTCCTCTGATCTCGTAGAAATGTAAAATAAACGGATTTTTCGAAATTCGTACGATTCCCACGATGTCGAAAGAAAATCTATGCGAACGAAAGCCAGTCACTCACTTTCGCATCAAAAAGCGACCCACTATCTTCTGACTTTTCGTTCGCATAGCCTTACGTGTTGTGAGTGAATGAAAATGATGCCAGATCAAAAAATCCACAAATAATCGCAATATGCCAAGAAAAAAGCGTTAAATATCAAAATTCTAACATATAATAAAAAAAGTTGACACAACTTTTTCTCAGCTGAAATATCTGAAAACAAAATTCAAAAAAATAATGTAAACAATCAATATTTGGGGCTGTTTTTGTGTTTTGTTGAAAAATATAAATTTTTCCAACTCGCACATATTTTGGATGAATGCTGGTCATCTCTAATGTTCTTGAGATGATCAGAATATACTTATTTCACATATAAATGTATATGTACATTAGGATGGGTCACGAAAATAAATTGCAGCGGTCACCCCCCAGAAATGAAGATTGGATTGTTTAATGATGATCTGCAAAATATTTCGTCACTGGGTCAAGGCATCTGTGAGCGCTCCTGAAAACACCTCTAAAATAATGTTTTTCCAGTGTAACTTTTTTATGTTGAATTTTTGTCCAAAATTTTTCATGAATTAATAGACCCTTGGAAGCACTTTAAATAAAAATTTTTATTATTGTCTTAGAATAACTCATTAGTCGTTTTATTGAACGTTTAGATTGGATTGTTGTGGTTTTTCAAGTTGACAGCAAAAAACTCATATTTCTTGGCAACATGTAAGAGGTGTTATGAAAAATATATAGAAGGAATCAACACCTTTCGAATGATTAATAAATGAGGTCCCTGTCTCCATGTTTGTAAAATAATTTAATACAGGAGATGGATTTTCAAAGCCAAAATGTTCACTAAAATGAGCGCTGAGGAGTCAATTTCCATCCGATGTTCATCATTTATACATCATTCGAAAGGTCATGACGGTTGCTATTTATTTTTTATAAAAAAGCAGCACCAAACAGCTTCAGTTGTCACTATGAAAATACACAAAAATTTGCTATAAAGGTCCAATAATTCGATCAATAAGTTACTCTAAGACAAGAATTTCAAGGGTCTAATATTTCAGAAAAAAAATTGGAAAAAAGTGTAACAAAAAATACACCCGAAAACATGATTTTAAGGGTTATTTTCAGGAGCGTTTAGCTCACAGATGGCTTGATCTAGGAACTAAATATTTTGCAAATCATCATTAAACAATCCAAACTTTATTTTCGTGGAGTGACTGGAACTTGTTTTTCCATTTGTATGGACGGCGACCCACCCTAATGTACATATGTAAGTTCTGTCACATGCCTGCAGGACACCGACGTTTTCAAAAAGAAAAGCGAAACGCTTGCGTTGTAGGAGGTAGGAGCCACAAATTTGAAAGAACCTACAACAAAAACACTCCGGTGCAACGGAATGTATAAATGTAGTAGAGAGGAGAGCAATAAAAATATAAAATAAATTTGTTTTGTGTTTTATTTATTTATGCTTGCGACAGACAAAACACAAGTGAGTGATTTTGACATTTTCATTCGCTCAGATGACAGAAGAAAAAGTTAGTGGACCCCGATTTTACACTGAAATGCTTACGTTTTCTTTCGCATAGATTTTCGTTCGCTTTGTCGTTCTGATGCCTGTTAGTGGTTCCCAAATCAGCTGTTTGTTGCATGAGAGGCATGCGAACGTTAACGTTCGACATCTTGGGCCAGGCAGTCTATTTATTTAAAAAATTATTTCTTCAGTATTTGTTTTGGCTTGGCTATATTAAAAAAATTATATTTTCTTGTAATATTATGCACTTCTATGAACATAGACAGCCTCTGTTGAATGCACGGTGGAGGGTATACAAAGTTCGGCCCGGCCGAACTTAACGCCGTTTTTACTTGTTTTCCTATTACTTTTATAAACGAACAACAAAAGGGCCCCTGTTCTACCCCTGATAGCGGCGGAATGGAAAAAAACAAAAATGGAAACTAGTAAAAAAGTGGTTCATTTGCAACACTTTAAAATAACTATAAAAATTCATTGGTGAAGATCCCAGTTTTCACTACTTCCGAATCACAAGATGAACCTCTTTTACACTTCTTGGGGTGATCTGTTTTTGCTGGGTAGCGGTGGATAGAAATTGGTGAAAAAGGTGAATCCTTGATTTTAACGGAAAATAAATGTTAAGCCTTTCAAAATAAATTCATTGGTGAAGATTCAAATTTTCACAACTTCCAATTCATCACAAGATGAATTCAATTCTTCATTTTCGTCTGGCCACCCTGGCCTAGAGGCCACACTTATCATACAACAAAAACTTAATCAAATATGCGACTGTTGTTTTTTTCTTAACTTGAAATCGAATTTCTTTCTGGGCATGCAGCACGAACACAAGTCCTCTCCCACAGTGGGTCATGGTGCTGATTGTTGTTTGTTTGTTTGTTTGGTTTTATGTATTTATTGCATTTGCATAAGACACTTACCCGTAATTCAGAGTACCATTCTTCAAATTATTCCCCACAAAATTCACCGACTGCAATGGCAGCTGATTGTGTGGCGGCTGTTGATTGTGATTGTGGTACTGTTGCTGTTGTTGCAGTTGCAACTGATGCCCTGGTATTTGCATAGCTGCTGCTGTTGCTGCTGCATCTGTTGCGGTGTTGCTGGTGGCGGTATTATGTTGTTGAGTATTTGCATTTGAATTGACATTTGTTGGCGTGTAATTGGTTGTCGTTATAATTGGTTTCTTTTGATAGCTGACCGCTGTGGCACTATCAATCGCCTTCACCGGTTTTATCAAGGCGTTCATGCAATCTTCTTTTGCCACAAGTGGCATACTAATGATCGTATCGTCCATTGTTGGTGGCGCGTCGTCTTTATGTCAGCAGCAATAAGTTCTTAAATTGTCTATGCCTGTATATATATATGTATATGTATGTGGTTGTGTATCTGTAATTAAATGTTTGCAGCTGAGATGTGTTGTTGTTGTTTTTTATTATTACACTTTTAATGCATTTTTTTTAAGTCTTTTCTTCAAGATTTCCTTGATGTCTGCCACTGTGCTGTGGTGGGGAGGTGCTTAATGTCTAATGAAGAATTGAGCTTATTTTTTATGACGTATGTCACCGCCTCCTGCCTGCGTTGGTCCTTTTTATGCTGCTGCGGCTGCTGATGATGATAGTATTTATGCCATCATCCTGACATTGCCTGCAATTGTTTCCTTATTAATCATTGCCTTATTTTTTGCTTTCTGAGCTGTTCTGTTATTATTTGGCTTGTTCTTCCTGTTGTGTCGTTACTTTCCTTGGCTATTTGCAACAAACAAACAAACACATTAATTCATTGTGTGATTTTAAATGTCGGTCATAAGGACTTTTCTATGGCAGAGCCTTTTCTCCCCATTGAGATCTATCTGGTACTGGTACTGTGGGCTGGGGTGCCGGTGATGTTGGTGATGACGACGACGTTGATGATGGTGACTGTGTTGGGCCTTATGCCTGATTGTGGCTTTTATTTTGTGTTTGTTTATTATTATTTTCTTTTGCTTGTTCTTGTCGTCGTTTGTTTTGTTGCTCAAGTGCACCACTTTCGCCCGAGAATGGTGGCCTGATGTGGCTGTGATATCTGCAAAAATGAAAAAAATCGAGAGTTTTTATTTTTAGTGTAAATATTTGTTGATTAAATGAGTTTTTTTTTGGTTTATGAAAATATTGTCTTTTTTCGTATTTTATCAAAGGCTGTGGAAATTGCCAATGAGTGAGCATGTAAGAAACCCTCTTTCAGAGCCCTTAGCACCATCTACCATCGTCTATTAATATGCTGGCGAAAGACGTACAACCTACACTATGTCAGTTAACATCGAAAGTGAAACTTCTTCTATTTTGATGAAATTTGGCATGTTCATTAGGGCGGGATAGTGCACGACTTTTCGATTTCGATATGCTAGAGTCCCCTATTCTGTGTGGTTCGTGAAAAAAATTTATGAGCAAAAAAAATGGGGGTGATGGGATAAGTGTAAGTGTAAGTGGGCGTTCATTGGGGTAAAAGTTGAAGGTAAAGGGGTAAAAATACACAAACAGCCCTAAAACTGCCTCGGAGTCACCCCCAGAGAGATATATGACCGACCCCCCCTTTCCCTCCTCAACATTTTTTTCGAACACACATACCCCCTATCTCCGCTCCTTAAAGGAGCTCCAATTAACCCTAGAAAGTCATCCTTATTTTTTGTACACTAACGTCATCCTTCGTCATTTTGACTACGGCCTATTTCAAGACGCTATAAATAGCATTGTGAGCAAAAATGGGAACCGATGTTAAGTCTATTTTTTTATTTAGTTTATTTTTAATCAATATTCAACAAAAATTCATTAGACTTTCTTATTTATATAACTTAAATTTATCATTTCACAGCCTTCTTTCAATTGGCATGGATTTTAAAATAAACATTTTATAACACAAAAAAAAAATATATACATTTTTTCCAATAAAGTCTTTTAGTTTCTTAAAACTAATATATTAAATATTTAAAGGAATATAAGCTTGAAGGTAAAGTGTTTCATTTTAGGCAAGAGGCACAAACTTCAATTTTGTGTTCGCCACACAGTCTTTTGTTACACTTAGCACAAACTACATTCGTCATTCTTCGTTTTGAAGAAGGACAGAAAGCGCATATCTTTCTTTTTCTAACTCCTTGTAACGGAACTCCATTTTCGGCATCTGTGGAGTTATTGACTGCAAGTTCAGTTTGGATATCATTCCTTACAATCGTAGATATTGTTGGTATATCTAGCCTGTCATTTAGTTGACTTCTTGTGAGACCTGCAAAAAGGTTTTTCATATACTGAACGCGATTTAGGGGCTTCTGTCTATCTTGAAACATATTGTGAGAATAAATAATGTACGAATTTATGAAAGCTATGTTTAAAATTCCAAAAAATTGACACATCGGCCACCTGTTTGTCTTTCTTGAGCAGCTCATCACACTGCACATCTGGTCGAATGTATCAACTCCTCCTTTGGTACTATTATAGAAATCTACCATTGTTGGTTTATTTGTACTCGGATTAATAGAGCCCTCTTCGTTGCACGATGACAGAAGGTAAACCATTTTGCTTGGTTTTGGCTTATAAGATAAAAGGGTTAAATTATTATCGTAACAAAACATGGACGTTCCGCATTTACGACCCTTCTTGTTTTTTAACTCTGCTGGGATTTCTCTTTTATTTGATCGAAGAGTGCCGACTATTGTCAATTTGTACGGGCTTTTTCCTAGCGATTGCGCTAGAGGTATGGATGTGAACCAGTTGTCCATTGTTATATTTCTATTGGAGCCATGTACAGTTTTAGTAAGTTCTTTGACATAGAACTCTCCAAGGGGCATATTAGTGGTGTTTGAGTTTTTGCCCAAATATGGTATTGCATCCACCATGTACTTGGTTCCACTATCACACAACATTACCATTTTAAGCCCATATTTGGCTAGCTTATTTG
This sequence comes from Polietes domitor, assembly GCA_947397865.1. NCBI lineage: Eukaryota > Metazoa > Arthropoda > Insecta > Diptera > Muscidae > Polietes > Polietes domitor. Next base: position 77,770,088 of record OX377619.1, on the reverse strand, counting down.
GGATATACATTCGAAAACCGCACTTACCTCTAAATGCCAATAGTTGCTCGTCCACTGTAAGGTATGGACCAGGGATATAATTTTCCCTACATTTCTGCACAAAGATTTCCCATACTTTTCTGATGGGAGCGAATTTGTCACCAACTAATTGAAGGCGTATAGACTTATCGTCGAACCGCAAACAAGACATAAGGAATTTGAATCTTGCTTTCGTAGTTATGCTTATGTATTTGGATCCACAGTAAGATCTGTCAAACAGTTCCTCCACAGATAAATGCTGATCTTTTTTGACGGCAGTCAATACTAAAATTCCCAGAATTGCATATATTTCCGTTGCAGTAGTGTTCCGTCTTTGTGCCTTATCAGAATTTTCAAGCAAGTTGGATTGGCGTGAAGTTATTTCGACATTTGTCCACTGTACAATTTCATCAACGATGTCTTTTGTAATAAATTGTGTGAAACACTCAAATGGGTCCGTTTTGTTTTTACATTGTCTTGTTGGTCCTCGAGTTTTGTGTACTATATTAAGCCCATAGTGATGTGTCGTGCCCTTGATTGAAGACCATTTATGACCATTTTTCCCACGAAGTATAACTTTATCGCATGTTATTATGTTGGACTTCGCTCTCAAAATATTGAGCGGAATGTCATCTTCATCCGCATCAGTTGACTCGTCTGAAGAGCTGGTATCTGCAACGGATTCTTCTTGATCGACTTCTATATCAGATCCTGATTCACTGAGATCACTTTCGTATTCATCGTTTTTATCACTCAAGGAGAGAAAAAGCTCAATTTGTTCATCAGTCAGTGTTTTTTGATGAGCCATGTTACAAAAATTGTATAAAAATTACAAAAGAAAAATGCACATGAAAACCTGAAAGTTAAACAAACGTCATCCTTCGTCATTTTGACTACGCCAAAAAATTAAAAACAAAACGAAAATAACTTACAATATGCGTAATGCGCTGCAAGTCTAGGCCCATCAACAGTTTGCAAACGACTAACGCTATACGAAAAATGAGGTCAAAACAAACGATAAAAACACATGTTAACTCGAAAATAAAATTGCGCGTCGTCATTTTGACGAAGGATGACGGCGCAGGGTTAAAAAAATATTTTTTTTTTAGTTTTTTCGTTTGCATTTTTTTGGTCTGTAATCAATATTTGATTTGAACTGGGATATTGTCCTGGCTCAAGACCATTTTGCTTCTATATTTAATAGAATGCAAATTTATTAACAAATGGCATGGTGACATTTATTACTTGCCTGCGGACTACCACAATCATGATTTCGACCATGTCAAAAGTCTTTTCAAGTAGCTTCGCAGCGACTTTTCAACATCAAACCCGGCCTCTATAAGGAGATGATTCTCACAAACGAACGAGAAGCACAACTCACTTGCCGAATTTGCGTTTAAAAAATCGCACCAAGTAATAAAGCACACGTGCCATCTTACAAGCATCTCATTGAGTTGCGTATGTAAGTATGTGTATATGCAGGTATAGCTACCCAGCAATACTTCTGCCGTGCCAACGGCAGCGTAGCCACTTGAAAAGACTTTTGACATGGTCGAAATCATGATCGTGGTAGTCTGCCGCCAAGTAATACATGTCACCATGCCATTTGTAAATAAATTTGCATTCTATTAAATATAGAAGCAAAATGGTCTTGAGCCAGGACAATATCCCAGTTCAAAATATTTTTTTTTATAAAATTTGTTCCCACCGCTCTTACTGGTCAAAGGAAGCCGGTAGAGCAGTCAAATGTATGACCGACCGCAGAAATTTTTTCGACATCCCCCCAACCCCGAATTTGCTCTGAACAGACCTACCATCTATCTGCAATTCTTAAGGTGGCCCCCACAATAAGGCCCAAGACTGTCCCGGAGCTAGCTGGGTTAAATGTACGACCGACCAAAATTACTTTTCCCTCCCCAACATACTTCCCACTTATAACAATTGTTTTTTTATAAAATTTGCTCCCACCGCTCTAGCTGCCTCAACGAGGTTCCTAAGGGAGTGAAACCTATTTTTTTCAGCCCCAATATTATCTCAGAGCATACATTTATTTCTATTTTGTTTGCGAAGGAAAGGCCCAAAAATGCTCCCGAGTCACCTCAAAAGAGGATACATGTAAGACTAGCCCCCATTAATTTTAATTAATTAATTTTAATTTAAAATTTAATTTTTGCTCCCCAACATGTTCGCCAATCCTACCTGTTCACTATTTCCACTCCTTAATTGGGCTCCCATATAAATGTCTCATCCGATTTGACTCTTTTCGCTCTAGAAACCACAAACTTTGACAGATGTTCTTCAAATTTGGCAAAACAGCTTATATTTCAACTAAAAACAGCTCTGGTAAAAATAGGATAGATCGGTTCAGATGTATGTATAGCTCTCATACAAATGTCTCTTCCGATTTGACTCTTTCCGCTCTAGAAACCACAAACTTTGACAGTTTTTCATCAAATTTGGCAAAACAACTTATATTTCAACTAAAAACAGCTCTGGTAAAAATAGAATAGATCGGTTCAGATTTATATATAGCTCCCATACGAATGTCTCATCAGATTTGACTCTTTCCGCTCTAGAAACCACAAACTTTGACAGATTTTCTTCAAATTTGGCAGAACAACTTCTATTTCAACTAAAACTAGCTCTGGTAAAAATAGAATAGATCGGTTCAGATCTATATATAGCTTAGATTTATATTTAGCCTTTTTTCAAATTTCAAATTTTTTTCTTCTTTTTTCTTCAAATTTGGCAAAACAACTTATATTTCAACTAAAACCAGCTCTGGTGAAAATGGGTCAGATGGGTTCAGATATATATATATATAACAAATTTCGCTACTGAATTGATTATTTCCGCTCTAGAAATAGCATTTTTTAACAGATTTTCTTCTAATTCGGCACATCAGCTAATGTTTCAAATAGAAATTACTATAGTGAAAGTGGGTCAAATCGGTTCAGATTATATATAGCTCCCGATTTGATTCTTTCCGCTCTAGAAACCACATATTTAACACTCCATAAAATATGGGAAAGCGTCTAATATTTTAACTAGAAAACCTTTGTTAAACATGGGTCGGATCGGTTCAGATTTGTATATAGCTCGCATTCAAAGTTTGTGTTAAAATGTTCTTACAAATACAGATAGAAGTATGGAATTTGTTGTATATTCTCCTATTATATAATATAATGACCTTTTTATATCCTACACCATAGGGTATAATGACTAAGTGTAGGGTATGATATAGTCGGCCACGCCCGACTTTAACCTTCCTTACTTGTTTTTTTTTTTTCGAAAAAAATCTTTTTTGTTTGGAACGAAGGAAATTCATAAAAAATATAAAATATCAAAAAATGTGGCTGTTGGATACAGACAACATTTTACTCAACGTGGCCATTTGATGCGAAATCGCACATTTCATATGTACTTGAATTGTCGGAATTCTTGTTGACTCATTAAATTTCAATTTCCCATTAAGAATACAAAAGTTTTTACTCATCAGTATTTTTATTTTTTTTTACTTTTTGCTATTATGTCATTGTTTTTTATCCGCATGACGATTGCCATGGATTACATGGAACTGCAATCGGAGATTTGTGTGAGAGCGTTCGTTCCAACAATTCATAAATAATCCAGTCGCAATGAAATTCTGTTTTAACTTGTTCGCACAAACTGAATACAAATGTTTACTACGTAAGTACGTAACATCAGTACGCGGAACAAAATTTAAATATTTTTTTTTTGGAAAAAATGCTGACAAGTACAAGAGACTTTTGTATGTAGCTCAAGGCCAGGGTTGGCAAAATGATAATAAATTGGTATAATTCGATGTTAGCAGCAGAAAGAAAATGCTGAAAATTTAATATATTAGATATATATATATTTATCAGAGTTGTTTAAAATAGTATAAGTATGTGTTAGTGATTAATATTGACTCAGCATTATGAGGAGTTAGTTTATATTGAGATCGTTGTTTGATTCCATTGAATGATTGATTCAAACAGAAAACTCGGAAACCGGAAATTACCTTCAAATCCAGCGGGGGAAGCAGAATATTTTCTCTGGTAGTCAGTAATTCGAAAGTGTTTTACTTTCACTCAAATTTACAAGGGCATGCTAAGATGCAGCTATGTAGTAAATGTAATCATGTTATTTGTAAGTAAATTTACATTCTATAAAATGTAGAAGCAACAAGTAAAAATGCGTAAAGTTCGGCCTGGCCTAATCTTATACATCCTCCACCACGGAGTCCATTTCACGGTATTACCGGCAGATTAGAGGCTACAACTTTACATAAAAGTGCACTACCATATTTCGAAAATTGTGATGCTTCATTATTATAATATTAATAGTCTTCTACAATATAAAACAAGTAAGGAAAGGCTAATGTCGGGCGAGGCCGAATATATGATATGATATATGTTTCCTAATCATTAAGAAAATCGGTGAAAATACATGGTTTCTAGGGCGAAAAAAGTCAAGTCGAGAGCGAAATTTGTATTGGGGCTATAAAGGGTGATTTCTTTGCTATTATCTTTTTGGCAACACTGGTTTAAACAGCTGACGCACGTTTCGTGTTTTGTTCGCTGTCAAACATCTTCAGTTTGGTCTATAATTTAACCATGAATCGTCTTACAAACGAACAACGCTTGCAAATTAAGAAAGTTCATCGCGCGCTTCCATTTTATGGTCAGTTTAATAGACCCACTGAAGTGGCTATTCGGGCTATTGTGACTAAATTTCGCACCAAATTTACATTGTTGGACATTAAACCACCAACACGTTTACGTAGAGTGCGAACTGAAGAAAATATCGCAGCTGTAGCGGCCAGTGCTAATGATGACCATCAATTATCGATTCGTCGCCGTTCGCAGCAATTGGGCCTCTGTTACTGGAAATGCCAAAATTGGACTAAGCGGATGGACCATTTGAGGCGCAGGTCAAGGTCAAAATTGAAATGATCTTCAAACATTAAATTATATGGGCCGTACTATCGATTCAAATAAAGATTTCATGAATTTTTCTGAATTTTATGTGTTTTTTTTTGAAAAACTTTCCTATAGCTTTTAAAAAAATCACCCTTTACATTAGAGTGGCTTCAAAATAAAAGTGGTGGATGTTCCCGACTAAAATGAAAGATTAGTTTGTTTTATGTATTCTCCCAAAATATTTCGCTTTTATCAGTGTCCGTTCGTCAGCTGGACGCGTTCAAAATAACCTCTATAAATAAGGGTTTTCTTGAATAAAATTCACGGTGAGAATTGTATTTAGAAAACAGCCAGCTAGAAATTAAAATCTGGTCGGAGCCTTATAAAACCATATTAATAACTTGCATTTTATCCCAGAATAGAGGGTAGAATTTTAACATTTTTGTGCAATAACCGCAATAACTTCCATGTTTTTATTTTATTATTTAAATATATTAAATCAAAAAATCACATTTAAACTCCATGTTTTTAGTTAGATTTGTGTTTATTTGTTTATATCACCATTGTTTCCAATTTTAGAACTTCCTAACCCATTAAGGGCCTACAATTGTTTTCTTACTATTGGTTCTCAGTGGGTTAAATGTGATGAAAAACCTAAAATATGGGGTTATTTGCATCGTAAACACATTCTAGTCTTACAAAAAGCAAATTATTGAAAAAAAAACATCTGAAATTATGGTCCTTCAATGGATAAATGTGGAGGAAAACTTCACATAAGATGTTACAATAAAACTGTGCGACATGATTTGCCTCCCAAGAACAAGATTATATAGAAGTGAAACTATAGGTCATTAATAGGAAAACTCATACTCAGTTTTTTATTTCGTGGTCGTTTGTCTTTTTTACAGGACTTCTAATATCCAAAGGATCTAAATGTTTCAATAATTTAGTTTCGTACTTTTGCGTATCATACAATGGCGATATGGGTATTAAACAAAAGAGAAGAAAATCTGCTAAATATACTTTAAATTTCATGCGTCTATCTGTGTTAATTTAGCATTAACAACTATTTAAATTTTCCCCCTTTATAAAGTTTATGTAGATTATTCATGTTTTAATTTTTAGGGGAGAAAATTTGAAATGGTTGAATTTCTCTCCAAAAATTAGCTATTAATATACTATAAAAAAACTACTGAATATTTTCTCAAATTTCTGTTTTTATTTGAAAGTACAATCCTTCCAGTTAATAATGGAAAATAATTTCATTCAAATGGCTGCCTCGGCACCCCACAAATAATAATAAAAAAAACGTTAGATGACGGACTCCCATACCAATGTCTCCTATGATTTACTTTTCCGCTCTAGAAACCACATATTTCAACAAATAACTTTTTTTTGGAAATGCTATAAAAAAACTACTGAATATTTTCTTAAATTTCTTTTTTTATTTGAAAGTACAATCCTTCCGGTTAATAATGGAAAATAATTTCATTCAAATGGCTGCTGAGGGCACCCCACAAACAATAGTCCAACGGTTGAATAGTTGAAAAAAAAACGTTAGATGGCGGACCATTTATAAGACTAGAATGTGTTTACGATGCAAATAACTACATATTTAAGTTTTTACTTCACATTAAACCCACTGAGTTTTAACACTAAGAAACAAATTTGCGGCCCTTAATGGGTTAGCAAATTTGCAATTGGATATCGATACCTCTCCAACGAGCCCCTAAAAACATAAAGCGAACTAAAAATGTGGAAGTTATTGCGGTTTTTATAAAAAAATGCATCAAAAATTTGCACAAAAATAGTATAAATATGTCCTTTATAATGGCTCGTATTGCAAGTTTTTAATATGGTTTGATAAGGCTCGGACCAGATTTTAATTTGCAGCAGGTTTTTTCTAAATACCTTCACAACGTGAATTTTATTCAAGAAAAACCCTGATTTGTAGAGGTTATTTTGAAAGCGTCCAGTTCACGAAATATTTTGGGAGAACACATAAAACAAACTAATCTTTCATTTTAGTCGGGAACATCAACAACATTTTTTCCTTACTCACAAAAGAAGCCACTCTAATATACATATCTGAACCGATCTGAACCATTTTCACCATGATAGAAATACTCACCATATAAGATATAGTGCCAAATTCGAAGGAGATCTGTTAAAATATGTTGTATCTAGAGAGGAAAAAGACAAATTAGGCGCGAAATGTGTATGGGAGCTATACATAAATCTAAACCGATCTGCCCCATTTTCACCATGGGTCTGTCTAGTTGAGATATAAAACGTTTTGCAAATTTGAAGAAGATCTGGTAAAGTATGTGATTTATATATCAGAAAAAGTCAAATCGGGGCCGAAATTTGTATGGGAGCTATATATAAATATGAACCGATCTAATACATTTTCACCACAGGTGTTTCCAGTTGAAATATAAGATGTTTTGCCAATTTTGAAGAAAATCTGTTAATATATGAGGTATCTAGATCTGGTAAGTATGTGATTTCTATAGCAGAAAAAGTCAAATCTGGGCCGAAATTTGTATGGGAGCTATATATAAATATGAACCGATCTAATATATTTTCACCACAGGTGTTTCCAGTTGAAATATAAGATGTTTTGCTAATTTTGAAGAAAATCTGTTAAAATATGAGGTATCTAGAGAGAAAAGAGTCAAATCGGGAGAGAATTTCGTATAGAGGCTACATCTAAATCTGAATCGATTTTCTTCAAATTAAATAGCGTTGGTCCTTATCCCGAAAAACTTCGTTGTGCAAAGTTTCATTTCGTTCTGGCTACAACTGCGACCTGTACTCTGATTACAAGAATAGATGGACAGACAGACAGACGGACATTTCTAAACCGATTCAAGAAGTGATTCTAAGTCGAACGGTATAATTAAGAACGGGTCTATCTCGCTTCCTTTTGAGTGTTACAGACAAATGTACAAAGACATAATACTCTCGTGGAGTGTATAAAAATAGAACTTCAAGTGGAATCAAAAAGACAACATTAGGTAGCAATCTTCAAAAATGTACCCTAATTAGCTAGAAACAATTTCCCTCAAGCCCGATTTTCCCGACTTGGAATTTCTTAATTCAAGCTACAGCCTTAATGTTAGTACCATTTTGATAGGAAAATTTCTAATATTGAAGATCCAATATGTTACAGACTGGAATATACTCACTAATTTCGTGATTTTAGATACAACCGTTTGCTTGGTACCAGTTTCACTCTCTTTTCCACTTGGGGTCAGACGAGTGCTAATACTGATTATCATAATTATAGTTTTAGCCGCTTGATTGGTGCCAAATTTAATCCCATTTAGATGCCGAAGGTAGATCTCTTTAGTTTTCGTGTCTACGCAGTCAACGAAATGTACACACCGAATTTCATTAATATAGCTGCAGCCATTTGGTTGGTACTATGTTTATCCCAATTTGCCCTATTTTCTGCCTAAAAGTACAAATTTCGTAAAAATTCTTTTTGCTTCGCATCTTCACAGTCAGACGAGTGTATTCACCGAATTTCATGATTTCAACTTCAACTGTTTGGTTGGTACCATTTTTATCCCTCTTTTCCATTTGTTTCGAATTACGAATTTTGAAAATTCCCTCTAAATTAAGTATCTACGCAATTAGAGGGATGTACACACCGAAATTCATGTTTCTAGCTGTTGTCGTAGCATTGGTACCACTATTGGCCCTTTTTATCCCATATTGAACGCTAAAATGAGTATTTACTTTTTGGTGCTTTTAGACTACAAGAGAAGTGTACTACGCAACAAATTTCAAGCAGAAATTTAAAAAAATTGCTTAAGCAGTCTAAATATTAGGGGGTATTTTCAGTCCTTGTTAGGAAAAATTTTTCGCTCTGGTCCGATTTCGCCCACTTTCAATCCCAACCGATCTGCAACCTTATGACACATTTAGGGAAAATTTGAAGCAACTAGTTCATTTCGTTCGGCTGCTAGCGTGTTTTCCACAGATGGCTAGAACGTCTTAGAGTTCAAGTTTCAAGAAGTTACAACCGGAATGACAAATTGAATATATCCTTTTCCTTATGGGGTGGGTATAAAAGTCTTGAACCAGGACGTATCCAAGTTCAATTTTCTTAATTATAGAAAAATATAAAAAAAATCCCTTTCGAGTATTTCGAACACTACATATCGCTCATTACAACCAAGTAGGGTGTCCATGTGCTCTGTATCAAAATTTAAATGTGATGTAAAAGAACATTTAAAATTGTGTTAGTTTTTTTAGAGAAATGCTAAAAAAGCAATATTAGTGTTCAACGTCGACGCGTGAATATACATATAATAGTCTTAAAGCGTTTGCCACTGCTTGCAAAAAGTTCGCAATTTCTCGTAGTTTTTGTGCAGCATTTAAACAATTATTTATGGAAGTAAATGGGGGTACATGCCTCACTACTGTAAGGATAAGTGTACTCCGGACGTGAGTGTGGAAATATTTATGGTTTAGGTTTTCCCTGTGGCAAAGTGCTGAGTCTCACCGAATTTAATACCGAAGACTTAACCCCCTCATGTCCGAATTTTCGTTTTAATAAATATATAAAACTTACTATGCTTTTTGATGAGGTATCGATCTAAATATGATTTCTATAGAGTTTTGCTGTTCTAATTCATACAGGACATGAGTAACAGGATGTTTCTTAAAATCATTATACTGCAGATATCGGTTGAAAAAAGTATTTTTAAATGTTTCTTCATTTTGAAAATCTTTGTTATATATCACTTCGAATAACAAAGACAGTTTTTCTTGTACTCGAAGAAATCCAAGAAAAATAAGAAGAATTTCTAAACAATTTCGAATTACAAAAAACGCAAACAATTGAAATGTGAGGCTTCACTTTTGTTTTCACCTTCCTTCCACCAGACCCAGGTTACCGAATTTGTTGGTTCTCTTTTCAATATTCCTTGTTACATATGTAAATAAAAATAAAAACTATTAATTCTGCAAAATGTGTGATTTTAAAGATTTTATAGGTCTAACTCATGAAAGGGTTAACCAGGATATCTACACTTAGAACAGAGCGAGCAAGTGTTTCACCATTTCGAACCACGTAATAAAGTACACATGCCACACAGAATACCTGCATATACACATACTTACATATGCAACTCAATGAGATGCTTGTAAGATGGCATGTGTACTTTATTACTTGGTGCGATTTATTAAACGCAAATTCGACAAGTGAGTTGTGCTTCTCGTTCGTTTGTGAGAATCATCTCCTTATAGAGGTCGGGTTTGATGTTGAAAACTCGCTGCGAAGCCACTTGAAAAGACTTTTGACATGGTCGAAATCATGATCGTGGTAGTCTGCAGCCAAGTAATAATTGTCACCATGCCATTTGTAAATAAATTTGCATTCTATTAAATATAGATGCAAAATGGTCTTGAGCCAGGACAATATCCCAGTTCAAATCAAATATTGATTACAGACCAAAAAATATCCAAACTAAAATTAAATTATTTAAAATAGAAAATTGTCTTTATTGTAAAGACATTTCATGCCGTTAGGTAATTTGCTACAGGTTTGTTTGTTCAAACCCGTGACTTCACGTAACCCCAGAGAAAATGGTCTAGAGTCGTTAAATCGTACGATCAATAGATTGATCAAAAACCCGGTTTTTCTGCAATGTTTGGTTTTTGAAAACCCGTGATTTGAAAAAACTGAGTTTTGTGGGGTTTTTCTTAAAACAATAAAACAACATGTAAGGGCAGGCTAAATGCGAAAGGGCTATATGATACCCTCCACTTTCTATCCGAATACAATTCAAGTTAGTAAAACTATCAGAGTAAAACTAGTCAGATTATCTCAAACATGGATGAAAATACCCACTTTCACAACAGGTCCTTCCAGTTCAAGTATAACGTGTTATGCTAAATTTGAAAAAATCGGGAATTTCTAGGGCGGATAAAGTCGAGGGAGCGAAATTTGTATGGAAGCTATATATAAATCTAAAACGATCTGACTCACTTTCAACATATATATTTCTAGTTGAAATATAAGGTGTTGCGCCAAATTTGAAGAGGATCGGTTAAAAAATGTTGTTTCTAGAGATGGAAAAGTTAAGTAGAGAGCGGAATTTTGTATGGGAGCTATATCTAAATTTGAATCGATCTAAACCATTTTTACCACCGATATTTTTAGTTAAAATATAAAGTCTTGTGCCAAATAGAAGAAAACCGGTTAAATTACCTGGTGTCTACAGTGGAAAAAGTCAAATCCGAAGCGAAATTTGTATGGAAGCTATATTTAAATCTGAACCGATCTGAGCCAATTTCACCACGGACGTTCTAGTTCAATTATAAAGTATTGTGTCAAATTTGAAGAAAATCGGTTAGAATATGTGGTCTCTAGAACGGAAATAGTCAAATCGAAAGCGAAATTTGTATGGGAGCTAAATCTGAAACGATCTGGCCTAATTTCAACACAGATATTTTTAGTTGTATTATAAGATACTGCGCCAAATTTGAAGCAAATCAAGTAAAATATATGGTTTCTAGAGCCGAAAAAGTCAAATCGGGAGCGACATTTGTATGAGGGCTATATCTTAATTTGAATCGATTTTCGTCAAATAAAATGGGACGATCACTATTCTAAAATATATCCGATTGCCCAATTTTTAATGTTAATATCTCAAAATAATCATTGCTAATTACAGAACACATGTCTTTGAATTTTGATTCTGAACCACTGTGCGCCGCCATTTTATACTCTGAGTTTATTTTACGACGCATTTATGGAAAATTTGGACCTCCTAGCTCCATTCGTAGCGTGCTTTCAACGGACCGACATGACTACATCGTCTTAGAATTTATGGCGATCAAAACGACATATATACTCTATAGGGTATCGGATTGATGTTTCAAGGTGTGTCAAACGGAATGACACTCTTAGAGGAGGGTATAAAAATGGAAGTTAAGTAAAATTAAAAAAAAATATCTTTAAATATTTTTAAACATCTTTTTCCGAGTTTAGAATGTCAAAATACATTGGGTTTGAAAATTAAAAAAAATAAACAATTAAAAACGGCGTTTAGTACGGCCGGGCCGAACTTTATATACACTCCACCACGGATTGCAATCCACAGAGGCTGTCGCTTTTCGTAGAAGTCCAGTAATATTACAGAAAAATATAATTTGTTTAATATAGCCAAGCCAAAACAAAAACTGAAAAAATAATTTTATAAATATTTGATTTGAACTGGGATATTGTCCTGGCTCACGACCATTTTGCATCTATATTTAATATAATGCAAATTTATTTACAAATGGCATGGTGCCAATTATTACTTGGCTGCAGACTACCACGATCATGATTTCGTGGCTTCGCAGCGACTTTTCAACAACAAACCCGGCCTCTATAAGGAGATGATTCTCACAAACGAACGAGAAGCACAACTCACTTGCGCGATTTAAATAAATATAGTATTTTTATTATTTCAAACCACGCTTTTTAAGACAAGGCTACCAATAGATTTACATATCGAAATAATACTTCAAGTCAATTCAAAAAAATAAATATTCTTATATTTGTATTTTCACAAAGCTTAAATACCATAAATATTGGTAGATAGTGGGTGTTTCAGTTGGCTGTATTTCCATTCTATTTTAATTCTAAAAGTACACATTTTGAAAATCCATTATCTCACGTACATGTGCAAAATAACTTAACTTCATGATTCATCCAATTTTTGCGGTAAAAGTAAAAAGTACGAATTTGAAAAAATCTTGAAGTCTGCGTGTCTATATATATAGTATACAATAGGAGTATACGAATTCCATGATTCTAGCCGCGGCCATTTGGTTTATTACCATTTTTAACCACTTTTTCCTATTTCACCCCCTTAAGAGTACGACTTTATACAATCTCTTTATTTTACGTGTCTACGCAATTAGAGGGATGTATACACCGAATTTCATCATTCTAGCTGTAGTCGTTTAGTTGGTACTATTTTTATCCCTCTGTACCCATTGTATCCCTTGAAAGTACAAATTTGGAAAATAAATAACTTTTATTTTTTGTGTCTACGCAGTCAGAGGAATGTTTAATTCGAATTTCATGAGTCTAGCTGCGGTCATTTGGTTGGTACTATTTTTATCCCTTTTTAATTTTAACCCTAAAAAGTACGAATTTCGAAAATCTCTTTATTTTACATGTCTACGCAATTAGAGGGATATACACACCGAAGTTCATTATTCTATCTGTAGCCGTTTTGATGGTACCAATTTTATCCCTCTATTCCCATTTTATCCCTTAAAAGTAAGAATTTGGAAAAAATACTTTTATAATATATACCTACTCAATTAGAGGAATGTACACACCGAATTTCGTGTTTCTAGCTGTTGTCGTTTAATAGGTACCATTTTTATCCCTTTTTGTCCTTTTTGCCCCATTTCACCCCCTACGAATAAATATCACTTTATGGTGCGCACATACCCAATATCAAGTAAGTACAAGCAGATAGATTTAAGAAACATGTTTAAATAATCTAAAATATTAGGGGTTATTAAGGGTATTTTTAGTCCTTGTGAGGGAATTTTTTCCCTTTGGGCCGATTTCGCCCAGTTTCGTCAATCCCAACCGATCTATGACTGTAAGACGCATTTATGGAAAATTTTACCGTCCAAGCTCCTTTCGTTTAGATCAACAGACGTTTAGACATAGCAAAATCGTATTAGAATTTTATGACGATCAAGAATATATATACTTTATAGGGTCTCAGGTCGATATTTCAAGTTACAAATGGAATGACAAAGTTAGTATACCCCCATCCTGGAGGTGGAGGCTATAATAACACTGCCGAATAAAAAACGCACCGAATTGACCACATTATTCGGCCGTCTGAAAAAATGCATACGCAGCAAACAACGGAATGGCCTCAAAACGAAAAAAGCACAGAAAGCGAACTAAAAGAGGAAAGCTCATACAACTACACACGCACACACTTAAATGCACTGAGAATGAGAACACGAAATCATGCCACAAATACAACCGCATTTAAGGGTTATTATGTAGCAGAACGTACATACCTACATTCAATATGAACCATTCCATGCAAACCTCCCTATATTGCATTGGTAAGCTCCTTGACTTGCATTTCCCATGCATATGCCCATATGTTGGGCGCCCTGGTGGCTATGGTAATTTAATGACATTGTGGAGGCCCCATACACACACATATGAGAACTATCATTATGCCACAACAGAAGTGGAACAAAAATGTATGTTTCTTCTTTTTTGCAAAGTGCTGCAGCGGCAACAACAGCGAAACCCACCAACAATCCTATGCAACATGTTTACTTAGCCGACAATTTGACACTTTGGCGAAGAAAGGATGTAGAAAAGCGCCGACATTTTTACAACCCCATCATATTTTTTACTTTTAAATTTAGTGAAAATTTAAAAGAAAGTAAATCCTAAAAGTTATTAATCTAAGCAATAAGCTACAAAACATATTATTTTAAAATAATACCCTAGTCCACGAAGTGGTGTGGGTATAAATACTACAACTTCATGAATGGAATAGCAACTTAAAAATTTATTTTCATGTTGTTTCTTTATTTTTTTCACAAAGGACTGATTTCCACATTGGAAATCAGTTTGCGATTTTATGGAAAACAAGTAAAAAGGCGATAAGTTCGGCCGGGCCGAATCTTATATATATATGTTAATGTATGTTCCACAGTATTGTCGGTATATTGGAGGCTCTCGACATTACTTAGAAGTGTACTACCATATTAGGAAAATTGTGATTCATCATTATTATAATATTAATAGTCTTTTACTATACATAAATATTAATATAATTATTAGTCAGAAATCTTGAAAAATGTGCTATAAACATTATTAGGTAGAACCAATTTCCCTCAAGTCCGATTTTACCCATTTGCAATTTCTTCATTTCATCTGTACCATTTTGATAGGAAAAGTTGTATTGAAGATCCAAAATGTTTCAGAGTGGAATGTACCAGTTGGACTCCTTTTTCCATTTTGATCCTAAAAGTACGATTGTAGAAATATTTGTACCTCGTATTTTCCGCGTCTACGTAGACATATTCGCGTCACAGCAGTCAGAGAAGTGTATACACGGAATTTCGTTATTATAGCTGCAGCCGTTTGCTTGGTACCATTTTTATACCCATTCGCCTCATTATCCGGCTAAAAGTACAAATTTCGAGAAAATCCTTTTTATTTCGCATCTTCACAGTCAGATCAAAGTACACACCGAATTTCATTATTACAGCCGCACCCCTTTTGTTGGTGCCATTTTTATCCCCATTCGTCCCATGTTCCGCCTAAAAGTACAAATTTCCAGAAAATCCTTTTTATTTCTCATCTTCACAGTCAGATGAAAGTACACCCCGAATTTCAAGATTTCAACTTCAGCTGTTTGGTTGGTACCATTTTTATCCCTCTTTTCCAATTGTTTTCCTTAAAAGTACAAATCTTGAAAAATCCCTCTATTTTACGTATCTACGAAATTAGAGGGATGTACAGTCCAAATTTCAAGTTTCTAGCTGTTATCGTATCATTGGTACCATTTTTGTCCCGTTTTGTTCCATTTCGCCCGCTAAAATCTGCATTTACTTTTTGGTGCCTTTACGGTACAAGAGGAATGTACGCAACAAATTACTAGTATATAACAGAAATTAAAACAAGTAAAAACGGCGATAAGTTCGGCCGGGTCGAACTTTATACACCCTCCACAATGGATTGCTTTCCAAAGAGGCTGTCGATTTTCGTAGAAGTGCAGTAATATTACCAGAAATATATATATTTTTAAACCAGAACAAATACAAATATTAAAAAAATAATTTTGGAAATAAATATAATATATGTATTATTTCAAACTACGCTTATAAGACAAGGCTACCAATACGTTTACAGTATATAAATAATACTTGAAGTAAAGAGTGATTTTTTTGAGGTTAGGATTTTCATGCATTAGTATTTGACAGATCACGTGGGATTTCAGACATGGTGTCAAAGAGAAAGATGCTCAGTATGCTTTGACATTTCATCATGAATAGACTTACTAACGAGCAACGCTTGCAAATCATTGAATTTTATTATCAAAATGCGTGCTCTGTTAAGAAAGTTCAGAAAGAAAGAAATTGTGTTCAGCGACGAAGATCATTTTTGGCTCAATGGGTACGTAAATAGGCAGAATTGTCGATTTTGGAGTGAATATCAGCCAGAAGCATTGCAAGAGCTACCAATGCATCCAGAAAAAGTCACAGTTTGGTGCGGTTTATGGGCTGGTGGCATCATTGGACCGTACTTCTTCAAAGATGATGCGAATCGTAACGTAACTGTGAATGGTGAGCGCTACCGTGAGATGATATCCAACTTTTTTTTGCCCAAAATGGAAGAACTGAACTTGGTTGACATGTGGTTTCAACAAGATGGCGCTACATGCCACACAGCTCGCGATTCTATGGCCATTTTGAGGGAAAACTTCGGAGAACAATTCATCTCAAGAAATGGACCGGTAAGTTGGCCACCAAGATCATGCGATTTGACGCCTTTAGACTATTTTTTGTGGGGCTACGTCAAGTCTAAAGTCTACAGAAATAAGCCAGCAACTATTCCAGCTTTGGAAGACAACATTTCCGAAGAAATTCGGGCTATTCCGGCCGAAATGCTCGAAAAAGTTGCCCAAAATTGGACTTTCCGAATGGACCACCTAAGACGCAGCCGCGGTCAACATTTAAATGAAATTATCTTCAAAAAGTAAATGCCATGGACCAATCTAACGTTTCAAATAAAGAACCGATGAGATTTTGCAAATTTTATGCGTTTTTTTTTTTAAAAAGTTATCAAGCTCTTAAAAAATCACCCTTTATTAATAATATTATTAAGTCAATTTAAAAATAAATATTCTTTTATTTATATTTTCAAAAAACTTAAATACCATAAATATTGGTAGGAAGTGGGTACTACAGTTGATTGTATTTCCATTCTATTTTAATTCCAAATTTACAAATTTTGAAAATCCATTATCTCACGTACATGTGCAAAATAACCTAACTTCATGATTCATACAATTTTTGCGGTAAAAGTAG
Source organism: Polietes domitor (assembly GCA_947397865.1). Lineage (NCBI taxonomy): Eukaryota > Metazoa > Arthropoda > Insecta > Diptera > Muscidae > Polietes > Polietes domitor. The sequence goes on along the minus strand of OX377619.1, from coordinate 77,753,046 downwards.
AAAGTACGAATTTGAAACAATCTTTAAGTTGAGTGTCTGTATATATATAGTATACAACGAATTCCATGATTCTAGCTGCGGCCATTTGGTTGGTACCATTTTTAACCCCCTTAAGAGTACGAATTTCTAAAATCTGTGTCTACGCAATTAGAGGGATGTACACTAGAGCGTACTAGGTTACAAGTAAAAAAAAAGTTCGCCGTACACCTTCGAATATGAAGTATTATTGAAAGGTAGTTTCAAATTTTTTTTTTATTTTTTTATGCCGAACGTAGGGGTCGCGCTTTTACATTTTTCTATATAACTTCTGCATTTATAAACGGATTTTAAAGTGTGATACATCCATGTTTTTGTCTCGACGAGGCCGATTTTTTTCTGATATTAGAGTGGTACATTAGGGTAGTAGCAACTGAGATATGATGGGTAAGTACCAGAGGAGGGTGCTTGAGCTCAATGACTTCAAAGACAAAAAAATCGGCCTCGTCGAGACAAAAACATCGATGTATCACACTTTAAAATCCGTTTATAAATGCAGAAGTTATATAGAAAAATGTAAAAGCGCGACCCCTACGTTCGGCATAAAAAAATAAAAAAAAAATTTGAAACTACCTTTCAATAATACTTCATATTCGAAGGTGTACGGCGAACTTTTTTTTTACTTGTAACCTGGTTATTTATCTACTCAATTAGAGGAATTTACATACCAAATTTCGTGTTTCTTTCTATTGTCGTTTGGTAGGTACCATTTTTATTCCTTTTTGCCCCATTTCTTATAGGGGGAATGCGCATTCCCAATATCAATTAAGTCCAAGCAGATAGATTTAAAAAACATGCCTAAATACTCCAAAAAATATCAGAGTTTATTATGGGTATATTCAGATCTTGTGAGGGAAAAAATTTTCCGTTTGGATCGATTTCGCCCAATTGCAATCCCAACTGTTCTACGACTATAACGCGCATTTATGGAAAATTTGGACATCCTAGCTCCTTTCGTTTAGATGCTACCTTGCTTTCAACAGACGGACGGGCATGGTCTTAGAATTTTATGACCATCAAGAATATATCTACTTTATAGGGTCTCAGGTCGATATTTCAAGATGTTACAAACTGAATAACTAAGCTAATATACACCCATCCTGGAGGTAGAGGATATAAAAAAGCGGAATGGGAAGTGACACTTGTATGTAGGCTATATCTATATCCACCTATCATCCATATTCTGTACCAAGTTTTTTCAAATAATTTCAAGAACATTTGATAGACATTAAGACATTGCCAAATCGATTTAGATAGTGATTCGACCGATAATGCTAAACGATGGTAGTATCTCTTTGGAGTATTACAAACGAATGCACAAAGACACGATATTTTGTATTACAGCCTACTATAGTCTAAAGTCGAAAAGAAAGTTTTTATGCTTGATTTTTTCTTTTACAATAAATTAACATTAAAACTATTTCATTTCTTCAAAAACCTAATTATTGTTCCGTTTTTTCCTCGGTTATATTTAAATACAAAGTTAAGAGATAACGATTCAATTTGTTGCATGAAGTATAATGCATATTAACTTTTTTTCCTGCTTCGCTCAATTCTGTGGGTGTGCACTGTACAGTGGCACAAGAACATCTGCTGAGTGTGGGCTTGTTATACTTTAGCTAATGAGTTTCTTGTTTTTATCATCAAAGTCTTCGTTTATGATTATTATTCCTTGGAATATTTTATATATCATGTTGTATCAAGCCATCAAAGTTTTCTTCTCTTCAATGATTATGCTGAGCAATCAGTGAAGAGAGTGAGAGAGAGAAAAAACTTTTTATGTCACTTATGTTGGCTTTATTCATTCGAACACTGAAGCCATCTCTCAATGACGACTTTAAAGAAATTGCTTTCATTTTGAAAGTAATCCTTTGTTGCGATTGCAAGACTTGAACACATTCTGCTGAGTTCTTTGTTCCAGTCGCAAGTGATAAAAGTGAAGTTAAAAATGATGGGTGCACCCCTCTCGAGCTGTAAAATATTTTTAATAATTTTTCTCTGATGTCCCTAAAATTATAAATTATATCAATTTTTTGGAACCAAGAGTGTTGAACTCAATAAAGTTTATGTACAATAATAATATTATTTATATTCTTTACACACTTAGGTTTGGATTGCAGTATTTTTATTGTGAGCCTTGGCAACCCTAAGTGTTGGCAGGTGCCATCTGACAAATACAGTGAAAACAAATGAATCCTGAAGCCAGTCTCAAATGAAAAGTTCCACAGAAAATGTCTAAATCGTGTATTGAAGTGTTATTCTTGGATGCTTATTAAACGGCTATTTTTTGGAAAACAATAAAGTTATTTTTGTGAGATTTTACGAATGTTCCGAAAACTTTTCGAAACTTGGGAAATATATATTTAGAATTCAAAAACGTGTAAAGATAATAAATCCATAAAAATAAATATCTTTAAATTTTGTCTGATAATATTAGAAACTATTTATCCTAAAAATTAAAAATATATGATTTGAACTGGGATATTGTGCTGGCTCAAGACCATTTTGCATCTATATTTAATAGAATGCTAATTTATTTACAAATGTCATGGTGACATTTATTACTTGGCTGCAGACTACCACGATCATGATTTCGACCATGTCAAAAGTCTTTCAAGTGGCTTCGCAGCGACTTTTCAACATCAAACCCGGCCTATATAAGAAGATGATTCTCACAAACGAACGAGAAGCACAACTCACTTGCCGAATTTGCGTTTAAAAAATCGCACCAAGTAATAAAGTAATATAATATAATTAAAAATATATTTATAAAAATAATATTATTTTTTTTTTTATTTAAAAAAAAAACTTTTTTAATTTTAAAATTAAACAGTTTTCAAAAAAATTTTAAATAATTTAGTCTACCTTTATATCCTAAAAATGAAAAATGTATTTAAAAAACAATTACAAACGGCGTTAAGTTCGGCCAGACCGAACTTTATATACCCTCCACCATGGATTTCATTCCGCAGAGGCTGTCGATTTTCGTAGAAGTGAAGTAATATTATAGGAAAATATGTTTTTTAATATAGCCAAATCAAAAAACAAATACAAATATTGAAAAAAATAATTTTATAAATAAATATAATATTTTTCATATTTCAAACCACGCCTGTAAAAAAATCGAAATAATTCTTCAAGTCAATTCAAAACATAACTATTCTTATATTTTTTTCAAAAAGCGTAAATACTTTAAATATTGGTTGTTAGTGGGTTCTCAAGTTGGCTGTATTTCCATTCTATTTTAATTCCAAAAGTACAAATTATGAAAATCCTTTATCACTCACGTACACAGTGCAACATCAATAACCTAACTTCATGATTCAACCAATTTTTGACGTAAAAGTAAAAAGTACGAATTTGGAAAGATCTTTTTATTTTGCAGTCAGAGGAATGTATACACCGATTTCCATGATTCTAGCTGCGGCCATTTTGTTGTTACCATTTTAATAAAATTTTTCCTATTTTACCCCCTTAAAAGTACGACTTTCTAAAATCTCCTTATTTTACGTATCTACGCAATTAGAGTGATGTACATACACACCGAATTTCATCATTCGAGCTGTAGTCGTTTAGTTGGTACTATTTTTATCCCTCTGTACCCATTGTATCCCTTGAAAGTACGAATTTGGAAAAAAAAACTTTTATTTTCCGTGTCTAAGCAGTCATTGGAATGAGTTCTGCGATTTTTATGACTCTAGCTGCGACATTTGGTTGGTACCATTTTTATCCCCTTTTTCCATTTTAACCCCATAAAGTACGAATTTCGAAAAATCCGTTTATTTTACGTGTCTTGGCAAACAGAGGAATGTATACACCGAATTTCATAATTTTAGGTGCAGCCGTTTGGTTGGTACCATTTTTATCCCTCTATTCTCATGTTACCCCTTAAAAGTACGAATTTGGAAAAAATACTTTTATATCACGTATCTACTCAATCAGATTTTCGTGTTTCTAGCTGTTGTCGTTTGATAAGTACCAATTTTATCGCTTTTTGCCCCATTTCACCCCCTACGAATAATAACCATTTATGGAGCACGTTTTTGTTGTAGGGAGAATGCGAATACCCAATATCAAGTAAGCACAAGCAGACGTATTGAAATAAGATGCTTAAATACTGTAAAATATTAAGGGTTATTATGGGTATTTTCAATCCTTGTGAGGGAAAAAATTTTCCCTTTGGGCCGATTTCGCCCAGTTGCAATTCCAACCGATCTACGACTGCAAGACATATTTATGGAATATTTGGACGTCCTAGCTACTTTCGTTTAGACGCTAGAGTGCTTTCAACAGACGGCTGGACGGACGGACATGGCTAGATCGTCTTAGCATTTTATGACGATCAAGAATATATATACTTTATAGGGTCTCAGGTCGATATTTCATGGTGTTACAAACGGAATGACAAAGTTAGTATACCCCCATCCTGGAGGTAGGGTATGAGTATTTTTAAATTTTGGCCAATAATATCAGAAACTAGTTATCCTAAAAATTAAAAATATATCTATTATTATATTATTATTTTTTATTTTCAACAAAACAAAAAAACAATTTATTTTTTTTTTTTTTAATTTTGTTGATAAAATTTGAAACTTAATTTAATTTTAATTTTAAAATTACACAGTTGTCAAAAGACTTCAGCACAACCTTTGGTCTTAAACCAAAATAAATGACAACACATACAACATAACAGACCAACAATACATACAAACATCAACAATACACACGAGGTACAGTGAAGACGGGACATACCGTACAACAACAACCTTTGCATTGTTGCGAGCGATGCGAGCACATGCATAACATTGAATTGGCAAAGTGAGATTTTTAGAGTGACTTGGTTCGGTGGAATATTTTGTTTATCAACGCTTCTCATTTGAAATATGCTGGTACCGCTGGTACTAATATCAACCCTGATTTAAGTCAAAGACATACATTCGTTGCGAAAGTTCTGACGAGATGGGGTAGCGCCCATCGAAACTGTGCAGTCAACTTTTAGCTGCAACAATAAAGGTCTCACTTTGCCTTTTTAGCTAATTTTTCGGTTCTGCTGAAGACTTCAGCACAACGTTTGGTATTAAAGCAAAATAAATGACAAGACATAGTTATCAAAAATTTTAAAAATAATTTCGTCTAGCTTTATATTTTGCAATACCAATTTTCAGCAAAATCAGAAGTATCTCGTTGATTCCCTTTCCTGACATTCCTCTATAGTTGAATAGAATAAAGCACTGGGTATTTTATATACTGGGTATTTTATATATATTCCAACAAAACAATGCATTATAGCAAAAACCCTAAGTAACAACGTCATATAAAAGTCACACAAAACATCATACATCCAGCGTAAAACTTTTTCCCCATAAAACATGTAAATTAAATAAGGAGAGATTTCCAAGGATATGTTCTTCTTTCCATAAACAAAAAAATAAAAGGCATCAAAGGCAAAAAGTAATTTCAAGTGTCAAAGAATATTGAAAGCCACCGCCCGCTTGCTAGCAAACGACGACTGCAAACGAAACATTTTAATGGATTTTTTTGTTTGTTTCTTTGCAAAGTAGAGTCTGGCTAAGGACTGTGTACGATACAATTTATATATGCGTGATTTTTATGTCAATAAAAAAAATTAACAACTGATCTATCAAGTTTTAATATATAAAATTATTATGATTTCATTATTATGTTTTTATTATTATTATGTTATTACTATGATCACAAAATTTATTCGGAACAAATTTTTATTATCATTTATGGTCCGGAAAAATAGTAATTCATATTTGAGAAATGAGTAAAAAATTTAATTTTAGATACTTTTTAGAAAATTCAAATGAATTGAGAAAAAATCTTGGAAGATTTTTCTTTTATGCTGCAACTAGAGTAATGAAACTCGGTAGACACAAAAAATAACAAGTAAGGAAAGGCTAAAGTCGGTCGTAGCCGATTACATGATACCCTACACTTTCTACTCCACTACAATTCAATTCGGTGAAAAACGTGAATGCCATTTGGCTGTAATACTTTAGTTGGTACCATTTTTATCCCTTTTTGTCCCGCTCACCCCTTATAAGTACAAATTCCGAAAATCCATTTATATTGCAAGTTTACATTGTCAGAGAAATGTAGATACCGATTTTCACGAATATAGTTGCAATACTTAAATTGGTACCATTTTTATCCCTTTTTGTCTCTTTTAGATCTCGACCAGAACTTTCAAGGGATACAATGAGTACAGAGAGATAAAAATAGTACCAACTAAACAATTGTAGCTAGAATGATGAAATTCGGCGGGTACGTCTCACTAATTGCGTAGAAATGTAAAATAAATAGATTTTCGAAAGTCGTACTCTTAAGGGGGTAAAATAGGAAAAAGGGGATAAAATGGTACCAACCAAATGGCCGCTGCTAGAATCATGGAATTCGGTGTATACTTTCCTCTGACTGCATAGACTCGGAAAATAAAAGGATTTTTCCAAATTCGTACTTTTTTACTTTTACGTCAAAAATTGGTTGAATCATGAAGTTAGATTACTTTGCAATATGTACGTGAGATAATAGATTTTCAAAATTTGCACTTTTCGAATTAAAATAGAATGGAAATACAACCAACTATAGCACACACTATCTACCAATATTTATGGCATTTAAGCTTTTTGAAAATATAAATATAAGAATATTTATTTTTGGAATAAACATAAAAATATTATATTTATTTATAATATTATTTTTTCAATATTTGTATTTGTTCTGGTTTGGCTATATTAAAAAAAATATATTTTGCTGTAATATTACTGCACTTCTAAGAAAATCGACAGACTCTGTGGAATTGGAGTTCGGCCCACACATTTTTAACTGTTTTTAACTTAACTTATCCCTAAACAATTTTTGTGTTGATTTTATGAAACAATGTATACAAAAAATAAATTTTTAGACCTCATCCACAAAATTGTTATCTTTTCTGTTGCATAGTGTAATTTATATCATTTTCGATATTAGTTTTTCACATAGAAAAAACTTTACAGACACTAAAACTTTCAATAATCTTTTCCCGTCGCAGTCCTTACATGAATCCTTTTTAAATCCTTTCTGTTCATTTGTTTGTCTTATCGTTTCCATTCCATTTTCGGGTGTGTGACGCAAATTTCACATCCATTTTTACTTTTCAAAGTCTAGGTGGATTGAGGAGTCATTGTTGCCTCGTTGAATTAAAGTTTTGCGCAGCGAATTCGGGCGAAGTGCTGTGTCTGCTGCGTTGCCTTAAATTGAGCAATAGCGTTCAGCATTTTTCGAAGAAGCTCTTTTTCGATTTAGCTACGGGGTGGCGAATAACAGTTTAATTACACTTTTAAATACTCGTTTGTGGCACGTTATACGCCGCGTATGTATGTATGTATGTAGGTGTCTCGTTCAAAGAAAGTAATTGTCGGGACGTGTGGTGATTTGTTTTCGGTTGTGTGTCTTTTAAATTCCTCCCACCTTTTTGATTGGAAAAATTGATAATGTTTATGTTAAATTGCTCGAAATTTAGTAAAGAGAAAATAAAAATATGAATTTTGTGATAATTTCTAGTGAAATTATTATTATTGTTGGAAAGCTCAATTTTAGGGGAAAAAAACTCATTTTTGAAGAGTTTGGACGATAGGACTTAATTAACAAATCTACACGGCGATTGTGGGAAATTTATTTTCATTGTGTAAAGTAATTTTTGTTAAGATATGAAAAACGCCCTGAATAAAAATTCATAAAATGGGGAAAATAAATCCCAAAATTTAATTTTTTTGAAAATTTACTCTCATTCTCTTATTTTTATCATTAAAAATTTGCGAGAAATAATTTTTTTTTTTGTGCAGCGAGGCAGACTGATCCATCAAATCAACACAAAAACAAGTATGGAATGTTAAAGTCGGGCGTGGCCGAATATATGATACCCTACACCTACTTAATATATATATGACGTTTTGCTAAATTTGAAGAAAATCTGTTGAAATATGTAGTTTCTAGAGCGGAAAAAGTAAAATCGGAAGCAAAATTTGTATGGGAGCTATATCTAAATCTGAACCGATTTGCTTCAAATTCAAACAAATGCAGAAAGACATAATACCCTGTGGTGTAGGGTGTAAATATGGATAAAATAACATGTTTTCTCAAATTTCAATTTTCTTTGAAGGACATTTAATATTTGTACTATCATTTTGGGAATATAGGTCCGATTTTTTTGCATTTTCTTTATATGTAAATTTTGCAGGGGTACATGGGTAAATTTTGCTAGAGGTCCATGAATCAAAAACTTTTAAGAACCCCTGGATATACGAGCGTATGAGCAATATTCACATATAACTCATACGCGACACGCACTACTTCCATGCAATTTAAAATAATTAATTTATATTCTTGAGAACAAACATATCCATCAGAGGAAATTCGTTATGTTAAATCACAGTTAATTATAATGACTACAAATGTTTAAAATTTAGGAAAAGTGGTTTAAAAAGGTAGAGAAAAAAGTATTTTTTTGCGGCACGAAAAAAATCATAAAAATAGAATAGAAAATATAAATTGTAAAAAATATTTCATTTTATTTTTCATTGGCTAACATCCTAACGGAGATAATAATGACAACATGTGAAAGATCTATGGCTCAATGTAGAAGTTATGAACCGCTTACTAGGAGCAAATAATTTTTTCAAAATGCATGATATTTTCAAGCTGTACCCCACTGTACAAATTAGATAATGGTATATATTGATTTTCTTATAATACCTGGTTTCCTAGCGAAGAAAACATGGCCTGTTCGAAGAAAATCTATGCATAAATGTGAAAGCTATGGTCTGTCTTTTAGAAGCACATGTTAAAAAAGGACACGATTCTTAGAAATTTCTTATTTCTACCACAAGGGCCATAACATTTACAATTCACCATACATTTTATTCAACAAGGTCTTGTTTTCTTCGTTAAGAATTCAGATATTAAAAAATATTACTAATATAACTAATATGCAAAGCAGTTTTTCTAGCTATTTAAAAATTCAAAATCATGATTTTTTAAATACTCTCTTACGTCTATAAATATTGGCCTAACTTCTACATTTATTCATATTTTTATCTTCGTTAGAATGTTAGTAATTAAAAATAAAACAAAATATATTTTTTTCGATTTTTTTCTATTTTTTATAGTTTTTTTTTTAATTCTTCGTAGACTGTTCCTAAGCCATTGTGTCTGTATGAAAGTGGATTTCGCAACATTTGTATACATCAAGAGTATCTTCAATTGTGGGTAATTATCAGACGTATATTTCCAAAATGAGAGTAGAAATATTAGAGGTACCCTCTGCAAAAATTGTAATTTTGGTGAAAAACAAGTAAAAAGGGCGTTAAGTTCAGCCGGGCTTAACTTCAAAAATCCTCTTCCACGGATTGCATTCCACAGAGACTGTTATTTTTTGAATAAAAACAAAAAAAAAATAAAAATATAAAAAAAATAATTTTATAAATAAATATAAAATTTTAATTATTTTAAGTCATGCATATAAGGTAAGGCTATCAATATGTTTGTACTTTACATAAAAATATAATACTTCATTTCAAAAAGCAAATATAAGGCTGCAATCTTCAAGAAAAGCTTAGATACTCTAATTATTGGGCGATAGTGGTTGCATTTTCAGCTACAGCCGTTTGGTTGGTTCTATTTCCATCCTATTTTAATTCCAAAATTGCAAACTTTAAAAATCCATTATCTCTCACGTCTACAGTACAATATAACCTAACTTCGTGATTCTACCTATTTTTGCCGTGGAAATAAAAAAATACGAATTTGGAATAACCTTTTTATTTTGCGAGTCTTTGCAGTCAGAGGAATGTATACACACAAATGCATGTTTGGTACAATTTTTATACTTTTTCCGTACCTACGCACAGGTTATATCAGTCTTTTATTAGGACACACACACACCTTTTTATACCCTCCAGCTCCAGGATGGAGGTATACTAACGTTGTCACTCCGTTTGTAACACCTTGAAATATCGAACTGAGACCCTATATAAAGTATATATGTTCTTGATCATCATAAAATTCTAGGACGATCTAGCCATGTCCGTCCGTCTATTGAAAGCACGCTAGCATCGAAAGGAGCTAGGACCTCTAAATTTTCCATAAATGCGTCTTATAGTCGTAGATCGGTTGGGATTGAAAGTGGACGAAATCCGCCCAAAGGGGAAAACTTTTTTTCCAAAAAAAATATACCCATAATAACCCCTAATATTTTACAGTATTTGAGAATATTTTTCCATTTGTCTGCTTGTACTTACTTGATATTGGGTATGTGCACCACAAAGTGACTTTTATTCGTAGGGGGTGAAATGGGACAAAAAGGGTTAAAAATGGTACCTATCAAACGACAACAGCTAGAAACACGAAGTTTGGTGTGTACCTTCCTCTAATTGAGTAGGTACATATTATAAAAGTATTTTTTCCAAATTCGTACTTTTAAGGGATAAAATGGGAATAGAGGGTTAAAAATGGTACCAACTAAACTGCTACACGTAGAATAATGAAATTCGGTGTATACATTCCTCTGATTTCGTAAACACGTACAGTCAGAAAAAAGTATGCCACGGATTAAGTAAATATGTACTAAAACTGAGGAAAATTGAACTTCGTATAGCGCTAAGGCAAAAATTTCTCACATCAAGTACAAACTTTTCCTTGAAAATAAGACATGCTTTGAACTTGATCCCAGTTCAACTTTTCCTCAAAGCTAGTAAAATTTACTCAAACTGAGGAAAATTTTTCTTCAAATCAAGTAAATCGTTACTTAATCTGAGCAAAATTTTTAAGAAATTTTACTCAAATCAATTAAATTTATACTCAAACTGAGGAAAATATTCCGATTTTTTTCTCAATACAAGTAAATTGTTACTCAAACTAAGTAAATTTGTAGTCATGCCAAGTAAATTTATACTCAATCTGAGGAAAATTTTCGGATTTTTTTCCTTAAATCAAGTAAATTTGTACTCAGCCTGACTACGACTATACTTGATAATTGAAATAAATTTTTTCGCTTCAGTATGCAACACTTATATAAAAAATGATAACATGGTATAGTTCTCAAACGTTTCATCTTACTTATACCATAAAGAGTTGAGATATTTCCCCATGACTGCTGCGGAGGCTAGGAAGGCGCGTTCGCAGTGATTGTTTAGAGTAATATTTGAAGTACTTATGAAGAAAGTCTCGGCTAACGAACGAGAATTGCTTCTTAGACTACTATTCATGTATTTTTCTAAACACTCTGAAATATTTTTTATAAGTTCATTTATACTTGAATGTATGAAGTAATAAACACATTTTTAAGTAAAAACTTCATAATTGGAATTTTTCCATACAAAAAAAATCTGCATTATTTTCTTTCTTAAACGCTAGTAAATTTTCTTCCGCACAAGTATGAATATACTTAATTGTAAGAAGTTTTTACTAGATCCAAAAAAATGTTTTTAAGTAAATTTACTACACTATTTTGAGTATATGTACTATTTTTTCTGGCTTTGAAATAAGGAAAGTGTACTCATATCTATTTAATTTTCCTTCTCGTAAGGAAATTTTACCTAATCTGGAGTAAAATTGTTAAACTAAATTGGAGTATGGATTTTTCTCAGATTGAATGCTATTTTTCTGAGTGTACAATAAAGGTTTTTTTTCGAAATTCGTACTTTTTGGGGTTAAATGGACAATGGGTATGAAAATAGTACCAACCAAAGGTCTACAGCTAGAGTCATAAAATTCGGAGTATACATCCTTCTAATTGCGTAGACACGTAAAATAAATATATTTTAGAAAGTCGTACTCTTAAGGGGGTAAAATGGAAAAAAGAAACAAAAATGGTACCAACCTTACTGCTGCACCTAGAATAATAAAATTCGGTGTATAATAAAAATATTTTCCAAATTCGCATCTGTTACTTTTACTGCAAAAATTGGTTGAATCATGAAGTTAGGTTAGTTTGCACTGAGAGATAATGGATTTTCAAAATTTGTACTTTATGAATTAAAATTGAATGGAAATACAACCAACTGTAGCACCCACTATCTACCAATAGTTAATAAGACTATTTATTTTTTGAATTGACTTGAAATATTTGAATTTCGAAATGTAAACGTATCGGTAGCCTTGCCTTATAAGCATGGATTGAAAAAATAAAAATATTATATTTATTTCCAAAAATTATTTTTTTAATATTTGTATTTGTTTTAAAAATATATTTATATTTTCCTGTAATATTACTGCATTTCTACTTGTTACCGAATTGAATTGTATTCGGATAGAAAGTGGAGTGTATCATATAGTCGCCTGACTTTTGCTTTTCCTTACTGGTTCATTTTTGCGTTCGGGCTATTTGGCGGGAATTTTCAATCCTTGAGAGGGCGAAAAATGTTTTCCTCTGGACCGAGTCCGCCCACTTTCAATCCCAACCGATCTACAACTATTAAACGAGAATATGTGGGCGTCCCGACTCCTTTCGTTTAGATGAAAGCGTGCTTTCAACAGACGGACGGACAAGGGTGGATGGTCCTAGAATATGTTGACGACTAAAAATATATATACTTTATAGGGTGTATGGTCGATATTTCAACGCAATTACAAAATTAGTATACCCCCATCCTGCGGTGGAGGGTATAAAAATCAAACAAAATATAACCATAATTTTTTGAATATCCTTTTCGAGTTTGCAAAAACCAAAATTCATCGAAAAAATTTACATATATTTTTGTTGAATAGTGTAATCTACATAGAAATTCACACAGAAATGTTGACGAGTTAAGTCCATTTTGACAATAATTTCTGAAATTTTCCGTTGGAAATGTCAGCTGGAACCTAACAATTTAGGGTTGCCTAGACTTCTAATGTCAATAGTGAGCCTTAGACATTATAGAGTAGCCATTGGATATTTAGGCGTGTAACAAATGTTTGTCGTACCCCATCCCATTTAGTGTGTGACATAAAGCCTAGCACAGTGTAGGACTCCCATTAATTGGATTCTTCTTCTTTTTGTATCCTTTTGTCTTTATCGCTCAACTGCCTTATCCTTCCTCAAAAGCACTTTCGTTTGTTGAAATCGATTTGCAATTTTTCCCCTTCGTTTCTATGCAAATCTCATCTGAAAATGAGCACGTTAAAGTAGATGGGGGAATGATGATGTACGAATTCCTTCCAAGTATCGCGCAATTTTCGTTAAGTACACGACATTTCCTGGATTGAAACATGCTTTATTTCAAATATGCACAGAAAAAGGTATAACTACGCTCTGTTCAAATGCCTGTGAATGTGGAGCTGTGAACGGCGAACGTGCCTCTCTGATTGCTGAAGTGTTTCGGTAGCAGCCAAGCCCTAAAACAAAATTACATGCCACATTTTTTCTTTTTTATCTGACACAGTGGGACAATAAAATTAAAATACATAGTCTGAGTGCGAGTGTGTGATGTCGGTGATGATGAATATTTTATTCATCCATCCACACACTGAATTGTGTGAGGCAAGATTTGTCTTCTTCTTCTTCGTTTAGTTTAATGTGTAAATGCGACTTAAAATAAAGGTTTTAAAGGGTTTAGCTGACGATCCAGAGAAATTAAAGCGCCAGCCTGAGCAGAGCAGCTCATTAGGTATTCTGGTGTGTTTCGGAATTAACTTGTGGTCGGAGATACCAAATGTGGTCATACTGCCTTGACATTTGCCTCCATGTCAAAGTCATGGTAGAGATTTAGATGGAAAAAAATGCAGGACAAAAGTATTTTACTTCATCGCCTTGATATGTGGCCTGTATGAACTGGTAAAATATGTCATGATAGTCCTCTGGGGGTTATGTTGTATTCTGCGGCCCACTGTCCATTGTTGGCGTGACATTTCGCAGTTATTTTTAGCTGTAAGAGCAGCAAAAGTATAAGTACTAACGCCTGCAATTAACACAGATTGTTATATCTATGCTAAATTGTCAAGCCTCTAATGAACAAACATTCTGATGAGAAACAACTGGAAAATTATTAAAATGTTGCACTCAATGATTTGTACAACAGTTTAGTTTTATCATAAAACTTTGTGAAATTACAAAATTTAAAAATCATGATGGGGAAAAGTTTATCTACAAAAGATCTAGGTCTGGAGAGGATATGAAAAAATTGAGAAGTATGATATTTTGATGTCCTCCAACATGGGAATTACAAACTTGATAAACTTGTACAGCATACCTTCAGGGGCATTATTTTTTGTGGCATTCCAATATCGTCGGTGTGCTGCAAAATATCTCAAATCACATAATTGTGATTTCTGAGTTAATGACTATTTAAAGTCGATGGCTCCACACAGTTCGATGAATGAATGAATTGTTTTGATTCAATAACTTCAAAACTACTTTGAATAGACATGGGATTTACTACAGGCCATAACTATAACTTTTAGGACACTTTTCCATCAGTAAGTCCATTTCACAAAAAAAAAGACTTGTGATTTTTTGCAGCATACCGACGATATGTGTATCTACTTGTTGATATATTTTGTTATTGGGCTAACAGGCAATAACAAAATATTTCAATAGCTAATTCATTATAACCCCAAAAGTATGCATTAAAAAATACTCTAGTTCCAATTAGTCAATACATTTATAGGAATGATTTGGCAGGATCTTAGAAATGATTTATTAATTGACAGAAAACGGCGAGGCCTTATCTCCTGATTTTTTGTCAATGTTGAGTTGATATATAAAGCTTTAGTTATTTATTAAGTTTTAAGAGCAGCTTGTCATCAATTGAAAGATACCAAGAGTTGTATCTGAAATTTCGAAATCATAAAAAATATAAATTCGCATATAGGCGAATTGTCATTCAATTGTGGACTCAAATGAAATATCTGCTAATGATTTGTTTTAACGTTTATATTAAAATAAAACAAGTAAAAACGGCGTTAAGTTCGGCCGGGCCGAACTTTATATACCCTCCACCATGGATTGCACTCCAAAGAGGTTGTCGGTTTTCGTAGAAGTTCAGTAATATTACAGGAAAATATAATTTTTTTAATATAGACAAACCAAAACAAATACAAATATTGAAAAAATAATATTATAAATAAATGTAATATTTCAACCATTATTTATTTCAAATCAAAAAAAAAATATTGTTATATTTTCAAAACGCTTAAATACCATAAATATTGGTAGATAGTGGGTGCTACAGTTAGTTGTATTTCCATTCTATTTTAATTTCAAAAGTACAAATTTTGAAAATCCATTATCAGACGTACATAGTGCAAAATAACCTAACTTCATGATTCAACCAATTTTTGCCGTAAAAGAAAAATTGCGAATTTGGAAAACAACTTTTTATTTTGCGTGTCTATGCAGTCAGAGGAATGTATACACCGAATTCCATGACTCCAGCTGCGCCCATTTGGTTGGTACCATTTTTACCCCCTTGACGTTTCTACGCAATTCGAATTTCATCATTCTAGCTGTAGTCGTTTAGTTGGTACTATTTTTATCCCCTTTTTCTATTTTGACCCCAAAAAGTACGAATTTAGAAAAATCAGTTTATTTTTCGTGTGTATGCAGTCAGAGGAATGTATACTCCGAATTGCATGACTCTAGTTGCGGTCATTTGGTTGGTACTATTTGTATCCCTTTTTTTTCCATTTTAATCCCAAAAAGTACGAGTTTCGAAAAACTCCGTGTCTACGCAGTCAGAGGAATGTATACTCCGAATTTCCTGACTCGAGTTGCGGTCATTTGATTGGTACTATTTTTATCCCCTTTTTTCTTTTTAACCCCAAAAAATAAGAATTTCGAAAAATCTGTTTATTTTAAGTGTCTACGCAATCAGAGGAATGTATACACCGAATTTAATTATTCATGGTGTAGCCGTTTGGTTGGTACCAGTTTTATCCCTCCGTACCCATTGTATCCCTCGAAAGTACGAATTTGGAAAAAAACCTTCTATTTTTCATGTCTACGTAGTCAAAGGAATGTATACTCCGAATTTCACGACTCTAGCTGCGGTCATTTGATTGGTACTTTTTTTATCCCCTTTTTCTACTGTGACCCCAAAAAGTACGAATTTCGAAAAATCAGTTTATTTTCCGTGTCTACACAGTCAGAAGAATGTATACTCCGAATTTCATGACTCTAGCTACGGTCATTTGATTGGTACTATTTTTATCCCCTTTTTCTATTTTGACCCCAAAAAGTACGAATTTAGAAAAATCAGTTTATTTTCCGTGTCTACACAGTCAGAAGAATGTATACACTGAATTTCATTATTCTAGGTACAGCCATTTGGTTGGTACCATTTTTATCCCTCTATTCCCATTTTACCCCTTAAAAGTACGAATTTGGAAAAAATGTTTTTATATTGTGTCTCTACTCAGTTAGAGGTATGTAGACACCGAATTTCGTGTTTCTAGCTGTTGACGTTTAATATGTACCATTTTTATCCCTTTTCTGCCCCATTTCACCCCCTACAAATAAGAATCACTTAATGTGCACGTTTTTGCTATAAGGGGAATGCGCATACCAAATATCAAGCAAATATAAACAGACATATTCAAAAAACATGCTTAAATACGCTAAAATATTAGGGATTATTATGGGTATTCTTAGTCCTTGTGAGGGAAAAGTTTTTCCCTTTGGGCCGATTTCGCCCCACTTCAATCCCAACCGATCTACGACTATAAGACGCATTTATGGAAAATTTGAACGTTTTAGCTCCTTTCGGTTAGATGCTAGCATGCTTTCAACAGACGGACGGACGGACATGGCTAGATCGTCTTAGAATTTTATGACGATCAAGAATATATATACTTTATAGGGTCTCAGGTCGATATTTCAAGGTGTTACAAACGGAATGACAAAGTTAGTATACCCCCATCCTGGAGGTGGATTGTATAAAAAATGGGTTCTGCTGAAGACTTTAGCACATCCTTTGGTCTTAAACCAAAATAAATGACAACACATACAACATAACAGACCAACAATACATACAAACAACAACAATACACACGAGGTACAGTGAAGACGGGACATACCGTACAACAACAACCTTTGCATTGTTGCGAGCGATGCGAGCACATGCATAACATTGAATTGGCAAAGTGAGATTTTTAGTGAGTCGACTTGGTTCGGTGGAATATTTTGTTTATCAGCGATTCTCATTTGAAATATGTGACCGCTGGTACTAATATGAACCCTGATATAAGTCAAAGACATACATTCGTTGCGAAAGTTCTGACGAGATGGGGTAGCGCCCATCGAAACTGCGCAGTCAACTTTTAGCTGCAACAATAAGGGTCTCACTTTGCCTTTTTGCTAATTTTGGGTTCTACTGAAGACTTCAGCACAACCTTTCGTCTTAAACCAAAATAAATGACAACACAATAAAAAAATATATGATTAATATTTATTTTATGTTAAATGAACAAACACGCGATGTGGGCGGATTCAAATCTAATTTTGATCTAATTTGCCAACAAAAAGGGATGTGTGCGAAATGTTAAAGCTCTATTCATTGTAATTTCGTTTATTCATTGTAACATCGTTTAGATGCTAGCGTGCTATCAGCAGACGGACGGACGGACATGGTTAGATCGTCTTAGAATTTTATGACGATCAATAATATATATATACTTTATAGGGTCTCAAGTCGATATTTCAAGGTGTTACAAACGGAATGACAAAGTTATACCCCTATCTTGGAGGTGGAAGGTATACATATTGATTTTTTGTCTTCTGGCGATGTCCCATTTTTATTTTAGGATATTCTGGCGATGTCATTATTACTTCCGCAATACGATTTCCCTGAATATTCTCACACAATTTGGCATTATTTTTACGTTCTGATAAAATAGTTTACTATCTTGAATACAATGCCATGCAAAATATTTAATGCATAAAAATATTTGTTTGTATTGAATGGTTCTTCTTCTGACAAATATGTACATATATGGCCTACAACATATGGGCGTTGTCTTGGGAAAAAAGTTCCACTTCTATGCTTTCGTCGCTCGTACCTGCAGGCAACGCGATAAGAACGTTTCTGGTGTTGTAGGTCATGGTCTTTATCTGGGAACAAGAGCACAAAAAACTACATGGTAACTACATATTCATATACAATTATGTGTATTATGTATACCATAGAGATTAGGGTGTGCCGTCCAACAATGTCTTTATCAAGTAGCAATTAAAAGGGGTATGATTACACTATACCAAAAAAATTGTGTCCCAGAGACCAACACACTGACTCATAAAATCAGCATTCAATATTTTGATACGCTTTACCACAGGATGAGGGTATACTAACTTTGTCACTCCGTTTGTAACACCATGAAATGTCGATCTGAGACCCTATAAAGTATATAATTCTTCATCGTCATAAAATTCTAAGACTATTTAGACATGTCCGTCCATCTGGACTTTCCATAAATGCGACTTATAATGTGCTAAATCGGTCCAAAGGGAAACTGTTTTCCCTCACAAGGACTGAAAATACACATAACAACACCTAATATTATAGAGTATTTAAGCATGATTTTCAATATGTCTGCTTGTACTTACTTGATATTGGGTATACTCATTCCCCCCTATAACAAAAAACGTGCACCATAAAGTTAATCTTATTCGTCGGAGGGTGAAATGGGCATAAATGGGTATAAAAGGGATAAAAATGGTACCTATCAATCGACAACAGCTAGTAATACGAAATTCCGTGTGTACATTCCTCTAAGTGACTAGATACATAATATAAAAGTATTTTTCCCAATTCGTACTTTTAAAGGGTACAATGGGAATAGAGGGATAAAAATGGTACCATCCAAATTCGGAGTATACATTCCTCTGATGGTGTAAACATGTAATGTAAAGGGAGGTAAAGTGAAAAAGGGGATAAAAATTGTACCAACCAAATGACCGCAGCTAGAGTCATGAAATTCGAAGTATACATTCCTCTGACTGCGTAGACACGAAAAATGAAAGGTTTTCCAAATTCGTATTTTCAAGCGATACAATGGAATCAGAGGAATACAAATGGTAGCAAACTAAACGGCTACAGCTAGAATGCTGAAATACGGTGTATACTAGGGTATCCAACCGATTAAATTTTGTTCGATTAATCGAATAATTCTTTTCAAATATTTGTTCGAATAATGAAGAAATCACGATTTTCGAATAACAAATAATCAATCAAAATCGATCCAAATAATCATCGATATTACAAGCTTTGCATAAAAATACTGAAATTAATATTGTAAATTGATTGAAAATAATCCGTTTGCTTTATTTGAAGATGTTCTATACTTCACCACGGAATTTTTGACAAACTGCTTTGGATATAAATGTATATCATAAATTTGAAGAAAATCCAGAATACATGCTGATAATATACTCTTGGATTATTGTTAATTGCTTTTATTAAAATACTTAAAAACTCAATTAGATATTTCAATCGACTACATACGAATTAAGCTTTCAACATTCGAATTAAGTATATTCTACTTCATATTAGAAGAAAAATATTATAAAACATAGATATAGTGTCAATATAGGAAATAACTGTAGGCAAACTGCTGTTCTTTGCAGATTTTATTTCGAAATGTATTTACCCATAAATATGCAAAAGTAGTGACTCCCATCAAATTACATTTTCCTTGCTATTTAACTCTTATTAATTATGGTTATTCGAATAACTATTGATGCATTTATTCGATTAATCGGCAATTCTTTGGTTTCGAATAAACGATTAATCAAATGTCTTGAAAGTCCGAATAATTGGATACCCTAGGGAATGTATACACTAGGGTGATGCTAAATGGTCCTTGACCAGGACAATATCCCAGTTCAAATCAAATATTGATTACAGACCAAAAAAATACAGACGAAAAAAACTAAAAAATTATAATTTTTTAATTCTTTTGCGTCTACAAAGAGTGTCATAACAACTACATTTATTCATGGATCTTTTGTTTTCTGTGTTACATTTGAATAATAAAAAAAAACAATATTTGTTCTATTTTTATGATTTTTTCGTGTCTGAAAAAATATTTTCCATTTTGATTAATATTCGAGAAAAAAACTTCAAAAATTTCCTTTTAACAGGACACGCTAATATCCTTGTTACGAGTATATTTTATGTTATTTACGCTTTCTTGGTGTGCTGTTTCTTTTCGCCAATAGTTTGTGGCATCATCTCGCCGCAGGCGATCATAAACATTGGCAACTGCATATTGTGTCATGTAATGCGAGTATATGGATATATACAGTCGAGGGCAAAAGTGAATGTAATATTATGTACTAAATGGCCCGTTCAAAATTCCAGTTTCTGTGACACACCGAGCAGCAGTTTTTTTTGAAAGCCTAACCTCTACACATCGTGAGGTTTCAATAAGCATTTTTTTTCGACAGATCACGCATGACTTTGCCATTTTTTTCTGTATAGTTTGGCAAGTCATCATGGAAAGACTCACTCCACAAAAAAGCGTCTGCAATTTGTTCTGCTGTATTTCGACATACAGCGTTCTGTGAGAAGGAAGACCGTGGCCAATCGATTCGTCGTCGTTCTCAGCAGCTTGGCTTGTCGTATTCGACAACTTGGCGTATTTTACGCAAGGATCTCGGCCAGAAAGCGTACAACTTGACCAACTTGTTCAAGAATTGAAGCCAAGTGACTTAAATTTCCGAGTTACTTTCAGGAATGGCTCGAAAGAGTCGCCCAAAATTGGTCCTTCCGAGTGGACCTTCTCAGGCGTAGTCATGGCCAACATTTGCATCATATCAGTTTCAATCAATAAATGCCAGAAATTGTTCTTTAAACCGATAATAAAAATTGTATGTGTTTTATTTTATATTGTAAATCAAACCTCACGATGAATCATCCTTTATATTATTGGTTTACAATTATGAATTATTATATTTGAATAAAATTGTTTCCATACAAAATTCTTTTCGTACAAGTTGTGACAAAAATTAGAAGGACTTTGAAATTTCGCATATTTATATCTTTATATAGGGTAGGTCATTTGAAAAGTACTGATTATTTTTTACAAATTTCTGATTTTATTGGAAAGGTTGAACTTTGTTATTTAATAATGGAACACAATATCATGCATATGCGTACCACTACTGGCTCGGCAGTACCTCATCCCATCAAACCAATTTGTCAGTACAGCCCAAAATCCACAACAAACAGTGACCCGTTGGCTTCTCAGTAGTCAATAGTGTGGATTTTCTGAACTTCATCTGAAAACACGAAAAATGTTCACGTAAATTTCTTACAGTTTGCGTTAAAGACTTGCTATTGGCGCAGAAAATTCTCAATATTTTCATGGAAAATTTTCATTTCATTTTAGAAAATTTCTCTACTTTTTTAAGCTTACAAATATTTCTTAAAATCTGCTGAGCTTCGTATTTTATCCACAACTGTATTTCTGTATGTCCGCTACTGTGTCGATTACGTCTACACAAATACTGTTTACCCATCTTCATTGATAAATTGATTTTGTTGGTCGGTGCAGAGTATAGGCATGTGTGCGATGGTCTTATCGGCTGACACGCGTATCTGTCATGGCGTTTGTTTACGGCGTTTGTATTGTCGAAATTTATGTGTGTCAATGCGATTACCAGAAAACAAAAACAACAACTACAAATAATATATATTTAGAACATAGTTGACAGTCGGTATTTTAAGGTATTCGCACAAGTACAGTGGGAACTACTAAAGCAAGTTCACGTTTCATTTGTAGCGTGTTGTAGACTCAGAGAAGAGATATGTTTGCATATTTGAAGAGCATCATATTAAGATTATATTACGATTTGGGTTATGTTTGGGGTAATCATAGTATGACTGGAGCTAAACATAATATGATCGTTATGATCATTTCATGTTATATTATGTCTTCTCTATAGTATTTCAAAATATAGTGAAAATGACATTAAATCGAGAGATCAAAAATGTATTACAATAAAGCATGCCAGAATAATTAACCCTTTCATGCCCAATGTTGCCTATAGGCGAGTTAGTCCTATAAAATCTTTACACTCACAGATTTTGCTAAATTAATACATTTTATTTTTGTATACATAGGTAACAAAGAAATTAGCTTACTGGTCTCTTAATTACCGGTGCCAGATTTTTATTTCTGGTTTATTTAAATAAAACCAATGGATAAAAATGTTAGTTATTTTGGTAGTGAAGATTTGAAAAATGCCACAGATTTTTACTGATCGAAATTACTATTACCAGGGTCACTATATATTAGGAGCGGTCATCATCCAGAAATGAAGATTGGATTGTTTAATGATGATCTCCAAAATATTTCGCCACAAAAAATCAGTCTAATCGTCCAATAATTCGACCAATAAGTTACTCTAAGACAAGAATCAAAATTTACATATATTTTAAGTGCTTCCGAGGGTCTATTAATTCAGAAAAAATTTGGACCAAAATGCAACGTAAAAAAATACACGAGAAAAACATGATTTTGGGAGGTGTTTTCAGGAGCGTTTAGCTCACAGATGGTTTGCCCCAGCGACGAAATATTTTGCAGATCATCATTAAACAATCCAAACTTTATTTTCGTGGGGTGACCGGGAATTGTTTTTCCATTTGTATGGCCGGCGACCAAGCCTACTACATATATATATATATCGTGAGTATGGTATCCAATTATTCTGACTTTTTAGATATTCGATTAATCGTTTATTCGAGAACAAAGAATTTCCAATTAATCGAATAAACGCCTAAAGAGTTATACGATTAAACTAATTATTCAACTCATTAAAACATAATTAATAAGTGTTAAAAGAAGAAAAATGTAATTCAATGTTAGTCACTACTTTTCCATATTTATGTGTAAATACATTTCGAAATAAAACAGGAGTTTCCTATATTGGCTCTACATCGATGTGATATAATATTTCTGAAACATTCTGATATATATTTTTCTTCTTATATGAAGCAGAATATACTTAGGTTTTAATTCGAAATTCAGAATAAATTGAAAGCACAATTTTATGTAGTCGATGGAAATATCTAATTGTATTTTGGAATTCTTTAATCATGAAGAATTCTGGATTTCCTTCAAATTTATGATTTAATTCATTTAGAGTGCTTGTATTATGGCTGGATATATCCAAAACAGTTTTTCCACAATTCCGTGGTTAAATAAAGAACATCGTCAAATAAAGCCAACGGATGATAAATTTACAATATTATTTTCAGTACTTTTATGCAAAACTTCTAATATCGATTAATCAATTATTTGGGTCAATTTATTAGAATATCACGATTTTTTTATTCGAACAAATATTTGAAAACAATTATTCGATAAATCGTGAGCCTTGTCAATATGTTGATATTTCCAAAGTAAGGTTTGAAATTTTTGGCCATAAACTTATTCAGACCGATCGATTTGTCTGAAGTTCTGCGTCAGCAGACAAATGAATTTAACTCCTATTAATTTCCAGAAAATCTTTGCCACTTACCGCATATAGACTTCTTCCTAAGCTCAGCCCCTTACCGGTGATATATCCCAAAGAGTGAAATGTTTAAGCACAAAATCATCTTCCATACGCAAGGAAAAAATATTCGTTAGGCTCAAACGAAATTTTAGACCAGCGGTTTTTCGTTTATGTACTGTACTTGCTGCTAAATATACTTGTTTTCTCTTAACGGTTCTAAAATTTCTAATTTATTTAGGAAAATGTGTGTTGTATTATAATGGTAAACGATTTGATAAACGTTTACGAAAAATTGTTACTTTCTTTGTCGCAACAGAATTGCTGTAATGGCAATATGTCACAAACGTTTATGACAAACAAACACGCTTACGCTTAACTCACGGGATAATAACTCTATCATGATATATCAAGGCTTTCTAAACTCGAAAATGAAAATTTAAAATAATTATGGAAAATTTTTTTACAAAAATGTTTTTTTTTTTATGTTCCATAAATTGTAATTATGTTGCCTACAAATGTGGCTAATTTCACGTTCTCATTGAAACAGAGTCTCAAAGAAATACAAAAAAATATATAAAAAATCTGAAAAAAAAACAATGACTACATGTAAACGATCTGTGTATAAACGTAGAAGATATGACACTCTTTGTAGACGCAAAATATTTTTTAAAAAATTATGATTTTTTATAAATGGCTCGAAAAACTCATTTACAAATTAGATAAAATAATATTTTATTATGTAATCGTTGGCATCTTAAGTAAAAGAAGAAGACCTAGTACGAGGAATCTATGGACAAATGTAGAAGTTAGAATAAAAACAAGTAAACAATTAAGTAAAAGTGTTAAGTTCGGCCGGGCGAACTTTATATACCCTCCACCATGGATTGATATAAATATTGATTACAGACCAAAAAAAAATACAAACGAAAAACTAAAATAAATATAATATTTTTATTATTTCAAATCACGCTTATAAGGTAAGGCAATACGTTTACATATCGAAATAATACTTCAAGTCAATTCAAAAAAATAAATATTCTTATATGTATACTTTCGAAAAGTTTAAATACCACAAATATTGGTAGATAGTTGGTGCTACAATTGGTTGTATTTCCATTCTATACAAAAGTATACATTTTGAAAACCATCATCCATAATAACCTAACTTCATGACTCAACAAAATTTTGCCGTAAAGGCAACAAAATAAAGCACGAATTTGGAAAAAATCTTTTTTATTTGCGTGTCTATGCAGTCAGAGGAATGTATACACCGAATTCCACGTTTCTAGCTGTGGCCATTTGGTTGGTACCATTTTTATCCCCATTTTCCTATTTTACCCCTTAAGAGTACGACTTTCTAAAATCTCTTTATTTACGTGCCTACGCAACTAGCTGTAGTCGTTTAGTTGGTACTATTATTATCCCTCTGCTCCAGTTGTATCCCTTGAAAGTACGATTTAAAAAAAAAAAACATTTTATTTTTCGTGTCTACGCAGTCAGAGGAATGCATACTTCGAATTTCACGACTCTAGCTGCGGTCATTTGGTCGGTACTATTTTTATCCCCTTTTCCATTTTAAACCCAAAAAGTACGAATTTCGAAAAATATAAATATTCAGGAATATCAGAGGAATATATACACCGAATATCAGTATTCTAGGTACAGCCGTTTGGTTGTTACCATTTTTATCCCTCTATTTCCATTTTACCCTTTAAAAGTACGAATTCGGAAAACATACTTTTATATTATGTATCTAGTTAATTAGAGGAATGTACACACCGAAGTTCATGTTTCTAGCTGTTGTCGTTTAATATGTACCATTTTTATCGCTTTTTGCCCCTTTTCAGCCCCTACGAATGAAAATCACTTTATGATGCACGTTTTTTAATAGTGGGAATGCGTATACCTAATATCAAGTAAGTACAAGCAGACATATTGAAAAAACATGCTTAAATACTCTAAAATATTAGGTGTTATTATGGGTATTATTAGTCCTTATAAGGGAAAAAATTTTCCCTTTGGACCGATTTTACCCAGTTTCAATCCCAACCGATCTACGACTGTAAGACGCATTTATGGAAAATATGGACGTCTTAGTTTTTATTCGTTTAGATGCTAGCGTGCTTCCAACAAACGGACAGACGGACAAACATGGCTAGATTGTCTTAGAATTTTATGACGATTATAGGGTCTCGGGTCCATATTTCAAGGTGTTACAAACGGAATGACTAACTTAGTATAGCTCCATCCTGGAGGTGGAGGGTATAACAACAATTGCGATAAATTGTTTCATTGCCTAGAAATATAGTAACTGTTGTAGCAAACGTTTAATGTATGAATCAAAATAATTTTATTTGCTTCAAAATGCGAATATTTACTGAAGACATGCAAGAACAAAATTTCACTTTCTTACAAATGGAGGTCTAAGGGTACTCCTTTGTGAGTTTTGTTATACTCACCGAAGAATATCGTTTGATAAATACCAAAGATAATTGAGAGAACTAGATTCAACAAAATTCACAGAGAAATGCGTAGTACGAGGGAAATTATTTAGATGATTCAGAATGACATTTTGGAGAGAAAATGTCCCTTTTTTCTAAAAACTGCAATAAATGGAAAATAAAAGTGAATTAAATAAAATGAAGTGTGGTACTTGACGTAGCCACAAAAGTCATTGGAATTAACTTTTACTTCATTAGTTTTCCTTCCAGTTTCAGTATTATACGCGAAAGAGAGTACAAAATTGAGTGAAATAGAGTATACTTTTTACACATTCGCCACCTGGTGGTCTTGGCTATAACTACAACTAATTTATCTATGTATTTCCATTATTTCTGTAAATACTCACCAAAAATTGCCAAGTTAAACGTTGGCTGGCAACATTTGTCACTTCAACCGTCAGTCCTTCAGTACGTAGGATCTTACCTAAAAAGAGAGAGAGTAAAAAGCAAACGTTTATTAAGTGGAAATTAATAAAAAGACAACAACAAAATAAATTTATTAATCGGAAGAAAATATACTGAAAAAATAATAAATTTATTACAATCACAACAAATCTATCAGATAACATGCAACGTTGATGATGATAGATACACTCAAGCGAAAAGGAATAATTCATTGTAACGATTTGCTCACGGCGACGTGGAATCGGAAATATTTGTTTAGTGCAGAGGTCGCCGTAGAAAGAGAAGAATTTTTTAACTTTTTCTTCGTTGACAGCTGATGATCGACAGACACAATTTTTGCTTTGGGTATGGGTATCGACAATTTGTTTGGTGTGTGTACGGAAATGATATATGTAAAATGAATGTTCTAATTCTCATTTGTTCTGTGGAACAACTGACTTAAGTAGTGGCTTTGCAACGACAATTTTCGCCTTCGTCTCTGTCATTCTGATCGCAACACTACTCATCGGAGACCCCTTAAAGTATATATATTCTGTAGCCTGGTACAATTCTAAGGCTATTTTGTTATGTTTGTCTGTTAAAAGCACGCTAGCTTCAGAACGAAATGAGCTAGACGCTTCAAATTTCCCATGTATGCATGTGTCTAATAGTTGCAGATCGCTTGTGATTGAAAATGGGCGAAGTCGGCCCAGAGGAAAATTTTTTTCCCTAATAAAGGCTGAAAAAACTATTAATATTTAGAGCATTTAGGGATTGTTTTTACTTTCCTTTTAGAGGGATGTACATTCCATATTTCATGTCTCTAGCTATTGTCTTATCATTGATACCATTTTTATCATTTTTTGTCCCATTACGCCCGCTAAAGCGTGCATTTAACTCGTTGGTGTTTTTACACTACAAGAGGAATAAAAAGGTTGACGTCCTAGCGGTTCGGTTTTGACTTTCAAAAACCTTTATGTAGCGGAAGTGTCTTCTTGAAATTCATAGATGACCAAAAGAATAAAATTATTCGCTCCGTAAATGAAATCAATTTAAATCAAATGCATTTGGAATTTCATGAATGAATCGGAATCTTTGGAATAAAATATGAACGAACTACAAGCGTTCCTGTGACTTTTAAAATCTCTAATTGACGTCTGTCTTTCGTTTCCATATGCAGATTTGGATCCCAGCAAAAAAAAAAAAACAAGAAACTATTGGAAAGAAACTATTGTAGTTTAAGTGGAGCAAAACAAAACATTTTGCACACCAATGCTATTATTCATAACCGAGCTTTTTTATTTGTTTTTTTATTCAGAGATAAGTCAATCAATTGACTTAATTGTAAATCTAAGCAATTATTTTATTTGAATTGTCATAGGTGTGCTCCACTGAGGAGGTATCACTGTGCCACCCACATCAGTGTGTTGTTGAACCGTACAAACAAACAAACAAAAAATCAAACAATCATATCCATAGATTAAACATACTTTTTCCATTATGGACATAGAGTATAACAATGTGGCACCGAAAATACATTCGGGAAAAGTTCTGTGATTTATTAATATGAACTATTTATATATGCACACAGTTTATGAAAATGTATATTATTTGTTAGAGTCTTTACATTTAAGCTCAATATTGAATACGCCGCTGTGCTGTTCGTTGTTTGGCATAGATTAAGTGAACTTTTGAAATAAATGTGGCGCCCAACTGAGCTGAATTGTAAATGAAACTGTTTCGAATCATATCATGTAGTGAAGGTAGTCATACGCCGACAGATTAGATGATTAAGGGAATTTTAGCATTGAATCTATGAGAAACCGATAAGGGTATTCAGTGTCCGATGCATTTCTTAAATGCGGGGCGAATATATATAACGCATACGTAAATTAGCAAAAATGTAAATATATAAACGGCTGATAACAGCATGTTATCCGCATGCACTTTATGCGGAAGCGCCACTGATGATTAAACCCCACACATGATATGAAATACGTATATGACCAGAGTTTGTATAGTTGCGAGTGGATGTCCTTCTTTCCATTACCAAACAAAAATTTCCTTCGTAAGAAGAAAACTTCATCGAAATAGTTGGAATTCTAAACAAAAAACACCCAGAAATACATTAATACAAACATATTAGGGCTGTTTTCCTTTAAGCCGGGAAAACAAGCCGCGATAACAAAAACGTTAATAAAATTTTAATTTTTTGCACGAAATAAAAAAATATTTTTTCACTTTGTCGCCAACTACAATATAAATATATATATCAAAAGAAATTTTCAAAAAAAATTTTGTGTTGACTTTATTGGACTTAGCCTCGATAGCCATCATTTTGACTTACACTGGATAATTATCCAGGCTAACTCCAAAAATTTTAACACAAAATTAATTTTTCAAAATTTATTTTCACAGACACATTGATATTGCTTTTGGCGACAATTTTAAAAAAGAATTTTTTATTTTGAGTTAAAGTTTAACATTTTATTTAGATTTTTGCTATCGCAGCTTTGTTATCCAGCCATATTATTTCTTCAAAAAAAGGAAGTTTCTTCACAAGAATGATTGGAACATATATAGTAGCTATCTACAAAGTTTATTTATTTAAATTTATTTATTATACACTCCACGAGAGTATTATGTCTTTGTGCATTTGTTTGTAACAACCAAAAGGAAGCGAGATAGATCCATTGTTATGTATACTTATCGACTTAGAATCACTTTTTGAATCGATTTAGCAATGTCCGTCTGTCTGTCCGTCTGTCCATCTATTGTTGTAATCAAATTACAGGTCGCAATTATAGTCCGATCTTAACAAAAATTGGCACAAGTAAGTTTTGTGGATCAAGGAGGAACGCTATTTAATTTGAGGCATATCGGTTCAGATTTAGATATAGCCTCCATACAAATATCGCTCCCGATTTGACATTTTCCGCTCTAGAAACCACATAGTGTACCCGATTTTCTTTAAATTCTGCACAACATTTTATAATCTGACTAGAAACACTTACAATTAAAGCGGGAAAGATCGGTTCAGATTTAGATATAGCCCCCATACAAATGTCGCTCCCGATTTTACTTTTTTCCCTCTATAAAGCACATATATTACACGATTTCCTTCCAATTTGGCTTAATACCTTATAATCTAACTAGAAACATCTGTGGCGAAAGTGTGTAAAATCGGTTCAGATTTAGATATAGACCCAATACAAATGTTGCTCCCAAATGTTTAACCGATTTTGGCCAAACTATACCTATTACTTTCCAAACAGGACACAAAAATCCTTCCCATTTTCTCTTTGTTACCGAATTGAATTGTTTTCGGATAGAAAGTGGAGTGTATCATATAGTCGGCCCCGCCCGACTTTAGCCTTTCCTTACTTGTTAATATATTGAAAATGGTCGAAATCGGTAAAGAGAGAACATTTATACACTAACAAGGACAGGAAATACGCCCAATAACCACTAATATTTCGACATTCGTATTTTTATACCCTCCACCTCAAGGATGGGGGTATATTCACTTTGTCATTCCGTTTGTAACACCTTGAAATATTCATCGGAGACCAAAAATTCAAAGACGACTTAGCCATGTCCGTCTGTCGGCTGAAAGCACGATAGCGCCGAACGAAATGAGCTAGGAGGTTGAAATTTTCCTTAAATGTGTCTTATGGTTGCAGATCGGTTGGGATTGAAAGTGGGCGAAATCGGTCCAGAGGGAAAAAGTTTTCCCTAACAAGGACTGAAAATACCCCTAATATTTAGATTATTTAAGCAATTTTTTTGAAAATGTCTGATTTGTATACACTTGAAATTTGTTTCGTACCTTCCTCTAATAACATGTAATCACCAAAAAGTACAAAAAAACATTAGCGGGTGAAATGGGACAAAAAGGATAAAAATTGTACCAATGATACAACAGCTAGAAACATGCAATTCGGTGGGTGTGTGTACATCCCTATAATTACGTAGACACGTAAAATAGACAGATTTTTCGAAATTTGTACTTTTAAGGGATACAATTGGAAATAGGGATAAAAATGGTACCAACCAAACCGCTGAAGTTAAAATCATGAAATTCGGTGTATGCATTTATCTGACTGCGTAGGCGGAAAATGGGGCGAAAGGGATAAAAATGGTACCAATCAAAGGGTTGCGGTTAGAATAGTGAAATTCGCTGTGTACATTGCTTTGACTGTGTAGACATGAAAACTAAAGATATCCTTCGATATTCGTACCTTTAGGAACAAAATGGGATAAAATTGTTACCAAGCAAAAGGATGAACCCAGAATCATGAAATTAAATGCATTCATTCCAATATGGGAGAAAACGGCCCTGAGTCGGTTTTGTAATCATCAGTTCATTGTGCAATTCTATACACTCGTAATTCATTAATGCTGTCCTATAGGATAACTTCTTCACTTGCCCAGAGCATGCATTCATCCAAACTTTCTACGAATCTCTTCTTATTTACATCAAACCCAAAAGAATAATCTCTATAATAGCATTAATGAGGTTGGCATTATGCAATCTGTGTTATATAAAAACACATATCTTCGCGGAAGAATTTCATATTTTTGTAATGTTTCTTCCTGTATTAAATACGCTTTGTAATCGGCAGTAATATAACGCGCATGTATCGTGAGTAAGTGTATCTGTAACCTTCAAGCGTTTCCTAGAAAAAACGCGATATCAAAACATAAAGTTATTTCTTGTCAGCATTACATTACATTAAATCATAGGAAACGGAAACTTCAGCACATACACAAACACAAAGATATGTACATACATTCCCCTGAGACTGGGATGTGCATATGTTAGTGTTACATATAGTATACATTAGGCTGTGCCGCACAGTGTATTATCAGCGGCAAAAACTCCCAATTTTCATGCGCCCAAATCTCAACTTTACCGATTGAATTTTGTAAAAAAACATTTTTATTAAGCATATTTATAAAAGATTTACCAATATCGCTGCTAACTTAAGCTGTGTATGCATTTAAAGTTCATAAATGCTAAAATAGTTTAAAATTTCATCGTAAGAGAGGTTAGTTTATTGGGATGTATCTCGGAAAAGATGTATCGTACTGTAATTGTGTTTAGTTCGTAGAAAATAGGAGCTCCTGATATGTTCTTTTGCATTTAAAAAAGTGTAAATACTTTTTGCTTTCCTTTTCAGACAGAGGTTTTACAGAGGTTGTATTTATTCAGTATTGTTAATTTTCTACAGTATAAAACTACATTCGCGAGGCCGGCCGATGCCTCGGCATTTACAAATATTGTTAAACTATTGTCTTATTGATTCATTTTAAAAAGAATATTCTGCTTATAACTGCCAACATCTATTTAATTACTGAAATTGTAAACCCTTCTAAGCCAAAAATGAAGCAATACTT
Organism: Polietes domitor; assembly: GCA_947397865.1. NCBI lineage: Eukaryota > Metazoa > Arthropoda > Insecta > Diptera > Muscidae > Polietes > Polietes domitor. Next base: position 77,721,249 of record OX377619.1, on the reverse strand, counting down.
TATTCGTTGTTCTCTGTTAAGGTATTTAAAAAAATATTTAAAGCATACTTTAGGGATAAAACGACTTATGGCATTCGAGCGCATGTAAATAATAATAATATTAACATTAAGTTATTTATAAAGTTATAATAGCAGTTTGTCATCGATTAAAAAATAAAATAATTTTATAAAAAATTTGGAAAATCTTAAAAAACCAAAACTTTTATGTGGGCGTTGAGCGTGGTACTGAAAATTTTCATTTAATTGTGGACTCAAATGAAATTACTGGTAATGATTTGTATTAACACATATATTAAAATAAGAAATTTATGACAATTTTATACCCTCCACCTCCGGGACGGGAGTATACTAACTTTGTCATTCCGTTTGTAACACCTTGAAATATCGACCTGAGACCCTATAAAGTATATATATTCCCGATCGTCATTAAATTCTAAGACGATATAGCCATGTCCGTCCGTCTGCATCTAAACGAAAGGAGCTAGGACGTCCAAATTTTCCATAAATTCGTCATATAGTCGTAGATCGGTTGGGATTGTCACTGGACGAAATCGGTCCAGAGGCAAAAAATTTTCCCTCACAAGGACTGGAAATACCCATAATAACCCCTGATATTTTAGAGTATTTAAGCATGTTTTTTTTCAATATAACTCCTTGTACATACTTTATATAACAAAAACGTACACCATAAAGTGATTCTTATTCGTAGGGGGTGAAATGGGGCAAAAAGGGATAAAAATGGTACCTATCAAACGAAAACAGCTAGAAGCACAAAACTCGTTGTGTAAATTCCCCAAAATTTAGCAGATACATAAGATAAATTTACTTTTCCCAGATTCGTACTTTTAAGGGGTAAAATGAAAATAGAGGGATAAAAACGGTGACAACCAAACGGCTGCACCTACAATAATTAAATTCAGTGTATACATTTTTCGAAATTCTTACTTTTACGGGGTTAAAATGGAAAAAGGGGATAAAAATTGTACCAACCAAATGATTGCAGATACAGGAGTATACAGGAGTATACATTAGAGCGTACCAGGTTACAAGTAAAAAAAAAAAAGTTCGCCGTACACCTTCGAATATGAAGTATTATTGAAAGGTAGTTTCAAAAAAATTTTTTTTATTTTTTTATGCCGAACGTAGGGGTCGCGCTTTTACATTTTTCTATATAACTTCTGCATTTATAAACGGATTTTAAAGTGTGATACATCGATGTTTTTGTCCGATTTTTTTGTCTTTGAAGTCATTGAGCTCAAACATGATTCATGATTTTATGCGAGCTTTAATTTTCGATTATTAGAGTGGTACATTAGGGTAGTAGCAACTGAGAAATGATGGGTAAGTACCAGAAGGGGGTGCTTGAGCTCAATGACTTCAAAGACAAAAAATCGGCCTCGTCGAGACAAAAACATCGATGTATCACACTTTAAAATCCGTTTATAAATACAAGTTATATAGAAAAATGTAAAAGCGCGACCCCTACGTTCGGCATAAAAAAATAAAAATTTTTTTTTTGAAACTACCTTTCAATAATACTTCATATTCGAAGGTGTACGGCGAACTTTTTTTTTGAGGTACGCCCTAGTATACATTCCTCTGACTCCGTAGATACGAATAATAAATGTTGTTTTTTATTTCAAATTCTTACTTTCAAGGGATACAATGGGAAGAGAGGGATAAAAATGGTACCAACTAAACGGGCTACAGCCATAATTATAAAATTCGGTGTGTACATTCCTCTAATTTCGTAACTAAGAAAATGCTAAAATCGGACGGCCGACTATATGATACACTCCACTTTCTATCCGAATACAATTCAATTCGGTAAAAAAGTGAAAACCGAAAGAATTTTTGTATGTTTCCTAATCATAGGCTAATATGACCTGGTCCAATTTGTCAACTCGAGAAGAATATTTGTATTGGGGCTATATCCGAATATGGAATTAAGTGACTAACTTTCACAATTCCAGTTATTCCAGTTCATATATAACGTGTTATGCTCACTTTGAAGAAATTCGGTGAAAATTCGTGGTTTCTGGGGCGGAAAAGTCTATCCGATAGCGAAATTTGTATGGGAACTATATGTAAATCTGAACCAATATGACCCATTTTCTCCGTGGGCGTTTCTAGTTGAAATATAAGATATTTTACTAAATTTGAAGAAGATCTGTTAAACTATGTGGATTTTAAACCAGAAAAAGTCAAATCGAGAGCGAAATTTGAATGGGAGCTATATATAAATCTGATCAGATCTGACCTCTTTTCACCATAGGTGTTCCTAGTTTAAATGTATGTTTTGCCAAATCTGAAGACAATCTGATACAATTTGTGGTTTCTAGAGCGGAAAAAGTCATATCGGTAGCGAAATTTTTATGGGAGCTGTATCTAAATCTGAACCGATATAACACAATTTACCACAGGAGTTTCTAGTTGAAATATAAGATGCTTTGCCAATTTCGAAGAAAATCTGATACAATTTGTGGTTTCTTGATCGGAAAAAATCAAATCGGGAGCGATATTTGTATGGTAGCTATATCTCAATCTAAACCCATTTTCTTCAAATTAAATAGCGTTCGTTGTGCAAAGTTTCATTTGGTTTTGTCTACAATTGCGACCTGTATCGTGATTACAGGAATAGATGGACAGGCAGACGGACGGACAGACACTGCTTGATCGATTCAGAAAGTGATTTTAAGTCAATTGGTATAATTAACAATGGGTCTATCTCCCTTTCTTTTGGGCGGTACAATACTGATACTCTCGTGGAGTGTATAAAGATTTTAGGAAGTCGTACTCTTAAGGGGGAAAATGGTACCAACCAAATGGCCGCAGCTAGAATCATGGAATTCGGTGTATGCATTCCTCTGACTGCATAGACACGCAAAATATTTTTTTTCCAAATTCGTACTTTTACGGCAAAAATTGGTTGAATCATGTAGTTAGGTTATCTTGGCCTGTGTACGTCAGATAATGGATTTTCAAAATTTGTACTTTTGGAATTAAAATAGGATATACCAATATTTATGGTATTTAATTTTTAATTTAATTTAAGCTTTTTTGAAGATTTCTGTCTTATATTTTCTTTTTTAAATTGACTTGAAGTATCATTTCGATATATAATAAATGTATTGATAGACTTGCCTTATAAGTGTGGTTTGAAATAATAAAAATATTATATTTATTTATAAAATTATTTTTTCAAATTTTTATTTGTTTTGGTTTGGCTATATTTAAAAAATGTTCTTTTCCTGTAATGTTACTGCACTTCTACGAAAATCGACAGCATCTGTGTAATGCAGTCCATGGTGTAGGGTATATAACGTTCGGCCCGTTCGAACTTAACGCCGTTTTAAATTGTTTCATTTTAACTAACATGGGGATTGGGCGTATTTAAACAACAAATTGTTTTTGATCTAATTTGAGGATATAAAGGATGTGCGCGAAAATTCAATTCTATTCCTTCTAAATTTTGCCGCAGCTTGTATGAAAATATTCCACTGTGTGACCCTCCCACAAAATAATATGTATGTACATATGTCTTGCATTTGGCAAAAAAGTAGAAAATATATTTTTTTAAATTGTATAAATTTCAAAAACTTCTACTTCCAGATTATTATGCGATCCAACAATAGTTGGTGCATGTGACATAACCTCTACATTTGTCCATAGATTTTTCCCAGATCATTTCCTGTTTTATTGAGAATTAGGGGGCAACAAAAAAATTTCAATTATTTGGGGACTCTTTCTAAACCTCTCTTTATATATAAAGGGTGGTTAGATTGGAAGGGCCGATGTTGAATGTGAACCACACCTAAACGTCAAGTTTTCGTCTGCATTTCATTTGACATTTCTCAATTTCAGACTAACTAAATTTGAACCATGCAAAGATACACAATTGAGCAACGCGTTAAAGTTATTCAGGCTTTTTATGAAAATGGGCGTTCAAATCAAAATGCATATCGTGCACTTGTGATTTTTTTGCTCATTTGAATCGTCCAAATGTCCATACAATCGGAAAAATAGTGCAAAAATTTGAGCAAACCGGGCCTGTAGGAGATGTGAAAACACCAGTGCATGCTCGTACAGCTCGAACTGCAGAAATTATTGCTGCTGTTCGGGATAGTGTGGCTGAAGAGCCGTCCACCTCAACTCTCACTCTCACGCTCGTCGTTGATGAACATTATGTATAAAGACTGGCATTTACACGCTTACAAGGTGCACTTGTCTCAAGAACTAAAGCCTCTTGACCATTACAAACGTCGTCAAAGGTCAGAATGGTGGCAAGAAATGGCAACTGTGGTTGATCAATTTTCGAAGAAAATCATCTTCAGTGATGAGGCACATTTTCACCTCAGTGGATTCGTCAATAAGCAGAATTGCCGCATTTGGGCGAATGATAATCCAAGAGTTATTGTCGAAAAACCAATGCACCCACAAGGAGTGACTGTTTGGTGCGGTTTATGGGCTGGCGGCATCATCGGGCCGTATTTTTTCAAAATGAGGCGGGTCAGGCAGTTACTGTGAATGGTCTTCGCTATCGTGAGATGATAACGAACGTTTTATGGCCCGAATCGGAAGATATGGATGTGGACGATATGTGGTTTCAACAGGACGGTGCCACACAGCTAACGAAACAATGGCTATTTTGTGCGACAAATTCAATGGCCGTGTTATCTCACGTGGTGACGATGTCAATTGGCCTCCAAGATCATGTGATTTGACACCGTTGGACTTCTTTCTTTGGGGTTATTTGAAAGAAAAGGTGTACGTCGATAAGCCAGCAACAATTCAAGAGCTAAAAGATGAGATAATGCGGCACATTAACGGCATAGAACCTCAATTATGCCTCAGCGTCATCGAAAATTTGGAACATTGGATGGAGGTGTGCTATTTGGCCGATATTTTGTTTCATACATAATTGAACCATACCAACATTATCATAATAAAAAAATGACAATAATTTCCTAAATAATTTGTGTTTTACTCAAAATCAACATCGGCCCTTAAATGTGACCGGCCTTTATAAATCTGAGCCGATTTCACCCATTTTCACCAGAGATATTTCTATTCAAAATATATGGTCAAAGAACTCTTTCTAAACCACTCTTTATATATATGATATGACAACATTAATAGTACAAGTAATATTATAAAGGATATCTTGGAATTTGCAAATTTAATTTTGAATAAAAACATATCCATAAATATTTATCCAAAGATTTTTCTATTATTCAAATCGTCAATGTCATTTGTCTACTTCAAAATTTCCTAGACCAACCAAAATTTACGCTCAATTTCATCAGTGTCATATTTATTGTTAAAAATTAGGCAAGATATTCAATATATGTATTTTGGGGGCAAATCCATTCGTGTGTGCATTATTCGAATTTTAAAGAAGATGAATATATATTCAGAAAATTCAGCATTTCGACAAAAAGAGATCTAAAAGTGTATGGGTAGGGGTAGCACTATGCCTCCCGACATACACGCTGCCATCCTCCTCTTCGATGGTACTTAAAATGTATGGGTATGTGTTTCTAAAAAAGATTACACTCTACACATTGCGTAATTATTTAGTTTTAATTGCAATACAATTAACAAATTCATGAAGCCTGTAATATCTGTGGTCACAACCCATAACAGCCTAAGTCTGTTTTTCAATATTTTCAGTACAGGAGTTTAAAGTTTTGAATCTTCACTGAAAATCAGTAGAAGGTGTTTTTTGGAAAACTTTGCTACAGATTCCAAGGAAACGAATTTCTTTACTTAGTTGTTAACAAAAAATAGTTGTTTATTCTCGCAGTCAAAAGATATTATCGAAAAAGACACTTAGGCTCTTATGAATTGTTGAACGAAAGAAAGTCAAAAAGTTTAACTTGACATGATATTTTAAAACTTTTTTTTGTTTGGAGAAAGACCTTAACTCAATTTATGTTTATCAAAAAACGAAATTGTAATTCGGAATAAGAGCTTAACTCAAGTTAGGAAAATAAAATTGTTTCTTTGTTTTTTTGGATTAACGACTTAAGTTGATTTAGGCAATGATGAAAAAATAATGTTTATATTTGTTGTAATCCTAAATTGACTTAGGCAGTTATGCCAAAACAGTAATTTAGAAAAATAACTTAAGCTATTAGGTTTTTTAGGTTTAATTGCCTTCCTAGAAGAGATACAAACATGAAAAATTTAGAGCAAATAAATTTAGATACGCTGAATACGATGGTGCTAATAACTCAATTGTGTCCTAACTCGAGTTAGGCTGTTAAGGGTTGTGACCACAGATATGTATATGTATATGCTTGATATGTATATGTAAAGAGTGATTTTTTTGAGGTTAGGATTTTCATGCATTAGTATTTGACAGATCACGTGGGATTTCAGACATGGTGTCAAAGAGAAAGATGCTCAGTATGCTTTGACATTTCATCATGAATAGACTTACTAACGAGCAACGCTTGCAAATCATTGAATTTTATTACCAAAATCAGTGTTTGGTTCGAAATTTTTTATCGACAAATTTTGTTCAGCGATGAGGCTCATTTCTGGTTGAATGGCTACGTAAATAAACAAAATTGCCGCATTTGGAGTGAAGAGCAACCAGAAGCCGTTCAAGAACTGCCCATGCATCCCGAAAAATGCACTGTTTGGTGTGGTTTGTACGCTGGTGGAATCATTGGACCGTATTTTTTCAAAGATTCTGTTGGACGCAACGTTACGGTGAATGGCGATCGCTATCGTTCGATGCTAACAAACTTTTTGTTGCCAAAAATGGAAGAACTGAACTTGGTTGACATGTGGTTTCAACAAGATGGCGCTACATGCCACACAGCTCGCGATTCTATGGCCATTTTGAGGGAAAACTTCGGAGAACAATTCATCTCAAGAAATGGACCGGTAAGTTGGCCACCAAGATCATGCGATTTGACGCCTTTAGACTATTTTTTGTGGGGCTACGTCAAGTCTAAAGTCTACAGAAATAAGCCAGCAACTATTCCAGCTTTGGAAGACAACATTTCCGAAGAAATTCGGGCTATTCCGGCCGAAATGCTCGAAAAAGTTGCCCAAAATTGGACTTTCCGAATGGACCACCTAAGACGCAGCCGCGGTCAACATTTAAATGAAATTATCTTCAAAAAGTAAATGTCATGGACCAATCTAACGTTTCAAATAAAGAACCGATGAGATTTTGCAAATTTTATGCGTTTTTTTTTTTAAAAAGTTATCAAGCTCTTAAAAAATCACCCGATATATGCTTGATATGTATAGAACAACCAAGTTTTATTTATTTTCATCATTCTCCCATATGTATGGGTATATTCAATTACTCAGTGTCGTCATCATCATCATCAACGGCATCGGCATCAAATTGTAGTCGTAAATGGCTACGAACGAGTAGGTACGCAAATGTATCATTCTGAAGGACTCTTACACACACACTCCCACTCAAATGTACTAATTAAAATTAAGTATATATTTTATATAAAATAAACCTAATGAAATGCACTTCATTAACAAGTAACTCCCGACACTTACGGAGACATCCTTTAGAGGGTTTGTGAGTGAGATCTTATTTTAAGCAGGACATGATGAGTGTGGCCTAGCTGACACCCACTTGGCAGCGTGCATTAAACCACATTGGGCACCATTCCATATATGTGGCATATATTTGGGCATCTGGCAACTGGGAAAATGTTTCAATTTCATTCAGATTAAGTGGTAGGTTGTCTACACTTTCCAACAATTTAAGTATTTTTGATTCGAACAGAATAGCGGCCCCATAATTCTGAAAGGCCATGTTGAGTACATCATTTTTGCAGCATAAACTTATAGTCCAGCTGGCCTGGGTTTCTTTTTATAGAGGGCCAAAGTTGTCATTATACCCTCCACCTAGGATGGGGGTATATTCACTTTGTCATTCCATTTGTAACACCTTGAAATATTCATCGGAGACCCCATAAAGTATATATATTATGGGTCGTGGTAAAATTCCAAGACGATCTAGCCATGTCCTTTTGTCTGTCTGTTGAAAGCACGACAGCGGCCGAACGAAATGAGCTAGTACGTTCAAATTTTCCCTAAATGTGTTATATGCTTGCAGATCGGTTGGGATTGAAAGTGGACGAAATCGGCCAAGAAGGAAAAAATTTTCCCTAACAAGGACTCCCTAATATTTAGAATATTTAAACAATTTTTTATACCCTCCACCTCCAGGATGGGGGTATATTCACTTTATCATCAGAGATACAAGCCGACCGATTTTAAGCCGACAAGCCGCCGCCGCCGCATGTTTCTGCAGGAGCCGCGCCGCCGCCGATTTCATCGGCTCAAATCGACTCAACCACGCCGCCGATTTCAACGACTCATATCGACTTCAACCATGCGGCCGTGATTTGACGAAGTTCTAACTCAGTCAAATCTTACTACAAAAATAGACAACCCACTTAAAATTACAAAAGAAAATATAAATGCCAACTTAGACAACCTACTGCTGTGAAATATATTGATCTTTCTTTCATTTATATAAGTCAATTCCAGTACGTGTGTTCACGTGTTCCTATAAATAACAATATCTATTGTGCTTCTTTAGTGTGTCAAAGTAGGTAGAGTATTATCATTTTTTGGAAGGATTATGATATTCAAGAACGTCTGGTCAAATATGCCTCACATGAAAAGCTGTAATTGCAAAAATATTTATATTGGGAATGGATTCCTCCATTCGATTAATCGAATAATTTTTGTCAAATATTTGTTCGAATAATAAAATCATGATTTTCGAATAATTCGAATAAATTGTCCCAAATAATCGATTAATCGATATTATAAGTTTTGTCTTTAAAAACTAATGAAAACGTCGTATGCTTTGTACGATAAATTGATTTTGAATAGCCAGTTTGCTCCATTTGGGTACACCAAATATAAAACCACAATTTTTTTCGATTTTTGATTTGTATGCTCCACAGATATTAAAATAACGATTTATCCGACTTTATTCATTCATTTAAAATTTAAAAAATAGCAAAAACTGGCCTATAGCTTCGGAATTATTTAAAATTTAAAGAATATTTGATTTGAACTGGGATATTGTCCTGGCTCAAGACCATTTTGCATCTATATTTAATAGAATGCAAATTTATTTACAAATGGCATGGTGACATTTATTACTTGGCTGCAGACTACCACTATCATGATTTCCACCCTGTCTAAAGGTTTCATTCAGGTGGCTTCGCAGCGACTTTCCAACATCAAACCCGGCCTCTATAAGGAGATGATTCTCACAAACGAACGAGAATCACAACTCACTTGCCGAATTTGCGTTTAAAAAAAATCGCACCAAGTAATAAAGTACACATGCCATCTTACAAGCATCTCATTGAGTTGCATATGTAAGTATGTGTATATGCAGGTATAGTTAGAATAGTAATTTCATAGAATAGCAAATTCATAGAAAAGTTGAGGTTAACACAGTGAAAATAAAGTCAGTTCTGTTATAAATCATATGATCCGTATTCGAAAAAAGTCAATGGATAACTTCTGATATTATGCTAATTTAAGGGAAGGTTCTTTACTATGATAAGATATTAAGATTTTTGTCAACTTCTAATGAATTTCGAATTTGATGTTACAATTTTTAAATAAAATCAGATACATAATAAACGTGCAATATATTGTTGAACTACCCGTAAACTGCCGTGTCTTGTCTATATAACTCTTATTAATTATATTTTATTTAAGTGGACAATTGTTCGATTAATCGGTTAACCGAATAACTCTCGACTTCATTATTCGATTAATTGGAATTTTTTTGTTTTCAAATAAACAAAAATAGAATAACATAAACGTCCGAATAATTGGATACCCTAATAAAAATATTAAATTATTGGAATATTGGCTAATATTAACGAATATTGAACTACTTGCCAAAAAATAAAAGAAAATTGTTCCTTCCATTTTCCCAAAATTGTCAAATAAATAGGGGTATTCGAATGACTGAACGAGCCGGCATATAAGCCGAAAGCCGCCGCCGCCGACCCATTTTGAACAGCGCCGCCGCCGCCGATAATTATGGTTCGGCTTGTAACTCTGTTTATCATTCCGTTGCAGATCGGTTGGGATTGAAAGTGGACGAAATCGGCCCAGAGGGAAAAATTTGTCCCTAAAAAGGACTGCAAATACCCCTAACATTTAGACTGTTTAAGCAATTTTTTTTGAAATTTTCTGATTTTTATACACTTGAAATTTGTTTCGTACCTTCCCCTAGAAACGAGTAATCACCAAAAAGTGCAAAAAAGATTTAGCGGGTGAAATGGGACAAAAGGGATAAAAATAGTACCAATAATTCGACAGCAGTTACAAACATGAAATTTGGTATGTACATTCCTATAATTACGTACCCACGTAAAATAGGGAGATTTTTTTAAAATTCGTACTTTTAAGGGATACAATTGGAAAAGAGGGATAAAAATGGCACCAACCCCACCGCTGAAGTTGAAATCATGAAATTCAGTGTATGCACTCATCTGACTGTATAGACGCCAAACATAAAGAATTTTTTCGAAATTTGTATTTTTCGGCAGAAAATGGGACAAAAGGGGATAAAAAACGTACCAACCAAATAGCTGCGGTTAGAATAGTGAAATTTGGGGTGTACATTGCTCTGACTGTGTAGATGCGAAATAAAGATATATTTCGATATTCGTACTATAAGGATCAAAACGGGATAAAATTGGTACCACGCAAATGGCTTTAGCTAGAATCATGAAATGCGGTGTTTACACTCGTCTATCTTCGTAGACACGCAAAATATGAGTATTTTCCCAAATTCGTACTTTTAGGGTCAAAATGAAAACCGAATAAAAATGGTACCAAGCATACGGATGTACATAGAATCATGAAATTAGATGTGTACATTCCAATGTGGACCCGAAATATAACGAATCTTTGAAATTGAAACTTTTCAGTGACTTTGTCAGTAACTGAATCAAGAAATTGCAAATGGGGGGAAATGTTTCTTTCTAATGACGCCTGACAATACACCTAATATTTAGTACACATTTTTGAAGTTTACTGCCTCATGTTCAATTTTCTATTACAATTGCAGTATTATATTTATATATAGCAAGACTATAGTTCACTATGATAATGAAATGAAATCTACAAATCGGCTGTAGCTGGAACGAAGTTCGATATGAGCGCTCTCCTCTGACTTTGTAGAAGATTGAAATTTATTGAAAAGGAAAACTTTCTTGCCTAACAACAAATGAAATTCCGCCTAACCTCTAATATTTGGGATATATATATAGGCGTATTTCTGTTGAAGATTATTGGCGTTTTGTATACGATTGAAGTATTGTTTATATAGATCCATATTTTTTAGACTTCCCCTATAAGTAAAAATTAATCAAATAATATTAATTAAAAACAAATAAGGAAAGGCTAAAGTCGTGCGTGACCCACTGTATAACACCCTACACCACTCCCTGCATCTATACCTGTTTTTGATTACTAAAAACATTTGTGTTAGTATCGATGGAGCGATTTTATATCTTAACTAGCAGAACCCGCTGCTTCGCACGCAAAAAATCGAGTTATTTGTTATTAGTTTTATCCGTCTCTAATTTTGGATAGTATTTATATGATTTTTCTTTTGGTGGATATAGATAAAACTAAAATAGTAATTTGTAAACCTCTTATTAGATAGCACTCATATACAGTCAAAGGAATGTGTTTGTCGAGGTGCACTATTTTAGCTGAACTCCCTTCGTATGTATAATTTGTATACCCTCCACCTCCAGGATGAGGGTATACTATCGACCTGAGACCCTGCAAAGTATATTTATATATATATATATAAAGTCCGTCTGTCTGTCTGTTGAAAGCACGCTAGCATCTAAACGAAAGGAGCAAGGACGTACAAATTTTCCATAAATGCGTCTTATAGTCGTAGATCGGTTGGGGAAACGGGGCGAAATCGGCCAAAAGGAAAAAATGTTTCCCTCACAAGAACTTAAAATACCCATAATAATCCCTAATATTTTAGCGTATATAAGCATGTTTTTTGAATATGTCTGTTTATATTTACTTGATATTGGGTATGCGCATTCCCCTATAACAAAAACGTGCACCATAAAGAGATTTTTATTCTTAGAGGGTGAAATGGAGGCAAAAAAGGGATAAAAATGGTACATATTAAACGACAACAGCTAGAAACACGAAATTCGGTGTGTACATACCTCTAATTGAGTAGATACATAATATAAAAGTATTTTTTTCCAAGTTCGTACTTTTAAGGGGTAAAATGGGAATAGAGGGATAAAAAAGGTACCAACCAAACGGCTGTACCTAGAATAATGAAATTCGTTGTATACATTCCTCTGATTGCATAGACAAGTAAAATACACGGATTTTTCGAAATTCATACTTTTTGGGGTTAAAATGAAAAAAGGGGATAAAAATAGTACCAAACAAATGACCGCAGCTAGAGTCATGAAATTCAGAGTATAGATTCCTCTGACTGCGTAGACACGGAAAAGAAACTGATTTTTCGAAATTCGTACTTTTTGGGGTCAAAATAGAAAGAGGGGATAAAAATAGTACCAACCAAATGACCGCAGCTAGAGTCATGCAATTCGGAGAATACATTCCTCTGACTGCGTAGACACGGAAAATAGACGATTTTTTGGAAATTCGTACTTTTTGGGGTTAAAATGACCGCAGTTATTCGTACTTTCAAGGGATACAATGTTTGCCGTAAAAGCAAAATGTACGAATTTGGAAAAATCTTATTATTTTGCATGTCTACGCAGTTAGTGGAATGTATACACCGAATTCCATGATTCCAGCTGCGCCCATTTGGATGGTACCATTTTTACCCCCTTGACGTTTCTACGCAATTAGAATTTCATCATTCTAGCTGTAGTCGTTTAGTTGGTACTATTTTTATCCCGCTCATCCTTTATAAGTACAAATTTCGAAAAATTCATTTAGATTTGCGCTTCTACGTTGTCAGAGAAATTTACATACCACATTTCACGACTATAGCTGTAATAATTAAGTTTGTACCATTTTTATCCCGTTTTGTCCCGCCCCTTTGCGCCTTAAAAGTACACATTTAGAAAAATCCATTTAGGTTGCAAGTCTACGTTGTCAGAGGAATTTACGTACCCAATTTCACGATTCTAGCTGCAATACTTTAGTTGGTACCATTTGTATCCCTTTTTGTCTTCTTCTTCCCTTAAAATTACAATTTTCGAAATTTCCTTTTTTGTAGCTCGTCTAATGGTAAGTGGAAGGCACACACCGAATTTTATGCTTCTAGCTACTGCCGTTTAGTCAGGACGAAGGTTCGATGTTTATCCCTTTTTGTCCCATTTTACCCCCTAAAACGACAACGTCTACGCCATGTTTGGGAACTACCCTGGAAACTTCATGACCCTGGCTTCCGTCGTTTGGTCTGGGGGCTGGTCAGTGATAAGTCAGTCAGTAACGCAACTCTTTTATATATATGGATAGACCTTTTATATATATATAGACCGAAGAAGCCATATTCATACATAGGTTCGGTTAGTGGCAGATTAGGTTTATATGGTAGTTTGTAACTGGTAGATGGCGAAATTTTGAATAAATGGCCAAATTTAATAGAAATGCAGAGTGAGTGGCGCTGGGGTGGAGTTATTGCGAAAATTCATATTTGTGGTCCAACTTTAATTAAATTCAAAATAGTTGTATGATAGACAGGCGAAGCGGGATAGTAGCTCTTAGTCCAATTTAAGGTATATAACAAAAATGATGAAAATCGTTTGTGTTATTTTACACTCCTACTTGTGGGCCCCTTACACAAAGAAAACCGGTGTGTAGCTGCGCCTGTGGACAAAATATAAAGACTATTTTCATCAAGATTGGTTGTAATAAGTCGAATCTAGAGTGTTATAAATAAATATAAATAATATAAATGCTCCACTTTTACTGTAAGTGTATGTAATACGTCTAAAATCGAAGGTCTATTTGTCTGGGGTCTACATCAAAACAAGCACCCTTGTTTATGGGGATAATATGAAAACACGGTCCAATTTAATAGTAGGTGTTCCTATGTGAAATAATCCATGATTTGGAAATAATCATTGATCCTGATCCGATGTAATATGAATGTTTTAAGGCGGTAATAATGAAAATCGGTGAAACATAGTTGTAAAGGGTGATTTTTTAAAAGCTATAGGAAAGTTTTTCGAAAAAAACACATAAAATTCAAAAAAATGCATGAAATCTATATTTGAATCGATAGTACGGTCCATATAATTCAATGTTTGAAGATTATTTCATGCAAATGTTGACCTTGACTGCGCCTCAAATGGTTCATCCGCTTAGTCCAATTTTGGCATACTCTTTCCAACATTTCGGCCGGTATCTCACGAATAAATGCTTCAATGTTGTCTTCCAATGCGTTAGTTGAAGGGCTTGTCTGTATAGACATGAGCTTTAACATAGCCCCACAAAAAATAGTCATAAGGCGTTAAATCGCACGATCTAGGCGGCCAATTGACCGGTCCCGAACGTGAAATAAAATGTTCACCGAACTCGCCACTCAATAAGTCCATAAACCGCACCAAACTGTGACTTTTTCTGGATGCATTGGTAGCTCTTGCAATGCTTCTGGCTGATATTCACTCCAAAATCGACAATTCTGCCTACTTACGTACCCATTGAGCCAAAAATGAGCTTTGTCGCTGAACACAATGAACGCGCGATGAACTTTCTTAACAGAGCACGCATTTTGATAATAAAATGCAATAATTTGCAAGCGTTGTTCGTTTGTAAGACTCATTCATGGTTAAATTATAGACCAAACTGAAGATGTTTGACAGTGAAACAAAAAACGAAACGTTCGTCAGCTTTTTAAACCAGTGTTGCCAAAAAGATAATAGCAAAAAAATCACCCTTTATAACATGATCTGGAAATTTAGATCAATATCCGATGACAGATGCAGATTTTACAGCGGTAATAGGATACATTGGACGGACATTTGTAGAAGGCCTATAACAATACTTGGGACCAAAAACATGGACTTTCTAGATATAAATACACTAGTTTTATTTATTATTTGAAAAAAAGTATATGTTTATTTTAAAAATCAGTACGTAATGCAATTACGAAATAAATAATTTCTAGCAATTATGAAGCAACAAACAACACTTGCACTTTTCTACACACACTTATTATTATGGGTAATCGCGAGAAGACATTCTTGCAGGCAGTCGTAACTGCAGTCGTGCCACCCCAACCACTTTCAATATCTTGCAGAAAACAAAGGCAAACGCCGCCATTTGGCAATGGCTGCTGCCACAGCAACGAGCTACTACTAACGCCACGAGTACGAAAGCCCGCTAACCAGGCTGAATGCACTCTGTTGCACGGTGATGACTTTGACGCAGTGAGTGCAACTGCACCTGCACTAAATATGAAATATTAGACACATGTTCGACACGTCCACACTCAAGTAGCCGTAGTCATGCTGGCTGGTGGTGGTGTTGCAACACGGCAACAAAGCCAAGTCAAGACAAACAACACTCGCGGCAAGTTCAGTCTAATGCAGAAAAATGTCGGTGTGAATGGTATGATCGGATGGATTGTATTTCTTCTTTGTATTTATGCATATTCGTCATACATACAGGGCCGGGCCGGGCAGGTGGCACAGCGAGTCGGTGGGCTGGTCCGTCACTCGCACACGTACTTTTATTTCTCTCGGTTGGTTGTATATTGTGTTAGCTACATTATTTGGCAAACAACACAGCTGAAACAACAAACAGCCGATGTTGTTGCTTGTTTATGCCCCACAGCAATTAAGAGCAAAAAAACTAAAATAACGAAAAGTTCTTATATTTTCGTTGATGCTGTTGTACATGTACATTAGGGTTAGTCATTTTTTAGATTCAAAATCTGTGGAAATAGCCTATAGGGCAGGCAAAAACAAGCAGAATTGCGTTTTTACTTTTTCGAAATTGTGAAAAAACGTTCCGCACAAAATGCAATTACTTTAGCTCAAAACCAACTTTTTTATTTGAATTTTTTTGTGATTTTTAAAATTTGATAATATTTTTTTTTAAAAATTTGAAGATATTATGCAATAATGTTAATAAGATTAAAATTTTATTTAAAGTAACGCCTTAGAATAATAACATTTATAATAAATTACTCAAATGCAGTAGCATTTTCTACTACTTAAATTCAACAAGATATATAAAAAGAAACATGAGAACAAAAGAGTATTTTTTAATAAGTTTAAATAAAATCTTAGCAAGAATACAATGGTCATTTATGGGTAATAAATTTTAAATTCAATGAATGTGTTGTTTTGCACAGTGGAAAAATATCTTGAACTACTTTTATGGCTTTTTCAGCACATACGTTAGTTACTTCTCTGCTGCTTCGGAATTGCTGATTCTTCCTGAACCCAATGTCTTTGAAAGCACAGGTGAGCGTTTTTGAAAGGAAGTAAGGCTAGATTTAATTTTGAATAGTCATCGATTTTTAAACAATGATCGGAAAACCATATATCAAACCAGGTGCCAGATATAAACTCACAAATTGAATATAATTGCGTCCGATATTTTGGAATTAGTATAAATGCCAGTAGAGCAAGAATTGCCCTAGAATTCCATCGAGCGTTGCTTATTGGAGGTATAGACTTAAATGTTATACGAGAAAATTTTTGGTTTTTCAAATAATATTGAAATGACACACACAGCTCGTACAAATATTTCATATCATCCCGCCATTTAATTTTGTTAATATTTATTTCCTCTTTATTTTGTAAGTAGCAACTTCTTAGGTGATCATAATTATTTATAATCTCGGAAACAAAAGGATATTCGATATTAGGGGAAGTTGTTTTTCCACCTAAAACTTCATCCATAATATGTCGTAATAATAAATCAAGTATATGGTGTTGGCAGCCAATATATTGCGGTGGAGGCAGTGAAAGAGATTCGCAGTGGTTTTGCAACAATGACACAACACCGCCTCTATATCTTTCAATTATATTGATTTCTTTCGGAAATTCGTGTAAATGGTATAGCGGCAAAACAGCTTTTTTTATTTCATTCGGTCTTTTTGCTTTAAAATTTTTGATCCAGTTATCACTGTTTTTTTGGACATTTTTGCAACTTTTTTTAAACGACATGGCGATGTGAACACAAACTATGAAAAAATAATTTAAAACTAACAAGTAAGGAAAGGCTAAAGTCGGGCGGGGCCGACTATATAATACCCTACACCACTCCCTCGTATGTATCTCGCTTTGATTACTAAACCCACGTATTTCATGGAAGCAATTTTATGTAGTTCATACAAATTATACAGTTACCATAAATTCATCTTTAGTCATATTTAACGTATAAATAACAACATTTTGGGCATGGTCCGAAACATGGGCCTATATATTTCTCATTCACGGTAGGTATTCCTAATTGAAAAATATCATGATCTGCAAAATTTGATGAAGATACGATGTAAGATGTAGTTTCTAGAGCTGTAATAGATCATATTGGGCCCCATTTGGGTTATACCAAAGTATGGACATATGGGCATCTCCCAAACAAGTAAGGAAAGGTTAAAGAAGGACGAACTTTCTATCACTTACAATTCAATTCGGTAAAAAATTGAAATCGGGAAGGATTTTTGCATCCTGTAAATGTATGTGTTTGACAAAAAATGTTAAATCGGCAAGGACATTTGTATGGGGGTATATTGAAACCTGGAACGATGTGACTCGCTTTCACCATGTCTGTTTATTGGTGAAATATAATATGTAAAATTTGGCCAAAATCGGTTAAACATTCCGGAGCAACATTTGTATGAGAATTATATCTAAATCTGAACCGATCTTACCCACTTTCACCATAGGTTTTTTAGTTGGATTTTAAGATGTTGTGCCAATTATGAAGAAAATCGGGTACAATATGTGGATTTTAGAGCGGAAAATGTCAAATCGGGAGCGACATTTGTATGGGGGCTATATCTAAATCTGAACCGATCTTACCCAATTTTTGCATACGTGTTTCTAGTTGGATTATAAGATGTTCTGCAAAATTTAAAGAAAATCGGGTACAATATGTGGTTTCTAGAGCGGAAAATGTCAAATCGGGAGCGACATATGTATGGGGGCTATATCTAAATCTGAACCGATCTTACTCAATTTTTGCATACGTGTTTCTAGTTCGATTATAAGATGTTCTGCAAAATTTAAAGAAAATCGGGTACAATATGTCGTTTCTAGAGCGGAAAATGTCAAATCGGGAGCGACATTTGTATGGGGGCTATATCTAAATCTGAACCGATCTTACCCAATTTCAGCATAGGTGTTTCTAGTTGGATTATAAGATGTTGTGCCAATTTTAAAGAAAATCGGGTGCAATATGTGGTTTCTAAAGTGTAAAATGTCAAATCGGGAGCGACATTTGTATGGGAGCTATATCTAAATCTGAACCGATTTCCTCCAAATTCAATACCGATGGTCCTTGGCCAGAAAAAATAACTTCAGCCAAGTTACATGACAATCGGACAAAAATTGCGACCTGTAGAGTGCGAACAAGCTTAGATGGACAGCAGACGGACGGACGGACGGACAGACGGACAGACGGACAGACAGACATCGTTAAATCGAGTCAGCTGGTGATTCTAAGCCGATCGGTATACTTAAAGGTGGGTCTAGCTCGATTATTTCTTGGTGTTACAAACATTTGGCGCAAAACTAACTTATAATACCCTAGACCACGTAGTGGTGTAGGGTATAAAAACGATATAAATTATGTATTATGACATTTCTTCTGTATTGTCAAACTTTTATTAGAGCAACTCGTTTAAAATTTTTAAAACTGGGAAATGAAACCGAGTTGCAAATTTTAAAATCGATGTAGCTTAAAAACTAAATGACTGATTTTTGATCAAATTGCATTTTTGATCGATGCACTAAAACCAACTAAAAAAAATTATTTCCAAGAACAGCTATTGCGGAAAAAAATTTCTCAAATTTAAAAAAAAAGTAAACTAAAAAAGTTTGTTTTTAGTTAAAGTAATTGCATTTCCACAGATTTTTGATATTCGAAAAAAAAATGAAAAAATGACTATCCCTAATGTACATGTACCTACTTGTGTGTATGAATGTATTTCTGTGTGTCTGATGAACTTTGAAATAAATAAATAATGAAATGACAACTGTTTCATAAAAGAAAATCAAAGAAAAATCTTTAATTGTTTTATATTGAATAATGAATAATAAAAGTGGGTCACATCATACATCCCTTAAACTTAACCTTGAATATTTTTATGCAGCTGTCATCATGATACGATAAGTAGTAGTGTCTTCTAATAATATTAATATTATTAATAATTAATTGATAAGAAGCAATTACTTTTGAATGATCCAAAAAACTTGGCAAACTTTTAATTGGAGAAATTGACAAATGTAAATGTTTAATAAACTGTCAAAAATCTACCGTTTAAATATTATTTTTATTTAGGGATGGGGGTATATTCACTTTATCATTCCGTTTGTAACACCTTCAAATATTGATCGGAGACCCCATGCATTATATATATTCTGGGTTGTGGTAAAATTCTAAAACGATATAGCCATAGTCTGTCTGTTGAAAGCTAGATAGCTGTCGCACGAAATGAGCTAGGAGGTTCAAATTTTCCCTAAATGTGTCTTATGGTTACAGATCGGTTGGGATTGAAAGTGGGAGAAATCTGCCCAGATGGAAACGTTTAGGACAAAAGACTGAAAATACCCTCTAACATTTCTATTTAAAAATTTATTTGTATACCTTCCGCCTAAGGATGGTGGTGTATTCATTTTGTCATTTCGTTTGTAACAAAGTAAAATATTCATCGGAGATTCCATAAAGACTATATATTCTGAGTCGTGGTAAAATTCAAAGACGATCTAGCCATGTACGCCTGTCCGTCTGTCTGTTGAAAGCACGCTAGCTTCCGAACGAAATGAGCTAGGAGCTTCAAATTTCTCCTAAATGTGTCTTATGGTTGCAGATCAGTTGGAATTGACAGTAGGCTAAATCGGCCCAAGGGGAACATTTTTTTCCTTCACAAGGACTGAAAATACCCATAATCTTTAGAGTATTTTAGCGTGTTATTTGAATGTTTTTGCTTGTATTTACATGATATTTGGAATGCACATTCTTCTTATAGCATAAAAGCGCACCATAGAGTGATTTTTATTTGTAGGGGGCGAAATGGGACAAAAATAGTACCTATCAAACGACAACAATTAGAAACACGATATTCGGTGTGTGCATTCCTCTACTAGATTAGATACACAATATAAAAGTATTCTTTCCAAATTCGTACTTTTAAGGGGTTAAATGCGAATAGAGGGATAAAAATGGTACCAACCAAACGGCTGCATTTAGAATAATGAAATTCGGTGTATACATTCCTCTGATTGGGTAGAAATGTAAAATAAAAGGATTTTTCGAAATTCGTACTTTTTGGGGTTAAAATGGAAAAAGGGATAAAAATAGTACCAACCAAATGACCGCAGCTAGAGTCATGAAATTCCGAATATACATTCCTCTGACTGAGTAGATACAAAAATTAAAAAGATTTTTCCAAATTCGTACTTTCAAGGGATACAATGGGACAAGAGGGATAAAAATGGTACCAACTTAAAGGCTACAGCTAGAATAATGAAATTCGGTGTGAGATCCCTCTAATTATATAGGCACGTACAATAAATAGATAGATCGAAAGTCGTACTTTTAAGGGGTAGAATGCGAAAAAGGGGATAAAAATGGTACCAACAAAATGGCCGCAGCTAGAATCATGGAATTCGGTGTATACATTCCTCTAACAGCGTTGACAAGTAAATTAAAAAATTCAAAATTCGTACTTTATTTTGCAGCTTTTACCACAAAAAATCATGAAGTTTTCTTATACTGTGTACGTGAGATATAAAGTATTTTCACAATTTATACTTTTGAAATTAAAATAGAATGGAATTACAACCAACCAAACGAATGTAGCTGAAAATACACCCTCTATCCCCCAATATTTAGGATATTTATGTAGCTGCCTTAAATTTACTTTATGAATTGAAGTATTATTTCGATTTGCGCAACCGATAGGAAATCAAGGCAGTTGCATTAACTGAGAGTGTTGCAATTACCAAGACCCATATTATTTAGGTATAAGTAATAATAATAATAAGTAATATTTTTCTAATAGAGGCTGCAGTTTCCTTAATAACATGTTGAACGCTTTCGTTGAGCCATTCGTCGATTTCTTCTGTGAAAAACTCACTCAGTCAATTTGAAATCGATGAAATGTGTTGTGATAACTGCTCTTTAATCAATTGATTCCTTATCTATATATATAAAAATGAATCTGTGTTTGTATGTTTGTTTGTTTGTTATTTATGGCAGCCTAAACTATTGAACCGATCTTCTTGACATTTTCACAGTATGTTCATAGTGAAACGGTGGTGAAAATAGGCTATATATTTGTTGGATATTTTCAGTGGGCGTGGCACCTCCCACACAAACTGGAGATTTATTCGTTTTATATAAATTAGCATATTTTGAATACTGCTGCAGCTAGAGTCTTGATATTTTGTGAAAGTTCACTAATTATTAGTCTGCAGAGTTGTGCCAAAAAGGGGCGGTATTGAAAAGTTGGCGTGGCACCTCCCATACGATGTTAAAACCGATTTTCGAATATATTCCGTTCTACGACAGATACAATACTGAAATTTTGTCTGAGTGCATCCAGCATCAATGTGCGTAGTTGTGCCAAAAATGGGTGGTATTCGAAAAGTGGGCATGGCACCTCCCATACTATGTTAAAACCTATTATTGAATATTGTCAGTTCTATGACACCTAGAGTGCTGAAATTTTGTGTGAGTTCATTCAGTGTAAATAGTAGTACAAAGATGGGCGGAAAGTGGGCGTGACCCTTCCCATATGAAATTAAAACCGGTTTTAGAGTATATTCGACACAGAGATGGGCGGAAAGTGGCCGTGACCCCTCCCATTCGAAATTAAAACCTGTATTTATTGTGTGAGTTAATTTAGTTGTAACCTGCTTAGACAATATACAAATGGGCGGGATTTGAAAGTTGGGGCATTTTTGATTTGAATTTTGTAAAATTACACCTTTTCTTTGGATTTTCTTCTTTTCAAGAAATCGGAAATTATATAATTTTTAAGTTTTTGTGTTGTTTGATTAGTGAACAATTTGATTGATTTTCTATGTGTTTTGAATGTAATGTAATGTAATTTCTTCTTACGAATAAAGTGTTTTGTTTATTTAATGGAAAGGAGGAGAATCACATTTAACAAAAAATCAATTTGATTTTTGACATTTCTTCCATTTTTCGACGAAAACTAACGTTTTTCATGGAACATATCCATTTCTTTAATATATCAGGGAAGTACCTTGATTATAAGTGGTACATAAATTTTAATTTTACCGTTTGTTTTTTTGCCTGGCGAAGCGGGCGGGGTTCAGCTAGTGATAGATAAATGCAAATCATACTCACTTGCCCTTTGATCATTGTAAGAACGTGCAAACGGATTTTAATACAGTTTTAATAATCGTAATACCTGATACATTGTCCCATGTATTAAACTTTTTTTGGCTTTTGTTCTAAATCCGATCTACGTACACCGACCAAGTGCATTAAAATATACTTTTTGTAATAGAACATTCTTAGCTATATTACATTTTAGTCAAGAGGTTGGATAATGGCTGTACAATTGACCATCATCGTTATATAATTCATTTTATTTTGGGCGTTATCAATAATTAGCAAAGCATTTTTGGTAGACTTCAGAATAGAGAAAATTTTAAACCTAAACGCAATTTAATTTGAAGCATTTTGTAATTTTGGGTACTCGCTACATTTCATCATACATACAGAAGGTCATAACAAAATATCACAATGTTGCTTGGCCGACATGCTTCGTAGGCAAATTTTAATTAATTAATTTCTAAAGTTTAAACAAATTAAGCAAATGAACTATAACTATATATATAATGAACTGTATATATACTATAGCACAAATTAAACAATAGAAATTCTTTAACAAAAATTGGTCTGGCGCAATGAACAGCAACAACGGCAACCGCTGAGTTAATGTGGGATATTGTGCCAAAGTATCTATACACAATATTTGAATTAAATATTTGAAAAATTGGATAGAATGTTTATCTATGTGTGTTGATGGTTGGTTTTATCATCCCAGTTGCCAATGTCTTCAAGATATTTTAAACGACAAATCAAAATAAACCGTCGGGGATATATAGGTGACAGGAAATTCAAATCGTCGAAGAAACTATTATACAAATGTACCAAAACCTTTCAAGATCAGATGAGCCACATTTCCTTAGCATGTCTTTGAAGATGGCCACATATGAAGTACATTTATCATAGCTCTTTTACATATAGAAATTCTTTCATTCATTCGAATGTTAGCTTTTAAAAAATAAAACAAAATAATATTTTTTTCAAAATGGGGTTTTTCGTGCCAGGAAAAGCTATTTTTTTTTTTTCAAAGAAAAAAATCCATTTTTTTTTAAAGAAAAAAATTCATTTTTTTTTTCAAAAAACTGTTCCTAAACCACTGTTTCTATCAGAAAGTGAAACATTTGTAGCCATCATAAGTACCTTGAACTGAACATACATGTGATCGATATTATATTTCGAAAATTGGAATTTTAGTAAAAAACTAGTAAAAACGGCGTTAAGTTCGGCCGGACCGAACTTAACGCCCTCCACCATGAATTGCATTCCACAGAGGCTGTCGATTCTCGTACAAGTGCAGTAATATTACAGGAAAATATCAATTCTTTTAACATATCCAAACCAAACAAATATTAAAAAAATAATTTTATAAATAAACATAATATTTTATTATTTCAAATCACGCTTATACGTCTACACTATATATATCGAAATAATTCTTCAAGTCAATTCAAAAAATAAATATTCTTATATTTTCAAAAAAGCCATAAATATAGGTAGATAGTGTATTACAGTTGTTTGTATTTCCATCCTATTTTAATTCTAAAAGTACAAATTTTGAGAATCAAATGTCTCACGTACACAGTGCAAGATATCCTTACTTCGCGATTCAACCAATTTTTTCCGTGAAAGTAAAAAGTTCGAGTTGGGAAAAATCTTTTTATTTTGCGTGTCTATGCTGTTAGATAAGTGTACACCAAATTCCATGTTTCTAGCTGCGGCCATTTGTTTGGTACCATTTATATCCCCTCTTTCCTATTTTGCCCCTTTAAGAGTACGACTTTCTAAAACCTCTTTTTTTTACGTGTCTACGCAATTAGAGGGATGTATACACCGAATTTCATCATTCTAGCTGTAGTCGTTTAGTTGGTACTATTTTTATCCCTCTGTACCCATTGTATCCCTTGAAAGTACGAGTTTGGAAAGAACCTTTTATTTTTCGTGTCTACGCAGTCAGAGGAATGTATACTCCTTTTTCATTTTAACCCCAAAAAGTACGAATTTTGAAAATTCCGATTACTTTACGTGTCTACGCAATCATAGGAATGTCTACACCGAATTTCATTATTCTAAGTGCAGCCATTTTTATCCCTCTATTTCCATTTTACCCCTTAAAAGTACGAATTTGGAAACATTACATTTTTAATTTCGTGTTTCTAGCTGTTGTCGTTTGATATGTACCATTTTTATTACTTTTTGCCCCATTTCAACCTCTACGAATAAAAATCGCTTTATGATGCACGTTTTTGCTATAGGGGAATGCGTATACCCACTATCAAGTAAGTACAAGCAGACATATTAAAAATAATATGCTTAAATACTCTAAAATAGTAGGGGTTATTATGGGTAATTTCAGTCCTTGTGAGGGAAAAAATGTTCTCTTTGGACCGATTTCGCCCATTTGCAATCCCAACCGATCTACGACCATAAGACGCATCCATTGAAAATTTTGGCATCCTAGCTTCTTTCGTTTAGATGCCAGCGTGCTTTCAACAGACGGACGGAGGGACATGGCTAGATCATCTTAGAATTTTATGACGATCAAGAATATGTAGCTTTATAGGGTCTCAGTTCGATATTTCAAGGTGTTACAAACAGAATGTCAAAGTGAGTATACCCCCATCCTGAATGTGGAGGATGGGGATATATTCTCTTTGTCATTCCGTTTGTAACACCTTGAAATATTCAACAGAGACCTGACAGAGTATATATATATTGTGGGTCGTGGTAAAATTCTAAGACTGTTTAGCCATCTCTGTCTGTCTG
Source organism: Polietes domitor (assembly GCA_947397865.1). Taxonomy (NCBI): domain Eukaryota; kingdom Metazoa; phylum Arthropoda; class Insecta; order Diptera; family Muscidae; genus Polietes; species Polietes domitor. The sequence continues at coordinate 77,695,947 of OX377619.1, read as the reverse complement.
TCTAACTGTCTGTCCGTCCGTCTGTTGAAAGGACGCTAGCTTCCGAATGAAAGGAGCTGGAAGGTTCAAATTTCTCCTAAATGTATCTTAAGGTTGCGTTCGGTGGGAATTGAAAGTGGACGAAATCGGTCCAAACGGAAAAATTTTTCCTTAAGCAATTTTTTTAAATTTCTGCTTTATATGCACTTGAAATTTGTTGCGTACACTTCTCTTGTAGTCTAAAAGCACCAAAAAATAAAAAAAAGTTTTAGCGGGCAAAATGGTACGACAAAAGCTAGAATCATGAAATTCGGTGTGTACATTCCTCTAATACACACGTAAATTAGATGGATTTTTCAAAATTCGTACTTTTAAGGGAAACAATTGGAAAAGAGGGATAAAAATGGTATCAACCAAACAGGTGAATTTTAAATCATGAAATTCGGTGAATACATTCATATGACTGTGAAGATGCGAAACAAAAATAATTTTTTCGAAATTTGAACTTTTAGGCGGAAAATAGGGAAATGGGGATGAAAATAGTATCAACCAAAGCGCTGCAGCTATATTAATAAAATTCGTTGTGTTCATTTCTTTGACTGCGTAGACGCGAAAAATAGATCTTTCTATATTCGTACCTTCAGGATCTAAATGGGATTAAATTTAGTACCCATCAAGTGTCTAAAGCTAGAATTATGATATTCAGTATTAGCTAGTCTGACTAGGATCAAAATGGAAAAGGGAGTGAAACTGCTACCAAGCAAACGGTTGTAGCTAAAATCATGAAATTAGGTGAGTATATTGCAGTCTGTAACATATTGGATCAATCATCAATTGGAAAGTCGGGCTTGATGGAAATTATTAATTAGCTAATTAGGGTACATTTTTGAAGATTGCTGCCGCATGTTCTCTTTTTGATTCCACTTTGAATATTGTAAAAGTCTATTAGTATTACAATAATGAAGCATCACAATTTTCCTAATATGGTGGTGCACTTCTGTGTAAAGTTAGCAGCCTCTAATCTGCCGGTAATACTGTGGAATGGACTCCGTGGTGAAGGGTATTTAAGATGCGGCCTGGTCGAACTTAACGCATTTTTACTTGTTATCCCTCTTTTCCCATTGTATCCCCCGAAAGCACGAATTTGGAAAAACCATTTTATTTGTCGTGTCTACGCAGACTCTAGCTGCAGTCATTTGGTTGGTACCATTTTTATCCCTCTATTTCCATTTTACTCCTTAAAAGTACGAATTTGGAAAACTCCGTTTATTTTACGTGTCTACGCAATCAGTGGAATGTATACACCGAATTTCATTATTCTAGATGCAGCCGTTTGGTTGGTACCATTTTTATCCCTCTATTCCCATTTTACCCCTTAAAAGTACGAATTTGGAAAAAATATTTTTATATTAAATATCTACTTAATTAGAGTCATATACACACAGAATTTCGTTATTGTATCTGTTGTCGTTTGATAGTTTCCATTTTTATCCCTTTTGTCCCATTTCTCCCCCTACGAATAAGTATCACTTTATTGTACACATTTTTGTGTAGGGATATGCATCCCAATATAAAGTAAATATAAGCATACATATTGAAAAAACATGCTTAAACACTGTAAAATATTAGCGGTTATTATGTGTCAGTCCTTGTGAGGGGAAACTTTTTCTCTTTGGACCGATTTCGCCCAGTTGCAATCCCAACCGATCTACGACTATAAGACGCATTTATGGAAAATTTGGACGCCCTAGCTCCTTTATATGCTAGCGAGTTCTCAACAGACGGACGGACGTGGCTAGATCGTCTTAGAAACTTTTTCTCTTTGGACCGATTTCGCCCAGTTGCAATCCCAACCGATCTACGACTATAAGACGCATTTATGGAAAATTTGGACGCCCTAGCTCCTTTATATGCTAGCGAGTTCTCAACAGACGGACGGACGTGGCTAGATCGTCTTAGAATTTTATGACGATCAAGAATATATATACTTTATAGGGTCTCAGGTGTTACAAACGGAATGACAAAAAATGACCATCCTGGTGGTGAAGGGTATAAAAATATCTATAAAAATTATTTTTGTTCCAAAATTAAGGCGACTCATCTCGATTTATTGATGAAATTATTTGTTTCTCGAATTGGCCCGGTCAATTGACTACCGAGATCATACGACTGAACGCCTCTAGGCTAGGTGCTTGATACAAAATCACCTAAATTATGTGGACTTTTGTCCCTCACTGTATATATGCAAAGATACATATGTATATACAAAAGTTCCCGACCGTATACTTAGAACACCACTGATATACATATAAGTATGTATTTATGTATAAATTGTTGACAGCAAGTTTATATATATGTATGTATGTACATACATACATACATATTTGTGTACCTACTCATCTGAAGATAGGGGCAAATGCCAGCCAGACAAAAGAGGCGACGTCACAAAGTCTGCGAAACGAACGACGGCGGCGGCGAGCGAACAAATAAAAAACGTGACACATACATCCATCCATCCATCCACCCGCGGTGCTGTATGAGGCGGCTGGCAAGGCTGTGAGGGTAGCCCAACCGCGATAGGTTAGCAGCACTCGAATGAGAATTACTTAATTACATTAACATACGAACGGCCACGACAGCGGCGGCGATAGCAGCAGCAGCAGCACAATTGTTATTGTGCCGCGCACTATAAACAAATGACACTCGAGTCGGCAGAGATTATAAACAATTTTGTAGCGTTTGAAATATTTTAATTTCCTTCACCCCACTGAGAGGGAGAGTGAAATGAAAACAATAGCAGCAACAACACTAACAAAATCAAATAAGAGTACAATTACAATCGGGCAGAAAAATAACAACAAGAAGAAGAACAACAAAATTGTTTATCCTTGTTTTGTTATTGAGGTCCTACCCTAATTCCGTTTTTAGTAGGTGTGTGAGTGTGGTTGTCCTCGGGAGAGCGTTCTGCGACATCCTTGTCTTGTGTGTTCCCTCTTTTCTAAAGTAGGCATGTATACACATTTCTCTTTGGCCTCTGTGTTTTCTCTTCATCGCTAAAGGAAATTGTATTTTACTCTCTCTCTCTCTTTTGGAATACGCTGATTGTGTTTAGTGGTAGGGGGCAGGTTTTGCAATGGGAACATTTATAATTCCATGTGTGATAAGAACGAATACATTTCTCAACCAGTGATTTTTTGTGGAATTAATTTCAACACAATTTCGAAGTGAGACTTTGAAATGCTGCAATTCCATCTTTTTGTTTTTTTTTTGATTTGGTTGAGTAGGTCGCAAGTCAAAAAAGCATTTTGTGGCGATAGGGAAACTTTTCTCTTGCACAAAATTTTGGTAATCTTCGAAATAGTCTAGAACAGTGAATTATGAATTTATGCTGTTGTTTGTACAAACAGATAGTGATTGGAAACAGAGTTATTTTGGAATTGAAATTTCACACAGTCATAGAGAAAATTGTGTCGTGATTTCCAGGACTTGTGTCGTGATTAGACCATTCAAAATTTGTTCATACCGGAGGTGGCTAACTACGAAGCCCAAAAGTTAATGAGGACAGAGGAAAAAAATGCACTGAAAGTGGGTCATATCGGCCCATATTTGCCCCCATACGAATTTCCTTCTTGAATAAAAATGAAATCACTCTAGAAACTAGATTTGGCAGAACACGAAGGGGTTAATGTTTTAACATATTCCTCATATACACATTTCCCTCCCGATTTCTGTTTATACCCTCCACCTCCAGGATGGGGGTAGACTAACTTTGTCATTCCGTTTGTAACATCTTGAAATATCGACCTGGGACCCTATATAGTATATATATTCTTGATCGTCATAAAATTCTAAGACGATGGCCTTCTGTTGAAAGCGCGCTAGCATCTAAACGAAAGGAGCTAGGACGCCCATAATAACCCCTATTATTTGAGAGTATTTAATAGGGTTTGCAACCCGGGATTTCCAGCGGGAAAATTCCCGGGAATTCGCATATTTTTTATTTCCCGTATCTCGGGAAATTCGTACGGGAATCCCACGGGTATTTACATATTTATTCCATCATTTCCACAATAAAAATGCTGTACAATAATTTAGCTCATATCGATTTTAATTAAGTATTTTTATACCCTACACCACTTTGTGGGCTAGGGTATTATAAGTTAGTTTCGCCCCAAATGTTTGTAACACCAAGAAATAATCGAGCTAGACCCACCTTTAAGTATACCGATCGGCTTAGAATCACCAGCTGAGTCGATTTAACGATGTCTGTCTGTCCGTCCGTCTGTCCGTCTGCTGTCCATCTAAGCTTGTTCGCACTCTACAGGTCGCAATTGTTGTCCGATTGTCATGAAACTTGGCAGAAGTTATTTTTTCTGTCCAATGACCATCGGTATTGAATTTGGAGGAAATCGGTTCAGATTTAGATATAGCCCCCATACAAATGTCGCTCCCGATTTGACTTTTTCCGCCCTATAAAGCACATATTGTACCCGATTTTCTTTAAATTTGGCACAACATCTTATAATCCAACTAGAAACACCTATGCAAAAATTGGGTAAGATCGGTTCAGATTTAGATATAGCCCCCATACAAATGTCGCTCCCTATTTCACTTTTTCCGCTTTAGAAACCACATATTGTACCCGATTTTCTTTAAATTTGGCAGAACATCTTATAATCCAACTAGAAACACGTATGCAAAAATTGGGTAAGATCGGTTCAGATTTAGATATAGCCCCCGTACAAATGTCGCTCCCGATTTCACTTTTTCCGCTCTAGAAACGACATATTGTACCCGATTTTCTTTAAATTTTGCAGAACATCTTATAATCCAACTAGAAATACGTATGCAAAAATCGGGTAAGATCGGTTCAGATTTAGATATAGCCCCCATACAAATGTCGCTCCCGATTTCACTTTTTCCGCTCTAAAATCCACACATTGTACCCGTTTTTCTTTAAAATTGGCACAACATCTTATAATCGAACTAGAAACATCTATGGTGAAAGTGGGTAAGATAGGTTCAGATTTAGATATAGCCCTCATACAAATGTTGCTCCCGAATGTTAAACCTATTTTGGACAATCTTTAGATATTATGTTTCGTCAATAAACATACATGCTGAATGCGGGTCACATCGTTCCAGGTTTCAATATACCCCCATACAAATGTCCTTTCCGATTTAACACAGCTCTAGAAACTACATCTTACATCGGATCTTCAATTTTGCAGATCATGAACTACATAAAATTGCTCCCATGAAATACCTGGGTTTAGTAATCAAAGCGAGGAACATACGCAGGGAGTGGTGTAGGGTATTATATAGTCGGCCCCGCCCGACTTTAGCCTTTCCTTACTTGTTTTAATTAAGTATTTTTAAGCTGCGTTCGGATATACACCCAAAATCCACTTTTTCAGGGATTGCCTGTCAAACTCCATATGAAAACATTTAAAATTTGGAAAAAGTAAATTTTGGGTGTGTATCCAAACGCCCAAAACAAATGAAGTTAGTCGCAAGTAACAATATTGTATTGAAAAGGTCAAGATAGCTGACTAAAAAAATAATTTATAGTTTTGGAAGCGACAGACAAAGAACAACAACATAAATTTTTTATTTAATGTCTGACGAGGCCATAATTGCATTGTCTGCTCTTAATTCAAATATACACTTGCATATTTTGATTGCATACATATTGAATTTTGAAACTTGAAAAGATGTTTGAATTGAATTCTGTAACAAGTTCGTTGTGAAATAAATATTTATTTTACTGAACTGGGATACTCTCCTGACTAAAGACTATTTTGCATCTATATTTAATAGAATGCAAATTTATTTTACAAATGGCATGGTGACATTTATTACTTGGCTGCAGACTACCACGATCATGATTTCGACCATGTCAAAAGTGTTTTCAAGTGGCTTCGCAGCGACTTTTCAACATCAAACCCTGCCTCTATAAGCAGATGATTCTCACAAACGAACGAGAAGCACAACTCACTTGTCGAATTTGCGTTTAAAAAATCGCACCAAGTAATAAAGCACACATGCCAACTTACAAGCATCTCATTGAGTTGCATATGTAAGTATGTGTATATGCAGGTATAGTTACCCAGCAATACTTCAGCCGTACCGACGCTCATTTGTTTTAGTTTTTTCGTTTGTAGTTACCCAGACAGAACAATATCCCAGTTCAAATCAAATATTGATTACAAACCATAAAATACAAACGAAAAACTAAAACGAATGCAAATTTATTTACAAATGACAATGTGATATTTATTATTTGGATATTTATTATCATGATTTCCACCCTGCGAACTTTTCGCAGCGCCTTTTCAACAACATACCCGACCACTTTAAGTAAACGATTTTCACAAATGACTGAGAAACACAACTTATTTGCCGAATATCCGTTCAAAAAATCGCACCAAGTAAAGAGTGATTTTTTGAGGTTAGGATTTTCATGCATTAGTATTTGACAGATTACGTGGGATTTCAGACATGGTGTCAAAGAGAAAGATGCTCAGTATGCTTTGACATTTCATCATGAATCGTCTTACAAACGAACAACGCTTGCAAATTATTGAATTTTATTATCAAAATGCGTGCTCTGTTAAGAAAGTTCATTGCGCGCTTCCATTTTATGGTCAGTTTAATCGACCCACTGAAGCGGCTATTCGGGCTATTGTGACTAAATTTCGCACCAAATTTACATTGTTGGACATTAGACCACCAACACGCTTACGTAGAGTGCGAACTGAAGAAAATATCGCAGCTGTATCGGCCAGTGTTAATGATGACCACCAATTTTCGATTCGTCGCCGTTCGCACCAATTGGGTCTCTGTTACTCAAAAACGTGGAAATGCCAAAATTGGACTAAGCGGATGGACCACCTAAGACGCAGCCGCGGTCAACATTTAAATGAAATTATCTTCAAAAAGTAAATGTCATGGACCAATCTAACGTTTCAAATAAAGAACCGATGAGATTTTGCAAATTTTATGCGTTTTTTTTTTTTAAAAAGTTATCAAGCTCTTAAAAAATCACCCTTTATAAAGCACACATGCCACTTTAATAAAATGTGAAAGTTTCATTGGAAAAAATAAGCTTAACTCAAGGTAAACGATATGTTGACGATTTCCCGTGCTGTCCCGGGATCCCGGGAAATTAAAAAAATAAATCCCGTTTCCCGGGAAATAAAAAGTACGGGAAAATGCAAACCCTAGTATTTAAGCATGTTTTTTTCAATTGGTCTGCGTATATTTGGTTGATATTGCGTATGTGCATTCTCCCTACCACAAAAGCGTGCTCCATAAATGGTTCTTATTTGTAGGGGGTGAAATAGGGCAAAAAGGGATAAAAAAGGTACCTATCAAACGACAACAGCTAGAAACACGAAATTCGGTGTGTACATTCCTCTAATTGAGTAGATACATAATATAAAAGTATTTTTTCCAAATTCCTACTTTTAAGGGGTAAAATGGGAATAGGAACATAAAATGGTACCAACCAAACGGCTGCACCTAGAATAATGAAATTCGGTTTATACATTCCTGTGATTGCGTAGAAACTTAAAATAAACGGTTTTTTCGAAACTCATACTTTTTGGGGTTAAAATGGAAAAAGGGGATAAAAATAGTACCAACCAAATGACCGGAGCTAGAGTCATGAAATTTGGAATATACATTCTTCTCACTGCGTAGACACAATGTATTATTTTCAAGATTTTTACTTTTGGAATTAAAATTGGATGGAAATACAACCAACCAAACGGCTGTAGCCAAAAATGCACACATTGTCCCCGAATATTTAGGATATTTAAGCTTTTTTGAAGAATGTTGCCTTATATTTACTTTTTGAAATAACTTTAAGTAGTATTTCGCAATGTCCGTATGTCTGTCTGTCTATCTGTCTGTCCACCAATTATTATAATCAGAGTACATGTCGCAATGAAATGCGACAAAATGAATCTAAGCACAACGAAGTTTTTCGCGATAAATGAAACTATGCACAATGAGGTTTTTCGTGATAAGAACGAACGCTATTCAATTTGAAGAAAATCGGTTCAGATTTAGATGTAGCCCCCATACAAATTTAACTCCAGATTTGACTCTTTTCACTCTAGATACTACATATTTTAGCAGATTTTCTTCAAGATTGGCAAAATATGTTATATTTCAACTATAAATTACTATGGTGAAAGTAGGTCAGATCGGTTCAGATTTATATATAGCACTCATTCACATTTCGGCCCGACTTGACTTTTTCTGCTCTAGAAATCACATATTTTATCATATTGTCTTCAAATTTGCCGATGCATCCTATATTTAAACCAGGAATATCTATGGTAAAAATATGTCAGATTGGTTCAGATTTTTTCACCGAATTGAATTGTATTTGGGTAGAAAGTGTATGGTATCATTTAGTAGGTCCCGCCCTACTTAAGCCTTTCCTTACTTGTTTCTTTTTTGGTTGTAAATAAAATAATGTTGGATAATCTCTAATCACTATGGAAATACAAATTTATACTACATACGTTCAGTTGTATACCCAAAATACACGTTTTCTGGTTTTTGGAGTTGTCATGTAAAATTTTTAATTTTTTTAAACACTCCACGTGAGTATTATGTATTTGTGCATGTGTTTGTAACACCCAAAACGAAACTATGTAGGTGTTTATTATACAGATCGGCTTAGAATCATTTTCTGAATCGATTTAGCAATGTCCGTCTGTCCATCTATTGTTATAATCAAATTACAGGTTGCAATTATAGTCCGATCATAACAAAATTTGGCGCAAGTAAGTTTTGAGGATCACGGACAAACGCTATTTAATTTGAGCAAACCCGTTCAGATTTAGATATATCCCCCCATACAAATGTCGCTCCCCATTTGACTTTTTCCGCCCAATAAAGCACATATAAAGGGTGATTTTTTAGCTATTATCTTTTTGGCAACACGTGTTTTGTTTCACTGTCAAACATCTCCAGTTTGGTCTGTAATTTAACCATGAATCGTCTTACAAACGAAGAACGATTGCAAATTATTGAATTTTATTATCAAAATGCGTGCTCTGTTAAGAAAGTTCAAGAAAGCCGAAGATCCACTTTTTTACCGAAAAATTGTGTTTAGCGACAAAGCTCATTTTTGGCTCAATGGGTACGTAAATAGGAAGAATTGTCGATTTTGGAGAGAATATCAGCCAGAAGCATTGCAAGAGCTACCAATGCATCCAGAAAAAGTCACAGTTTGGTGCGGTTTATGGGCTGGTGGCATCATTGGACCGTACTTCTTCAATGATGATGCGAATCGTAAGGTAACTGTGAATGGTGAGCGCTACCGTGAGATGACATCCAACTTTTTTTGCCCAAAATGCAAGAGCTTGACTTACATGATATGTGGTTTCAACAAGACGGTGCCACATGCCACACAGCACGCGCAACAATGAACTTATTGAGAGGCGAGTTCGGTGAACATTTTATTTCACGTTCGGGACCGGTCAATTGGCCGCCTAGATCGTGCGATTTAACGCCTTTAGACTATTTTTTGTGGGGCTATGTTAAAGCTCATGTCTATACAGACAAGCCCGCTTCAATTGACGCATTGGAAGACAACATTGAAGCATTTAATCGTGAGATACCGGCCGTAATGTTGGAAAGAGTATGAGGCGCAGTCAAGGTCAACATTTGCATGAAATAATCTTCAAACATTAAATTATATGGACCGTACTATCGATTCAAATGCATTTCATGCATTTTTCTGAATTTTATGTGTTTTTTGACAAACTTTCCTATAGCTTTTAAAAAATCACCCTTTAGTACCCTACCACCTATGGCGAAAGTGGATAAGATCGGTTCAGATTTAGATATAAATTTATTTATATATATACAACTGTTGCTCCTAAATATTTAATATTTTGGCCAAACATTACATATTATATTTCACCTATAAACATACATGGTGAAAGCGGGCCACATCGTTCCATGTTCCAATATACCCCCATACAAATGTCCTTTGCGATTTAAAATTTAGAAAGTGGAGTGTATCATATAGTCGGCTTCGTCCGATTATAGCCTTTCCTTACTTGTTTTATTTTATATTGTCTCCTTTCAACCCCTTTAGAACTGCTGCACTGTGCCATTATTATTTCTGTGATTAGGCTATCAGAGATGAGCAATTACAAATGGTCGACAATCCAAGAAAATTAATTTTAGGCCACCGTCCTTTCAACGGTCATGACACTAAAATCACCTTTAAAACCCTCCCAAAAAAAAAACGCCACAACCTAACCTAAGCGAAATTCATACAACACCCAGCCAGCATCCAACACCGAACACCAACAATAACAATAAAAACAAATGACAGAAATAATCTCCTTCATTGATAAAACATAGAAAAAGAAGCAACAAAACGAACTCAATTGTGTGATGGCACACGATTTTGGGCCAACAATGAGGCTGCTGCCAACGCCAAGGGATACTATTAGAATAAGGAGCGCAGACTCCGGGAGGCTGTGTGTGTGCCACATGTGTACCTACTATTTAAGAGAACTAGCTGCCAAGGTGGCCGATAGTAAAGAGCAACAAAACTGGATTTGAGGTGAGGGATAGTTTAAAGGTTGAACTAGAAAACAAGAAGATAGAAGATGTTAGAAGAAGGGGGAGAGGGGAGAAGAGCCTGCTAAGTGGTAGTGGTAGGGAGATGCTATTGCGAGTAATGCTGCTGCCTGATGAGTGATGTTGTGGTGCTGTTGTTGCTGTTGCCTTTGGCTGTGATGTTGGCGTTGGTGTTGGTTGCTGAGGAAATATTGACCTTATTCGGGTTAACTTTTTTTACCTTTAGCCGATGTGTTGTACTCTCACAACGTTGAATATGAAATAGAGCGAGCCGCAGCCAGCCGTATGACCCGTTGTTGGATGTGTATCATTAATTTCTGTGGCTGTGACTGTTGTTGTTGTTATTAATACACTTTTTTGTTGTTGTTTGTTTTAATTAATTAGTCGATCTTGTGTTGTTTTTCTAGATTTTTATTGTGGCGGCAGTCGGACAATTGCACCCAAACACTATTAATCTTTTGACAAGATCTTCACTCACTCGCTCACCGTTGGTATATTGAGAACTCACTAATTTGTTTAAACAAAATTCTTTATTTTTTTCACAAAATTAGGGGATATTTATGTATGTCTATGTTATGATCCTACGGGAGGGAGCCAGACTAAATACATATATATTTTTTGATCAACACTAGATTTCAATAAACATTTTCTCGACAATTTTATGATGTTTCCTTTTCTAAATAAATATTTATTTATTTTTTTATTTTCTCACAATTATTTGTTTCACACTCCGCGGCGCACTGCACAGTTTTGTGTATTTTGTTTGAAGCACACACTCGGATACACTATTCGTTGCGTTCGGTTTGGCCTTTAGGTTTGTTCCAATCCTGTTGGCTCTGTCAAATCTGTACGGGCTGCATGCGAATCTACAGCATCAAACATTACCCGAATATTTGGCGACTTATTTTTAATTTTTCAAATATTTTTCAACAATATTTCATATTTCTTTCAAATTTTATGTTTCATTCAAAAAAATATTTTTTTTTGTTTTCTATTCTTTCTTTATTTCAGTTGCTGTTATTGTTGTTGTGATTTGTGACTTTTCTGTGCCTGCTTTGCCTGTCGTTTAAGAGAGTCTGTTTTATTTTTTATTTTATTTTCGTTTTGTTTTGTTTCATTCACATTCACCAACCAACCGAAATGGTTTGGATAGACAGACGGCAGAGAAAAACAGCAATTATACAAAATGCAACACACGCACACACGCTACAATACAATACACAATACAACTTGAACGTTACGCTTACAAATAAGAACTGACTGAACACCGTCCAAACGGTTGGGTGCAAAGCCAGTGTTTTGGTAGATACATATGACGGCGACGTCGACGTTGCCGTAGCATCGTGGCAGTGTTGCCATCAGTGTTCGCCGCCAATGTTATTTGCAATTGAATAATTTCAATGATTTTCCACATATCATGAGGAAAATTCTGACTAATTAAAATTTTTTATAGTTTTTATATCCTCCACCTCCAGGTTGGGGGTATACTAACTTTGTCATTTCGTTTGTAACACCTTGAAATATCGACCTGAGACCCTATAAAGTATATACATATATTCTTGATCGTCATAAAATTCTAAGACGATCTAGCCATGTCCGTCCGTCCGTCTGTTGAAAGCACGCTAGCATCTAAACCAAAGGAGCTAGGAGGTCCAAATTTTGCACAAATACGTCTTATAGTCGTAGATCAGTTGGGATTGAAACTGGGTGAAATCGGTACAAAGAGAAAGAATTTTCCCTCACAAGGACTGAAAAAACCCATAATAAACCCCAATATTTTAGAGTATTTAAGTACATTTTTCACTTACTTGATATTGGGTATGTGCATCCCCCCATATAACAAAAACCTGCACCATAAAATGATTTTTTATTCGCAGGGGCTGAAATGGGGCAAAAAGGGATTAAAATGGTACCTATCAAACGACAACAGCTAGAAACACGAACTTCGGTGTGTACATTCCTTTAATTGAGTAAATACATAATATAAAAGTATTTTTTCAAATTGGTTGTTTTAAGGTGTAAAATGGGAACAGAGGGATAACAAGTAAAAACGGCGTTAAGTTCGGCCGGGCCGAACTTTATATACCCTCCACCATGGATTGCATTCCACAGAGGTTGTCGGTTTTCGTAGAAGTGCAGTAATACTACAGGAAAATATAAATTTTGTAATATAGCCAAACCAAAACAAATACAAATATTGAAAAAATAATTATATAAATAAATATAATATTTTAATTACATCAAACCATTATCTATTTCAAATCAAAAAATAAATATTCTTATATTTATATTTTCAAAAAGCTTAAATACCATAATTATTGGAAGATAGTGGGTGCGACAGTTTGTTGTACTTCCATTCTATTTTAATTCCAAAAGTAAAAACTTTTAAAATCCATTATCAGACGTACATGTGCAAAATAACCTAACTTCATGATTCAACCAATTCAAACGAAAAAGTACGAATTCCATGATTCCAGCTGTGCCCATTTGGTTGGTACCATTTTTACCCCCTTGACATTTCTACGCAATTAGAATTTCATAATTCTAGCTGTAGTCGTTTAGTTGGTACTTTTTTTATCCCCCTGTACAATTGTATCCCTTAAAAGTACGAATTTCGATAAATTCGTCTATTTTCCGTGTCTACGTAGTCAAAGGAATGTATACTCCGAATTTCATGACTCTAGCTGCGGTTATTTGGTTGGTACTATTTTTATCCCCTTTTTCTATTTTGACCCCAAAAAGTACGAATTTCGAAAAATTATTTTATTTTCCGTGTAAACGCAGCCAGAGGAATGTATACTCCGAATTTCATGACTCTAGCTACGGTCATTTGATTGGTACTATTTTTATCCCCTTTTTTCAGTTTAACCCCAAAAAGTACGAATTTAAAAAAAACGTGTATTTTACTTGTCTATGCAATCAGAGGATTGTCTACACCGAATTTCATTATTCTAGGTACAGCCGTTTGGTTGGTACCATTTTTATCCCTCTATTCCCATTTTATCCCTTAAAAGTACGAATTTGGAAAAAATTCTTTTATATTATGTATCTACTCAATTAGAGGAATGTACACACCGAATTTCGTGTTTCTAGCTGTTGTCGTTTAATATGTACCATTTTTATCCATTTTTGGCCCCTTTTCACCCCCTACAAATAATAATCACTTTATGGTGCACGTTTTTGCTATAAGGGGAATGCGCATCCCAAATATCAAGCAAATATAGACAGACATATTCAAAAAACATGCTTAAATACGCTAAAATATTAGGGATAATTATGGGTATTTTTAGTCCTTGTGAGGGAAAATTTTTTCCCTTGGGCCGATTTCGCCCCATTTCAATCCCAACCGATCTACGACTATAAGACGCATTTATGGAAAATTTGAACGTTCTAGCTCCTTTCGTTTAGATGCTAGCGTGCTTTCAACAGACGGACAGACTTACGGACGGACGGAGATGGCTAGATCGTCTTAGAATTTTATGACGATCAAGAATATATATACTTTATAGGGTCTCAGGTCGATATTTCAAGGTGTTACAAACGGAATGACAAAGTTAGTATACCCCCATCCTGGAGGTGGAGGGTATAAAAATGGTACCAACCAAACGGCTGCAACTACAATAATGAAATTCGGTATAAACATTCTTCTGATTATGTAGATACGTAAAATAAAGGGATGTTTCGCAATTCGTACTTTTTGGGGTTCAAATGGAACAAAAAGGGATAAAAAATAGTACCAACCAAATGACCGCAGCTAGAGTCGTGAAATTCGGAGTATAAATTCCTCTGACCGCGTAGACACGAAAAATAAAAGGTTATTTTCCAAATTCGTACTTTCAAGGGATACAATGGTACAGGGTATACACACAGTACCAACTAAACAAATGATGAAATTTGTTGCGTACATCCCTCTAATTGCGTAGACACGTAAAATAAAGAGATTTTAGATAGTCGTACTCGTGAGGTGGTAAAATTGGAATTGGGATAAAAATGGTACCAACCAAATGGTCGGTGTAGACATTCCTCTGACTGCATAGACAGGCAAAATAAAAAGATACTACGGTATACTTAAATACCGATCGACTTAGAATCACTTTCTGAGTCGATTTCGCAATGTCCGCCTGTCTGTCCATCTATGGTTGTAATCAAATTACAGGTCGCAATTATTGTCCGATCGTAACAAAAATTGGCACAAGTAAGTTTTGTGGATCAAGAACGAACGCTTTTTAATTTGAGGCAAATTGGTTCCGATTTTCTTTAAATTTGAGACAACATCTTACAATCCAACTAGAAACACCTGTAGCTAAAGTGGGCTAGATCGGTTCAGATTAAGATATAGCCCCCATACAAATGTCGCTCCCGATTTGACATTTTCCACTTTAGAAACAACAACCCGATTTTCCTTAAATTGGACACAACATCTTATAATCCAATTAGAAACATCTATGGTAAAAGTGGGTAAGATCGGTTCAGATTTAGATATAGCCCCAATACAAATGTTGCTCCCAAAGGTTTAACCGATTTTGGCATATTATATTTCACGTATTTCGTTCCAGGTTTCAATATACCCCTATGCAAATGTCCTTTCCGATATATCATTTTTTGCAAACACATACACTTACAGGATACCAAAATCCTTCCCGTTTTCACTGTATTACCGAATTGAATTGTATTCTGATAGAAAGTGGAGTGTATCATATAGTCGGCCCCGCCCGACTTTAGCCTTCCTGGCGGGTATGCTGTTGAAATGTCGCTGCGAAGCCACCTGAGGAATCCTTTGACAGGGTGGAAATCATGATATTGGTAGTCTGCAACCAAAAGTAATTAATGTCACCATGACATTTGTAAATAAATTTGCGTTTTGCACAACATAGAGGCAAAATGGTTTCGAGCCAGGAGAATATCCCAGTTCAAACAAATATTGCTTACAATTATTATGGCTGCTTTTCGTTAAGTCTGGATAACTAAGCTGCGATAACAAAAATCTAAATAAAATGTTAAAATTTCACTCAAAATAAAAAAATATATTTTTTAAAATTGTCGCCAAAAGCAGTATCATTAGTCGCATTAGCCTGTAAGTCAAAATGATGGTTATCGAGGCTAAGTCCAATAAAGTCGACACAAAATATTTTTTTGAAAATTTCGTTTGATACATATATTGATATTGTAGTTCGCGACAATGTGAAAAAATATTTTTTTTTATTTTGAGCAAAAAATCAAATTTTTATTAATGTTGTTGTTATCGCAGCTAGTTATCCCGGCTTAAAGAAAAGCAGCCCTAGTATTGCAAAAGATATATAACTTTTTTTGAAAATGCTATAAAAAACTACTGAATATTTTCTCAAATTTCTTTTTTTATTTGAAAGTACAATCCTTCAGGTTAATAATGGAAAATAATTTCTTTCAAATGGCTGCCTCGGCTCCCCACAAATAATAGTCCAACGGTTGAATAGTTGAAAAAAAAAAACGTTAGATGGCGGACCCCATACCAATGTCTCCTATGATTTACTTTTTCCGCTCTAGAAACCACATATTTCAACAAATAACTTTTTTTTGAAAATGCTATAAAAAACTACTGAGTATTTTCTCAAATTTCTTTTTTTATTTGAAAGTACAATCCTTAATAATGGAAAGTAATTTCATTCAAATGTCTGCTGAGGGCACCCCACAAATAATAGTCCAACGGTTGAATAGTTGAAAAAAAAAAACGTTAGATGGAGGACCCTTTATAAATTAAACGAGTTTACAGACATTTGGTGTAAGGGCTGTTTATAAAATTTTCTGGTGTATTTCGGCTTACTAAACTCAAAAACAATATTTAAAAATTGCGGATAAATTACACTATGCAACAAAAAACTCATTTTGGCTTTCTATGCTCGAAATAAATATGCGATTATAAAAACATTTTCAAATATCAAATTGCAACTGATTTTGATTACCCGTATGGAAGTTATTTTCGTTTTATTTTAAACAAGGCCACTTTGTGTGGGAGGTACTAGAAGGGGTGTGGCAATAGCACCCATATGTCAAGTGTATCAAACGTCTATAAAAGTATTGTCAAAGGTCAAATTTCAGAGTATTTCGACCATCCGTATATCAGTTATAAAAGCTTTAATTTACTGGAAGGTACGTGACAAACACCGTCATGTTTTGTAATGTTAAAGTGATTGGGAAAACTTTTTCGCATACCAAAATATAGCTGATTGGGAATATCCGCGTATAAGTTACATTGGTTTTAGTTTAATATAGAAATATTAACCATTTGTGTGGGAGGCATTGGAAGGGGCGTGACAATTCGCCTATCTTCGAACTTAAACTATGTTTGGGAAAAATATTGCCATGTGCAAAGTTTGAGTAGATTCCATAACTCCTTTGGAGAGTTGTCGTGTACACCAGCCAGCCAGACGGACGGACATGGCTTAAACAACTTAAAAGGTTGTGAAACTGATTTGGTACAAACAAAATTAGGGTCTAGAGTCACTCCGTCAATGCGTTACATTTTTTCTGTCCCAAATGAAATATACCCTCCTACTCTGTAGAGTAAGGCTATAAATATAGTACGAATTTGGAAAAGTCGTTTTATTTTGCGTGTCTATTCAATCAGAGGAATGCATATACAGAATTCCATGCTTCTGTCTGCGACCAATTGCTTGGTACCATCTTTGTCCCCTTTTACCTTAAAAGTACGACTTTCGATAATCTCTTTATTTTATGTGTCTATGCAAGACGGATGTACACTCCGAATTTCTTCATTCTAGGTGTACCCGTTTAGTGAGCACCTCATTTATCCCTCTGCTCCTATTGTATCCCTTGAAATTACGAATTTGAAAAACCCTTTTTTATTTTTCGTGTCTACGCAGTCGTAGGAATTTATGTACATAATTTCATGATTCTAGCTGCGACCATTTGGTTGGTACAATTTTTATCTCCGTTTTCCATTTTATCCCCTAAAGGTACGAATTTCGTAAATCCCTTTATTTTAAGTGTCTACGCAATCAGAGGAATGTATTCACCGAATTTCATTATACCAATGTGCAGCCGTTTGTTTGGTACAATTTTTATCCCTCTATTCCTATTTTACCCCTTAAAAGAACAAATTTGTAAAAAATACTTTTAATACATACTAATGTATCTAGTCAATTAGAATTTCGCCTTTCCAGCTGTTGTCGTTTGATAGGTACGATTTTTGTCCATTTTTGACCCCACTGCACACCCTACGAATAAGAATTTGCTATAAGGAGAATCCGAATACCCTATACAAAGTAAATATAAGCAGACATATTAAAAAAACGTGCTTAAATATTCGAAATATTAGGGGTTTTCATGGGTATTTTCAGTCCTTGTAAGGAAAATAATTTCATTCAAGGATAAATAAGTAAAAAAATCTTAAAAAAATACTAAAATTACAATTCAGAAACAAGGACTATTTGAAGAAAATCTATGAATAAATGTATATTGTAGAAATAAGGATTTTGAAAAAAAAAAAATGTGAAACTTGTTTACGTTGTTTTTGCTTAAATGGAGTTAGTCATAAGCGAAGAGGACATGTACTTCTACAAGAAGAGCCATATCTTCTTTATTTAGTTATGGATTTTCTACAACTAAGCCTTGTTTTCTTTGTTAGGATCCCAGCTATGACCAAATCGAAAAAAATCCTTCTGTTATCTAATTTGTATAGAGGTTTTTTGCGCCATTTAGCCAAAAATTTAATAATTCATGATTTAAAAAATTGGAGTCTCGTAACTTCTACTTCTATCCAAAGATCTTTTACATTTAGACACTATTTACTTATTATACTTTATTACATTGGTTATTTAAACAATAAAACTACTTTTCCAATTTTTTTGTATTTTGAGTTTTTTTTTTGTGCCAGTAAAAATAGATTTTTTTGCTAAAAAAATTGTACGTCGACGGAAAAAAGAATTTTAGTATTTTTTTAATTATCCATATTTTTTAATTTTATTAACAAATATGCCTCCGTGAACATAAAAATAACTTTTCAGGTCGTGGACTCATTTTTATGTTGCATGATGTTATGGACCGATTCATAAATTCCACAAAATCCATTATTATATTTATTATCTTTAAGAAATTTGTATTTAATAACACTAGTCAACAGTCAAAATGTACTCGGGATGCGATAATTTTTTCTGTGTAGATAACCTTGACATGAGCTCGAAAAACGCAATAAAAAATTTTTTTTTCGTTTGGTTTTTGTTTTTTTTTTTTTTAATTTAAAAAAATTTTTTTTGGTTAATTTGTTTCGTCCGGCATAACTCGGGAACCACTAGCCCGATTTAATTGAATTAAATTTTAAAAAATTTTAAATTACAATTCCCTTAATATGTTCATATATTGTTTTCCTATACAAGCAACAGTTTCCAAGTTAAAAATGAATATATAAAGGAAAAAACTTATTTTTTGCCTAAAGATTTAAATTTTTTTTTTGTAAAATCCATAAAAAATCCAAAATGAAAAAAAATGTCAAATCTTATTATTTTTACGTAAAGTCACATAACCTATGAGCAAAATGAGACAAAGATCATGAAAATCGATGCACGCGTTTCGCTTTTATTCGCAATTGAGTAAAGGTATGAATTTCAAAAATTTAAAAAAATTTTTTTGGTTAATTTGTTTCGTCCAGCATAACTAGGGAACCACTAGCCCGATTTAATTGAATTAAATTTTAAAAAATTTAAAATTACAATTCCTTTAATCTGTTGATATATTGTTTTCCTATACAAGCAACAGTTTCCAAGTTAAAAATGAATATATAAAGGAAAAAACTTATTTTTTGCATAAAGATTTAATTTTTTTTTTTTTAAAATCCATAAAAAATCCAAAATGAAAAAAAATGTCAAATCTTATTACTTTTACGTAAAGTCACATAACCTATGAGCAAAATGAGACAAAGATCATGAAAATCGATGCACGCGTTTCGCTTTTATTCGCAATTGAGTAAAGGTATGAATTTCAAAAATTTGCTCGACATATGCACAACTTTGTCTATGGTAAGGTTTTTTCTTTTTTTTTGATTCTCAGAATTAACAAAACGGAATAAACAAAGGGTTATTTAATTTTTATGATTGCGTAAGCAAAGTAATAAACGCTAATAAATGTGCGTGAACAATTAAAAGGAAAAAAGGAAAGGGGACTTTTTTAATTATTTGGGTTTTCCGTTGGCTACCTGTATGATTTTTTTACAGAAATGCAACCCACATTTAAGGGTGGTCATTATTCGGAAAATTTAAGACTCACACATGGTGAAACAGTTATGTAGCCACCGTAAAAAAATATACACCCATTTATAAGTACCTGTCAGTAAAATACTAAACAATACACAGTATAAATAGGTCTTCATTGATCGATTTTACTCATTCAACAAGTGTCGACGAACGCGATAGTTAAAATGAGCAAACGTTCGCGAGGATTTGAATGCAATACCAATCCAAGTAATTTTTGTTACATGTGCGGAGAATACGTTTCTGAAAAAAACAAGCGTTGTTTTTCACCTAAATTGAGAGATTCATTTGAAGAGAGCTTCAATTTAAAGGTCTCAAACATAGATGAGCGGTGGACACCAAGTGCTCTATGTCCAAGGTGCTACGTACAGCTAGCTGACTCAAGGTAAGTGTAGATTACGAAATTCAAGAACATATATAACTTATTATTGAAATTCTTTCAGACGACAGCCGAGAATCATCATGCCAATGCTTTGGAGAGCTCCGCTTTGCCATGTAACAGATTGCTACTTCTGTCTTAGCAAAAAAACAGGCGTGGGAAAAAATATACGATGGACTTACGCTGCTGTTTCAACAGTGAATTTTCCAGTGCCATTCTCCGAAGAACCAGTGGACCCGCAACCGTCCGTTTCAAGATGGGCATCTAATAATGAGGCGATACATCCAACATCAGATCGGGAGACAGTAGAAACCACATCAGAATGCGAGTCAACATATACATTGCATGGAGGTCAACGCTTATGTTCCCAAGCAGAACTGAACGATTGGGTTAGAGAATTGAAACTCTCCAAGGAAGATGCAGAGTTGCATGCATCGCGCATGCAACAGTTCGGTTTCTTGGCTCCTGGTGTGGTGACAACAATCTACAGGAAGCGTCATGAACCATACGCAAGGTACTACACAAAAAAAGACAACATCTGTTTTTGTAAGGACATTCCCGGATTATTTGGTGAACTCGGGTACTCTTACGATCCAGGAGAGTGGCGTCTTTTCATCGACAGCAACAAGCAGAGCCTTAAAGCAATTTTACTGCACAACGGCAACGAGAAACCTTCGATTCCAATTGCTCATGCCGTTGACACCAAGGAAACATACGAAGTCATGGACAATCTACTAAAGTGCCTTAACTATGAGAGGCACGATTGGAAAGTTTGTGCCGACCTTAAGGTTATCGGTATCCTTTGTGGATTACAAGGTGGATTCACAAAGTACTGTTGTTTTCTCTGCCTTTGGGACAGCCGCGATCGTCAACATCATTACACCAGGAGGAGTTGGACAGAAAGAGTTAACTTCATCCCCGGCAGCGACAACGTGAAATATACACCACTCATAAAAAAGGAAAATGTTTTTCTCCCACCTCTTCACATAAAGCTCGGACGCATAAAAAACTTCGTGAAAGCTATCAACAAAGATGGCGAAGCGTTCGCCTATTTAAAAACCACTTTTCCTCACCTTTCATCGGCAAAGATTAAGGAAGGCGTTTTCGACGGTCCGCAAATTAAAAAGTTGTTGCAAGACCAACAGTTTGAGCACATTTTATCACCAAATGAAGCTGCAGCTTGGAACTCATTTCGGCAAATTGTTTCCGGATTTCTTGGAAACAACAAAAGCTCAAATTACAGAGAGATCGTCGAACAACTACTCCAAAATTATAAAAAAATTAGAGCAAATATGTCGCTTAAGATACATTTTCTACACTCGCACTTGGACTTCTTTCCGGACAACCTGGGCGACTGGGGACTTTTTTATAATTAATTAATGTTGATATCCTTAGGATAATTTCTTGTACATATATCGAATTGTTTTTTAATTTAAAGTCATATATTTTTGTCACCCAACAAATTTTAATTTTTTTTGTAATAAAAAAGAAAAAACCTTACCATAGACAAAGTTGTGCATATGTCGAGCAAATTTTTGAAATTCATACCTTTACTCAATTGCGAATAAAAGCGAAACGCGTGCATCGATTTTCATGATCTTTGTCTCATTTTGCTTATAGGTTATGTGACTTTACGTAAAAGTAATAAGATTTGACATTTTTTTTCATTTTGGATTTTTTATGGATTTAAAAAAAAAAAATTAAATCTTTAGGCAAAAAATAAGTTTTTTCCTTTATATATTCATTTTTAACTTGGAAACTGTTGCTTGTATAGGAAAACAATATATGAACAGATTAAGGGAATTGTAATTTTAAATTTTTTAAAATTTAATTCAATTAAATCGGGTTCCCGAGTTATGCCGGACGAAACAAATTAACCAAAAAAAAATTTTTTTAATTTTTGAAATTCATACCTTTACTCAATTGCGAATAAAAGCGAAACGCGTGCATCGATTTTCATGATCTTTGTCTCATTTTGCTCATAGGTTATGTGGCTTTACGTAAAAGTAATAAGATTTGACATTTTTTTTCATTTTGGATTTTTTATGGATTTAAAAAAAAAAATTAAATCTTTAGTCAAAAAATAAGTTTTTTCCTTTATATATTCATTTTTAACTTGGAAACTGTTGCTTGTATAGGAAAACAATATATGAACAGATTAAGGGAATTGTAATTTTAAATTTTTTAAAATTTAATTCAATTAAATCGGGCTAGTGGTTCCCGAGTTATGCCGGACGAAACAAATTAACCAAAAAAAATTTTTAAAATTTAAAAAAAAAAAATAATAAAAAAAAAAAACCAAACGAAAAAAAAAATTTTTATTGCGTTTTTCGAGCTCATGTCAAGGTTATCTACACAGAAAAAATTATCGCATCCCGAGTACATTTTGACTGTTGACTAGTGTTATCGATTCGTCGCCGTTCGCAGCAATTGGGCCTCTGTTACTCAAAAACGTGGAAATGCCAAAATTGGACTAAGCGGATGGACCATTTGTGCTTTTTTTTTTGAAAAATTCTCCTATGGCTTTAAAAAAATCACCCTTTACAACTATTTCCCATGTAGTCGCCAATCACATGCCAAAGAAATATTTTGATATTCTCATAATAATAAAAAGTTACGCGGGTTTTTCTAGAGATGCTTTTCACAATTTTTGATTTTACAGCCGCTATTTATTCTATTTTAGCCTGATAACTGGAGAATCAAAATCGTATGGAATTTGATAGTACGATATGCCGTAAATCTAGAAAAATGTTTTAAACAATATCGTTGTGGCGAATTATAACCTTCGGTTATATGCTGCTCCATTTGTGAACTATTTTATTTATATTATTTGTATGTTCATAGCCACTTTTGCAGTCACAAACTAACGAGTGAGTGGATAGCCAAATCAGAAAAAATTAAAAAACGGCTTTAGAAAAAAATTATTTTCCAAATTTATATCACAGATGATTCTTAGACATTTAAACAAAAGCTGGCAACCCTATTACGTACAAATCGTATGGGATGGATGTCTGCATGTTTTATTCTCTGGCTGGGAATGCGAATACGAACTAAACTAAATGTTTGATGTAGGAGACAACAAACACCACGGGTAAGAATATACACAACCAGAGTAAATCGGATACACACACACACATACGCATACATAAGTATCTCATTCTTGTGCCACCACCACCAAGCTCACAGAGATGGTCTTCTGCGTTTTCCTCCCCACAAACACCCATTCGAACAGAACCAATACAGCGAGCACAACAACAAGGAAGAGTTGGCCCATCAGCTGTGCGCAATCATCTCAACAAAACAAATGTGCATAATTCTCGTGTTATAAATATAAACAACAACAACAAAGGTATCGATGAAAATACGAGGGCAACAAAACGAACGAAGAAATATCCCCAATGAAGGTTGCTGGCAACATGTTGCAATCAAACATGTTTAAAAATGCATCTAACGAATTGTATCTAGATGCTGGCGGCGATGACTGGCTACTTTGTAAGAACAAAGAAATGTGAGATTTGTTTTATTTGCAATATTTATTTCCTTTTTTATATCTGGCTTTGCCATTCCATTGTCTGTGACTCATGTCGTCGGTTTCAAATGAGACTATTGTTTGTAGTTGTCGTTGCCGTTCTCACAGCATTAGTATGCAGTCATTGTCCGGGGAAGAGTAAGAGCACGAGTGAGCCGATCCAATCATAAGTTCTGCAAACAATCACGCTACAGGATTTGATATTTAAGATGCGAAAATTCGAATGAATATTCAAAACGGAATGGTAACAAAAGTGGCGAAAATAGACCTCCTCATAACCTCTTCACAATTACTCCCACTCAAAAAAGTGTACTAAATTCCAGTAAAAATGAACTAAAATTAAGGAAATTGGTATCTGTTTGGCACCCAGTATGTCTTTACTCAATTTAAGTTTATTTTGTACTTGAATGTAGTACGTTCATACTCAAATCAAGTAAAATTTATTCAAAATGAGTTTCATTTACTCATTTTAACTACAAATGTACTTAGATTGAGTACATTTCTCAGACTCAATTTTTTTTAATTAAATTTTATTTCATAAAAAATAATAGTTCACATAGTTCATTAGCGTCTCTGCGCCTTATAGGCTTAAATGGAGACTAGTTAGCAAAAATGTTCATGTTATTAAAATAAAATTTTAATGAATTGTAGTATAAAACACATTTCACATATGAAACTTAACTTAGAAATACAGTTTACAATCATTAGTAAAATACACGTAATAATTATGGAAGTGTTTCGACTACGTTAAGTAGATAAGATTTAACTTTAGATTTAAAGACTGATATTTTAGCAATTTGTTTTGATCATGAGACAATGCGTTAAATTCATGAGGTCCAGCATACTCAATTCTCTGCTTTGTTAGTTCAAGTCTGCATCTACAAGATGCAAGACGGTACAAGATTTGAACGATGTCGAGTGTTCATCTGTGATTGTTCAAGGTGTTGATGAAAATGAATGACAGAAATTCCAATTTGTTTTGTGCATTTAAACATAAAGAGTAATATGTTATGTATATATATTCCTTTTACGGGAAGCACGCCTTTGGCGTAGTTAGTAAACAGCCGTAGAGTAGAGTAATCCATAGGTAAATTATACACAATTTTTAAAGCTTTATTTTGAGCAGACTGTAAAGATTTCAGTGCGGAACAGTCCTTAAATGCATATACTACAGGAATATATACTAAATGACAATGAATTAGGGAATAATATATCTGAAGTTTGGTTTCGGTGGACATTTTCGATCTAAATTTCCTCAAAACGCCAGTAGCAGCAGAAATCTTCTTCTTTAGCATTTCTATATGCATGTCCCAGGAAAGGTTAAACGTGAAGTCAATACCAAGATATTTAACCGACTGCGACTCCGTAACAAGCTTCCATCAATAAAAACTGTCTTTTTAGTAAATAAGGTCTAAATCTTATAAATTTTTTCCTTATCCGCATTTATGCACAACTTATTAAGTCGGGCATATTCAAATAATATTGACGCATCATACTCAATCTCTGTTTTGAGGACTGTTGTATGTTTATAATTATACAGAAGGCATATGTCATCAGCGAACATAAAAAGTTTCCCAATGAAAGTGATATTTGTCAAGTCATTTATGTAAATTATGAAGAGCAAGGGACCAATAATACTTCCCTGGGGTACGCCACACTTCACAGGTTTGGTACTACTTCTACTTTTCCCAACTTTTACATATTGTCTTCTATTATGTAAATAACTAGCAATGAGTTTCACTGTGGAGTCTTGAATACCAATAAAATCAAGTTTTTTCAATAAAATTTCATGGTCAACAAGGTCAAACGCTTTGCTCAAATCGAAGAAAACACCTGCTACGCCAGTATAGCCTTTATCAAGACCATTACATATTTCATTAGCAACGCTAACTACAGCTGCTTCTGTGCCATAACCCTTTCGAAATCCATACTGTCAGCAAGATATTATATTATGCCTTTCAAGATAGCTTGATAATTGGTCAATCATAATCTTCTCAAATACTTTGTCTATGTTTGATAAAAGAGAAATTGGTATATACAAACTGACGCTACACGCACCGCAAGTCTTCGGTATTGGTACTATTCCGTGAATCTTTAAGATATCAGGATAACTACTACAATCAATCATACTATTACAAATTCTGGTCAATATCATCGATATTAAAGATTGACGCATAGACAACATTTTTGTTGTTATATCATCATGTCCCGAACCTTTATTTTCAGGCATTAATTTCAATACAGATTCCATAGTTGCAGTATCAACTTTTCGGAAATCTAAGGCCGTAGTATTGTAAGACATCGTTCGAAAGTTATTAAAATGGTCATCGATGGTCATTAGTACGTCTCAATCAAAGTGTTTTTAGCATATTTGATGATTTTGGATATTCGCTTAATCTGACTAACTAAGGATGCATCCGATTTTTTCCACTTTTTAAGCAATTCGTTTTTGAAAATAATTAAATTAAGTAATCCTCTACTCATCCACGGCCGTAATTCATGATGAATATCTGTATGAACAACTCTGTACTATAATTAATCGCATTTTCAGACAATTTACTAAAAGTTCACATTGCTCGGACGGATCATCAATGTTAACATTGAATTCACGATTTATCCATCCACTATACTAACTTTGTCATTCCGTTTTTAACATCTTATAATATCGACCTGAGACCGTATAAAGTATATATGTATATTCCTGATCGTCATAAACGTCTATGACGATCTAGCCATGTCGGTCCGTCCGTCTGTTGAAAGCACGCATGCATCTAAACGAAAGGAGCTAGGACGTCCCAATTTTCTATAAATGCGTCTCATAGTCGTATATCGGTCGGGATTGGGGCGAAATTGGCCCAAAGGAAAAAATTTTTCCCTCACAAGGACTAAAAATACCCATAATAACCCCTAATATTTTCGCGTATATAAGCATATTTTTCCAATATGTCTGCTTGTACTTATTCGATATTGGGTATGAGCATTCCCCTATAACAAAAACGTGCACCATAAAGAAATTTTTATTCGTAGATTGTGAAATGGGGCAAAAAAGGGATAAAAATGGTACATATCAAATGACAACAGCTAGAAACACGAAATTCGGTGTGTACATTCCTCTAACTGAGCAGATACATAATAGAAAGGTATTTTTTCCAAATTCGTACTTCTAAGGGGTAAAATGGAAATAGAGGGATAAAAATGGTACCAACCAAACGGCTGCACCTAGAATAATGAAATTCGGTGTATACATTCCTCTGATTGCGTAGACACGTAAAAAGAACGGGTTTTTCTAAATTCGTACTTTTTGGAGTTAAAATGGAAAAAGTGGATACAAATTGTACCAACCAAATGACCGCAGCTAGAGTCATGAAATTCAGAGTATACATTCCTCAGACAGCGCAGACACGAAAAATAAAAGGTTATTTTCAAATTCGTACTTTCAAGGGCTGCAGAGGGATAAAAATAGTACCAACTAAACGACTACAGCTATAATGATGAAATTCGGTGTGTACATCCCTCTAAATGCGTAGACACGTTAAATAAGCAGATTTTAGAAAGTCCTACTCTTAAGGGGATAAAAACGGTACCAATCAAATGACCGCAGCTAGAATCGTGGAATTTGGTGATACATATTTTACAAACATAAAGTCAGTGACGTCATTTTTTGTCCGATATTCATCATTTAGACATCATTCGAAAGGTATTGATTCCTTCTAAAGGGTGATTTTTAAGCTATTATCTTTTTGGCAACACTGGTTTAAATAGCTGACGCACGTTTCGTGTTTTGTTTCACTGTCAAACATCTTCAGTTTGGTCTATAATTTAACCATGAATCGTCTTACAAACGAACAACGTGCTCTGTTAAGAAAGTTCATCGCGAGCTTCTTCCATTTTATGGTCAATTTAATCGAACCACTGAAGCGGCTATTCGGGCTATTGTGACTAAATTTCGCACCAAATTTACATTGTTGGACATTAAACCACCAACACGCCTGCGAACTGAAGAAAATATCGCAGCTGTATCGGCCAATGTTAATGATGATCATCAATTATCGATTCGGCGCCCTTCGCATCAAGGCCCCTGTTACTCAAAAACGTGGAAATGCCACAATTGGACTAAGCGGATGGACCATTTGAGGCGCAGTCAAGGTCAACATTTGCATGAAATAATCTTCAAACATTAAATTATATGGACCGTACTATCAATTCAAACAAAAGATTTCATGCATTTTTCTGAATTTTATGTGTTTTTCTTTTGAAAAACTCTCCTATAGCTTCTAAAAAATCAGCCTTTATTTATTTTTCATAACACATCTTACAAAATGTTTGCAAGAAATATGATTTTTTAGCTGCCTCATTGAAAAACCACCAAAAATCAATATAAACGTCCAATAATACGACCAATGAGTTATTCTAAAACAAGAATATTTTTATACACTCCCCGAGAGTATTATGCCTTTGTGCATTTGTTTGTAACACCCAAAAGGAAACGAGATAGACCCATTGTTAATTATACCGATCGTCTTAGAATAACTTTCTGAGTCGATTTAGCAATGTCCGTCTGTCTGTCTGTCTGTCCGTCCGTCCGTCCGTCCATCTATTCTTGTAATCACGATACAGGTCGCAATTGTAGACAGAAGCAAATGAAACTTTGCACAACAATGTTTTTCGGGATAAGGACGAACGCTATTTAATTTGAAGAAAATCGGTTCAGATTTAGATATAGCCCCCATACTCACTCCCGATTTGACTCTTTTCACTCTAGATACCACATGTTACAACAGATTTTCTTTAAAATTGGCTAAACATCTTATATTGTAACTAGAAACACCTGTGGTAAAAATGTGTTAGATCGATTCATTTTTATATATAGTTCCCATACAAATTTCTCTCCCGATTTGACTTTTTCCGCTCTAGAGACCACATAATGTATCAGATTGTCTTCAGATTTGGTAAAACATCTTATAATTCCACAAGAAACACCTATGGTGAATATCGGTCAGATCGGTTCAGATTTATATATAGCTCCCATACAAATTTCGCTCCCGATTTGACTTTTTCCGCTCTAGAAACCACATATTGTATCAGATTGTCTTCAGATTTGGCAAAAAATTTTATATTTAAACTAAGAACATCTATGGTGAAAATAGGTTAAATCGGTTCAGATTTAGATATAGCCCCCATACAAATGTCGTTCCTGATTTGACATTTTCCTCTGTGGAAACCACATATTGTACTCGATTTTCTTTAAATTTGGCACAACATCTTATAATCTTACTAGAAACACCTATGCAGAAATTGGGTAAGATCGGTTCAGATTTAGATATAGCCCCCATATAAATGTCGCTCCCGATTTGACTTTTTCCGCTTTAAATGCCACATATTCTAATCGATTTTCTTTAAATATGGCACATAATCTTATAATCTAACTAGAAACACCTGTTGCTAAAGCGGGCTAGATCGGTTCAGATTTAGATATAGGCCCCATACAAATGTCGCTCCCGATTTGAATTCTGCGCTCTAAAAACCATATATTGTACCCGATTTTCTTTAAATTTGGGACAACATCTTATAATCCAACTAGAAACACTATGCAGAAATTGGGTAAGATCTTGACTTTTGCCGCTTTAAAAGCCACATCGATCGATTTTCTTTAAATTTCGCACAACATCTTATAATCCAACTAAACAAAACTATGGTGAAAGTGGGAAAGATCGGTTCAGATTTAAATATAGCCCAAATTCAAATGTTGCTCCCATAAGTTTAACCGATTTTGGCCAAACTATACATTTTATATTTCACCTATTTCGTTCCAGTTTCAATATATCCTCATACAAATGTCCTTTCCGATATAAAATTTTTTGTCAAACACATACATTTACAGGATACAAAAAACCTTCCCGTTTTCACTTTTTCACCGAATTGAATTGTACTCGGATAGAAAGTGGAGTGTATCATAGAGTCGGCCCCGCCCGACTTTAGCCTTTCCTTACTGATTTTAATTTAAAGCACTTCCAAGGGTCTAGTAATTCAGAAAAAAATTGGACAAAACTGCAACATAAAACCAGTAAGGAAAGGCTAAAGTCGGGCGGGGCCGACTCTATGATACACTCCACTTTCAATCCGAATACAATTCAATTCGGTGAAAAAGTGAAAACGGGAAGGTTTTTTGTATCCTGTAAATGTATGTGTTTGACAAAAAATTTTATATCGGAAAGGACATTTGTATGAGGATATATTGAAACCTGGAACGAAATAGGTGAAATATAAAATGTATAGTTTGGCCAAAATCGGTTAAACTTATGGGAGCAACATTTGAATTTGGGCTATATTTAAATCTGAACCGATCTTACCCACTTTCACCATAGTTTTGTTTAGATGTTGTGCGAAATTTAAAGAAACTCGAGCACAATATGTGGCTTTTAAAGCGGCAAAAGTCAAATCGGGAGCGACATTTGTATGGGGGCTATATCTAAATCTGAACCGATCTTACCTAATTTCTGCATAGTGTTTCTAGTTGGATTATAAGATGTTGTCCCAAATTTAAAGAAAATCGGGTACAATATATGGTTTTTAGAGCGCAAAATTCAAATCGGGAGCGACATTTGTATGGGGCCTATATCTAAATCTGAACCGATCTAGCCCGCTTTAGCCACAGGTGTTTCTAGTTAGATTATAAGATGTTGTGCGAAATTTAAAGAAAATCTATTAGAATATGTGGCATTTAAAGCGGAAAAAGTCAAATCGGGAGCGACATTTATATGGGGGCTATATCTAAATCTGAACCGATCTTACCCAATTTCTGCATAGGTGTTTCTAGTAAGATTATAATATGTTGTGCCAAATTTAAAGAAAATCGAGTACAATATGTGGTTTCTACAGAGGAAAATGTCAAATCGGGAACGACATTTGTATGGGGGCTATATCTAAATCTGAACCGATATGACCTATTTTCGCCATAGATGTTCGTAGTTTAAATATAAGATGTTTTGCCAAATCTGAAGACAATCTGACACAATATGTGGTTTCTAGAGCGGAAAAAGTCAAATCGGGAGCGAAATTTGTGTGGGAGCTATATATAAATCTGAACCGATCTGTCCGATATTCACCATGGGAGTTTCTAGTAGAAATATAAGATGTTTTACCAAATCTGAAGACAATCTGATACAATATGTGGTTTCTAGAGCGGAAAGAGTCAAATCGGGAGCGAAATTTGTATGGGAGCTATATATAAATCTGAGCCGATCTGACCGATATTCACCATGGGTGTTTCTAGTGGAAATATAAGATGTTTTACCAAATCTGAAGACAATCTGATACATTATGTGGTCTCTAGAGCGGAAAAAGTCAAATCGGGAGAGAAATTTGTATGGGAGCTATATATAAATCTGAACCGATCTAACACATTTTTACCACAGGTATTTCTAGTTACAATATAAGATGTTTTGCCATTTTTAAAGAAAATCTGTTGTAATATGTGGTATCTAGAGTGAAAAGAGTCAAATCGGGAGTGAAATTCGTATGGGGGCTATATCTAAATCTGAACCGATTTTCTTCAAATTAAATAGCGTTCGTCCTTATCCCGAAAAACATCGTTGTGCAAAGTTTCATTTGGTTCTGTCTACAATTGCGACCTGTATCGTGATTACAAGAATAGATGGACGGACGGACGGACGGACGGACGGACGGACGGACGGACAGACAGACGGACATTGCTAAATCGACTCAGAAAGTGATTCTAAGACGATCGGTATAATTAACAATGGGTCTATCTCGTTTCCTTTTGGGTGTTACAAACAAATGCACAAAGACATAATACTCTCGTGGAGTGTATAAAAACAAGTAAGAAAGGTTAAAGTCGGACGGAGCCGACTATATGATACACTCCACTTTCTATCCTATTACAATACAATTCGGTAAAAACGCGAAATCGGGAAGGATTTATGTATCCTGTAAATGTATGTGTTTGACAAAAAATTTTAAATCGGAAAGGACGTGTGACCCCCTTCCACCATGTATATTTATAGGTGAAATATAATATATAAAGTTTGGCCAAAATCGGTTAAACATTTGGGAGCAACATTTGTATATATATAAATAAATTTATATTTAAGTGTGAACCGACTTTCACCATAGGTGTTTTTAGTTGGATTATAAGATGTTGTGCCAAATTAGTAGAAAATCGAGTACAATATGTGGTTTCTAGAGTGAAACAAGTCAAATCGGGAGCGCCATTTGTATGGGGCTATATCTAAACCTTAACCGATCTAACCCGCTTTCGTCACAGGTGTTTCTAGTTAGATTATAAGGTGTTAAGCCAAATTTGAAGAAAATCGCGTACTACATGTGGTTTATAGAGCGAAGCAAGTCAAATCGGGAGCGTCATTTGCATGGGGGCTATATCTAAATCTGAACCGATTTGTTTCAAATCAAATCCTTGATCCACAAAACTTACTTGTATCAATTTTTGTTAAGATCGAACCATAATAGCGACCTGTAATTTGAGTACAACAACAGATGGGCAGACGGACAGACAGACAGACATTGCTAAATCCATTCAGAAAGTGATTCTAAGCCGATCTGAATAATAAATGGTCTAACTCGTTTCCTTTTGGGTGTTACAAACAAATGCACAAAGACATAATACTCTCGAGCAGTGTCTAACAAGTAAATAGGCGTTAAGTTCGGCCGAGACGAATCTTCTATACCCTCTACCACGCAGTGCATTCCACAGTATTGCCGGCAGCTTAGTGAGTGTCGCCTTTACGTAGAAAATTTGGATATTTTTTATGCACATTACTATATTTTTATTATTACTATTTGAAACTATATATTGCATTTCTTCATTTAATAATAATAATTGTCCATTGCAATATATAAATATAATATTACAATTGTAATCAAAAAATGGACATGAGTCAGCAATCTTAAAAAATATGCCCCAAAATATAAAGGTATTGTCAGGCGTCATTAGGGAGCAACATTTTCCCCCATTTGCAATTCTTGATTTAGCTACAGGCAAAGTGACTGAAAATTTCAAAGATTCGTTATATTGCGGGTCCACATTTCATGATTCTACACCATTTTCAAGTGCAATTCAAAAGACACCATTTGAAATTCAACAAGTAAGGAAAGGTTAAAGTCGGGCGGGGCCGACTCTATGATACACTCCACTTTCTATCCGAATACAATTTAATTCGGTGAAAAAGTGAAAACGGGCAGGATTTTTGCATCCTGTAAATGTGTGTGTTTGACAAAAAATGTTAAATCGGAAAGGACATTTGTATGGGAGTATATTGAAATCTGGAACGAAATAGGTGAAATATAATTCGTATAGTTTGGCCAAAATCGGTTAAACATTTGGGAGCAACATTTGTATTTGCGCTATATCTAAATCTGAACCGATCTTACCCACTTTCACCATAGGTTTTTTACTTGGATTATAAGCTGTTGTGCCAAATTTAAAGAAAATCGATCTAAAGCGGCAAAAGTCAAATCGGGAGCTACATTTGTTTCGGGGCTATATCTAAATCTGAACCGATCTTACCCAATTTTTCATAGGTATTTCTAGTTGGATTACAAGATGTTGTGCCAAATTTAAAGAAAATCGGGTACAATATGTGGTTTCTAGAGCGGAAAATGTCAAATCGGGAGCGACATTTGTCTGGGGGCTATATCTAAATCTGAACCGATCTTACCTACTTTCTGCAAAGGTGTTTATAGTTGGATTATAAGATGTTGTGCCAAATTTAAAGAAAATCGATCTAAAGCGGCAAAAGTCAAATCGGGAGCTACATTTGTTTCGGGGCTATATCTAAATCTGAACCGATCTTACCCAATTTTTCATAGGTATTTCTAGTTGGATTACAAGATGTTGTGCCAAATTTAAAGAAAATCGGGTACAATATGTGGTTTCTAGAGCGGAAAATGTCAAATCGGGAGCGACATTTGTCTGGGGGCTATATCTAAATCTGAACCGATCTTACCCAATTTTTGCATATGTGTTTATAGTTGGATTATAAGATGTTGTCCCAAATTTAAAGAAAATCGGGTACAATATGTGGTTTCTAGAGCGGAAAATGTCAAATCGGGAGCGACATTTGTCTGGGGGCTATATCTAAATCTGAACCGATCTTACCTACTTTCTGCAAAGGTGTTTATAGTTGGATTATAAGATGTTGTGCCAAATTTAAAGAAAATCGATCTAAAGCGGCAAAAGTCAAATCGGGAGCTACATTTGTTTCGGGGCTATATCTAAATCTGAACCGATCTTACCCAATTTTTCATAGGTATTTCTAGTTGGATTACAAGATGTTGTGCCAAATTTAAAGAAAATCGGGTACAATATGTGGTTTCTAGAGCGGAAAATGTCAAATCGGGAGCGACATTTGTCTGGGGGCTATATCTAAATCTGAACCGATCTTACCCAATTTTTGCATATGTGTTTATAGTTGGATTATAAGATGTTGTCCCAAATTTAAAGAAAATCGGGTACAATATGTGGTTTCTAGAGCGGAAAATGTCAAATCGGGAGCGACATTTGTCTGGGGGCTATATCTAAATCTGAACCGATCTTACCTACTTTCTGCAAAGGTGTTTATAGTTGGATTATAAGATGTTGTGCCAAATTTAAAGAAAATCGAGTATAATATGTGGTTTCTAGAGCGGAAAATGTCAAATCGGGAGTGACATTTGTATGGGGGCTATATCTAAATCTGAACCGATCTAACCTACTTTCTGCAATGGTGTTTATAGTTGGATTATAAGATGTTGTGTCAAATTTAAAGAAAATCGGGTACAATATGTGGTTTCTAGAGCGGAAAATGTCAAATCGGGAGCGACATTTGTATGGGAGCTATATCTAAATCTGAACCGATCTTACCTACTTTCTGCAATGGTGTTTATAGTTGGATTATAAGATGTTGTGCCAAATTTAAAGAAAATCGAGTATAATATGTGGTTTCTAGAGCGGAAAATGTCAAATCGGGAGTGACATTTGTATGGGGGCTATATCTAAATCTGAACCGATCTAACCTACTTTCTGCAATGGTGTTTATAGTTGGATTATAAGATGTTGTGTCAAATTTAAAGAAAATCGGGTACAATATGTGGTTTCTAGAGCGGAAAATGTCAAATCAGGAGCGACATTTGTATGGGAGCTATATCTAAATCTGAACCGATCTTACCCAATTTTTGCATAGGTGTTTATAGTTGGATTATAAAATGTTGTGCCAAATTTAAAGAAAATCGGGTACAATATGTGGTTTCTAGAGCGGAAAATGTCAAATCGGGAGCGACATTTGTATGGGAGCTATATCTAAATCTGAACCGATCTTACCCAATTTTTGCATAGGTGTTTAAAGTTGGATTGTAAGATGTTGTGTCAAATTTAAAGAAAATCGGGTACAATATGTCGTTTCTAGAGCGGAAAATGTCAAATCGGGAGCGACATTTGTATGGGGGCTATATCTAAATCTGAACCGATTTGCCTCAAATTAAATAGCGTTCGTCCTTGATCAACAAAACTTACTTGTGCCAAGTTTTGTTAAGATCGGACTATAATTGCGACCTGTAGTTTGATTACAACAATAGATGGACAGACAGACGGACAGATAGACGGACAGACAGACGGACAGACAGACAGACAGACGGACAGACGGACATTGCTAAATCGACTCAGAAAGTGATTCTAAGTCGATCGGTATGCTTAACAATGGGTCTATCCCGCTTCCTTTTGGGTGTTACAAACAAATGCACAAAGCCATAATACTCTCGTGGAGTGTATAAATACACGGGAAAAACACGATTTTTAGAGGTGTTTTCAGGAGTGTTTATCTCGCAGATGACTTAAGCCAGTGACGAAATATTTTGTAGATCATCATTAAATAATACAATCTTTATTTCTGGGGGTGACCGCTGCAATTTATATTCGTGACCCATCCTAATGTATACACATCTACATATATTTTCATATCCATTGACTTTCTTCAACCGGGACTGTTTTCTTTGTTAGGATGCCAGCTTTTAGAAAGTGGAAAACATATTTAAATATTATCGCGCCATAAAAAAGATATATGTGGATCTTACTTTGGATCTCGATCAGTGTAAACTGGGGCTATACAAATAGGAGTTTGTAGTCTAAATGCAACATTGTGTGGGAAATTTGATCAAGATCCGATGTAAATTGTGCATTTAGAGCAGTAATATTGTAAATCGGAGGTACATTTGTATGAGGGCTATATCAAACATGAACCCATGTCGTCCACTTTTCCGTTAGCTGTTTCTAGTTCAAATATAACACGATATTCTTAGTTAAAATATAACATGATCTGCATAATTTGAACATCTTCTGTTGTGCAATGTGGGTTCTAGAGCGGCAATAGTAAAACCTGGTGCCTTTTTTTAAGGGCGCAACATTAAAAAGTCGTCCCATATAGATCACTTTCAAAGTATGTATTCTTGGTTGAAATATAACATGATCTGCTACATTGTATCAATATCCAATGTAAGATGTGGGTTCTAGAACGATAATAGTTTAAACTGGGGGCCCATTTGTATGGAGGCTATACCAAAACATTGACCTATATTGCTGGCTTTCAAAGTTGGAGTTTCACGTCTAAATGTAACATGGAGTGGGAAATTTGATCAAGATCCAATGTAAATGGGATGTACATTTGTATGGGGGCTATATCAAAACATGGACCCATGTAGTCCACTTTTACGTTTGCTGCTTCTTGTTCAAGTATAACATGATCCTGAATAGTTGATCAATATCCAATGTAAAATGTGTATTCTAGAGCAGTAATAGTAATTGGAGAGATATATGAATGGAGGCTATATCTAAATCTGAACCGATTTCCTACAAATTCAATACCGATCGTCGATGGGCTTACTTCTATCAATTTTCATGGTAATCGGGCAACAATTGCGACCTGTAGATTGCGAACAAGCTTAGAGGGGCAGTAGACGGACAGACAGGCATCGTAAAATCGACTCAGCCGTTGATTATAAGCCGATCGGTAAACTTAAAGGTGGGTCTAGCTCGAATATTTCATGGTGTTACAAACATTTGGCCAGTACACGAACTGGTGTAAGGTATAAATAAACATGTGGTTGTTATAATGTTAAAAAAATGTGTTTAATTAATTCGAATTTAATGGCTTCGGTTGATATTCTTGTGGAAATGCCCATATCCAAGTCACTGTAATGCTTGTTAGTTGAAGTGATTGGTTTAGACTGATATTCGAAATGCGAGTAGTGGTTCTCGTTGGTTTGGAAGACATTTTAACTTAAAGAGTTCGGGTATTGAACTATTTATGGTTGAAATATTGCTGTGTATTCTTCTGTAGACAGTCGTCATGGAAATCATGATAAAGGTAAATCAATTTGTATTCTATAAAATATAGAAGTTTTATTCAGATTTGTGTGTCTCCTCCAACCGACTCAAGCCTCAACATGCAACATATTGACGGCATTGTTCGTTCATTTGTTTTCGTTTTGTATGCCCCCCACCATAGGCATGTATTGCAACATTTAAGTGCATGTGCCCTCAAACGGCAACAAAGTTGTGTGTTTGCTTTCGAATAGCTACCATTCGAGAACTCATAAAGATAAAACTAGTTTAGTACATATACATACACACATATATGTATAATTATACAATGTCACTGTTGTATTTTGCATTTTGCCATTGCGTGCTGCTGCTACTCCACTCTCCCAGCTTCAACAAGAACATCTGTTTTTATGATACGAATAGTATCTCTTAGATACCTGCGACTGCTCTACATCTCTGCGTCTCTTTAAGAGAGAAAGTGAGAGAGAGGGAGAGTGATGCTAAGGGTGGGAAATTGTATTGGGTCGTGGTGTTCTCTTAATAATATCCGTCTTTTGTTTACGCGAAGGACTCCTGAGGTGTTTTGCCGCTTTGTTCGCGGGGGCGCGAGTGTGTTCGTGTTCGTGTGTGTGCTCGTGTGCGTGTTTGTGTGTGTTTGCGAGTACATTGTCTGAGGGTCATTGTTTCCTTGGTGCAAATTCACTTTTTTGGAAAAATTGTGGGTGTTTTTTTTGTATTTTGCCTATGTTATCAGTTGTTTGGATTTTTGTTTTAAATTTAATTCACTCCGAAGGTAGACAAATTCATTTGTTTGATTAGATTGTTATCGCGTTATCGTTCAAGTGTCAAGTAATGACAATTATTTCGCGCCGTTGTTTCCAGTTTTATTATTGGCTCTGCATATTGGCCGCAACAAAAGAGATGTCGTCGGCATTCTCGGAATTTCGATTCGTTTAGATTATTGAAATTATAAATTAATGTTGTGACATGATAGATAGTCAAGATGACATATATTTAGTTCAACGAACTATACCACCACAACCACACAACCGGGTAGGAGGCTGTGATGAGACGACAATTGAAAATGAAATAACTTTTGGGGTCATCATGTGTATGGGAAATATTGGTCTGATAAAGGGTGTGACGGTGCCACTTGACACAGAGCTAACGAAACGATGGCTCTTGTGCGCCACAAATGCAATGGCCGTGTTATCTCACGTGATGGCGATGTCAATTGGCCGTCAAGATCATGTGATTTGATATCGTTGGACTTCATCCTTTGGAGTTATTTGAAAGAGAAGGAATACGTCGATAAGCCAGCAACAATTCAAGAGCTAAAGGATCAGATAATTTGGCATAACGACATAGAACGTCAATTATGCCTCAGCGTCATCGATCATCATGTGGACCAAAGGATGGCGGTGTACCGCCGAGGTCGCGGTGTCCATTTGACCGATATTTTGTTCCATACATAATTGACACATACCAATATTATCATAATAAAAAGAAATAACAATAATTTCCTAAATAATTTGTGTTTTATTCAAAATCAACATCGGCCTTTAAAATTTAACCACCCTTTATATTTTATAATTCAAATGTTGCAAACATTTTGTCAAAGTGTTGTTTATATTTGCCAAAATCCGAAAAGAATAAGAAAATATATTTTCTATTTTTTACGTTTTTTTCGTGTCAGGAACAGACTTAAACAAGTAAAAACGGCGTTAAGTTCGGCCGGGCCGAACTTTATATACCCTCCACCATTGATTGCATTCCACAGAGGATGTCGATTTTCGTAAAAGTGCAGTAATATTACAGGAAAATATAATTTTTTAATATAGGCACACAAAAATAAATAAAAATATTGATAAAATAATTTTATAAATATATATAATATTCTTATTACTTTAAACCAAGCTTATAAGGCTTCTAAGGTGTTTACACTATATATGACTTGACTTGACTTGACTTATATATGTTTACTATATATATAAGTCAATTCAAAAAAATAAATAATCTTACATATATTTATATTTTCAAAAAAGCTTAAATACCACAAATATTGGTATATAATGGGTGCTACAGTTGGTTGTATTTCCATTCTATTTTAATTACAAAAGTACACATTTTGAAAATCCATTATCTCACGTACATAGTGGAAAACTAACCTAACTTCATGATTTAACCAATTTTTGCCGTAAAAGTAAAAAGTACGAATTTGGCAAAATCTTTTTATATTGCGCGTCCATGCAGTCAGAGGAATGTATATACCAAATTCCATGATTCTAGCTACCATTTGGTTGGTACCATTTATATTCCCTTTTTCCAATTTTACCCCCTTATGAGTACGACTTTCTAAAATCTCTTTATTTTATGTGTCTACGCAATTGATGGAATGTACACGCCGAATTGCATCATTCTAGCTGTAGCCGTTTAGTTGGTACAATTTTTATCTCTGTATTTCCATTTTACCCTTCAAAAGTACGAATTTGGAAAAAATATTTTCACACTCAATTAGAGGAATGTACACACCAAATTTCGTGTTTCTAGCTGTTGTCGTTTGGTAGGTACCATTTTATCCCGTTTTTGCCCCATTTTGTGCCCTACGAATAAGAATCACTCTATGGTGCACGTTTTTGTTATAGGGGGAATGCGCATACCCAACATCAAGTAAGATAGATTGAAAAAACACGCTTAAATACTGTAAAATATTAGGGGTTGTTATGGGTATTTTTAGTCTTTGTGAGGTAAAAATTGTTCCCTTTGGGCTTATTTCGCCCAGTTTCAATCCCAACCGATCTACGACTATAAGACACATTTATGGTAAATTTGGACGTCCTAGCTCCTTTCGTTTAGATGTTAGATGCTAGATCGTCTTAGAATTTTATGACGATCAAGAATATATATACTTTATAGGGTCTCAGGTCGATATTTCAAGGTGTTACAAACGGAATGACAAAGTTAGTATACCCCCATCCTGGAGGTGGAGGGTATAAAAAATCAAATTTTTGGCTACTCTATCAAACGACTGTTTCTCTCTTAAAGTGAAATAAGCAACATTTGTAGTCATCAAAAGTACCTTTAATTGAACATATAGTCAGTTATTAGTGGTACTTTGTTTCGAAAATGAGGATTCAATTATTAAAAGTTGACTCGATGAAAATTGGAATTTTAGTAAAAAATAAAATAAAATAAGTAAAAAGGCGTTAAGTTCGACCGGGCCGAATCTTATATGAAGTCCACCGCGGAGTGTATGCCGCAGTATTATCGGTAGATTAGAGGCTGTCGACATTACATAGAAGTGCACTACCATATTAGGAAAATTGTGATTCTTCATTATTATAATAATACTATACTGTATATATCTACTATATCGTAATTATTAATTATAATTAAGAATCATTCTTCTACAGTTTAATACAAAGAAGATTACAAATTGCTACGATTAAAAAGTTTTCGAAATTTCCTATTATTTATGGTTTTATTGGCTTTATGGTATTATTATTATTATTGGTATTATTTATGGCTTTCTGGTTCATAGCCACTTTTGCACGTTGAAAATTGAGCTATATATAGCCCAAATATATAAATAAGATTTATTGTAAACTCGATAACGTTTTTCATGAAATCTTGGCACTGTTGTATAAAATACACATTTTCTGGGATGTACACAGCGAATTTAAAGATTCCAGCTTCATCCGACGGATTAGTACCATTTTTATCCCTTTTCCATTTTTTTTACAAAAAGTAGATATTGCGGTATGACTTTCAAGAAAAAAGTTATTTGTCGGACCCTATATATAATTTTTATGTTCATAGCCACTTATGCAGTCACGTGTGAGTGGATAGCCAAATCAGAAAAATTTGAAAAAAAGGCTTTAGAAAAAAATTCTTTTCCAAATTTAAAGGGTTTTCCAACAAGAAGTGTTATTTTTGGTATTCAAAGAAAAATGCCATTTTTTGAGATAAATGATCGGATGTTTATTTCATAAAAAAGAGAAAGGTATGCCGTTAATAATGAAAAACAACATCAGCCAAATGGCCACTTGGTCCAGGTTTCTTCTGATAACCAACAAAGTTACAGTCATTTAAGTGTACAAAGGTATCCAGAAACCCTTTTTTACCCGTAAGGGTTCAGAAATTTCACAGACCGATTCTTGTTTTTCTCGGCGACCTACAAGAAAAATAATATCACTTCCCAGAAATTCTCTCTCTCTTTTGTTCCATTGTGTTATTAGATAATCATATTTTGCCCTGTTTATCTCAGAATGTTTCACTGTGCGCCATCTAAACATGTGCCCCCCCACCACACTTCATTACATCTACCATGGCTCACGATATTTACTCGGAACTTTGCTAGTTGAAATGTCTACTTGTCTAGCGTAATTACATGTTTCCGCTGCTATTGCATTGATCCGATGTAAATATGTACCCGCTCGCATTTGCTTTGTTCGAATGGTAATCACCATCGTGTTCAAAGTTCACCATGACAGAGCAGTTTTCGTCAGTATGTATGTATTGTTAATCTAACATTTTCCATCAATATTTCCA
Source organism: Polietes domitor (assembly GCA_947397865.1). NCBI lineage: Eukaryota > Metazoa > Arthropoda > Insecta > Diptera > Muscidae > Polietes > Polietes domitor. The sequence goes on along the minus strand of OX377619.1, from coordinate 77,654,320 downwards.
ATATGGAACTTTTAAACTTTAAACGATATTTAGCGGCTGTTGTGTTTGTCATTAATAACAGATTCATTGGATACCTTTCAATGGCAGTCATCAGCAAGTTCCCCTCATTGACGACTAAACCTTGGCTAGATTGCGAACATCAGTTTGGCTTTTGAAACATTTCTCTGTCTCTGTAGTTATTAAAACGTGTGTCTATCACGAGTTGGATAGAATTTCATGGATTAATTGGTTCAATTCTATGGAAATATAGAACAAAAAACATAAGCGAACAGAATCGAGTATAAATGGGATTTAGTTCGTCCGGGCCGACTCTTATGTACCCTTTACCATGGAGGGCATTTCACACTCTGTAGAAGTACGTACGGGCAAGACTAGCAGTAGAGATAGGCGCGTGAATGATTTCTGCCTCACGTTCACGCATGCTCACGAAGGGAAAAATTTGAATCACGCACGAAGATTTTTTCTTCGATCACGCGATTTAAGTAAATCACGCAAATAATTTCCACTCATTTGCTCTTCTAAATCCAAATGAGTAAACGCTGAGCAAATCCGAAAATTATATTATTAAGATCACACTACGTTTACGATTTTAAATATTTTAAATATAGTATACAAAATAAGTTACCAGACCATTTTAGTCTCTTTTTTTAAGGAAGTAAAAATTTAGTAAATTAAATGTAGTTTGAACGTACATATATATACTATATGTAGATATTCCCAAAGTTTCATTCCACGAAATACATGAAAACAATGTAATTGAAAATATCCAACAAACTGAATGAAAATATATGGTGGTAAAAACGAAAAAATGATATGCAAAAAGTATGTGCACACTCAGAAAAATAGCGTCCCTAAATCTGAGTGAAATCCATACAACAATTTAGTTCAACAATTTTACTCCAGTTCAGTAAAAATTTCCTAAAAGGTTGGAAAATTTCCCTCTTTCAAAGCCATAGAAAATTGTTCATTTACTAGAAATATGGTAGTAAATTTACTTAAAAACATTTCTTTGGATCTAATTAAAAATTCTTACAATTGAGCAAATTCATACTTATGTGGCAGAATATTTCCAAAGTTTTGAAGAAAGAAACATGTAAAAACGGTGTTAAGTTCGGCCGGACCGAACTTCATATATTCTCCACAATGGGTTGCATTCCACAGAGGCTGTCGATTTTCTTAGAAATGCAGTAATATTACAGGAAAATATTTTTTTAATATAGCCAAAACAAATAAAAATATTAAAAAAAATAATTTTATAAAAAAATATAATATTTTAATAATATATTCTTATAATATATATATATATTTCCAAAAAGCTTAAATACTATAAATATTAGTAGTTGGTTGTATTTTCATTCTATTTTAATTCGCACGTACATAGTGCTAAATAACCTAACTTCATGATTCAACGATTTTAGGATTTCAGCGAAAAGTACGCATTTGGAAAAATATTTTTATTTTGCGCAGTCAGAGGAATGTATACACCGAATTCCATGATTCTAGCTGCGGCCATTTGGTTGGTACCATTTGTATGCCCTTTTACCTATTTCACCCCCTTAAGAGTACGACTTTCTAAAATATCATTTCTACGCAATTAGAAGGATGTACACACCGAATTTTATCTGTAGTCGTTTAGTTGGTACTATTTTTATCCCTCTGTACCCATTGCACCCTTGAAAGTACGAATTTGGAAGAAAATCTTCTCTTTATTGTGTCTACGCAGTCAGAGGAATGTATACTCCGAATTTCATGACTCTAGCTGCGGTCATTTGGTTGGTACTATTTTTATCCCCTTTTCCATTTTAATCCCAAAAAGTACGAATTTCGTAAAATCTCTTTATTTTACGTGTTTACGCACTCAGAGAAATGTATACACCGAATTTCATTAGTCTAGATGCAGCCGTTTGGTTGGTACCATTTTTATCCCTCTTTTCCAATTTTGCCCCTTAAAAGTACCAATTTGGAAAAAATACTTTTATATTATGTATCTACTCAATCAGAAGAATGTACACACCGAATTTCGTGTTTCTAACTGTTGTCGTTTAATATGTACCATTTTTATCCCTTTTTGCCCCTTCTCACCCCCCACCGAATAAAAATCACTTTGTGTTGCACGTTTTTATTAAAGGGTGATTGCACATACCCAACATCAAGTAAGTACAAGCAGACATATTGAAAAAATATGCTAAATACTCTAAAATATTTGGGAATATTATGGATAGTTTTAGTCCTTGTGAGGGAAAAATTTTTCCTTTTAGGCCGATTTCTCCCAATTTCAATCTCAACCGATCTACGACTATAAGACGCATTTATGGAAAATTTGGACGTCCTAGCATCTTCGTTTAGATGTCAATAGACGGACGGACACGGCTTAGACTTTTATGGCGATCAAGAATATATATACTTTATAGGGTCTCAGGTCGATATTTCAAGGTGTTACAAACGAAATGGCAAAGTTAGTATACCCCCATCCTGGTGGTGGAGGGTATAAAAAACTCAGATTTTTTTGTATGGAAAAAATTCCATTTGGGAAATTTTAACTTAAAAGTGTGTTTTTCCTAAAATTAAGTTAATATGTTTACTGAAATTTATCAAGTTCTGCCTACATTTAAGTATTAATGAACGTATAAAAAATAATCTGAAATTGTTTAGAAAACTCTTAAATATTAATCTAAGAAGCAATTCTCGTTCCTTTGCGAAGAGACTTATTTCTTAAATACTTCAAGTATTAATCTAAACAACCACTGCGAAGGCGCCTCTCTTGCCTTCGCAGCAATCATGGATTAATAGCTCAACTCTTTATGGCAGAGATATCATGAAACTTTTGAGAAATATTCCATGTTGTCATTTTGATATCAGTTTTGCATACTCTGAAGCAAAACCATTTGTTTGATTTTTTAGTTAAATTGAACATATTTTAAGTTCACTTTTTTCCTTGTATCAAGTAAAATTTTGCTCAGTTTAAGTAAAATATTACTTATTTTAAGGAAAAAATCAGCAAAGTTGTCCTCAGTTTAAGTAAATATTTACTTGATTTTAGAAAAATGTACTTACATTTAGGAAAATGTCAGTAAAATTTTACTTAGATTTAGTAAAAAAGTACTTAGTTTGAGGAAAAACTTACTGGAATTTTCCTCACTTTGAGTAAATATTTATTTGGTGTGAGGACAATTGAACTAGAATCTAGTTCAAAGCATATACTACTCTCAAGGAAAAGTTTGAACTTGATAAGAGGAACAATTGCTTTAGCGCTATACGAAGTTCAATTTGCCTAAATTTTAGTTCATTTTAACTCGTTATAGGGTTCACTTTTTTCTGAGTACAGTATCACGCAAAAATCACGTGACTCACGAAGAAATTAGACTCATGCACATTCACACACGAACGATTTTTTCGTTCCCCAAGTTCACGCAGGTGTGTAAAATAAATTTTTCTCGCGATTACGCGTGATTCACGTGAGTCTCGCCTATCTCTATCTAGCAGTCTGTCGTCTTTACGTAGAAGTGCAGTAATATATAAGGGAGATTATGATACTGCCACGATCCTAAGACCGAATTTGGATAAATTCTTTTAATTTTTTAAGGCTATACAGTCAGAAGAATGTCTACAGCTAAGTTCATGTTTCTGACCGCAGCCGCACACTTCCACTGAGCTACGAAGGCCAACACCGAATTTTATGATTCGAGCTGCTGGTACCAATTTTAAACCCTTTACCCCGTTTTTCCCTAAAATTACAAATCGCGAAAAAGACCATTATGTCACAGGAATCCATACAGAGATTTTACCTTTAGCTGGTACCAGTTTTATCCCCCTTTTGGACGTTTTTCCCTAAAAGTCGAAATCTCGAAAAAGGTAAGGTAAGTTATGCGTCTACATAGTCAGAGGCATCTATGTACCGAATTTCATGAGTTCCCCATCACGCGTTGGTCGGTACAATTTTCATCCCACTTGACCCGTTTATCCTTTCGCGTCTGCAGAGTCTGAAACATATATACACCGAATTTCATTATTTTATTTGGTGCCATTTTCATCCCACTACAAATCTCAAAAAATACATTTATTTTGCTCGTCTACACTGTCTGAGGAATCTAAATGCGGAATTTCACGATTTTTCCTTAAGTTGGTACCATTTTTATCCCCCTTTCATCCGTTTGCTTTAAAATTAGAAATCACGAAAAAATGCCTGTGAGAGGAATCTATGAACCGAATTTCATGATTTCACCTTCAACTGTTTACTTGGAACTATTTTAATCCCCTTTCGTCCATTTCCCCAAAAAGTAAAAAGTCTCGAAAAATACCTTTACGTTGCGCGTCTACACAGTCAGAGGAATCTATGCACCGAATTTCATGATTTCAACTTCACGCGTTTGGTTGGTACCATTTTCATCCCACTCGACCCGTTTATCCTTTCGCGTCTGCAGAGTCTGAAGAATATATACACCGAATTTCTTTCTTTTATTTGGTACCATATTCATCCCTCTTGGCGCGTTTCCCCTAAAGGTACATAACTCGAAAAATACATTTTTCTTTCGCGTCGGAATCAGAGGTTAGTACCATTTTTATCCCCATTTTTCCCGCTTTATCAAATTCGAAAAATCTCTTTATTTATCGTGCCTAAGCAATAAGAGTGCATACCGAATTTTACAATACTAACTTCAGCCATTTGTTCGGTACCAATTTTATTCCTTTTTGCCCATTTTGACCCTAAAAGTACGAATACAAAAATTACGATTTGTATCCCCTATTTCCTCGTTCACCCTAAAACGTACACGATGTAAATGGATTGAACATACCAAATGAGAGAAATGTTCAAAAAGTGTGTTATTGTGGGTATTTCTGACCCTTGTTTGGGATTTCGCCCATTCGGCCAACTACTAGATGTATTCTTGGAAAAATTGAACATCCCAGCGCCATTCTCTTAGAATGTTCTTTCAAGAGACGGATCTTAATTTTTCTTTTTCCGGAAAGCCATCGAATGTAAGCTCAACAACAATTTTTTGTTTGTTTGTTTGACTTACTATTTAAATTTTTTCATCGATCTTAATTATCCAGTGCTAATAACAAAATACACCTATTGTAGAAATACGATTACAAGGAAGAAATATCAGCTATCATCAAGGCAACAATTAAAAATAAATAGTGGACAAAATGTTTCATATACAGATTTTGTTTACAAACAATTATTTTTTTTGAAACATGCGCACACATAAGTACATTAGGGTGGATTGAGTATTCAATCACAAAAAGCAAAACCATTTAATACCAACTTAAAATGTCACAAATGAAGATCATTTTCATTGAAGTGAAGGGATTATCATTATTAGAGATCGATAGTAGAAAACAATACAATAATTTTTTAAGCTGTATATTTTTTATTTTTTAAAGCTATATATAAATCTGAGCCGATCTAACGCATTTTCACCACAAGAAATACTTGAAGTTGAAATATAAGATGTTTTTCAAATTTTGAAGAAAATCTGTAGAAATATGTGGTATCTAAATCGGGAGTGAAATTCGTGTGGGGGCTACATTTAAATCTGAACCCATTTTCTTCAAATTAAATAGAGTTCGTCCTTATCCCGAAAAACTTCGTTGTGCAAAGTTTCATTTGGGTCTGGCGACCTGTACTCTGATTACAAGAATAGATGGACAGACGGACATTGCTAAATCGATTCAAAAAGTGATCCCAAGTCCTTCCTTTTGGGTGTTACAAACAAATGCACAAACACATAATACTCTCGTGGAGTGTATAAATACGTTTTCAATATTTATACCCTAGGATATTTTGTGTTTGTGCATGTGTTTGTAACACCCATCGTTTATTATACAGATCGGCCTAGAATCACTTTTTGAGTCGCTTTAGCAAAGTCCCCTCTCTCGTACGAAAATTGCACGGGTAAGTTTTACTCGCCAAAGACTAAGCAAATCGGTTCATATTTAAATATAACTACCACACAAAATTCGCTCTCGATTTGACTTTTCCGCTCTATTTTAAACGATTTTCTTTAAATTTGGCACAGTACCTTATAATTGAACTAGAAACATTCGAGGTAAAATGGGCCAGATCTGTTTAGATTTAGGTATAGCTCCCATACAAATTACGCTCTCAATTTGAATTTTTCCTCTCTAGAGACCACTTATTTTAACCGGCCTTGCTTAAATTTGGCCAAAACCCCTGTAGTGAGTCAGATCGGTTCAGATTTATATATAGCACCCGTACAAATTTCACTCTCTATTTGACTTTTTCAGCTCTAGAAGCTCTGGACACAGCACCTTATATTCCAACTAGAAACATCTCTGCTGAAAGTGAGTCAGATCGGTTCAGATTTATTATACAGCTGCCATACAAATTTCGCTCTCGAGATGACTTTTTTTTACTCTAGAGACAGCATATATATTAGGATGGGTTACGAAAATGAATTGCAGTGGTCACCCCCTAGAAATGAGGATTGGATTGTTTAATGATGATCTGCAAAATATTTTGTCACTGGGTTAAGCCATCTGTGAGCTAAACGCTCCTGAAAACACCTCTAAAAATAATGCTTTTTTATGTTGGATTTTATCCAAAAAATTTTCTCTGAATTAATAGGCCCTTGGAAGCACTTTAAATATATTTTTTTTAAATTTCCAAACTCTTTTTATAAAAATGAGCGCTGCTGCACACAGTGGGTCAGAATCAAAATCCATCGGCCAACAATAACTTTTGTTCTGGTACACATTTTTGACTACTTTTCGTATTTTTCGATTTTAAAGAAAATTAAGATTTTTATTTTTTTTAACATATTTTTACGCATCTGTTCATAATGCGAAAAAAAATTTTTTTGTATTACAGATTTTCACCTTTTTCAGATTTTGAAAATTGGAAAAACGTAATTTATTTTTGACTTCATGTATTTCTATTAGTAACTGTTATTTCGTAGCTTTATATTGACGTCAAAACTAAGAAACTCAAAAGAGATTTTAGAAAGTCGTACTCTTAAGGGGTAAATAGAACAAGTAAAATTGCGTTAAGTTCGGTCGGGCCGAATCTTATATACCCTCCACCACGGAATGTATTCCACAGTATTATCGGTAGATTAGAGACTGTCGACATTACATAGAAGTGCACTGCCATATTAGGAAAATTGTGATTTTTTATTATTATAATATTAATAGTCCTCTACTATATATAAATATTAATATAATAATTATTAGTCAGAAATCTTCAAAAATGTGTCCTAAATATTATTAAGTAGAAACAATTTCCCTCAAGCCCGATTATCCCCATATGTAATTTCTTTATTCAATCTACAGCCTAAATGTCTGTATCTTTCTGATAGGAAAAGTTCTAATATTGAAGATCCAATATGTTTCAGTGCACGCCTAATTTCATGATTTTAGCTACAGTCGTTTTATTTGTACCAGTTCCACTCCTTTTTCCATTTTGACCCTAAAAGTACGAATTTAGAAAAAATCGTACCAGTGCGAGTGCAAACAACATTTTATCCCTTTTTGTCCCATTTCACCCGCTAAATCTTTTTTGTACTTTTTGATGATTACACGTTACGAAACAAATTTCAAGTGTATACGAATCGGAAATTTTCAAAATAATTGATTAAATAGTCTAAATATTAGGGGTATTTTCAGTCCTTGTTAGGGAAAAATTTTCCATCTGGGCCGATTTCGCCCACTTTCAATCCCAACCGATCTGCAACCATAAGACACATTTACGGAAAATTTCAACCTCCTAGCTCATTTCGTTCGTCCGCTATCTACCAATATTTATGGTAATTACGCTTTTTTGAAAATATAAATATAAGAATATTTATATTTTGAATTAACTTGAAGTATTATTTCGATATATATAGTGTAAACGTATTGGTAGCCTTGCCTTGAAATAATAAAAATATTATACTTATTTATAAAATTATTTTTTCAATATTTGTATTTGGTTTGACTATATTAAAACAATTTATATTTTCCTGTAATAATACTGCACTTCTACGAAACAGCCTACGAGACAGCCTCTGTGGAATGCAATCCATGGTGGAGGGTATATAAAGTTCGGCCCGGCCGAACTTAACACCTTTTTACTTGTTTAGTTATAAAACGAAATTTCCTCATTTTTCTCCCATTAACTTCTGAAAAGTAGGTACTCAGATAAAATTATGAGTAAATTCCCTTTAATGGTCATGCTAAATTTTATAACAATCGGAGTTCATTTGCCGATACTATGCCAAAAAAAACTAATAACACTTGATTTAGCAGTATTATGGCTGTTTTTCTTTAAGACTGGATAACTAAGCTGCGATAACAAAAATCTAAATAAAATGTTAAAATTTTACTCAAAATAAAAAATTATTTTTTAAAATTGTCGCCAAAAGCAATGCCAATGTGTGTGTGAAAACAAATTTTGAAAAAATAATTTTGTGTTAAAATTGTTTGACTTAGCCTGGATAATTATCCAGTGTAAGTCAAAATATTTTTTTAAATTTTCTTTGATACATATATTTATATTGTAGTTGGCGACAATGTGAAAAAATAATTATTTATTTTGAACGAAAAATAAAATTTTTATTAATTATTTTTATTAGTTATCGCAGCTTGTTATCCCGGCTTAAAGAAAAACAGCCCTATTAATTAGGTTTTTTGGGCATATTCCCGGCAAATAAACTCCGAACTTTAACTATTATTCTTTTTCGGAGAATTTTTGTGAAAGTAGCCCTAGTTGTTGTGCCCATAGTTTCATTACAGCCATGATTCCACCCTAATGTGCATACATTCTTACATACCTATACATGCATATGTGTGTACTTTAATCAGCACTTGTATTAGAAGTGTATACACGAGTCTCAACGTACATTGTATTTGTTTTTGTATTGGAACAAGCTATCGCTATCGATTAGTTGTTGTAACAAAGAAACGTTCGGCGCAACTGACTTCTGTTGTTATTTTTCAAACGGCGCTACGTACAATTTTCAGCTCAGCGAAGCGTAAATATTGAACCAAAAACTAATTTGGCTCTTCTTTGGTCTATTATTATGTGGAGCACAATGACGGAGCAATGACGGTTGAGCTCCCAAAATATTTTTCTCGATTTTGCTGATAATCCATCATTTCGAAATTGTCACGGCAATGATGGTGATGTGAATGGCATATTTACAAATTCCATGAAAGTGTTTAAACACAGTGGGACAGTAGTAACTATATTATACCCTACACCACTTCGTGGACTAGGGTATTATAAGTTAGTTTCGCGCCAAATGTTTGTAACACCAAGAAATAATCGAGCTAGACTCACCTTAAGGTATACCAATCGGCTTAGAATCACTAGCTGAGTCGATTTAACGATGTCTGTCTGTCCGTCCGTCCGTCTGTCCGTCTGCTGTCCATCTAAGCTTGTTCGCACTCTACAGGTCGCAATTGTTGTCCGATTGTCATGAAACTTGGCAGAAGTTATTTTTTCTGGTCAAGGACCATCGGTATTGAATTTGCAGGAAATCGGTTCAGATTTAGATATAGCCCCCATACAAATGTCGCTCCCGATTTGACTTTTTCCGCCCTATAAAGCACATATAGTACCCGATTTTCTTCAAATTTGGCTTAACACCTTATAATCAAACTAGAAATACCTGTGGCGAAAGCGGATTAGATCGGTTCAGATTTAGATATAGCCCCCATACAAATGCCGCTGCCGATTTCACTTTTTCCGCTTCAGAATCCATATATTGTACCCGATTTCCTTTGAAATTGGCACATCATTTTATAATCGACCTGGAAACACCTATGCTGAAAATGGGTAAGATCGGCTCTGATTTTGATATAGCCCCCATACAAATGTCGCTCCCGATTTCACTTTTTCCGCTTTAGAAACCACATGTTGTACCCGATTTTCTTTAAATTTGACACAACATTTTATAATCGAACTAGAAACACCTATGCTGAAACTGGGTAAGATCGGTTCAGATTTGGATATAGCCCCCATACAAATGTCGCCCCCGATTTAACATTTTCCGCTTTAGAAACCACATATTGTACCCGATTTTCTTTAAAACTGACACAACATTTTATAATCGAACTAGAAACACCTTTGCTGAAAGTGGGTATGATCGGTTCAGATTTAGATATAGCCCCCATACAAATGTCGCTCCCGAATTCACTTTTTCCGCTTTAGAAACCACATATTGCACCCGATTTTCTTTAAAACTGACACAACATTTTATAATCGAACTAGAAACACCTATGCTGAAAGTGGGTGAGATCGGTTCAGATTTAGATATAGCCCCCATACAAATGTCGCTCCCGATTTCACTTTTTCCGCTTTAGAAACCACATATTGTACCCGATTTTCTTTAAAATTGACACAACATTTCATAATCGAATTAGAAACACCTGTGCTGAAAGTGGGTAAGATCGGTTCAGATTTAGATATATCCCCCATACAAATGTCGCTCCCGATTTCACTTTTTCCGCTTTAGAAACCACATATTGTACCCGATTTTCTTTAAAATTGACACAACATTTTATAATCGAATTAGAAACACCTATGCTGAAAGTGGGTAAGATCGGTTCAGATTTAGATATATCCCCCATACAAATATCGCTCCCATACAAATGTCGCTCCCGATTTCACTTTTTCCGCTTTAGAAATCACATATTGTACCCGATTTTCTTTAAAATTGCCACAACATTTTATAATCGAACTAGAAACACCTTTGCTGAAAGTGGGTATGATCGGTTCAGATTTAGATATAGCCCCCATACAAATGTCGCTCCCGATTTCACTTTTTCCGCTTTAGAAACCACATATTGTACCCGATTTTCTTTAAAATTGACACAACATTTTATAATCGAATTAGAAACACCTATGCTGAAAAGTGGGTATGATCGGTTCAGATTTAGATATAGCCCCAATGCAAATGTTGCTCCCGAATGGTTAACAGATGTTGGCCAAACTTTACATATTATATTTCACCAATAAACATACATCGTGAAAGCGGGTCACATCATTACAGGTTTCAATATACCCCCATAAAAATGTCCTTTCCGATTTAACATTTTTTTGTCAAGCACATACATTTACATAATTCAAAAATCCTTCCCGATTTCACTTTTTTACCGAATTGAATTGTAATGACATAGAAAGTGGGGTGTATCATATAGTCGGCTCCGTCCGACTTTAGCCTTTCCTTTCTTGTTTTGGAGATGTCCATATGTTTGTACTTTGGTATAACCCAAATTGGGCCCCATTCTGCTCTATTACATCTCTAGAAACTACATCTTACATCGGATCTTCATCAAATATTGCAGATGTTTTAACTACGATATAGGCGCATGTTTTGGTACAGGCCTCAAGTGTTGTTATACGACCCTTCAAATGTCCGTCCGATTCATCCTATTACCGATGTATAATCTCTATTTGTCTTTGGATCTTGTTATATTTATTGTATGTATATATCGCAGTAAAATTTCGGTCCAGATGGTAATATGCTATTTATTGTTACTTTGTGTGATTCTTTTGGATTGATTTTGGAAAAGTGATTTCTGGTTCTCATTCGTCTGGGAACCAAGTAATAAAGGCCACCATGTCAGTCGAAAATAAATTTGCATTCTACAAAATATAGATGCAAAAAAAGACTGGAGACAGGAAAATAGTCCAGGATAAATCAAATTTTTTCACTTTAGCCTAAAAAAAGAATTAATCTCCTGCTATCATTGACATAGTATTGTAAGACTTTCGAAAAAATATCTAGGGCGTCTGTAAAAAGTCCAGCCATACTAAAGGGTGGTTAAATTTACAGGGCCGATGTTGATTTTGAATAAAACACAAATTATTTAGGAAATTATTGTCATTTCTTTTTATTATGATAATATTGGCATGGTTCAATTATGTATGGAACAAAAAATCGGCAAATGGCCGCCGCGACCTCGGCGGCACACCTCCCTCCCATGGTCCAATTTTCGGATCAGGGTTCTCCAACAAGAGGTGTTATTTTGGTATTCAAAGAAAAATTTAATTTTTTGAGATAAATGATCGGATGTTTGTTTTGTAATAAAGAGGAAGATGCCGTTAATAATGAAAAACAACATCAGCCAAATGGCCACCACGACCACGCTTACTGGACCATATCCTTTTCATGAAAATGTCCATAACCAAATCGCAAAGTGGCTGCCCCATGTCCTCGATAGCCTCACGAATTCTATCTTTGAGGTCTTGCATCGATGCTGGGCTGTTGGCGTAGACCTTATCTTTCACGTGGCCCCAAAGGAAGAAGTCGCAAAGTGTTAAATCACAAGATCTCGGTGGCCAATTGTGATCACCTCATCGAGAGATAACATCGTCATTTTCCCGTAAAAGAGCAATGGTTTTGTGGCTTGTGTGGCACGTAGCGCCGTCTTGTTGAAAGTAAACGTTGTCCAGATCAATACCATCCAACTCCGACCATATAAAAACCATTAATCATCTGTCGATAGCGCAATCCACTCACCGTAACTGTTGATCCAATCTCCTTTTCGTCCAATGACCCCGCCGGAAACCGCATCAAACAGTCACACGATGAGGATGGAAAGGCTTTTCAACAATAACTCTTGGGTTTTGCGAGCCCCAGATGCTACAATTTTGCTTGTTGACGTAGCCACCGAGGTGGAAATGGGCCTCATCAGTCAAGATGATTTTTCGATGGAATTCCGGATCATTTTCATTCATGAATTTTAATAATTTCAAAGCGTTGTTAAGGCGTGTATCGTTCCATTGTTAGTAATGGCGTAATTTCTACTTGTCAAATGTCAAAGAATAAAAGCTTCAAAAGTGAAAGATACCGAAATACCGGGTGATTGAAAATAACACCTCTTGTTGGAAAACCCAGTATTAAATATGACACCCACACAAATATCTCTCCAATTTACCCTTTTACTGTTCCAGAATACATCTTTTACATAGGATCTGAATCATATTTTGAATAACATTTTAAAGGATGATTTTTTAGCTATTATCTTTTTGGCAACACTGGTTTAAACAGCTGACGCACGTTTCGTGTTTTGTTTCTCTGTCAAACACCTACAGTTTGGTCTATAATTTAACCATGAATCGTCTTACAAACGAACAACGCTTGCAAATTATTGAATTTTATTATCAAAATGCTTGATCTGTTAAGAAAGTTCATCGCGCGCTTTCATTTTATGGTCAGTTTAATCGACACACTGAAGCGGCTATTCGGGCTATTGTAACTAAATTTCGCACCAAATTTACATTGTTGGACATTAAACCACCAACACGCATACGTAGAGTGCGAACTGAAGAAAATATCGCAGCTGTATCGGCCAGTGTTAATGATGACCATCAATTATCGATTCGTCGCCGTTCACAGCAGTTGGGCCTCTGTTACTCAAAAACGTGGAAATGCCAAAATTGGACTAAGCGGATGGACCATTTGAGGTCAACATTTGCATGAAACAATCTTCAAACATTAAATTATATGGACCGTACTATCGATTCAAATAAAGATTTCATGCATTTTTCTGAATTTTATGTGTTTTTTTTTTGAAAAACTTTCCTATAGCTTTTAAAAAATCACCCTTTATATTTGAACTAGAAACACATACCGTGAAGTGATGGGTCCATGTTTTAGTATAGCTTCCACATGACTGGGCCTCCAATTCACACCTTTAGCGCTGTGGAACCCATTTCGTTATATTTTTCCCTAGACAAAGCTGGATTGCGAAGATCACACCAAGTGGGAGTTGTCTAGGTTTTCCTGACTTTAGGTTTTCCCTACTTGAAACGGTCAACATTTACACATGTTTATTGGAAAAACTATTCGAAAATGACAGCGAAGTCATTGTGATTTTGTGTTAAACACGTAATGTTTAATTTAATTTGTTCACTCTTCTTCACATTGTTAAAAATCAAAGAATTTGATCTAATCTTTGTAACCTCTACTCTCACACACAGTTGTGGCATATAATGCTTGCTTTCATGCCTCCAACGTTACGTTGTTTTTTTTTTTTGTATCTGCCATTGAATGTAAGTATATTTCAACAATTCTGATCTTTTTCGCAAATCTTCAATTACAAAAGGTCACAAAAGGTCCAACAAACGGACCAACCAACTGAGTTGGCGAACCGTCTGCTGATGTGACAAGAAAAGACCAGCGAAGCATATCGTTGGGTCAATTTGCTCAATTTAACTTCAATTTCTATTCAATCCGCATTCGTTGCCCTCATCTTTGCCAGACATTAAGCGACACTCTCGCACGCTGTGGCACCGGAATATTTTATGAACTCCTCCTACTGGCTTTTGTTTTGGTGCACGAACAGCAGTGGCCGCGGCAACAGCAGCATCAGCATCAGCTCTGCAAAAAAGGGTTCAAACACTAATTGAACTCGCTTGGCTACGAATGGGGAATATGGTTTCGATCAACATTCGAAATGACATCAATTGTCAGTTCCAACATCGACTGGAAGCGAGTCGAGGCGAGGCGATGCGAGTGCATTCCAATTAAGTACATCTGAGTGCAGTTCAGGTACATTTCCAGTGCAGATGACCCCACAGAACGAAACGAAATGAAACAATGCCATGACAAATCACTCTGTAGACGTATGAATGTAATGTTCGTTTAAAAATACATGATGGCACACTGCCGAGCATTTGAATAAGAAGTAGTGTGTTGCTATTCTTCCAAGTATGTCAAGTATTTTTTAAATTTCCAAGAACATTTGTAACCTAAACGCTCCTACAGATTACGTTTCTCCGTGTATTTATACCCTCCACTAGGGTATTATGTCTTTGTGCATTTATTTATAACACCTAGGGTTTGGGGTTTCCCGTTTTTTTTTTCATTTTCCGGGAAAACGGGAATGAAAAATTTCATTCCCGGGAATTCCCGGGAACCGCATGTTCAATATGGTTTAAAATATCAACATTTAATAACTGGTGTGTTTTTTTCAATACTGTCATATTACAAATTAAACATGAATGTTATTGTCAAAATATTTTACAAATTATTTTTCATTTTACAAATATTTTACTCTACACCTTTTTAAGATTATACTCGGATCATACAAATTTATATTGAGAAATGTAAATTCATATTAGGGACATATAAATTCATAATGGGTAATGTAAATTTATAATAGGAACATGTTAATTCATAATGAGATATATAAATCATAATTCATTGAGAACAATTAATTCATAATAGGAACATACCAATTCATAATGAACTATACAAGTTTGTAATCAGAAAATCCAAATTTATAATCAGAAAATATGTTTTCATATTCATAAAATATGAATTCATAATGAGAAAATACAAAATCATATTGAGAAAATGAAATGAAATTTAAAATGAGAACATTGATAAAATATGTGTTTCTACGAAAATATCCATAGAAAAACGTACATACATAGCTTCGATTATAAATTTTAGAGTTCCTGGTTATGAATTTATGTTTTATGAATATATATTCCTAAAAAAGAATTTATATTTTCTCATTATCAATTTGTATGTTCTTATTATGAATTTATATTTCTCAATATGAATTTACATTTCACATTACGAATTTACAGTGCTGATTATGAATTATCATGCTCCTATTATGAATTTCCTGTTACGAATTTACATTTCTCATCGTGAACTTACATATTCCGATTATAAATTACATTTTCTCATTATAAACTTGAAAAGTTGTAGACTAATCGTCAGAATTGGACATTTATATCGCAGGTAGAAGTGACTGAAACCTACACTAGATTCAAAATTGAAAACGATTAAGGAAACAAATAACTCATATGACGGAGAATGTTATGACGCATTTAATTTAGAATATATGGAGACAAAAATATTTTATAGAATCAGGGGGGAATATTCTAAACTGTAAAAACAATAGAAACATAAAAAATTAATATTAATTCAATAAATTCATAAAAATGAAAATAATAGTCCAGACATTAATTCTTCCAAAGGGCCATTTAAATACACCGTAGCATATATTTATATTCCTATTAGATTTCTCTTGAAAGTTTCCAGGCGAACAATTTTTATTGTATTCCTATTTTTAGACTATTTCTTTCTGGCTACATATGTAAAGTAAATTGTTCTTGAAGAAGATATTCACCTCGATTCTTGTAGGAAAACAAAAAAATTTACATTTTGTAAGCCATAATATTGTCGACATGATATTTTTATTTCACAATAAAGATCCTGCAAATAGCCTCCTAGCTGGTTTTTGCATAAAATCACTATTTAGCGAATTTAAAAAGTTTTGTTTGTAGTAATACAATATAAACAAATACTCAACAAAAACTCATTATTGTCAGTAATGTAAAAACATATATGAATTTGAAATACATCTAAAAATTCCAATTTATATAGTAACATTAAATTATTGATCAACATAATAAATAAATTATTTTTTCAATATTTCCCGTATTCCCGGGAAATTGAAAAATTTTTCCCGGGAATTCAAACGATCGAGACCCATCGTTTATTATACAGATCGACTTAGAATCAATCGATCTGAGTCGATTTATCAAAGTCCGCATGCCTGTCTGCCATTGGTTGTATTTCCATTCTATTTTAATTCCAAAAGTAAAAATTTAGAAAATCAATTCTCACGTACCTAGTGCAAAATAACCTAACTTCACGATTCAACCAATTTTTGCAGTAAAAGCCAAAACTACGAATTTGGAAAAATCTTTTTATTTTGCGTGCTTATGCAGTCAGAGGAATGTATACACCGAATTCCATGATTCTAGCTGCGGCCATTTGGTTGGTACCATTTTTATACCCTACACCACTTCGTGGACAAGGGTATTATAAGTTAGTTCCGCGCCAAATGTTTGTAACGCCACCTTTAAGTATACTGATCGGCTTAGAATCACCAGCTGAATTAACTTAACGATGTCTGTCTGTCCGTCCGTCCGTCTATCCATCTAAGCTTGTTCGCACTCTACAGGTCGCAATTGTCGTCCGATTGTCATGAAATTTGGCAGAAGTTACTTTTTTGGCCAAGGACCATCGGTATTGAATTTGGAGGAATCGGTTCAGTACCGCAATTCTGTAACTTTTGTAACGATATTGTCGTTATCGTTAATTAACGATAACTGTCGGTTGTTTTAGCGAAATTGCTATTCTCTAATATTTAGTAACGACTTTTTTCGATAACATGTTTTTGTAAGTTAACGACGAATATCGGTGCAAATATGAGAATGTCAAAAATGGATTAGTAAACAACACAAAAGTAAACACTTTTCAAACAATTTTTGGAGTATTAAACATGGAAAAAACAGGTAAGTATATATTATTATAATTAATAATAATTATAATATGTATTTAATAAACATTTCTACAAACATATGTATGTATTTACATGTGTAGGAAAAAAGTACGCGGTCCGCGAGCCGGCACAACATTAAATTAACAGGCAAATTTCAGTGTCGTAAACTTTACTTTATGAAGATAATTCTTTAAAAATAAATTTTTCCTCCAAAAAATCACCTTTTAAGCATGTTTTATATAGGAAATATGTAAACACAAAACAGCTGTTTGTATACTTACGATATTCGGTACGATTTTACTACGGCAATTTTATTGTAGTTAGCCTACCGACAATTTTCGTAAGTTTACGATTATTGTTAACGATAAAAATCGGTAAGAAAATGTTACGGAATCACTTTTAACGACAATTGTAGTAAACTAACGAATTTTGACAACTTAACTACCGAAAGATGTCGTTAAAAAGTTACAGAATTGCGGCACAGAGCCTCCATACAAATATCTCTATAGTTTACACTATTACTGCTCTAGAACACATACTTTAGATGGGACCATGACAGCATTTTCAGGATCGTGTTATATTTGAACTAGAAATAGCTATCGGCAATGTTGTGATATAGCCCCGGTACAAATGTACCTTCGATTTACAATATTACTGTTCTAAAATGCACATTTTACATGGGATCTCGATAAAATTTCCCACACCATGTTACATTTAGACTAGAAACACCTATTTTGAAAGCCAGATATATAGGTCAATGCTTTGGTGTACTATTATATGGTATAGTATTATCGCTCTAGAAGCCACATCTTACATTGGATCTTGATACAATTTTGCAGATCATGTTATATTTCAACAAGTAAAAACGGCGATAAATTCGGCCGGGCCGAACTTTATATACCCTAATATATTTATTATTTCAAGCCACGCTTAAAGTCAAGACTACCAATACGTTTATAATACATATCGAAATAATACTTCAAATCAATTCAAAAAGTAAATAAAGGGTGATTTTGTAAAAGCTATAGGAAAGTTTTTCAAAAAAAAAAACACATAAAATTCAGAAAAATGCATGAAATCTTTATTTGAATCGATAGTACGGTCCATATAATTTAATGTTTGAAGATTATTTCATGCAAATGTTGACCTTGACTGCGCCTCAAATGGTCCATCCGCTTAGTCCAATTTTGGCATTTCTACGCTTTTGAGTAACAGAGGCCCAATTGCTGCGAACGGCGACGAATCGATAATTGATGGTCATCATTAACACTGGCCGATACAGCTGCGATATTTTCTTCAGTTCGCACTCTACGTAAGCGTGTTGGTGGTTTAATGTCCAACAATGTAAATTTGGTGCGAAATTTAGTCACAATAGCGCGAATAGCCGCTTCAGTGGGTCGATTAAACTGACCATAAAATGGAAGCGCGCGATGAACTTTCTTAACAGAGCACGCATTTTGATAATAAAATTCTATAATTTGCAAGCGTTGTTCGTTTGTAAGATGATTCATGGTTAAATTATAGACCAAACTGAAGATGTTTGACAGTGAAACAAAACACGAAACGTTCGTCAGCTGTTTAAACAAGTGTTGGCAAAAAGATAATAGCTAAAAAATCACCCTTTATAAGACAGAAATCTCAAAAAAAAGCATTATCTCTCAAGTGCAAGAAAAACTAACTTCATGACTAAATTAACTTCATGAAAAAATAAAAAATACAAATTTGGAAGGCTACCAGTACGTTTACACAATATACATATTTATATTTTCAAAAATGCTTAAATATCATAAATATTGGTAGGTAGTGGTTGCCACAGTTGGTTGTATTTCCATTATATTTTAATAGAAATTTTGAAAAATCTATTATCTAATGTACTTAGTGTAAAATAACTTAACTTCATGATTTAACCAATTTTTGCCTTAAAAGTACGAATTTGAAAAAATCTTCTTATTTTGCGTGTCTTTGCAGTTTCATGATTCTAGCTGCGCCCATTTTTATCCCCATTTTCATATTTTACCCCATTCAAAAATCTCTTTATTTTACGTGTCTACGCAATTAGAGGGGTGTACGCACCGAATTTCATCATTCTAGCTGTATTCGTTTAGTTGGTACTATTTTTATCCCTCTGGGCCCATTGTCACCCATGATAGTATGAATTTGGAAAAAAACGTTTATTTTATATACACCGAATTTTATTTTTCTAGGTCCAGTCTTTTGCTTGCTAACATGTGTACATGTATTCCCATTTTATCCCCTAAAAGTACGAATTTGGAAAAAATACTTTCATATTATGTATCTACTCAATTAGAGGAATGTACACACCGAATTTTGTGTTTCTAGCTGTTGTCGTTTGATATGTACCATTTTTATCCCTTTTTGTCCCATTTCACCTCTAAGAATAACCAGTAAGGAAAGGCTAAAGTCTGGCGGGGCCGACTCTATGATACACTCCACTTTCAATCCGAATATAATTTAATTAGGTGAAAAAGTGAAAACGGAAAGGTTTTTTGTATCCTGCAAATGTATGTGTTTAACAAAAAATTTTATATCGGAAAGGACATTTGTATGAGGATATATTGAAACCTGGAACGAAATAGGTGAAATATAAAATGTATAGTTTGGCCAAAATCGATTAAACTTATGGGAGCAACATTTGAATTTGGGCTATATTTAAATCTAAACCGATCTAACCCACTTTCACCATAGTTTTGTTTAGTCAGATAATAAGATGTTGTGCGAAATTTAAAGAAAATCGAGCACAATATGTGGCTTTTAAAGCGGCAAAAGTCAAATCGGGAGCGACATTTGTATGGGGGCTATATCTAAATCTGAACCGATCTTACCCAATTTCTGCATAGTGTTTCTAGTTGGATTATAAGATGTTGTCCCAAATTTAAAGAAAATCGGGTACAATATATGGTTTTTAGAGCGCAAAATTTAAATCGGGAGCGACATTTGTATGGGGCATATATCTAAATCTGAACCGATCTAGCCCGCCTTAGCCACAGGTGTTTCTAGTTAGATTATAAGATGGTGTGTCAAATTTAAAGAAAATCGATTAGAATATGTGGCATTTAAAGCGGAAAAAGTCAAATCGGGAGCGACATTTATATGGGGGCTATATCTAAATCTGAACCGATCTTACCCAATTTCTGCATAGTGTTTCTAGTTGGATTATAAGATGTTGTGCCAAATTTAAAGAAAATCGGGTACAATATGTGGTTTCTACAGAGGAAAATGTCAAATCGGGAACGACATTTGTATGGGGGCTATGTCTAAATCTGAACCGATTTGACCTATTTTCACCATAGATGTTCTTAGTTTAAATTTAAGATGTTTTGCCAAATCTGAAAACTATCTGATATAATATGTGGTTTCTAGAGCGGAAAAAGTCAAATCGGGAGAGAAATTTGTATGGGAGCTATATATAAATCTGAACCGATCTGTCCGATATTCACCATGGGAGTTTCTAGTGGGAATATAAGATGTTTTACTAAATCTGAAGACAATCTGATACAATATGTGGTTTCTAGAGCGGAAAAAGTCAAATCGGGAGCGAAATTTGTATGGGAACTATATATAAATCTGAACCGATCTGACCGATATTCACCACGGGTGTTTCTAGTGGAAATATAAGATGTTTTACCAAATGTGAAGACAATCTGATACATTATGTGGTCTCTAGAGCGGAAAAAGTCAAATCGGGAGAGAAATTTGTATGGGAGCTATATATAAATCTGAACCGATCTAACACATTTTTACCACAGGTGTTTCTAGGTACAATATAAGATGTTTTGCCAATTTTAAAGAAAATCTGTTGTAATATGTGGTATCTAGAGTGAAAAGAGTCAAATCGGGAGTGAAATTCGTATGGGGGCTATATCTAAATCTGAACCGATTTTCTTCAAATTAAATAGCGCTCGTCCTTATCCCGAAAAATATCGTTGTGCAAAGTTTCATTTGGTTCTGTCTACAATTGCGACCTGTATCGTGATTACAAGAATAGATGGACGGACGGACGAACAGACAGACAGACAGACGGACATTGCTAAATCGACTCAGAAAGTGATTCTAAGACGATCGGTATAATTAACAATGGGTCTATCTCGTTTCCTTTTGGGTGTTACAAACAAATGCACAAAGACATAATACTCTCGTGGAGTGTATAAAAATCATTTTATGGTGCCCTTTTTGTTGTAGGAGGAATGCGCATTAGGGCGTACCTCAAAAAAAAAGTTCGCCGTACACCTTCAAATATGAAGTATTATTGAAAGGTAGTTTCAAAAAAATTTTTTTTATTTTTTTATGCCGAACGTAGGGGTCGCGCTTTTACATTTTTCTATATAACTTCTGCATTTATAAACAGATTTTAAAGTGTGATACATCGATGTTTTTGTCTCGACGAGGCCGATTTTTTTGTCTTTGAAGTCATTGAGCTCAAGCACCCCCTTCTGGTACTTGCCCATCATATCTCAGTTGTTACTACCCTAATGTACCACTCTAATATCAGAAAATTAAAGCTCACATAAAATCATGAAACTCTTCCTAAGGAAGTATGTCGATTTTCGCAGCAGAAAAAGTGTTAAACTAGTTTTTTTCTTATTTTACCGAGAGCATTGCATGTATTTATAAGTTGTTCTTTGAATCTTCGATGTTTACAGTCGGTTGTCAAAGTGTAATACATATATTGGTGTTTTTGGCCCATGCGTTGCTCATCGGTGACCGCCATAGCTGATTCATGCACAACATGAGCAAAACTTCTTTGTCACATTGTTTCCCTATTGCAAATCGTTTTACCTGTGAAGTAACGGTCTATATTTTATTGTAACAATAAAAATTAGTTCAGTAATAAGGCGTTGGTGGCTCAACAAAGCATTATTAAATATTTCAATTTCCACTATACAACGGTAAAAAAACTAAAAAAATGTCTCTTACGATCAGTGCATTAAACAACACTATGTTACCGACTAAGTACGATGTTATTAATTATTTCTTGTATCTGCGGCATAACACTAATCCCAATAGAAAATTGAGTGCTTTTAAACAAGAAGCTTTCAGAAGCATTACCCTTTTATGGGAGCGGGCAGGCATTCCAATTATATCGGTATCAGGTGTTCGTAAACGGTTGGATAAACTTCTAGACGATTACTATAAATTGGTTAAAAGTCCATTGAAATGCAATGTAAATGAGTGGAATAAATTGTTCTCAATTTCGCGTTGTAAGTGTGGCATAGAAAGAAATGTTCCATGCAATAATTCGCATATTTTGTTGCTTATTCCGTTTGGTCAGGTCAAACAAAATTTCGAACGCATTACAATGGGAGAAATGCCAGCGAACATAGATGGGTGGAATATTCGAGGCGACCAGCTTTACTTGTATCGTATGGTTCGAGCCGTTCATATCGGAGAATGCGATGAAAAATTAGCCAGCGAGAAGCCCGGCGCTATTTGCAAAGCGCGCTGGCTAACAACAGCCTCTCGAATTCTGCGCTTTTATATGACGTGTACGCAACCCTCGATGGTATTGAGAAAACTGGCTCAGTTCGTTGTGAAAGTGTATGCACCATTCTGGTTTCTTGTAAAAAGCCAACCACTGGCAATTCACGGAAGTCGGAATGTTTTCCTTTATATATGTTGGATTCGTCAGTTGCCAAAAGATATTCAAGAGGTCATCCGTCCGTTCATTGAAAATAACGGATATTTTTTTCATCCTGAAAATATTTTGTTATCGATGATAACAGACCCAGATCAACTAGTGCGTTCAGATGCCTATGATAAGATTTTATCAGCCCGCAATGAAGCCACGGGAAGCATTCGACAAATGTTCGGTCCACCAGTTCATAATTTTATCAATTTTGATAGTGACTCATATTTCAATATGATCGATTGGAAACAATTTGAATTGACTGAGCCGCCATGCTTGCAGTTTTTTTCGCAAGAACAGTTAGAAGCATTCCAATTTTCAGAAGAAATTGTCGATTTACCAGGTTAGCACAAGAAAAACTTAATTTGATTGCTTTCTTTGCTGAACTCATTTATTTTCACAGATTATCCATGCCATTCTCAAAACACCGAGCGTTTTGTTCATGTTGTGCATGAATCAGCTATGGCGGTCACCGATGAGCAACGCATGGGCCACATCTTTTCTAAACTTGAGAGCCGCCAAAAATACACCCAACTTGAATCGCGTCGAAATATGGTTGATTAAAATTTTAATTGTACCTTAATTTTTATATTTATTGTTCTAAGAATTGAAATATGATGCGTAAATAGTAGAAGGGGGTTGTTGAGGTCAACGACTTTAAAAACTGAAAACCTGTTATGTGCGGGACAAAAACACCAATATATGTATTACACTTTGACAACCGACTGTAAACATCGAAGATACAAAGAACAACTTATAAATACATGCAATGCTCTCGGTAAAATAAGAAAAAAAATAGTTTAACACTTTTTCTGCTGGGAAAATCGACATACTTCGTTAGGAAGAGTTTCATGATTTTATGCGAGCTTTAATTTTCTGATATTAGAGTGGTACATTAGGGTAGTAGCAACTGAGATATGATGGGTAAGTACCAGAACGGGGTGCTTGAGCTCAATGACTTCAAAGACAAAAAAATCGGCCTCGTCGAGACAAAAACATCGATGTATCACACTTTAAAATCCGTTTATAAATGCAGAAGTTATATAGAAAAATGTAAAAGCGCGACCCCTACGTTCGGCATAAAAAAATAAAAAAAAATTTTTTGAAACTACCTTTCAATAATACTTCATATTCGAAGGTGTACGGCGAACTTTTTTTTTTTTTACTTGTAACCTGGTACGCTCTAATGCGCATACTCCATATCAAGTAAGTACAAGCAGACATGTTGAAAAACATGCTTAAATACTCTAAAATATATATATATATAAAATATAATACTCTAATAATATTTTTATGGGTATTTTTAGTCCATGTGAGTGAAAAAATTTTCGCTTTGGGCCAATTTCGCCCAGTTTCAAGCCCAACTGATCTACGAGTGTAAGACGTATTTATGGAAAATTTGGACGTCCTAGCTCTTTTCTTTTAGATGCTAGCGTGCTTTCAACAGACGGACGGACATGGCTAGATCGTCTTAGAATTTTATGACGATCAAGAATATATATACTTTTTAGGGTCTCAGGTCGATATTTCAAGGTGTTGCAAACGGAATGACAAAGTTAGTATACCCCCATCCTCGAGGTGGAGGGTATACATATATTTTATATACATAAATTATATTTTCCTGTAATATTACTGGACTTCTACGAAAGTCGACAGCCTCTCTGGAATGCAATCCATGGTGGAAGGCATATAAAGTTCGGGTAACTCATTATTAGCGTTCCGTTAAAGGGACTCCATGCACTAATGGGTTAAAAAGGCTGATCGCCCAACCATTATCTAGTATCTGAAAATTGCATACATTTGAATTTGTTGACTTATTCAAATGCTGCGCAGTGTCGACGTACGTCTGATATGAAACCTTAATATTATTGATGTGTCGCATACACATCGCTGACTATTTGTCGAAAACGAAACGACAGACGGTGCACACTTTGTGGGGCAACTGCAATTGCATCTCAAGTATTACCGAACGAACGTACGGATTCGATACGATTTTCAACACAATACGAGACATAACAACAAACAATATCGATAGAGACGAATGACAAATTGTCAGATGTCCCCTCAATTAGCGAAGAAGAACGAATTCAAAGTATGGCGGGGGCAACCCTAAGTCAAAAGTACAACCAGACGTGTGCGACAGTGCAGCAGTGTTGCGGTGTGGCTGTGTGGTGGGTGGGGGGAGGGTGGAGAAATTGTCAATCAATGAAAGTATTTACGGATTATGGCTATGTCGGCATTCTATTTAAATTGCAAATGAAAAACACTCAATGATGTTGTCTAAATTGTTTTTTATGGATTTAGCAAATCCTTTATTTTGCTTTGTTTTGTATTTGAATATTTTGAAAAATAACATCAAGTTTTTTAGTTTGAAGAGAATGTTTTGGTTTCTGTGCAACCGCAATCGATACAAATTTCCAACTAATGTAATTTTAGAATCATCACATCCCAACTTCAGGGTAGTCCATGTAGTGGCTTCTGATAGGACATAGATTCATACAATTCTGCGACAGACTACACCTCAGAATGCTCTATTTCTGGAAATCACCGAGGGACAGTGCAGAAATTTCATCAGAAACCAAATTGATTATATGTTAATAAATCGGAGAGACTGTTGCTGTGTAGCAAATAGGATTGTAAAGTTGGAGTATGAGAAATTAGCAAGTTAATTTTTTACGCTATAAGAAATTAAATTGATTCCTTGACTGAAAAAAACTGACTGAATAAAAAAGGCAATAAGTTCGGTCGGGCCGAACTTTATATACCCTACACCAGGGATTGCATTCCATAAAGGTTGTCGATTTGCATAGAAGTGGAGTAACATTACAGGAAAATGTATTTTTTCTTAATATAGCCAAAGCAAATAAAAATAATTGAAAAAATAATTTTATAAATAAATATAATTTTATTATTATTTTAAACCACGTTTTACTATTTATACTACAGGATTTTCCAACATTCAATATTTTTTTGTAAAGCCAATATTTTGGTATTCAAAGAAAAATGTCATTTTTTGTGATAAATGATCGGATGTTTATTTCACAATAAAGAGGAAGGTATGCCGTTGATAATGAAAAACAACATCAGCCAAATGGCCACCACGACCATATCCTTTTCATAAAATTTTTCATAACGCAAAGTGGCTGCCCTATGTCCTCGATAGCCTCACGAATTCTATCTTTGAGGTCTTGAATCGACGCTGCGCTCTTGGCGTAGACATTATCTTTCACGTGGCCCCAAAGGAAGAAGTCGCAAGGTGTTAAATCACAAGATCTCGGTGGCCAATTGTGATCACCTCTTCGAGAGATAACACGGTCCGGAAACTTTTCCCGTAAAAGAGCAATGGTTACGTTGCTTGTGTGGCACGTAGCACCGTCTTGTTGAAAATAAACGTTGTCCAGTTCAATACCATCCAACTCCGACAATAAAAAATCATTAATCATCTCTCGATAACGCAATCCAGTCACCGTAACTGTTGATCCAACCTCATTTTCGAAAAAAATAAGGTCCAATGACCCCGCCGGACCATAAACCGCACCAAACAGTCACACGATGAGGATGGAGAGGTTTCTCAACAATGACTCTTGGGTTTTCCGAGCCCCAGATGCGACAATTTTGCTTGTTGACGTAGCCACCGAGGTGGAAATGGGCCTCATCAGTCAAGATGATTTTTCGATGGAATTCCGGATCATGTTCATTCATGAGTTTTAATAATTTCAGTACGTTGTTGAAGCTTGTATCGTTCTATTTTTATACCCTACACCACTTCGTGGTCTAGGGTATTATAAGTTAGTTTCGCGCCAAATGTTTGTAACACCAAGAAAAATTCGAGCTAGACCCACCTTTAAGTATACCGATCGGCTTAGAATCACCAGCTGAGTCGATTTAACGATGTCTGTCTGTCCGTCCGTCCGTCCGTCTGTCCGTCTGCTGTCCATCTAAGCTTGTTCGCACTCTACAGGTCGCAATTGTTGTCCGATTGTCATGAAACTTGGCAGAAGTTATTTTTTCTGGCCAAGGACCATCGGTATTGAATTTGGATGAAATCGGTTCAGATTTAGATATAGCCCCCATACAAATGTCACTCCCGATTTGACATTTTCCGCTCTAGAAACGACATATTGTACCCGATTTTCTTTAAATTTGGCAGAACATCTTATAATCTAACTAAAAACACGTATGCAGCAATTGGGTAAGATCGGTTCAGATTTAGATATAGCCCCCATACAAATGTCGCTCCCGATTTGACTTTTTCCGCTCTGAAATCCACATATTGTACCCGATTTTCTTTAAAATTTGCATAACATTTTATAATCGAACTAGAAACACCTATGCTGAAAGTGGGTAAGATCGGTTCAGATTTAGATATAGTCCTCATACAATGTTGCTCCCGATTTGACTTTTTCCGCTCTAAAATCCACATATTGTACCCGATTTTCTTTAAAATTGGCACAACATTTTATAATCGAACTAGAAACACCTATGTTGAAAGTGGGTAAGATCGGTTCAGATTTAGATATAGTCCTCATACAATGTTGCTCCCGATTTGACTTTTTCCGCTCTAAAAGCCACTTATTGTACCCGATTTTCTTTAAAATTTGCACAACATTTTATAATCGAACTAGAAACAGCTCTGCTGAAAGTGGGTAAGATCGGTTTAGATTCAGATGTTTAACCGATTTTGGCCAAACTTTGCATATTATATTTCACCAATAAACATTCATGGTGAAAGCGGGTCACATCGTTGCAGGTATCAATATACACCCATACAAATGTCCTTTCCGAATTAAAATTTTTTGCCAAACACATACATTTACATGATTCAAAAATCCTCCCCGATTTACTTTTTTACCGAATTGAATTGTAATGAGATAGAAAGTGGGGTGTATCATATAATGGCTCCGTCCGTCTTTAGCCTTTCCTTACTTGTTTGGGAGATGCCTATATGTCCATACTTTGGTAAAACCCAATGCTCTAGTACAGCTCTAGAAACTACATCTTACATCGGATCTTCATCAAATTTTGCTACCGTGAATGAGAAATATATAAGCGCTTGTTTTGGCACTAGCCTCAAGTGTTGTTATAGGCCCCTTCAAATGTCCGTCCGATTCATCCTATTACCACTGTATAATCTGTATTTATCATTGGATTTTTCCAGATCATGTTATATTTACTTTACTCAGAAAGTTGGATCTGCTGGAAAGTTGGATCAATTACTTTATTATTTACCATATTCATTAAATTTGACCAAAGATGAATTTATAGTAACGGCATAATTTATATGAACTACATAAAATTGCTCCCATGAAATACCTGGGTTTAGTAATCAAAGCGAGGTATATACGCAGGGAGTGGTGTAGGGTATTATATAGTCGGCCCCGCCCGACTTTAGCCTTTCCTTACTTGTTAGTAATGGCGTAGTTTCTACTTGTCAAATGTCAAAGAATAAAAGCTTCAAAAGTGACAGCTACCGATATACCGGGTGATTCAAAATAACACCTTTTGTAGAAAACCCCTGTATATATATCGAATTAATACTTCAAGTCAATTTAAAAAATAAATATTCTTATATATAGATTTTCAAAAAAACTTAAATGCCATGAATATTGGTAGATAGTGGGTGCTACAGTTGGTTGTATTTCCATTCTATTTTAATTCCAAAATATATCGAGATAATACTTCAAATCAATCCAAAAAATAAATATTCTTCTATATAGATTTACAAAAAAAAAATAAATACCATAAATATGGGTAGATAGTGGGTTCTACAGTTAGTTGTATTTCCATTATATTTTAATTCCAAAAGTAAAAAAAATGAAAATCCATTATCTCACGTATATAGTGCAAAATAACCTAACTTCATGATTCAACTAAATTTTGCCGTAAAAGTATTTTTATTTTGCGTGTCTATGCAGTCAGAGGAATGTATACACCGAATTTCAGGATTCTAGCTGCGGCCATTTGGTTGGTACTATTTTTATCCCCTTTTCCCCATTTTACACCCACAAGAGAACGACTTTCCAAAATCTCTTTATTCTACGTGTCTACGCAATTAGAGGGATATACACAC
This sequence comes from Polietes domitor, assembly GCA_947397865.1. Classification (NCBI taxonomy): domain Eukaryota; kingdom Metazoa; phylum Arthropoda; class Insecta; order Diptera; family Muscidae; genus Polietes; species Polietes domitor. The sequence goes on along the minus strand of OX377619.1, from coordinate 77,625,350 downwards.
CGCATTTCGTCATTCTAGCTGTAGTCGTTTAGTTGGCACTATTGGCCTCTGTACCCATTGTATCCCTTGAAAGTACGAATTTGGAAAAAACCTTTTATTTTTCGTGTCTATATAGTCAGAGGAATGTATACTCCGTGTTTCATGACTATAGATGAGGACATTTGGTTGGTACTATTTTTGTCCCCTTTTCCATTTTAACTCCAAAAAGTACGAATTTCTCAAAATCCGTTTATTTTAAGTGTCTATGCAATCAGAGGAATGTATACACCGAATTTCATTATTCTAGATGCAGCCGTTTGATATGTACCATTTTTATTCCGTTTTGACTCATTTCACTCCCTACGAAGAAGAACCACTTTATGGTGAAAGTTCCTGCTATAAGGGGAGTGCGTATACCCAATATCAAGTAAAAAAAGTAAGGAAAGGCTAAAGTCGATCGGGGCCGACTATATGATACCCTTCACTTTCTACACAACACCTTATATTACAACTAGAAATATCTGAAAATGAGTCAAATCGGTTCAGATTTATATATAGCTCCCATACAAATGTCTCTCGATTTGACTTCTTATGTGTGTTAATTGGGTATTGATATTCCTTGTAGGTGAGTTTTGACAAACTACGCCGATGAATCCAAGATCAAAACCAGCCGATAAATTAAATGCATATTTGAAAGCGTCATGTCTTCGGAGGCATGTAGAGGAACATACACTGTCTATTTTCAATCGAATTTATTAATAACAAAATTTATGCCATCCATGTAACGTCTAAGGTTTAATTGTAGATGCTACATTTTTCTTCCAAATTATTTCACACCGAGTATTGTTGTATTTCTACTTTGCCGCCATTCAAAGACCCACACAAAATATCATATCCCGCCACCCCAACATCCTTCGAGGAATAAACAAATGAAAATTATTATTATAAGTGACTCTGACGCATGACTCGCAAGTATAGTACCCACAATAGGATATTTTGCCGCTTGCCAAAGCAAACACTAGTTTTATTAAATATGTTTATTATTTACATAATGACGCAACGTCCTAAAGTTACACCAGCTTCAGATGGAAGCAAATGGGAAGAAATGTCTGGTGGTGAACACACGAACACGCAAAACTTCAAAAGGGCGTCTAATAAAGTGACGCTGTCAGAACCTTCTCCCCAGGAACAGGAATTGCAGTTGTTTGCCAATGGGTGGATAGTGGGGTAGGGTAGGGTAGGGTAGGGTAGGGCGTTCTCCAAAACGAGTGAACATTTTGTTGTGTTAGGTAAGGACACTTTAAGGATATTTCTATTACCATTTCTATTTTAATTTTATACCACAAAAATTAGTCCCTGTTGGTAGGTAATGTTAGGTTCCATAAGAGTGCTTTAATTTGATTGATTGTAGTTAGTTGCTAAATCGATTGGTGCTTAGTTTTATGGCCAATTAGCTGGTGGTTTGCAGCCACCAAATGGAAGAGGCATTATTTTCAATCGTAGACATTCAGGTAGATATTTAAAATAGGACAATACTTATTGGCATAAATCAAAAAAGAATCGAGCTTTAACTAGGTAATTTTGAATATGGACATGCTGTGAAAATTCCTACCATATGGTGTTACATCCGTTCTAGTCCGTGCTATATCTGTGCTGGAAAAATCCCATCTCTTCCCGCTTCTTTGTGGGATTGAAGCTTCTAATAACCCTCCTCATCATATCTTTCGTTATGTTGATATTATGGTTTCCCGCGGGGGGCCCCATTCCACTATTTGAATGGGGATACTGGTTTCAAGGGATGTATAATATAAGCGGAAAATGTCAAATCGGGAGCGACATTTGTATGGGGGCTATATCTAAATCTGAACCGATCTTACCCACTTTCAACATAGGTTTTTCTAGTTCGATTATAAAATGTTGTGCCAATTTTAAAGTAAATCAGGTACAAAGCGGAAAAAGTCAAATCGGGAGCGACATTTGTATGGGGGCTATATCTAAATCTGAACCGATCTTACCCAAATTCTGCATAGGTGTTTCTAGTTGGATTATAAGATGTTGTACCAAATTTAAAGAAAATCGGGTACAGGACGTGGATTTTAGAGCGGAAAAAGTTAAATCGGAAGCGACATTTGTATGGGGGCTATATCTAAATCTGAACCGATCTTACCCAAATTCTGTACAGGCGTTTCTAGTTGGATTATAAGAGGTTGTGGCAAATTTAAGGAAAATCGGGTAAAATATATGGTTTCTGAAGCGGAAAAAGTCAAATCGGGAGCGACATTTGTATGGAGGCTATATCTAAATCTGAACCGATCTTACCAAAATTCTGCATAGGTGTTTCTAGTTGGATTGTAAGATGTTGTGTCATATTTAAAGAAAATCGGGTACAAGATGTGGATTTTAGAGCGACATTTGTATGGGGGCTATATCTAAATCTGAACCGATCTTACCCACTTTTAGCATAGGTGTTTCTAGTTAGATTATAAGGCGTTAAGCCAAATTTGAAGAAAATCGGGTACTATATGTGCTTTATAGGGCGGAAAAGTCAAATCGGGAGCGACATTTGTATGGGGGCTATATCTAAATCTGAACCGATTTCCTCCAAATTCAATACCGATGGTCCTTGGCCAGAAAAAATAACTTCTGCCAAGTTTCATGACAATCGGACAACAATTGCGACCTGTAGAGTGCGAACAAACTTAGATGGACAGCAGACGGACGGACGGACAGACATCGTTAAATCGACTCAGGTGGTGATTCTAAGCCGATCGGTATACTTAAAGGTGGGTCTAGCTCGATTATTTCTTGGTGTTACAAACATTTGGCGCGAAACTAACTTATAATACCCTAGTCCACGAAGTGGAATATCAAAATATTTCTTTGGCATGTGATTGCTGACTTCATGTGGAATATTTGTGTATGAAAAGTTTCAGAATTATGAATGAAGAAAATTAAAATATAAGGAATTGCAAGGGCGAATTTTGGTTTTTTCATCAATTGCAGCGATTTTCGCAACTGGCTACATATATGTTGCAAGCGACCAATCTGACGGATGGAGCTGGAATCTTTAAATTCGCTGTGTACATCAGAGAAAATGCGTTTTCTATACTAGATTGCCAAAGTTTCATGAAAAAAGTTATGGAGTTTAAATCTTATTCTTATTTCAATATTCATAGTGCTCAATTTTAAACATACAAAAGTGGCCATGAACCATGAAACCGCGAATACTAGGAAATTTCGAAAACTTTTTAATCGTAGCAATTAGTAATCCTTTTTAGATTAAACTGTAAAATAATGATTAATAATTTCTCTTAAAATTAAGGATGGTTTTAGGAAAAATTTAATTATATTTAGGAAAATTTCTGCAAAATTCTAAAAATTTACTTAGTTTCCTAAATTGTAGTTAAATTTAACTCATTATAGGGTTAACTTTTTTATGAGTGTAGATGAAAACCCCCCCCCCCAGGGGAAAATCCTGCGCACGGGCCTGGAGACCGTACCTGTCTCCATTTTTGAGCCATCAGTGAAGATTGAGTTTTCCTCGTCGGTCATGACCATGTTGGATGCCCATTCTTCTCTGGTGGGGATTATCAATTTGAAGTTCTTATGTAGGTGCATACTGGGCGTAAGAAAATCTGAATCCTTATTTAGCATCATACGAGAGGTGGCTCCTAGAATGGAGCTGTGCCCAAGCATACCGAGTTCTCTGATACGCAATGCTACCCTTGCTGCACATATCCTTACGAAAATGTCCACGGGTTGTATATTGAGTATAGTTTCTAGTCTGGCTTGAGGAGCTGATCTCGTTGTCCCAGCAATGCCCACGCATGCCATCCTCTGTACTTTGTTGAGATTTGTGAGGAGTGATTTTCTTTTTACCGCGCTCCACCAGACCAATGCCCCATATGTGAGTATTGGTCTTACTATCGCCGTGTACAGCCAGTGTACCATCTTTGGTTGTAGTCCCCATCTTTTCCCGAACATCTTCTTGAAGATATAAAAGGCGCAGAGTGCTTTCCTCCCTCTCTCTTCTGTGTTGCTTTTCCAAGAAAAGGGATTGGAAGTGGGCGAAATCGGCACAGAGGGAAAATATTTCCCTAACTAGGACTGAAAATACTCCCTAATATTTAGATTATTTAATCTAGATTTTTGAGAATTTCTGCTTTACATGCATTTGAAATTTGCCGCCTACATTCCACTTATAGCGTGCAAGCACTAAAGAGTAAATTAAGCGTACGAAATAGGACAAAAAGGACTAAAAATGGTACCAATGAAACGACAACAGCTAGAGTCATGATGACGTTAGGTTATTTTGCACTATGTACGTGAGATAATAGATTTTCAAAATTTGTACTTTTGGAATTAAAATAGAATGGAAATACAACCAACTGTAGCACCCACTATCTAACAATATTAAGCTTTTTGAAAATATAATATTTCGATATATATAGAGTAAACGTATTGGTAGCCTTGCCTTATAAGCTTGGTTTGAAATAATAAAAATATTATATTTATTTATAAAATTATTTTGCCAATATTTGTATAAAACTCAAATTATTTAGGAAATTATTATCATTTCGTTTTATTATGATAATATTGGTATGGTTCAATTATGTATGGAACGAAATAGCGACCATCCATCCGATAGTCCAAATTTTCGATGACGCTGAGGCATAATTGAAGTTCTATGCCGCTAATGTGCCGAATTACCTCATCCTTTAGCTCTTGAAGTATTGCTGGCTTATCGACGTACACCTTTTCTTTCAAATAACCCCATCACATGATCTTGGCGGCCAACTGTCATCCCCACCACGTGAGGTAACACGGCCATTGAATTTGTCGCGCAAAAGTCCCATTGTTCCGTTAGCTGTGTGGCAAGTGGCACCATCCTGTTGAAAGCACATATCGTCCACATCCATATCTTCCAATTCGGGCCATAAAAAGTTCGTTATCATCTCACGATAACGAAGACCATTCACAGTAACTGCCTGACCGGCCTCATTTTGGAAAAAATACGCCCCGATGATGCCGCCAGCCCATAAACCGCACCAAACAGTCACTTTTTGTGGGTGCATTCGTTTTTCGACAATCACTCTCGGGTTATCATTCGCCCAAATGCGGCAATTCTGCTTATTGACGAATCCACTGAGGTGAAAATGTGCCTCATCACTGAAGAAGATTTTCTTCGAAAATTGATCATCCACTGTTGCCATTTCTTGACACCTTTGTGACCATTGACGACGTTTGGAATGGTCAATAGGCTTTAGTTCTTGAGTCAATTGCACCTTGTAATCGTGTAAATGCAAGTCTTTATACATAATGTTCATCAACGACGAGCGTGAGAGGTGCAATTTTTGGCCACGACGACGAGTTGAGGTGGACGCCTCTTCAGTCTCACTATCCCGAACATCAGCAATATTTTCTGCAGTACGAGCTGTATGATCATGCACTGGTGTTTTCACATCTCCTACAGGCCCGGTTTGCTCAAATGTTTGCACGATTTTTCCGATTGTACTCACATTGGGACGATAAAATTGACCGAAAAAATCCCGAAGTGCACGACATGCATTTTGATTTTAACGCCCATTTTCATAATAAGCCTGAATAATTGTGTATATTTCCATGGTTCAAATTGAGTTAGTCTGAAATTGAGAAATGTCAAATGAAATGCAGAAAAATCTTGACGTTTAGGTTTGGTTCACATTCAACATCGGTCCTTACAATTTAACCACCCTTTACAAATTATGTGACACATTTTCCGAAAACTCTAAAAAGTATCAAATCGAACGGTTATCGACAGTTTTGCAGCTTTAGCAAAGGAAGTGGTATAAATAATTTTGTATTATTTTTATTTGATTCAATTCTTGTGAAATTATAAATATATAAATTAAGCCGCCTAGAAGATCTATAGTTATAACCGAAAATTTGCCATTGCCAATAAATAATTGTGACATATTTTAGCTCGATTTCATTAATGTGATTCAAGGAAATTTTAAATGAAAAATGCTTAGTTGAGCTTCCTTCTAATAATAAATTATTTTTTAGTGTGAATGTCTCTTATGAGACTCGTTAACAAATGCGTTGGCAACACTTAAATGTTGCCATTGTAAGTGTTGACATAGTACATTCCACCACCTATGAGTGGAGAGATTTGGGAGACATAGCACGCGCAACAACCGTCGTTATATGAATTTCCAAATAAAAAGTATAGATTTTAAAGAGCTCTGGCTTAGTTGGAATATCTTACTTTTTTCGATATACAATAACACAAATAGCGAATAGGATGACGTCTTTTGGTGAGCGGTGCGACATCAACGTTAATTAACAATATTAACAATTAACATACAAAAGTTAACAATAAAAAATTAAATAAATTTATATGAAAAGATAATTTAACAAATTTAATTTATATTGTTTTATAGTTTTATTAATAATTTCACAATTATACAGAACTGTAACCACCGCTCACGAAAAACGCAATATGAGTTCTGCTGTCTGCATTGCGACTACATTTTTGTATTCGTTATATCGTACTCGTTATTTGCGTTATTGTGGTCGTTATGCTTAAAATGAAACCCTGAGCCCATAAACTAACGATAACCCATCGTAGCCAGAACTCGCTAAGTTCGAAAAAAACTTTCGAATTTGATGGCTACTTTTTCAAAACAATACATTTTGAGTCACCCGTCAATGAGTATAGGTAAAAAAGTTGTACGATGTCGTTATATCGAAAAAGTCGCTTAACCGACTTATTTAGTATTTAACGTGGAAACGTACACAGCTGCAAACAAGGCCAAGTTTGAGAAAATCTATAGATAAATAGAGGATTACATGTTGCCTTCACGTATGAATAAATCAATTTAAACGAAAACTTCGTAAAAAGAGATACAATTTTTATAGCCTACATCAGTTCGTGTACTAGTGTATTATAAGTTAGTTTCGCGCCAAATGTTTGTAACACCCAGAAGTAATCGAGTTAGATCCACCTTGAAGTATACCGATCGGTTTAGAATCACCATTTAATGATGTCTGTCTGTCCATCTACGCTTGTTCGCACTCTACAGGTCGCAATTGTTGTGCGATTGTCATGAAATTTGGCAGAAGTTATTCTTTTTGGCCAAAGACAATCGCTATTGAATTTGGAGGAAATCGGTGCAGATTTAGATATAGCCTCCATACAAATATCTCTACAATTTACACCATTACTAGAGTCATAAAAAACCCGGATTTTGGAAAAACCGGTTGCCGGGTTTTCTTTTTACGAACGGTTGGACCTCTTTCATTCGGGCTTTTCTTAAGACAGTAAAAATAGGAAATTTTCTTCAATTTAATTTTTAACCTTTGCAAAGCTTGCTTTTTAACCTATATATAACTTTCGAACTGTCATACAGGGATGAGGTTTGACATTTATGATACTGTCGCATATTATTATAAATAGATTTATGCGTAAACAACGCTACCAAATAATACAACTTTACTTTGAAAATCAGTCATCGATGCGCGAAATTTATAGACGCCTTCGTCATTTTTATGGCACACGCTATCCAGTCCACTACGTGGAAAATTTTGCGCAAACATCTTGGCCTACACCCCTATAAGATCCAGTTGGTGCAGAAATTAAAAGCACGAAACCATCATATGCGTTATTCTTTCGTCGATTGGGCTCTACAGCAATGTGTCGTAGACGAAGGCGTCTATAAGATTCGCGAATAGGACGGTCATCGGCCAACGATTAAAATGTTTATACAGGTAAGGCATTTCGATTTCATACATCCAAAATAAATTCAGACATATGTCACACGAAACCGATTTTGGTTACGTAACACCCCCAAAAATAGGGCGAATGGAGTAAGTTTTTCTTTTGAAAAGTAGCACCCAATCAAAAGCGTTCCGTGAAGTGTGTGATACTATTAAAAGTTATTATTAAGTCACACAGAAAAACAGGAATATTTTAAATAATGGAAAACCGGTCGAGACATACTTAGAAAATCCGGTTTACCCGTTTTCCGAAAATCGTAATTTAAAAAACCCGACGGTTGAAAAAACCGGTTGGCCCAGTTTTCGGTTTGATCACTCTAACTATTACTGCTCTAGAATACATATTTTACAGGATCGTGTTATATTTGAACTAAAAAGCTAACGTGAGAGTGGACCATATGGGTCCATGATTTGATGTAGCCTCCATACAAATGGATCTTGATTTTCTAGTTTAAATACATTGTGTGGGCAATTACACAATGTTATATTTAAAAAAAAAATAGAAACACCTACTAGGTGACTTTCATCAAATATATAGCTATGGCATACTACACTATTATCGCTCTAAAATAAAAATCTTACATGGAATCTTGATAAAATATGGCAAAGCATGTTATATTTCAACTAAGAATTCCTACTGTGAAGGTGATCTATACCGCCCGCATAAACTCTATTTTAAATCTATTAATTAGTACTAAGTTTTTCTTCAAAATCATATGAAATCGCGAATAGCGAAGAATGATACCGTGCAACGGCGCACAGTGGTTCAGAATCAATAACTTTTGTTCTAGTAGACATTTTTGAGTTCTGTAAAAAATCAAAATTAGACAAGGACCCAAGGATTATTTTCAGATATTATAAATTTAAAAATCAGGAAATCGGATATATTTTAGAAATCGGCCCATAGTTGACGACTTTTTGTATTTTTTGATTTTAAAGATAATTAAAATTTTTATTTTTTGTGTTTATGTTTTTCAAATATATTTTTACGTTTTGTTCATAATGCGAAGAAAATTTGTTATTTTTTTGTATTTCAGATTTCCACATTTCTCAGATTTTGAAAATTGAAAAAACCTAATTTATTTTTTTACTTTGTCGAACTGTTTCTCACACATTTTAAGAGATTTTGCACTAAATTTTTTTTATTAGAAATTGTGGTTTCTTAGCTTTATTATGAAGGGAAAACTATGTTTGTGCCAAATATAGTTTGGTTGTAATGAATATTGTAAAAATATTCTTTTTGAACAAATGTTTGACTTTGGACCAACACAACTTTTTTCCTTCAAAAGCCTTTAGAGAAATGTATACATATTTGGAAAGGCTAAAGGGTTCCCCGTTTTTTCGGGGTAACTTTTGCCCATCCGAAATTGCCCGCTTGAAAGATACGATACATTTAGTGCAAAATGTCAGATTTTTAGTTCCGAAACTCACTAACTTCTGAAATGTATGTATGCAGATAAAAAGATGAGAAAATTATGCTCATGCTAAATTAATGTCATGATAAATTTTATAACACTCTGAGTTCATTTGCCGATACTATGTCCAAGAAACCCTAATAACACTTGATTTAGCATTATTAGATTGGTTTTTTGGGCATATTTCCCGCAAATGAACTCCGATTGTTATAAAAGTTAGCATGAGGATAGAGGAAATTTACTCATCTTTCTACAGACGTACCTAATGTTTAGAAGATAATGAGTGAATTGCGTTTTGGAACTAAAAAATCTGACTTTTTGCACTATATGTCTGTAAAATCAGTTATTATTTTAGTTTTTTTGGGCATATTTTCAGCAAATAAACTCCGATTGTTATACAATTTAGCATGATTTAGCAAATTTTATCTGCGTACCTACTTTTCAGAATTTAATGAGACGAAAATGACTAAATTGCGTTTTGGAACTAAAAAATCTGACTTTTTGCACTAAATGTATCCTATCTTCCAAGAGTGCAATTTCGTACAGGCAAAAGTTACCCTACAAAAGTGGGGAACTCTTCAGACTTTCAAAATATGTATATATTTCTTTAAAGGCTTTTGAAGGAAAAAGTTGTATTGGTCCAAATTCAGACATTTGTTCAAAAACGATATTTTTTAAAATATTTATCACAAACGAACTATATTTGGCACAAACATAGTTTCAAATAGAATCACATAAATAAATAAATTTCAAATAAAAAAGATCTGAGTTCAAAATATCTTAAAATGTGTGAGAAACAGTTCGACAAAGTAAAAAAAAATAACATAAACACAAAAGAATAAAAATTATAATTTTCTTTAAAATCGAAAAATACGAAAAGTAGTCAACTTTGGACCGATTTCTAAAATATATCCGATTTGCCGATTTTTAATGTTAGTATCTCAAAATAAAAAATAGGTCCTTGTCTAATTTTGAACTTTTTTTACAGAACTCAAAAGTGTCTACTAGAACAAAAGTTATTGAATTTTGGCCGATGGATTTTAATTCAGAATCGATTCGATTTTAAAGAAAATAAAATTATTATTTTTTTTTTGTTTTTAACATATTTTTACGTATTTGTTCATAATGCGAAGAAAAAAATTTAATTTTTCTTTTCGCGTTTTTCAGATTTTAAAAATCGAAACAACCTAATTTCCTTTTTTAACTTTGTCGAACTGTTTCTCACGCATTTTGAGAGACTTTGCAGTCAAATTTTTTTGGAAATTTGACTTTTTCCAATCTAGAAACCACATATTATTGGACCTGATTTTCTTCAAATTTGGCACAACATCTTAAAATCCAACTAAAAACCTATGGTGAAAGCGTGTAAAATCGGTTCAGATTTACAGATAGCCCACGTACAAATGACGCTCACGATATGACTTTTTTCGAACTAGAAAATATATAACAGTAGAAACGGCTTTAAGTTCGGCCGGCAGAACTTTATATACCCTCCACCATGGATTGCATTCCACAGAGGCTGTCGATTCTCGTAGAAGTGTAGTAATATTACAGGAAAATATAATTTTTAATATAGCGAAACCAAAACAAATAAAGGGTGTTTTTTTAAGAGCTTGATAACTTTTTTTTTAAAAAAAACGCATAAAATTTGCAAAATCTCATCGGTTCTTTATTTGAAACGTTAGATTGGTCCATGACATTTACTTTTTGAAGATAATTTCATTTAAATGTTGACCGCGGCTGCGTCTTAGGTGGTCCATTCGGAAAGTCCAATTTTGGGCAACTTTTTCGAGCATTTCGGCCGGAATAGCCCGAATTTCTTCGGAAATGTTGTCTTCCAAAGCTGGAATAGTTGCTGGCTTATTTCTGTAGACTTTAGACTTGACGTAGCCCCACAAAAAATAGTCTAAAGGCGTCAAATCGCATGATCTTGGTGGCCAACTTACCGGTCCATTTCTTGAGATGAATTGTTCTCCGAAGTTTTCCCTCAAAATGGCCATAGAATCGCGAGCTGTGTGGCATGTAGCGCCATCTTGTTGAAACCACATGTCAACCAAGTTCAGTTCTTCCATTTTTGGCAACAAAAAGTTTGTTAGCATCGAACGATAGCGATCGCCATTCACCGTAACGTTGCGTCCAACAGCATCTTTGAAAAAATACGGTCCAATGATTCCACCAGCGTACAAACCACACCAAACAGTGCATTTTTCGGGATGCATGGGCAGTTCTTGAACGGCTTCTGGTTGCTCTTCACTCCAAATGCGGCAATTTTGTTTATTAACGTAGCCATTCAACCAGAAATGAGCCTCATCGCTGAACAAAATTTGTCGCGAAACACATTTCGAACCGAACACTGATTTTGGTAATAAAATTCAATGATTTGCAAGCGTTGCTCGTTAGTAAGTCTATTCATGATGAAATGTCAAAGCATACTGAGCATCTTTCTCTTTGACACCATGTCTGAAATCCCACGTGATCTGTCAAATACTAATGCATGAAAATCCTAACCTCAAAAAAATCACTCTTTACAAATATTGAAAAAATAATTTAAAAATGAATATTTTTATTATTTCAAACTACGCTTATAAGGCAAGACTACAAATGCGAAATAATACTTCAATTCAATTAAAAATAGGTATGAAAACGTTAGCCGGCTAAACCGACTTATATATAACCTCACTCTCAGAGAAAATATCTATGGAAATTATAATAACGTAAATTTTACGTTGGGCCGTATGATTTATGTTGAAGGTACTAAAAGGTTCATGACATTAGGTCCTAGCTTCCACAGTTATAAAACAATTGCAAAAACATGATCAAATATCAAGTCAAAGGATTTAATTTTACCTAGGATATAGACAATTGTGTAGGATATACATGAAGGGGCGTGGCTAAGCCGTAAATATTTTATTGGTTTAAAGTGATTTCAAATATCAAATGATTTTGACTACCCGTATGGAAGTTATATCGGTTTTATTTCAACCAACGCTTATACCACTTTGTATGGGAGGTACCAGAAGGGGTGTGGAAATACCGCCCATATTCCACATGAATGCAACATATATAAAATCATTGCTAAATATCAATTTTCATAGTATTCCGATCATCCTCGTGGAAGATATAACAGCTTTAATTTTACGTAGGTTAGGGTGATTTGTGTGGGAGGTACTGGAAGGGGCGTGACAAAACCTGTCATATTTAGTACACTTAAATTGATTATAAAACATTACCAAATACCAAAATATAGCTAATTCTGAATATACGTATGGAAGTTACAGTGGTTTTAATTTAACATGGGAATATGGGTCGTTTCTGTGGGAGTTACCAGAAGGGGCGTGGCAATTCCGCCTATCTTCGAACTTAAATTAAGTTTGGGAAAAATATGTACAAGGTTTGAATTGATTCCTTAACTATTTTCGACAGTTATCGTGTACACCTTCTGGATGTCTATTTTCAGAAGGCAAAGGACACTATACCGCCATCTATATGTGAATCATTCAGCGTTGTTCTTCAGCTTGTGTATGATACAGCGTTACCATATCAGCTGAGTTCGATCATATCAAAATAGTGGATATTTGTCCAGGTTTTTGTGTTGCAAATTGATTGTTCAAAATGGAGTTGTACTATAACTCGAATTTGAACCAGTCGCCGATTTCAGTATCCTTTTATGTAAAACTTCTAATATCGATTATATACGAAAATCAAGATTTTTTATTAGGCCAAGTTCGATTGGTTTTAATATTTTTATGTTACCGAGTAAGGTGGTGCCAGATTTTTATCTCTTATTTATTTAAATAAATAAATGTGGATAAAATCAAATCTCTTGATTGTAAGCTCGAATAAATATTTGAAAAATAATAATAAAATGTAATAAATGTTAATAATAAACAAATGTCCCTCCCGCTTTGACTTCTTACCGCTCAAGAAGACAAATAGTACAAGTCTGTCGGCATTACTGTGGAATGCATTGCCAGATAGTCCGTATGAAATTTTTGCTCGTTTTTATGAAATGAAAAATGAAGAAAAATACATATACGATTTCCATTTATTTTATTTTGTTTTTTTATTCGTCAAATTAGTTTCGAATTAGTCATAGAATTGTTATCGTTAATTTGAATATGGGCCAAGTTGAAGGCACTACACTGGAATCCTTGCAATCAGCCAATCGCAATCGTAAAGCTACAGCAGAGTACATGAATACAAAAAACAAATGATTGGTATTTTCAAAAATAAACGCGCACGCACACAATCGCGCGCGCACACATCCTACTTAAAAACTCTTAAAATGGCAAAAATGTAATAACAGTGTACTTATGGCAAAAAAGCGGCAATTATTTAAAACAACGTTAACGTGGCATCCAGAAAAAAAAATAAATACAAAAAGGCGACGACAGCATCCGCAAGCCGCCAACAATGAAAAATATGGCAACAGCGGCTGGGCACCATGGGCAGCAACGGCGAAAGCCAAAATCAATCGGTGTGTTTTTTTCTTTGCATTGAATGGGAATTAAAACAAGAGAGACAGAGAGTGAGACAAAGAGAGAGAGCATTACATAATTAATTTTATATGTATGTATGTATGTATTAATTTCGAAACCGCCACGTTATCTCGTACACTCAGGTATTGTGTATCTTCTCTATGTCGTGGCCATTGGAGTCGCTGTCGGCGCCGCCATCTTCGATGGTGCTGCCGTCATCGTTGCCGTCGTCCATCACGGTGCCGCTGAACAGATGACGCAGGCAATTGCGCTTCACGTAGAGGAAGGCGACGAGGGCGCACAGCAGGAATGCCACACCAATCGAGCTGCCAATTAGCAGAGCGCGCATTTTACGATGCGATGGCACTTCAATGAGCAATTCACTGCCGGGCACTTGGACACCGTCATTGGAAATGGCCAGCACTTGAATGGTGAACGTTGAATCCTCTTTCAAATGGCGCAATTGATAGAAGTTGTCAAAAGTTTCGACAGTGCCGACCAGATGATGTTCGGGCTCCTTCCACCAGCGCACCGTGTACAGGCGCAACATGTCCAGGCCATGCAGAGGATGTTCCCAGTGTAACAGCCAGCCTTGCTGGTTATTGATGGCACTTAAATTCCATGGAGCACTTAGGCTGCCGCTGCCGCCGCCGCCGCCTGGCGATGGGTAGTTAACACGTTGCTGTGACTGTTGCACGGACGACATGTCGCCTTCGACGCCATTCTCGTCGTCTGATCCGGTAACTTTCGATGAGGCTGTAACGACACAAGCAAACAAACAAACAGAAGGGAAAATGAAATAAATTAAACAAAAGGATATATACATGTGACGAGTGCATACACAGTGTGTAGTGCGTATGTATGTGTGAGTGGCGGGATATTTAATTTATGTTTGCTGCTAACGGCGGATTAAATATCTCAATTGTTTGGTACGAACAGTGTTCTTGAGAGAATTGAGGGTCGATATATTTCAAAAGCGGTTAAATATTCAATTAAGTGACATATCCTTGCAGGATTCGAAGCGTATATATTAATTGATATTGGAAAAGTAATTTAACGCCCACCATTCCCACAACTTTCCCATACAAGTGGCCAACACACAAGGCTAAAATAACATACATACTTATGTTATAATTTGATACTGTTCGTTTATACCCTCCATCCGGGTATTATGTCTTGGCTTAGTTGGTTTGTAACGCCCAAAAAAAAATGAATTTATTGTACCGATCGATATAGAATCACTTTCGGAATCTGTCTGTCTGTATGTTTGGCCGTCTGTCCATCACAATTATTGTACGTTCCAAACAAAGCTTGGAACAAGTGATTTTTGTGACCAGAAACGCATGTCTTTGGATCGGTCTAGATTTTTGATATATTTTTTATTTTATTTATTATGAATTACAATACAAAGTAGATTTATATTCTAATTTTGGGTCCAGGGATTGAGCCGGGGCGACTAAGACCATTATAGCCAGTTATTGCAGCGACAGACCAGAGCCTCTGGTGGGAATCGAACCCACAACCCCCACGGTGATAGCCGAGCACGCTACCAACCCGACTACCGGGGCGCTCATTCTTTGATATATCATTTGTTTATATAGTGAGCTACATCCTATTTGAATATCCTGTCCGATTTGACTTTTCACCGACCTGGAAGTCTCATACGACATTCGGTTTTGGTCAGCTACCCGTTATTACATCATATTTAGGAAGTGAACCATGTCAGGCCACGTTTTGATAGCAACCCCAGAGAAATGGCCCTTCCGATTATTCTTCTTAGTACTCTAGCAACCGAATATTCTACGAATACGGCATATCGGTATTATATTTGACCATAGGTGCATGAAGGGGGTGGCTGGGGTGGTCTAATACCACATCAGAACTTTTTAGCCACCCCCAGAAGATATTGCAGATAAACTTTTTTTATTTGTAAATTCCAAACATAAGATCTTTAATAGATGGAAAAGACAAAGTGAATCCTTTAAGCAACATGACCTACCTAAACAACATATACAATGAAGAAGATGTTTGATTCAACAAAGACATTTTAAAAAGTAATGGAAAATTTAGAAAATCGTACCAAATGCGATTTGAAAATCGTGCTAATGGCCGGCACAAGAATGTGGAGGTGTAAAGAAGAGCAATTGCCAGTACTATATACAGGGTGATCCAACAAGAGGTGTTATTTTTGTATTCAAAGCAAAAAATTTTTTTTTAGATAAATGATCGGATGTTTATTTCTTAATAAAGAGGAAAATATGCCGTTAATAATGAAAAACAACATCAGTCAAATGGCCACCACGACCACGCTTACAGGACCATATCCTTTTTGCATAACCAAATCGCAAAGTGGCTGCCCTATCTCCTCGATAGCCTCACGAGGAGATCTAGAGGAGGTCTAGAATCGACACTGGGCTGTTGGCGCAGACCTTATCTGTCACGTGGCCCCAAAGGAAGAAGTCGCAAGGTGTTAAATCATAAGATCATCATCACCTCTTCGAGAGATAACACGGTCCGGAAACTTTTCCCGTAAAAGAGCAATGGTTTCGTTGCTTGTGTGGCACTTAGCGCCGTCTTGTTGAAAGTAAACGTTGTCCAGATCAATACCATCCAACTCCGACCATAAAAAATCATTAATCATCTCTCGATAGCGCAATTCATTCACCGTAACTGTTGATCCAACCTCATTTTCGAAGATGTAACGTCCAATGACCCCGCCGGACCATAAGCCGAACCAAACAGTCACACGATGAGGATGGAGAGGCTTATCAACAATGACTCTTGGGTTTTCCGAGCCCCAGATGCGACAATTTAGCTTGTTGACGTAGCCACGAGGTGGAAATGGGCCGGTGAGGATGGAGAGGCTTCTCAACAATGACTCTTGGGTTTTCCGAGCCCCAGATGCGACAATTTTGTATGTTGACGTAGCCACCGAGGCGGAAATGGGCCTCATCAGTCAAGATGAATTTTAATAATTTCAATGCGTTGTTGAAGCGTGTATCGTTCCATTTTTAGTAATGGCGTAATTTCTACTTGTCAAATGTCAAAGAATAAAAGCTTGAAAAGTGACTCCTACCGAAATACCGGGTAATTCAAAATAACACATCTTGTTTGAAAACCCTGTATCTTCCTTCTACTTCAAAGTTGATTCAAATGAAAAGATCCACAAATTGTTTTTATTCACTCAAATTTGATAATTGTTGTCTAAATTTCCAACTTTTTTTTACTTTTTCAATGTCATGGTTCATATTTGCTTTTCTAAAAAATATTTCAAATAAAATTAAGGGTGGTTAAATTGTAAGAGCCGATGTTGAATGTGAACCACACCTAAACATCAAGTTTTTTTTCTGCATTTCATTTGACATATCTCAATTTCAGACTGACTCAATTTGAAAGTTATTCAGGCTAATTATGAAAGTGGACTTCGTGATTTTTCGGTCAATTTAATCGTCCAAATGTGTGTACAATCGGAAAAAATCGTACAAAAATATGAGCAAACCGGGTGTGTAGGAGATGTGAAAACAGCAGTACATGCTCGCAGAAAATATTGCTGCTGTTCGTCGTCGTGCCCAACAATTGCACCTCTAACACTCGTCGTTGATGAACATTATGCATAAAGACTTGCATTTACATGCTTACAAGGTACAATTGACTGAAGAACTAAAGCCTCTTGACCTTTCCAAACGTCATCAATGGTCAGAATGGTGGCAAGAAATGCCACAGTCTATTTTCGAAGAAAATCATCTTCAGCGATGAGGCACATTTTCACCTCAGTGGATTCGTCAATAAGCAGAATTGCCGCATTGACTGATTGGTGCGGTTTATGGGCTGGCGGCATCATCGGGCCGTATTTTTTCCAAAATGAGGCCGGTCAGACAGTTACTGTGAATGGTCTTCGCTATCGTGAGATGATAACGAACTATTTATGGCCCGAATTGGAAGATATGGATGTGGACGATATGTGCTTTCAACAGGACGGCTAACGAAACAATGACTCTTTTGCGCGACAAATTCAATGGCCGTTTTATCTCACGTGGTGGCGATGTCAATTGGCCGCCAAGATCATGTGATTTGACTCCGTTGGACTTCTTTCTTTGGGGTTATTTGAAAGAAAAGGTGTTCGTCGATAAGCCAGCAACAATTCAAGAGCTAAAGGATGTGATAATTCGGCACATTAACGGCATAGAACCTCAATTATGCCTCAGCGTCATCGAAAATTTGGACCATCGGATGGAGGTGTACCGCCGAGCTCGCGGCGGCCATTTGACCGCTATTTTGTTCCATACATAATTGAACCATACCAATATTATGGCTGTTTTTCTTTGAGACTGTATAACTAAGCTGCCTTAACAAAATCTAAATAAAAAGGTTAAAATTTCACTCAAAAAAAATTAAATTTTCGCCAAAAGCAATATCAATGTGTGTGCGAAAACAAATTTTGAAAAAATAATTTTATGTTAAATATTTTTGACTTAGCCTGGATAATTATCCAGTGTAAGTAAAAATGATGGATATTGAGGCTAAGTCCAAAAAGTCGACACAAAATATTTTTTTGAAAATTTCTTTTAATACATATATTTATATTGTAGTTGTATTAAAGTTTTATTAACGTTTTTGTTATAGCAGCTTGTTATCCCGACAATTTCCAAAATAATTTGTTTTTTTATTCAAAACAATGCCGCGAAGGTTTTGGGATTATTAAATCTCATCTTTCGTAGATGTTGACGAAACAATTATGGAAACTATAAATGTATTTAAATATTATAGGAATACATCTTAGAAGATACATATTTTAACACATATTCTGCAGATAAGGCAAAACATGTTGTATTTCGACAAGAAACATATAAAAGTGGGTCAGATCGGTTCAGATTTGGATATAGGCCCCATAAAAATGTCGTTCCCAAATTGATTTTTCCGTTCTAGAAACTATATATCGTGTCCTTACTGATTAAACTTTTTCTCTCAGACACATACCTTTATAGACTTTAATCTAATTTGGCAGAACAAGTTATATTTCAGCTGGAAACATTGTGAAAGTTGGTCACATCGGTTCATGATAAAGTACCCATAACAAATCGTTCCCTATTTCACGTTTTCCCGACTTCAATTGTGATGGGCTAGAAAGTAGAGGGTACTATATAGTTGGCCCCGCCCAACTTTAGACTTTCCTTATTTGTTTTCGTTATTGAAATAAGAAATAAACAAGCATAAGAATTTCTACATTTTTCCACATAGACCTAATAACGAAATATTTTACAAGTCAGTCAACAATCCAAACTTTATTTCTAGGTGACTGCAAACTATTTTTTATTTGCATAAACAGCGACCCAACCCACTGTACTGCATGACCCTTAAGCGCATCGCATATAACCGAGCTAGACGTGATAAATAGTCCATCCTTTAAATTATACACATTAGCTAATAATTTTATCGCCTCTCTTGTCTACTGTGTCCAGCTAATTTGCGCTGGGTCGATTTTAAATTTCGTTAAAATCACAAACGGACGACTTCACACATTGACAACTAGGCCGCCATGCCGATGATCGGCCACCGCCGGCCAAACGCAAACCAAGTAGGCAGCATAGCCAGCAAAGAGAGATTGAAAGGAAAGGACAAAACAAAACGTGCAAAACAAACTTACGTTGTGTTGGATATCGAAATTGTTTGCTGAACATGCCATCGCCATATTTATCCTGACTCAGGACCATAAATTCATATTCGCGACCCGGCAGCAGATGCGGTATTGTTGCTTCCATAACATTCTTCTGGATGATACGCATAGTCCGCCATTCGGGGGCATCCGTTAGACGATACCAGACCGTATATTCGAGATTGGGCCGCAAGTATCCTGTGTGTGTGGGCGTGTGTCGGTGAGTGTGTGTGTGTGACAATGCAAAACGGGAGAGAGAAAGAAACCATGTTAAAAATACACTCATGCAGAGACATTAGGGTGAGCCGTCCAAAAAAAAAATGAATAATGCATGCATGATGATGTTTTGGACGAAAATTAATTTCGAGAATATGCGAATTGAATACCGGGGTAACAAGTAATGAAAAATTTTCATTTCATTGTGAATTGTCAAAAAAAAATCATATTTCCATTATTGTTCCCTTTATTAGTAGAAAAATCCACATGCAAAATGTGCTCTTTGCGGGACACGCTAAGGCTCATGCGCCAGTACATACAGAGTGAAAGTTCCACTGTGGAACAGAATGCACTACAATCAATGCGTTTATATGTCCCAGTAGGAAAAAACCACAGCCATAAGATTTTGGAAGATATCAGCCTCGATAGTTGTGCTTTAAATTGCCTAACCATCGGCCAAAATTCAATAACTCTTGATCTACACCGTTCTCAATTGCAGTTCAAAAGACATCATTTGAAATTCAAAAAATATCAATTGAATTTCAAAAATCTCATTTGAAATTCAGAAAATATCAATTGAATTTCAAAAGACACCATTTGAAATTCTATTTGAAATTAAAAAAATATCATTATCAATTGTAGTTCAAAAGACATCATTTGAAATTCAAGAAATATCAATTGAATTTCAAAAATTCCATTAGAAATTAAAAATACACAATTTGAAATTCAACAAGTAAGGAAAGGTAAAAGTCGGGCGGGGCCGACTATATGACACACTCCACTTTCAATCCAATTACAATTCAATTCGGTAAAAAGTGAAAACGGGAAGAATTTTTGTATGTTTACTAATCATAGGCTAATATAACCTGGTCCAATTTGTCAAATCGAGAAGAATATTTGTATTGGGGCTATATCCAAACTTGTAATGAAGTGACCCACTTTCGCAATAAGTTCTGCCAGTTCAAGTATAACGTGTTATGCTCAATTTGAACAAATTCGGTGAAAATACGCGGTTTCTAGAGCAGAAAAAGCCAAGTCGGGAGCGAAGTTTGAATGGGAGCTATATATAAATCTGAACCGATCTAAAACATTTTTACCACAGGTGTTTCTAATTGAATTATAAGATTTTTTGCCAATTTTGAAGAAAATCTGTTAAAATAGGTGGTTTCTGGAGCGGAAAAAGTCAAGTTGGGAGCGAAATTTGAATGAGAGCTATATATAAATCTGAACCGATCTAACACATTTTAACCACAGGTATTTCCAATTGAATTATAAGATGTTTGGCTATTTTGAAGAAAATCTGTTAGAATATGTGGTATCTAGGGTGAAAAGAGTCAAATCGGGAGTGAAATTCGTATGGGGGCTATATCTAAATCTGAACCGATTCTAATTAAATAGCGTTCGCCTTGTCCCGAAAAACTTCGTTGTGCAAAGTTTCATTTGGGTCTGGCAACGATTGCGACCTGTATCGTGATTACAATATTAGATGGACAGACGGACATTGCTAAATCAATTCAAAAAGTAATTCTAATTCGATCGGTATAATTAACAATGGGTCTCTCTCGCTTCCTTTTGGGTGTTACAAACAAATGCACAGAGACATAATACTCTCGTGGAGTGTATAAAAATATAAACTTTGATGTCTTTTGAATTTCAAATGACGAGTTTTGAATTTTAATTGACGAGTTTTGAATTTCAAATGGTGTCTTTTGAATTACAAATGGTGTCTTTTGAATTACAAATTGATAGTTTTTTAATTTTGAATGAAATTTTTGTATTTCAATCAATATTATTTGAATTTCAAATGGAATTATTGAATTTCAATTGAAATTTTTTGAATATCATGTGATGTCTTTTGAATTACAGTTTCCAGTCTTACACTCAGAAAAATAGCATTCCTAAATTTGAGTTAAATCCATACTCCAATTAAGTTCAACAATTTTACTACAGTTTAGTAAAAATGTCCTTCAAAGTAGGAAAATGAACCAAGTATGAGTAAAGTTTCCTTATTTCAAAGTCATAGTAAATAAGCTAATAGTAGATATAAGCTAGTAAATTTACTTAAAATCATTTCATTGGATCTAACAATTGATTTTACAATTGAGTAATTTATAGTTGTGTGGAATAAAATTTCCATGGTTTAAATAAAGAAAAATATTAAGAATTTTTTTGTAGGGAAAAATTCCATTTAGGAAATTTTAACTAAAAAATGAATTTTTTCCTTAAAATTAAGTTAATGTGTTTACTGAAATTTATGCCGACCTCTTCGTACATTTAGGTATTAATGAATTTATAAAAAATCACTTCAAATTGTTTAGAAATATTCTTGAATGTAATTCAAAGAAGTAATTCTCGTGCCTTTGCAGAGACTTTTTTCTTAAATAATTCAAGTATTTTTCTAAACAACCACTGCGAAGGCGCCAACCTTGCCTTCGCAGCAATCATGAAGTAATTGATCATCTCTTTATGGTAGAGGTTCCATGAAATTTTTGAGAAATATTTCATGTTGTCATTTTTTTGTATTAGTTTTGCATACACTGAAGCAAAGTCATTTGTTTGAATTATTTTAGTTAAATTTAATATATTCTAAGTTTACTTATTTCATTGTAATTTTTTTTCTTTGTAAAATTTTCCACAGTTTAAGTAAAAATTTACTTGTTTTGAGGAAAAAATCAGCAAAATTGTCCTCAATTTGGTTAGACATTAACTTGATTTGAGTAAAAATTTACTTAATTTTAGGAAAATTTACTTGGTTTGAGAAAAAAATGTACTCAAAGTTTTACTTAAATTTAGTAAAAACTTATTTGGTTTTAGGAAAAATTTACTCAATTTTAGGAAAATTTCAGCAAAATGTTGCTTAGATTTAGTAAATTTTCCCCTCAGTTTGAGTAAATAAATTGAACAAGTTAAAAACATGTATTGCTTTTAAGAAAAGTTAATTTTAACTAATTATAGGGTTCACATTTTTCTGAATGGAAAGACCTTTTCTAGTGGGTATGGTTTATGTGTGTGTGTGTGAGTGTGAATAAAATGAAAATGTGTTTTCGCTTATTGTGCTGTAGTAAATGTTGTTGTAGTTGTTGTCTATGAAGCGAATGGTGTGATTATAAACCGGATGCGTTGTGTCGTCCTTGTTACTGAGCACAGGGTGGTAGTTCGAACTGGAATGGAGCGTATTGCATGCCAATGTGGAATCTCAGTTATTTTTTGATTACAAGTGAAATGTAATAATAGCGAATATTTTGTTTATCATTCAAAATTGTCCGTATATCATATATGTATGTATGCAAGTGTATAAATGGCTTATTGATTATTTGAAATAATTTGCATAAAGTTAAATATGTTTTAGTGCAAAATTTTATAATTGCATAGTAAGAAATGAATGATTATTAAAAATTATAAAATATATTCGCATATAGGTATTTTTCATTTTAAAGACCCCAATTTCTTTATGTTTATTACACAAACTCTATTTCGAGAAAAATTATGGGGAAAATATAATTAAGTTCTCTAGAATCGAAAAGGATATTAAAAGAAAATTTTGAAACTGGAGCGTGAATTAATAGATATTTTTTCTTAAAAAATAAATTACTATAAATCCTATTTCTCGTCGAAGTATCTTTAGTACTTTCATTATACACTCCACGAGAGTATTATGTCTTTGTGCATTTGTTTGTAACACCAAAAAGGAAGAGAGATAGACCCATTGTTAATTATACCGATCGACTTAGAATCACTTTTTGAATCGATTTAGCGATGTCCGTCCGTCTGTCTGTCTGTCCATCTATTCTTGTAATCACGATACAGGTCGCAATTGTACACAGAACCAAAAGAAACTTTGCACAACGAAGTTTTTCGGGACAAGGACGAACGCTATTTAATTTGAAAATCGGTTCAGATTAAGATATAGCCCCCATACGAATTTCACTTTGACCCTTTTCACCCTAGATACCACAAATTTCAACAGATTTTCTTCAAAATTCGCAAAACACCTTATATTTCAACTAAAAACACATGTGGTAAAATGTGTTAGATCGGTTCAGATTTATATATAGCTCCATACAAATTTAATTCCCAATTTTAATTTCCGCTCTAGAATCCACATATTTTAACAGATTTTCTTCAAAATTGGCAAAACATCTTATATTGAAACTAGGAACGCCTATGGTGATCGGCTCAGATTTACATATAGCTCTCATACAAATTTCGTTCCCCCAGAAAACGCGTATTTTCAGACAATTTCTTAAAATTGAGCATAACACGTTATACTTAAGCTAGAAGAACTTGTTGTTAGTCACTTCATTCTATGGACAATGACCAGGTCATATTAGCCTGTGATTAGGAAACATACAAAAAATTTTCCTGTTTTTAACTTTTTACTGAATTGAATTGTATTCCGATAGAAAGTGGAGTGTATCATATAGTCGGCCCCGCCCCTTACTTGTTTTAATATTAAATTAATTAATTTAATATAAATTAATTTATATATTAAATTAAAGTTAATAGGTTAGGCTACAAATATTGGAAATATCATCGACTCTGTGAATTTAGTACAGTCTTCAAAAATTAGAATAAAATAATGAAGAAGACTATCTAATCTAAATCTGAACCGATATACAGCGGAAAAATTCGAATCGGGAGCGATATTTGTATTGTATCTAAATCTGAACCGATCTTGCGCGCCTCACTACAGGATTTCTAGTTGGATTGTAAGATGTTGTGTCAAATTTAAAGAGAATCGGGTACAATATGTGGTTTCTAGAGCGGAAAAAGTCAAATCGGGAGCGATATTTGTATGAAGGCTATATCTACACCTGAACCGACTTGCTTCAAATTAAATAGCGTCCTTGTGTGTCTGTGCCAATTCTTGTTAAAATCGGACAACAATTGCGACCTGAACTTTGATTACAACAATAGATGTACTCATAAAGTGATGATAAGCCGATCTGTATAATAAAAGATGGGTCTACGACGTTTCTTTTTGGGTGTTACAAACAAATGTACAAAGACATAATATGGAGGGTATAAAGAGTTGCGTTACTGCCTGACTCACAGACTTATGATTGACCAGCGCCCAGACCAAACGGCTGAACGCTGTTCTCAAAAATGACCTAGACCCGAAAGAAGGGTTTTACGAAATTCGTACTTTTAGGGGGTAAAATGGGACAAAAAAATGGAACCTTCGTTCAGAATAAACGGCAGTAGATAGAAATATGAAATTTCGTGTGTGCCTTGCACCGACCATGCAGACCAGCTACAAATAGAGATTTTTCGAATTTTGTACTTTTAAGGGAGGAAAGAGACAAAAAGGGATACAAATGGTGTGTAAATGCCTCAGACAACGAAGACTTGCAACATAAAGGGATAAAAATGGTACTAATTTAAGTATTGCAGCTGTAGTCGCGAAATTTGGTGTGTTAATTCCTCTGAGAATGTAGAAGCGCAAATTTAAATGGATTTTTTGAAATTTGTACTTATAAAGGGTGAGCGGGATAAAAATATATAAATAAATAGTACCAACACAAGTATTGCAGCTATATTCGTGAAATTTGGCGTATATATTCCTCTGACAATGTAGCTTTGCAACATAAATGGATTTTTCGAAATTTGTACTTTGAAGGGGCGAGCGGGACAAAAAGGGATAAAAATGGTACCAACTAAAGTAAAGGGTGATTTTTTAAGAGCTTGATAACTTTTTTTTTTAAAAAAACGCATAAAATTTGCAAAATCTCATCGGTTCTTTATTTGAAACGTTAGATTGGTCCATGACATTTACTTTTTGAAGATAATTTCATTTAAATGTTGACCGCGGCTGCGTCTTAGGTGGTCCATCCGCTTAGTCCAATTTTGGCATTTCCACGTTTTTGAGTAACAGAGACCCAATTGGTGCGAACGGCGACGAATCGAAAATTGGTGGTCATCATTAACACTGGCCGATACAGCTGCGATATTTTCTTCAGTTCGCACTCTACGTAAGCGTGTTGGTGGTTTAATGTCCAACAATGTAAATTTGGTGCGAAATTTAGTCACAATAGCCCGAATAGCCGCTTCAGTGTGTCGATTAAACTGACCATAAAATGGAAGCGCGCAATGAACTTTCTTAACAGAGCACGCATTTTGATAATAAAGTTCAATAATTTGCAAGCGTTGTTCGTTTGTAAGACGATTCATGATGAAATGTCAAAGCATACTGAGCATCTTTCTCTTTGACACCATGTCTGAAATCCCACGTGATCTGTCAAATACTAATGCATGAAAATCCTAACCTCAAAAAAATCACTCTTTATTACACCGAGAATCGTGAAATTTAGTATATAAATTCCTCTGTCTATGTAGAAGTGTCATCAAAATGAATTTTTTCGAAATGAGTTCTTATAAGGTGTGAGCGGGATAAAAAGGGATAAAAATGGTACCAACTTTAGTATTACAGCTAATCGTGAAATTTGGTACGTAAATTCCTCTGACCGTAGAAGTGCAGTCGAATTGCATTTGTCGAAATTTGTACTCTTAAGGCGCGCGCGGTATAATATGGTGTACAGCACTTTAATTACGTAAACGAGGAACATAAATGGATATTACAAATCATCTCCTTATAGAGGCCAGGTTTGATGTTGAAAAGTCGCTGCGAAGCCACTTGAAAAGATTTTTGACATGGTCGAAATCATGATCGTGGTAGCCTGCAGCCAAGTAATAAATGTCATCATGCCATTTGTAAATAAATTTGCATTCTATTAAATATAGAAGCAAAATGGTCTTGAGCCAGGACAATATCCCAGTTCAAATCAAAAAATTTTAGTTATAAAGAGGATGCGGGACGACAAGGGATAAACGTGGTACCAAATAAAGCACATGTTTTTAGGGGAAGCAAAAACACATGTTACTTTCAAAATGTGTAGTTTTTAGGAAACAGGTGCAAAATGTTATAAAGTGGTCGGCTGCATTTGGAGACATGAGATCGAGATCGATATAAAAGGGTCTGTAAGAGTTGTAATTTTTTGTAGAAAATGATAAAAATTATACATACGAAGGGAGTTCATCTAAAATAGTGGACATCGACCAGCACATTCCTTTGGCTGTATATGAGTGCTATCTAATAAGAGGTTTCCAAAATACTATGTTAGATTTATCTATATCCACCAAAAGAAAATCAAATAAATACTATCCAAAAGCAGAGACGGATAAAACTAATAAAAAAGGTTTTTTCTTATGCAAAGCAGCGGGTACTGCTAGTTTATACTTATAAGATCTACGGATAAATGTAGTTATGGTCATCTCTGCACTATGGGTGATTTGAGATAATAACGGAAAATAATTAAGGTACTCCTAAAAGGCTTGACCTAATTTGATGATATTTTATACAGAAATATTCGGAATGTTAAGTTCTGCGGTAGAAACCTCTAGGTCGAATGGCTCCTAACGAGAGGGGGTCAAATCTGAGTTGTCTCGGGAAAATAAATTATTTATCGTGTTTCCAAATCTATGGATAGATATAGAAGTTATGAAAGAACTCATCGTAGACAAATTAGAATAAAAAAAGTTAGTATACCTAAAATATTCTGAGGCGACTATATGTCTAATGATTGTAGATAAATTGTGACTGAAAATAGTTTTCATGACTGAAAGTACCTTTGCTGAGGTTTTGGAGTATTTGTAAGTAATTTTGAATAGTTTCTGCATTATATTCAACATTTGCATATTCAACTTTGGGACATTCTTATATTCAAACAAGTAAGCAAAGGCTAAAGTCGGACGGAGCCGCTTGCAAACAAATGCACAAAGACATAATACTCTCGTGGAGTGTATAAAAACAAAAACTCCCCTATTATTTTATTAATATATCCGGTTTAGTGTATTTAAATCCGCTCTAAATATATATTTTAGCAGTGCTGTAAATGAATCATTCCTGTTTGATTTCAATTCATTACGAATTAGCTAAATATAAAATTATTTTTTTCACAAAAAATAGAATTTAAATTTGAATTAATTCAAATGAACTGCAATTTATTTCCAGTTTAAAAGAACTTGGCAATTTATCCAATTCATTCATTTAAATTGAATTGATTTAAAATAATTTCGGAATTTGTATACTCTACACCACTTCGTGGACTAGGTTATTTTAAGTTAGTTAAGTTAGTTTTCCGCCAAATGTTTGTAACACAAAAAAATAATCTAGCTAGACCCACCTTTAAGTATACGGATCGGCTTAGAATCTCCAGCAGCTGAATCGATTTAACGATGTCTGTCTTGTTCGCACTCTACAGGTCGCAATTGTTGTCCGATTGTCATGAAAGTTGGCAAGTGTTACTTTTTTTGGCCAAGGTCAATTGGTATTGAATTTGGAGAAAATCGGTTCTGATTTAGATTTAGCCTCCATACAAATATCCCTATAATTTACACTAATACTGCTCTAGAATACACATTTTACATGGGATCATGACAAAATTTTCAGTATCATGTTATATTTGAACTAGAAACAGTTCACGGGAAAGTGGACCACATGGGTCTATGTTTTGATATAGCCCCCATACAAATGTACTCTTCCTATTTACAATATTACTGCTTACAATATTAATGCACATTTTACATCGGATCTTGATCAAATTTCCCACACAATGTTACATTTAGACTAGAAACACCTATTTCGAAAGCCAGCTATATAGGTCAATGTTTTGGTACAGCCCCCATACAAATGGGCCCCTAGTTTACACTATTATCGCTCTAGAACTCACATCTAATATTGGATCTTGATAACATTTTGCAGATCATGTTATATTTCAACGAAGAATACATACTTTGAAAGTGAGTAAGGGCCCAATTTTTAATGTAGCGCCCTTACAAATGGGCCCCCATTTTTATTATTACCCCTCTAGGACCCACAATTTACATCGGAAGTATAAAATATTGCAAATTATATTATATTTCAACTAAGAATGCCTAAAAGTGATTTATATAGGCCAACTTTTTAAAGTAGCGCTCTTATAAATGGCCCCATTTTTATCATTACCTCTCTATGACCTACATTTTACATCGGAAGTTTTAAAAATAAAAAACGTAATTTATTTTTTTGACTTTGTAGAACTGTTTCTCACACAATTTAAGAGCTTTTGCACTCAGATCTTTATACACTCCACGAGAGTATTTTGTCTTTGTGCATTTGTTTGTAACACCCAAAAGGAAGCGAGATAGACCCATTGTTAATTATACCGATCGACTTAGAATCACTTTTTGAATCGATTGCGTCCGTCCGTCCGTCCGTCTGTCCATCTATTCTTGTAATCAAAGTACAGGTCGCAATTGTAGCCAGAACCAAATGAAACTTTGCACAAGAAAGGACGAACGCTATTTAATTTGAAGAAAATCGGTTCAGATTTGGATATAGCCCCCATACGAATTTCACTCCCGATTTGACTCTTTTCACGCTAGATACCTCATATTAAAATTGATTTTCCTCAAACTTGGCAAAACATCTTACATTTCAACTAGAAACACCTATGGTGAAAATTGGTCAGTTAGGTTCAGCTTTAGATATAGCTCCCATACGAATTTCACTCCCGATTTGACTTTTTCTGCTGTAGAAACCACATGTTTTAACAGATGTGCTTCAAAATTGGCAAAACATCTTATATTTCAACTATAAACACCCACGGTGAAAATTAGCCAGATCGGTTCAGATTTATTTTTTATTTTTTCTGCTGTAGAAACCACATATTTTAACAGATCTTCTTCAAAATTGGCAAAACATCTTCTATTTAAACTAGAAACACCCATGAAACAGACCAAATGAGCCAGATCGGTTCAGATTTAGATATAGCCCACATACGAATTTCACTCCCGATTTGAGTTTTCCGCTCCAGAAACCACATATTTTAACAGATTTTCTTCAAATTTGGCTAAATATCTTATATTTGCATGAGAAACACCCAGGATGAAAATGATTCAGATCGGTTCAGATTTATATATAGCTCCTATAAAAATTTCGTTCCCGACTTGATTTTTCCGCCCCAGAAACCACGTATTTTCATCGAATTACTTAAAATTGAGAACTGGAAGAACCTATTGTGAAATGGGTCACTTCATTCCATGTTTGGATATAGCCATGATACAAATATTCTTTTCGATTTGACAAATTGAACCAGAACATATTAGCCTATGATTAGGAAACATACAAAAATTCTTCCCGCTTTCACTTTTTTCTGAATTGAATTGTATTCTGATAGAAAGTGGAGTGTATCATATAGTCGGCCCCGCCCGACTTTAGCCTTTCCTTACTGGTTTTTATTTGAAATTGTGGTTTCTGAGCTTTATTATAACTACTTTTCAGAAGTTAATAGGAGAAAATGAAGAAATTGCGTTTTGGAACTAAAAAAAATCAGACTTTTTGCACTAAATGTATCCTATCTTCCAAGGGTGTAATTTCGTGCAGGCAAAAGTTACCATACAAAAGCGGGGAACCCTCCAACCTTTCCAAATATGTATATATTTCTTTAAAGGCTTTTGAAGGGAAAAAATTATGTTGGTCCAAAGTCAGACAGTTGTTCATAAAGGATATTTTTTTAAATACTTATTACAAACGAACTATATTTGGCTCAAACATAGTTTTGACGCCATAATAAAGTTAAGAAACCACAATTTCAAATAAAAAATATCTGAGAAAACTCTTAAATTGTGTGAGAAACAGTTCTACAAAGTCAAAAATCAAAATCATAAATCAAGTTTTTTCAATTTCCAAAATCTGAAAAACGTGAAAATCTGTAATCAAGGATGATTTTTTAGCTATTATCTTTTTGGCAACACTGGTTTAAACAGCTGACGCACGTTTCGTGTTTTGTTTCACTGTCAAACATCTTCAGTTTGGTCTATAATTTAACCATGAATCGTCTTACAAACGAACAACGCTTGCAAATTATTAAATTTTATTATCAAAATGCGTGCTCTGTTAAGAAAGTACATCGCGCGCTTCCATTTTATGGTCAGTTTAATCGACCCACTGAAGCGGCTATTCGGGCTATTGTGACTAAATTTCGCACCAAATTTACATTGTATCTGCCAGTGTTAATGATGGCCATCAATTATCGATTCGTCGCCGTTCGCAGTAATGCCAAAATTGGACTAAGCGTGAAATAATCTTCAAACATTAAATTATATGGGCCGTACTATCGATTCAAATAAAGATTTCATGCATTTTTCTGAATTTTATTTGTTTTTTTTTTTTTGAAAAACTTTCCTATAGCTCTTAAAAAATCACCCTTTCCAAAAAAAATAAATTTGTTTCTTCGCATTCTGAACAAATACGTAAAAATATTGTAAAAAACATAAACACAAAAAAATAAAAATTTTAATTTTCTTTAAAATCGAAAAAATAAGAAAAGTAGTCAGCTTTGGGCCGATTTCTAAAATATATCCGATTTCCCGATTTTTAATGTTAATATCTCAAAGTCCTTGGGTCCTTGTCTAATTTTGATTTTTTACAGAACTCAAAAATGTCTTCTAGAACAAAAGCTATTGAATTTTGGCCGATGGATTTCGATTCTGAACCACAGCGCGCCGTCGTTATTTTCTATATTAGAGAAGTCATTTGTTTCAGTTACTTTAGCTAATTAGACTGCTGTTGGACAGTATAGTTAATATGAAATTACCAAAAATGGTTTAAATTTTTATATATATTTTCAGTTCAAAATCTCTACGAAATTAAATCTCAAGTGAAAGAAGTTTTCAATTCACATGTTTTCAGAATTAAGTGACTTTCCGCGAGAATTTTTGTTCAATCAGTCGCAGATTTGTTTTTTCGATATAAGAACATAATAATTTTCTATCACATAACAACAATTTACCTTACAAATATCACATTGGCAAAGTTAAATTGTAAATCAAAATTGAAATAGCCAACACGTTAAATGTTTCGAAAATGTCAGCTTTGTTTGAACACAAGAGTCTTAATTTAATTGCACAATCATATGCATAACTTGGTATTTAATTCCTTTATTCATTCCTCTATGAATCATTAAATGTCTGCAGGTTTAATGCCCTCTCTAAGTACACACACAAATTTGTTTGTCCAGATGTATGGGGCACAGTCTGTTGTCTGAAACTATTTACCAACTCTATTGTATGGCATGTGCAAAATTTAATCTTATTAGAATTAATGTGAATTCTATTAACTATTCAATAGTGATTTTATTTGTTTGATGATATTCAAATGTTTTGATGTATGCGTTTGGTATAAGCATTCAAATTTCATATGTTGTGCCATCCTTTAAATACCAGGATAATTGTTTAAATTGCATGACAGATATTGAAAGTTGTAATTTCTGGTAGAAATATTAAATAATGAGAAATTCGTGTTTTGGAACTAAAACCGATTTTGCTTTCACAAAATATTTCCTATCATTCACGGAAGCAATTTCGTTGCCCTGCAAAAACGGCAAAACTTTTAACCGTTCTAAATATGCATTTTATTTTTAAAGGCTTTTGAAGGAATAAAATAGGTTGGTCATATATTTTTTCAAAAATGATATTTTTTAATATTTATTACTACCAAACTACATTTGGCATAAACACACATTTGAAGTCATAACAAGTAAAAACTGCGTTTATATACCTTCCACCATGGCCTGCATTCCACAGAGGCTTGTCGATTTATTACTGCACTTCTACGAAAATCGAATATATTTTTTTAATATAGCCAAACCAAAACAAACACATAAATATAATATTTTTATTATTATTTTAAATCACGCTTATAAGGCAAGGCTACCAATATGAAATAATAAATAGTTCAAGTCAATTCAAAAAATAAATATTCTTATATTTATATTTCCAGAAAGCTTAAATACCATAAATATTGGTAGATAGTGGGTGCTACAGTTGGTTGTATGTCCACTCTATTTTAATTCTAAAAGTACAATTTTTTCTCATGTACATAGTGCAAAATAACCTATCTTCATGATTTAAAATAAATTTTTGACGTAAAAGTACGTATTTGGAAATCTTTTTATTTTGCGTGTATATGGAGTCATAGGAATGAATACACCAATTCTACGACTCTAGCTGCGGCCATTTGGTTGGTACCATTTTATCCCATTTTACCCCTTCAAAGTACGACTTTTGAACAATAGTAGACATATTGAAAAAATCAAATAAGGAAAGGCTAAAGTCGGACGGGACGGACTATATGATACACTCCACTTTCTACCGCATTGCAATTAAATTCGGTAAATAAAAGTGAAATCGGGAAGAATTTTTGTATGGGACCATTGTGACTCACTCTTCAAGGTAAAATATAATCAGATAAACATTTGGGAGCAAAATTTATACTGTGGCTATATCTAAATCTGAACCAATTTTAAACACTTGAACATTGATATTTCTAACAGTATTTTAAAGTGCTGTGCCCAATTTGAGGAAAATGGAGTAAAATATGTGTTTCTAAAAATCTAAATCTAAATCTGAACCGATCTTACCAGTTTTCACCATAGGTGTTTATAGTTGGATTGTAAGGCGTTGTGCCAAATTTGAAGAAAATCTGATAAACTATGTGGATTTTAGAGCGGAAAAAGACAACTCGGGAGCGAAATTTGTATGATTTGCTTCAAATTAAATACCGTTCGTCCTTGAGCCACAAAACTTACTTGTGGCAATTTTTGTTAAGTTCGGACCATAATTGCGACCTGTACATTGATTACAACAATAGATGGACAGACGGACTCAGAAAGTGATTCTAAACCAATCTGTATAATAAACGATGTGGATAACTAAACATATAAAACATATTTAAATACTCTAAATATTCAGGGTTTTTAGTGGTATTTTCGGTCCTTGTGAGGGATAAATTTTTCCCATTGGGTCGATTTCGACCAGTTGCAATCCAAACCGTTTTACGACAATGAGACACATTTATGGAAAATTTGGACCTCCTGGCTCCTATCGTTTAAATGCTAGCGTGCTTTCACCAGACGGGCATGGCTAGATCGAGGGCTTATATTCATAAGTGGCTATGAACAAAAACACAACTTTCAGGAGAGCGAAAAAACTGATTTTTTTCTTAATTTTAAGAGTAATTATTAATTATTCTTCTACAGTTTAATCTAAAAAGGATTACTAATTGCAACGATAAAAATGTTTTCGAAATTTCCTATTATTCGCGGTTTTATGGTTCATAGCCACTTTTGCACGTTGAAAATTGAGCACTATCAATGTTGAAATAAGCACATGGCCATTAATGCTCAAATATATAAATAACATATAACGATAACATTTTTCATTAAATGTTGGCAATGTTGTGTAGAAAACTCATTTTCTGCGTTTAAAGATTCCAGCTTCATCCTTCAGATTGGTACCACTTCTATCTTTCTCCGTTTTTTTACAAAATGTGAATATTGCGGTAGGGCACGGTAAATAAAAACAAGTAAATACGGCGTTAAGGCCGGGCCGTACTTTATATACCCTCCACCATGGATTGCATTCCACAGAGGTTGTCGGTTTTCGTATAAGTGCTGTAATATTACAGGAAAATATAATTTTTCTTACAGCCAAACCAAAACAAATACAAATATTGAAAAAATAATTTTATAAATAAGTATAATATTTTAATTATTCAAACCACGCTTATAAGGCAAGGCTACCAATACGTCAATTCAAAAAATAAATATTCGTATATTTATATTTTCAAAAAGCTTAAATGCCATAAATATTGGTAGATACTGGGTGTTACAGTTGGTTGTATTTCCATTCTATTTTAATTCCAAAGGTACAAATTTTGAAATTCCATTATCAGACGTACATAGTGCAATATAACCTAACTTCATGATTCAACCAATTTTTGCCATAAAAGAAAAAGTACGAATTTGAAAAAAAAAAACTTTTTATTTTGCGTGTCTATGCAGTCAGAGGAATGTATACACCGAATTCCATGATTCCAGCTGCGCCCATTTGGTTGGTACCATTTTTACCCCCTTGACGTTTCTACGCAAGTAGAATTTCATCATTCTAGCTGTAGTCGTTTAGTTATTACTATTTTTATCCCTCTGTACCATTGTATCGAATTTCGAAAATTCAGTTTATTTTCCGTGTCTACACAGTCAGAGGAATGTATACTCCGAATTTCATGATTCTAGCTGCGGTCATTTGATTGGTACTATTTTTATCCCCTTTTCTCATTTTAATCCCAAAATGTACGAATTTTGAAAAATCCGTGTATTTTACTTGTCTATGCAATCAGAGGAATGTATACACCGAATTTCATTATTCTAGGTACAGCCGTTTGGTTGGTACCATTTTTATCCCTCGATTCCCATTTTACCCCTTAAAGGTGCGAATTTGGAAAAATTTCACCCTCTATAAATAAGAATCACTTTATGGTGCACGTTTTTGCTATAAGGGGAATGCGCATACCAAATATAAACAGAAATATTGAGAAAACATGCTTAAATACGCTAAAATATTAGGGATTATTATGGGTATTTTTAGTCCTTGTGAGGGAAAAAATTTTCCCTTTGGACCGATTTCGCCCCCGTTTCAATCCCAACCGATCTACGACTATAAGACGCATTTATGGAAAATTTGAGCGTTCTAGCTCTCTTTGTTTAGATGCTAGCGCGCTTTCAACAGACGGACAGACGGACGGATATGGCTAGATCGTCTTAGAATTTTATGACGATCAAGAATATATACTTTATACGGTCTCAGGTCGATATTTAAAGGTGTTACAAACGGAATGACAAAGTTAGTATACCCCCATCCCGGAGGTGGAGGGTATAAATATAAATTGGATATTTTTGGAAAATATACATATTCGCGGCAAATATGGCTAAAATGATTTTCACATATGACATTTTTGTTTAATGATTTTCTCGCGATCTAGCCAACGGATCCGACTGAATTTTTCTTTGTGTATTAAGAAGCAATGTCGCTTGTAATATGTAGCCAGTCGCTGAAATTGTTGAAAAATCCAAAATTCTCGGTTGCAATTGCTTATATTTTAACTTTTTCCATCCAGGACAGAAATATTCCCCATGAAGTCAGTAAACATATGCCAAAGAAATATTTGGTAAAAATTTACGCGGGTTTTTTCTAAAGATACTTTTCACAATTTTTGATTTTACAGCCACTATTTATCCTATTTTAGCCTGATAACTTGTGAATCAAAATGCTATTAATGCAAAATTATGGAATGTGATAGTACGATATGCCCTAAATCCAGAAAAATGTTTTAAACAAAATCGTTGTAGCGAATTATAACCTTCGGTTATATGCTGCTCCATTGTTGAACTATTTTATTTCTATGTTCGTAGCCACTTATGTAGTTACAATCTAACGAGTGATTGGATAGCCAAATCGGAAAATTACAAAAAATGGCTATAGAAAAAAATCATTTTCCAAATTTATATGACATCCAAATCTGAGAATATTTTGACATCAAAAACGCATTTTCGAGAAAATGGTTCATAGCCATTTTTGAATATAAGCCCTCGATATACTTTATAGGGTCTCCGTTGAATATTTCAAGGTGTTACGAACGGAATGACAAACTGAGTATACCCACATCCTGGAGGTGGTGTGTATAAAAATGAACATAACGACAAAAATATAGAGACCGAAGCAATTTCGGGATTTTTTGAAGCACACATTTTTGAGGAACACATTGCATGAACCATTTTGTTGCCTCCGGGGAATTTTTGGCCGCTACATTTTTTTTTGCACCTCTATAATTCAGACTGGATGTGGCATATAAAAAGGACCTACAACAAATACCAGTTGGGAATGCTGTTCGAAATGGTTTAAAGCTATATTATAATCATAATTTCTTCTTGTGGTACTGTACTTCTCGTACTGTCGACGTCGCACTGTGGGCCTCTGCCAGGAATCAGTGGCAAAAGTCGAAAATTTGATAAAAGCTTTTGGTAAAAATGATAATACCAATTGATAGAGTAGTTATTATCGATCGAAAATCCGAAAACCGATTCAAAATCGAACAAAAATTGTGGTTTATATAGCCGCTCAAATTTGATTCATTTCTTCAGAACTCAAGAAAAAACAAAAAGTGAAAAAATTGTTAGATTCATAAATGAGTTACAGACAAACTATCTACCCAATTTTTACGTCTTTGGTCTCGTTTGAAAGGTACGTTAAATCAAATGGAATAAAACAAAAATTGGTGGTTTCTGAGGCTTAGTTACCAAAAAATAACGGTAGTAAAAAACCACTATATTTTAATCGTTTTTCAACTTTGATGGAATAGAACTAAAAAAGTTTTGATTAGTTTTGGAACACATTACTTTTAGGTGATTTAGTACAAATTACTCTGCCGTATTCAATTAAAGTTGGCTGCCGATACGTGCCTATTCGCGTGTTATTACAATAAAAGTGTGGCATTTATTATTTATATATTTATGTCGCATTTTAAAAAGCAACATATTTGCAGTTCTATGACCATCAGAGTCTTGAAATTTTGTGAAAGTTCATTGGGTATTAATTTGAAAAGTTGTGCAAAAAATTGGCGAAATTGGAAATGGGGGCGTAGTACCTCCCATACGAAATCAATTATTAAATATATTCATTTTTATGACACTGAGAGTTCTGAAATTTTATGTAAATCCATCCACTATTAGTCTGGATAGTTGTGAGAAAATGGGCGGTATTTTTGAAGAAGGCGTGGCACATCCCATAATAAATTAAAACCAGTTATAGAGTATTTTCTCTTACAAGACACCGAGTTTCCTGAAATTGTGTGAGTTCATTAAGTTTTGAAAGATGGTCGTGCCATATTCTCTAAAAATTAAAACCCAATATATATTCCGTTATATGGCAACAAGAATCTTGAAATCTTGTGTGAGTTCAGTGAATATTAATGTGCAAATTTGTGGAAAAAGTGGGCGGTACGTGAAAAGTGGGTGTGACACCTTCCACGTAAAGTAAATATATATCCCTATTAATATTATAAAAACTTTTGTCTCGTTTTGGAACTTCATACAGATAGGTTCTATAGGCTATATATTAAAAAAATAGTACTGGGGGCGGGAAGGGCGTGGCAAAACTATTTTTGAGAATAACTTTATAAAAATTAGTACACATATATTACAGAGCACGAAAAAAACCCGAATTTAGATTTTTCGGTACGTGTTTTTGTCTGAAGAAGCAGGCGGGGTTCAGTTAGTTAACTATAATTATATTACTAAATATGTGAATATATGTTATGTTAGATCAAAAATAAATGAAAAAATGATTAGTTGGGTAACAAAAAAGTAAATATAAAATGACACGAAATATAATGTTTTTGAAAAGAAAGAAAATCCATATTCAACGTCTGATTTTAAAGCTCCCAGTAAGTATAGGATGAAATTCGTGGTCTCATTTTAAAGCCTATGATGTCTTCTTTACAACAAAATTTTACTTTTGTAATTATGATTTTTGCAACGAAAAAAGTCAAAAGGTCCCACTGTGCGTCGTCTACTTTACCGGTAATACTGTGGAATGCACTTCATACTATAGGACAGCTAATAGTTATTCTTCCCTGACGAACTTTTTTTTCTTTTTTTGTTTCGCATAAAAAGTGTTGAAAATTAGTAATGTTGTTTTTACGCTTTGTGATTTCTTGCTGGAAGCACATCTAAGGATTAATTCATTATCCCCTAAAAATATCATTTTGTGTTCTTGCAACACTTTCCCTTTAAATTTTAATCGTATATATTACATATATATATAAAGGGTGATTTTTTAAGAGCTTGATAACTTTTTTTTTAAAAAAAACGCATAAAATTTGCAAAATCTCATCGGTTCTTTATTTGAAACGTTAGATTGGTCCATGACATTTACTTTTTGAAGATAATTTCATTTAAATGTTGACCGCGGCTGCGTCTTAGGTGGTCCATCCGCTTAGTCCAATTTTGGCATTTCCACGTTTTTGAGTAACAGAGACCCAATTGGTGCGAACGGCGACGAATCGAAAATTGGTGGTCATCATTAACACTGGCCGATACAGCTGCGATATTTTCTTCAGTTCGCACTCTACGTAAGCGTGTTGGTGGTTTAATGTCCAACAATGTAAATTTGGTGCGAAATTTAGTCACAATAGCCCGAATAGCCGCTTCAGTGGGTCGATTAAACTGACCATAAAATGGAAGCGCGCAATGAACTTTCTTAACAGAGCACGCATTTTGATAATAAAATTCAATAATTTGCAAGCGTTGTTCGTTTGTAAGACGATTCATGATGAAATGTCAAAGCATACTGAGCATCTTTCTCTTTGACACCATGTCTGAAATCCCACGTGATCTGTCAAATACTAATGCATGAAAATCCTAACCTCAAAAAAATCACTCTTTATATATATATTAAAGGTTTTCCGGCAAATATGGTTGCGGCTCAAGGGAATATTTTACTTGTGTTTGTTAAACAAACATGAAAATATTTACTTGCAAAACAAGCGTTTTCATGCTAAATAAGCAAAACCTAAAAAATGCATATTCCATTCTACGAAATGAACAATTCTGTTGCTGCCACATAAGCACTTTTCACAAACCCCACATCCACCCTCTGCCCAACAATTGCCCCCACCCCCTTACAAGCTAACACCGAAATTACATTGTACAAAAACCAAAAGGTATATATTTGCTGGAGTATTTTTATGAAAGGACACACAGGACCCTGCACATGCTGCACAAGCCTGTCTGCATTTTGCTGGTCATATTCAAATAATGCATATTTTATATGTATGTTTTTTTTTGGTGTTGTTGCATGATGTTGGCAACACTGATGCATATGAATTCCTTATTCAAATACGAGTATATGTGTGTGTAGATAATATTAGCCCTGGTCATTGTAAGGTGGGTGTGGGCGGGCAACAAACTCGGTCGCATGCTCATGCACTCTGCATGCAAAGTAAATGAAGGTGCTGTTGTTGATGTTGCAAGGAGGACTTACCTGGTTGCCACCGTATGGTTATGGAAGTTTCCGTGCTATTCGCTGTTAAGTTGTAAGGAGGCCGCGGGGAGATATTCTCTATCATCAGCTCCGTTTCGGCCGTTATAGTGGCCGCTTCATTAGTTGCCATGCATTCGTACAGGCCACGATCGGTTTCGACCAGGCCGTTAATGGTTAAGTTACCGTCCTCCAGGACTACACGATCAGCTGGTAAGGGCTGGCCGTCTTTCTGTAATTACAATAAAATAGGGGTTGTAAATTATTTAAAGGACCGTGTCATGAAAGCATTGGATAGAAAGAAAATACACGGATCAGAATAGACTCAATCGTAGAAAGAATAAGAAAGAAAATAAGTGGTTTATTGTCAATCTTTCGTAGTCAGAGTCATAGGCTGAAGCGCTTAAAAACTACAGGACAAAATGCCAAACAAGAATGATGAAAACTGTCATCGCCTTATATTCCTGTGAAATATATATGATATATATTTGCGGTGGTTGACCAGATGTCATTGGCTCTGTTTGACAATAACTATAGCATACACATCTCAGCTACCCAGCAAAAAATTGGAAGTATTTCAGTAGAAAGTGCATTTTAATCCCATCTCAAAATCCAAATCTGCAGTTTTTTCCCGCTTTTGAGGAAATTCTTTTAAACAACTTCCAAAAAAGTCGATATTATGTTAATATCCCGTAACATTTTACGAATAGCATTTTCACAAGTGAATGGAAACGACTTCATAGTATCGGGTCACAGAGGTAAGTTGTTCGCTTTGCACCCAGCAGGTCTCAAGTTCGAATCGTGGCTCGGGAAAAATCTTTTTTTTTTTATACCTACACCACAGGGTATAATATCTTTGTGCATTTGTTTGTAACACCCAAAAGGAAACGAGATGGACCCATCGTTTATTATACCGATCGACTTAGAATCACTTTTTGAGTCGATTTAGCGATGTCCGTCCGTCTATTCTTGTAATCAAAGTCCAGGTCGCAATTGTTAGTAGAACTAAATGAAACTTTGCACAACGAAGTTTTATGGGATAAGGACGAACGCTATTAAATTTGAAGCAAATCGGTTCAGATTTAGATATAGCTCCCATACAAATTTTGCTTCCGATTTTACTTTTTCCGCTCTAGAAACCACATATTTCAACATATTTTCCTCCAATTTGGCAAAACGTCGTATATTTCAACTAGAAACAGCTCTGCTAAAAATACAAATGTCTCATCCGATTTGACTCTTTCAGCTCTAGAAAGCACAAACTTTGACAGATTTTCTTCAAATTTGGCAAAACAGCTTATATTTCAACTAGAAGCAGCTCTGGTAAAAATAGGATAGATCGGTTCAGATTCATATATAGCTACCATACAAATGTCTCATCCGATTTGATATATATATAGCTCCATTACAAATTTCGCTACTGTATTGATTACTTCCGCTCTAGAAATCATTTTTGTAAAGATTTTCTTCTAATTTGGCACAACAGCTAATGTTTCAAATAGAAATTTCTATAGCGAAAGTGGGTCACATCCGTTCAGATTATATATAGCTCCCGATTTGATTCTTTCCGCTCTAGAAACCAAATATTTAACACTCCTTAAAATTTGGGAAAGCGTCTAATATTTCAATTAGAAAACCTTTGCTAAACATGGGTCACATCGGTTTAGATGTGCATATAGCTCCCATTCAAAGTTGGTGTTCAAATTTTCTTACAAATACAGATAGAAGTATGGAATATGTAGTATATTCTCCTCTTATAGCTGCATCGTATATCACCCGGTTCAAATGTAATGACCTTTCTATATCCTACACCATAGGACACCATAATGACTAAGTGTAGGGTATCATATAGTCGGCCACGCCCGATTTTAACCTTCCTCACTTGTTTATTATTATTATTTTTATACATAAACAATGTTTAAATATGTATTATTTTATATTTTGCTTAAAAAATACAAATTTATTGCTTTGTTAATGTACTTCAAATGTTTCATTTTTATTAATTACACTGCACAACAATTTCAAACCTTTTCCAAAATTACGGGGTTCTGACAATAAATTTTTAAAGAGGAAACTAACAAAAATATATATGTCGGCGTTTTGACAGATCACATCGGAATTTCATTTTATAGACGATTAAAGCTTCCCAACTCTGGCCTCTTCTTGCAGCATGTCGGTGTATAAAACTATGTTTTCTTTACATCCGAGGCATAGGATATGTTTTTATACCCTACACCACTTCGTGGGCTAGGGTAGTATAAGTTAGTTTCGCCCCAAATGTTTGTAACACCAAGAAATAATCGCGCTAGACCCACCTTTAAGTATACCGATCGGCTTAGAATCACCAGCTGAGTCGATTTAACGATGTCTGTCTGTCCGTCCGTCCGTCTGTCCGTCTGCTGTCCATCTAAGCTTGTTCGCACTCTACAGGTCGCAATTGTTGTCCGATTGTCATGAAACTTGGCAGAAGTTATTTTTTCTGGCCAATGACCATCGGTATTGAATTTGGAGGAAATCGGTTCAGATTTAGATATAGCCCCCATACAAATGTCGCTCCCGATTTGACTTTTTCCGCCCTATAAAGCACATATAGTACCCGATTTTCTTTAAAATTGGTACAACATCTTATAATCCAACTAGAAATACCAATGCCGAAATTGGGTAAGATCGGTTCAGATTTAGATATAGCCCCCATACAAATGTCGCTCCCGATTTGACATTTTCCGCTCTAGAAACGACATATTGTACCCGATTTTCTTTAAATTTGGCAGAACATCTTATAATGCAACTAGAAACACGTATGCAAAAATTGGGTAAGATCGGTTCAGATTTAGATATAGCCCCCATAGAAATGTCGCTCCCAATTTGACATTTTCCGCTCTAGAAAAGACATGTTGTACCCGATTTTCTTTAAATTTGGCAGAAAATCTTATAATCCAACTAGAAACACGTATGGAAAAATTGGGCAAGATCGGTTCAGATTTAGATATAGTCCCCATACAAATGTCGCTCCCGATTTGACATTTTCCGCTCTAGAAACGACATATTGTACCCAATTTTCTTTAAATTTTGCAGAACATCTTATAATCCAACTAGAAACCCGTATGCAAAAATTGGGTAAGATCGGTTCAGATTTAGATATAGCCCCCATACAAATGTTGCTGACGATTTGACATTTTCCGCTCTAAAATCCACACATTGTACCCGTTTTTCTTGAAAATTGGCACAACATCTTATAATCGAACTAGAAACATCTATGGTGAAAGTGGGTAAGATAGAAGAATGTTGCTCCCGAATGTTTAACCGATTTTGGACAAATTTTACATATTATATTTCACCAATAAACATGGTGAAAGCGGGTCACATCGTTCCAGGTTTCAATATACCCCCATACAAATGTCCTTTCCGATTTAACATTTTTTGTCAAACACATACATTTACAGGATGCAAAAATCCTTCCCGATTTCACTTTTTTACGGAATTGAATTGCAATGAGAATTGTTTGGGTGATGTCCATATGTCCATACTTTGAAATGACTTTGGTATACTACTGTATAATTTGTATTTGTCTGTAGGACAATTAGATCAATTACCATATTATTTACCATACTCGTTAAATTTGACTGAAGATGAATTTATAGCATATAAATTATATGAATATAATTTGTATGAACTACATAAAATTGCTCCCATGAAATACCTGGGTTTAGTAATCAAAGCGAGGTACATACGCAGGGAGTGGTGTAGGGTATTATATAGTCGGCCCCGGCCGACCTTAGCCTTTCCTTACTAGTTTATATTTTTTTATGAAAGAAAGGCTCAAAACTGACCCACAGTAGACCCTAGAGGGGAGAAGTGTACGACTGACCCTAATTAATTTTGTCTCCTCAACATTGTCCCTAAACATACCTCCACTTCTCCCCTCTAGGGTCTACTGCGGGGCAGTTTTGGACCTTCCTTTCATAATAATATAAAAAATAGGCAAATGTATGGGGGCCGCCTTAAGGGTTGCAGATGGAGGGTAGGTGTGTTCTGAAAAAATATTTGACCCCACTAGCGTTCTCCTGGGGCCAGTAAAAGTGTTGGGGACAAATTTTATAAACAGTGTGGGGATAGAGGGTATGTGTGTTCGAAATAAATGTTGAGGAGGGAAAATTAATGGGGGTCGGTCTTACATTTAACCCCTCTGGCGGTGACTCCGAGGGAGTTTTGAGACTTTTCCTGTATGAGCGCCCACTTACACTCACCCACCACCCCCATTTTTTGGCTCATGAATTTTATTTCCGAACCTCACAAAATAGGGGGTTCTAGCATATCAAAATCTAAAAGTCGTGAACTATCCCACCCCTACTGAACAATAACTAAATTAACCCTTAATGGGCAATCTTGAATTTGATTGATTTTTAGCGTCTGTGTTAAGTTTTGGGTTTTGGGCCGACATATATAGTAAAATTTTATGGCCAACATTTTTGTAGAACATTTCATCACTGCCCTTCCCCCTTTTCGGCGTGTTTTTTAAAATTTTTTTAAAATAAAGCCAAAAACTGCAGTTATGAGTTAGAGGGTTAATATGTTCTACAAAAATATTCGCCATATCATTATATACAAAGTTGCTGTACATACCCTATGCCTCAGATGTAAAGAAAACATAGTTTTATACTCCGATATGCTGCAAGAAGAGGCCAGAGTTGGGAAACTTTAATCGTCTATGAAATGCAATTCCGATGTGATCTA
Organism: Polietes domitor; assembly: GCA_947397865.1. NCBI lineage: Eukaryota > Metazoa > Arthropoda > Insecta > Diptera > Muscidae > Polietes > Polietes domitor. The sequence continues at coordinate 77,581,203 of OX377619.1, read as the reverse complement.
AAAAACGCCGTAACACGTATATTGTTTTTTGGTCTCCTCTTTCAGAATCCACTGTCAGAACTCCGTAATTTTTTTTCGTGTTGTACTATGTTATTAATAGCGTTATTTTATTAATTTAATTTATGCTAATTAATTTATTTAATGCTAATTTAATATAATATCAATTTGCGTTATATATTAGTTCATACTAAATAAATATTTCGTTAAGTTCAGAGATACAAGCTGACGATTTTAAGTTGAGATGGTTAGAGTTCCGTAGTAGCAACCAGCAGGTCACTTATTCTACCCCCAGTAGCGGCAGATTTTTTCAAACCGAAATGGAAACTAGCGAAAAAGTGGTTCCTTTGCAACTACTTTAAAATAACTTTTAAGTCTTTCGAAATAAAAGACATCCCTCCTATGACAACTCCATATTAAAATCATTAGTGAAGATCCCAATTTTCACTACTTCCGACTCACAAGGTCAACATCCTTTTCACTTCTTTGGGTGCTCTCTTGTTGCTGGTTGGACGGAATTGCTGGCAGAAGTCCTTGTCTCAAATTTTACGCAAATGGCGTGAGTGGGAGGGTATTATGTCTTTGTGAATTTGTTTATAACAACCAAAAGGAAGCGAGATAGACCCATTATTAAGTATAACGACCGACTTCACTTTTTGAATCGATATAGCAATGTCTGTCTGTCTGCTCATCTATTCTTGTAATCACGATACAGGTCGCAATTGTAGACAGAACCAAATGAAACTTTGCACAACGAAGTTTTTCGGTACAAGGACGAACGCTATTTAATTTGAAGAAAATCGGTTCAGATTTAGATATAGCCCCATACGAATTTCACTCCCAATTTGACTCTTTTTAATTTTGCAAAACATTTTAAATTTAAACTAAATATCTTATGTTTCCACTAGAAACATCCATGGTGAAAATGAGTCAGATTTATATAGCTCCCATAGAAATTTAGCTCGCGGCTTGACTTCTCCACCCCAGAAACCACGTATTTTCTGAGAATTTCTTGAGCACAACATGTTATACATGAATTGGAAGAACGTATTGTCTAAGTGGGTCACATCGTTCATGTTTGGATATAGCCCCGACACAAATACTCTTCTCGATTTGACAAATTGGGTCAGGTCATATTAGCCTATGATTAGAAAGCATGCAAAAATCCTTCCCGTTTTCAATTTTTTGCCTAATTGAATTGTATTCGGATAGAAAGTGGAGTGTAGCATATAGTTGGCCCCGCCCGACTTTAGACTTCCTTACTTGTTTTTATTGAACAAACCCTAAGGGGATGTCCCCTCTAAATGCAAAGCATTGCTTTGGCGGGAGGTAGTTGGGGAATTATGTTGTTGTGTTTTTTAACATCTGTGTTGAATCTCGGAATGTTGTAATTGGTAGGGAATGATATTTGCCGGAAGCCGAGTCAACATGCGGATTGCCTGAGTGAAGAAAGAATTTAATGTGTAGTACGGCCGGAAAGTCACGAATAGGGTATCCAATTATTCGTACTTTTGGATTATTCCATTAAACGTTTATTCGAAAATAAAAAATTATAATTAACCGAATAAAGCTGACAGCTCTAACTCGAATATTCGATTAATCAAATAAAATTTCCTGTACATTTTTTTGATTTTCATAGGAATATATAACTCATACTAAAGTTTCATCGTTTTATTTGAAAATGTTATTGGATTTAAGACGATTCTTATCCTTTGCTTTAATAAAGTTCGATTTCGAAAAAAACTCTTTCACTTACTGTTGAAGTCGGAGCAATGGGAAGAAGAGCTTGTAGTTGAGTTTTTGAGTTCTTTTTTCGATTTATCTAAATATAAAAAATCATTTTGTTCTCATTCGATTCTACTTTTCGTTTTTTACTGGAATTTGTACTATTTTTTATTGTTTCCTTCAGTTCGGACAAAAGGCTAATTTCAGCGACAATATTTTCTCTTTCAGTGACAGGATATTCTGAAACGCTTTCAGCTCCAAATAGACTTTTGTATACTGAGCTAGCAAGAATTTAATTTTCAAAGTTTTCATTAAAAATTGAATGATGCCTTCCAAACTTTGGTAGATATAAAGCAAAGTCATTTGTGCAATTAATTATACTTCCCTCCAAAAATGATATTTCGCTCCAAAAATATTTGGTAGTATAACATTTCGAATATTCGATTATTTGGTACGAATTAATCGAATTTTTCGTTATTCAAATATCGGCCATTTCTGATTATTCGAACAAATATTTGATACAAATATTCGACTAATCGAATAAAATTTAATCGGTTGGATCACGAACCTCTGCCGAACGTCCTCGCAAAGAACAAAAGCTATGAAAGTATCGGTAGAAAAACGACACGCATCACTTATTACGACGGCATTCAAGACAGAAAATAGAATTGCAGACCGCCACCTATCAGCATCATGGTTCTGCTTTATACGTTGTTAAGTACCTCCAAGGATGATCTTGAAGCATGAGAATTGTATTCCATCTTTGGCTTGATGAAGGTGGTCAGGATATTGAGAAGATCCGATGGTTGAACTATTTCTTTCGTAGGCTTTAGAAAGCCAAGTTTTTTTGAATCCTGACAGTATAAAATGTAATTCCATATAACTTCCGTATATATGTTCGCTGAGAGTGAGGGTATATAAAGGGTGTTTTTTATTGAGGTATAGAACTTCGAATTGAAATAAAACACAAGAAAATCGTTTTAATGTCCATCAATTTGGCTTTATGGGGAGGATAATTTTATGCCATTAATGTTTAAATATGATTTCGGGCATGTGGCCGCCGCGGCTGGCTCGAATATAGCCAGCATATGGGGCCGTATGTTGGCAATAACGCCACGAATGTTGGCTTCCAAGTCCCCTAACGTTTCTGGTTTGTTGGCGTAGACGAGCGACTTTACATATCCCCAAAGAAAATAATCCAATGGTGTCAAATCACACGATCTTGGTGGCCAATTGACAGGTCCATTCCGCGAAATTATGCGGTTAACCGAATTAATTGCTCTGATGGACGATTATGTCGACCATAAAATGGACGGAGCTTGCGGTGAACTTCGCGAACTGAACCATTACTTTCGAAACAAATTTGCACGATTTGCAAGCGTTGTTCTTTTGTCAACCTGTTCATGATGAAATGGCAAACCAAACTAAATATTAATCACTTGACAGCTGACAAAATGGCCGCCAGTTAAAAAAGTGATGCCAACTTAAAGTTCTATACCCCAATAAAAAACACCCTTTATAAGTCGGTTTAGCCGACTGAAGCTTACTTATTTCTTTTATATTAAATTAGAAGCAATTTGTTTGTAATTCGCCAAAAAGTTACGATTTTTTACCCTATGAACAAATTCCTAATTTTCGATCCGCCCTAGTGTCTACAATTTCGCATTTTTTAAATCGGGAAATACTAATGTATTTGCCTTATTGAGAAATAAAAAATTTGCAAAAATCGGAGAAACCAATTACCCTCCCATGCATTTTGCTCAGAATTTCATACTTTAACCGGACTTTGGTGTCGTGAGAACCGATTGTAGGGAAAGACTACATTTTCAGTATGAAGTTGTTTCGTTGAAATCGGAAGTAAGCAAATAGCATATAAATTTTCTTAATGAATTTGAAATACACCAAGAAATCATTCGCTGCACAAGCTAACTTACCCTAGACTTCACATTGTTCACATTTCGTCACGATGACTAAGACATTGGCTTGGCTTAGCTTAGCTTGGCTGAGATGAGATGATGCTTTGTGCTCACGCTACAAGCATTTCTTCGGTATTGTGTTAAGACTGTTAGCGGGCCTTTATTTTAATTGCTAATCGCACAAATCAGACTTGAAACTGGTGGACCCGACGTTGCAAAGGCAACAGAGTTATTTACGTACTACAATTGAAAATCTTGTTTATTCGGAATGTATATGAATGAAGGAGAGACAATAATGGCAATTAAATGCAATAAACTGGTATTTTAGAAAGCCGTAAAGTTTATTTTTTAGTGAGAATACCTACATCAACGATGATATTATTGATTGGGCTTAGAATTGTGACGCGGGTTTTATTTTGAAACAGCAACAGAAGAGTAAACGTGTGTAGACATAGAAAATATTGCTATTGGTAAATAGCGCACGATAGAGTGGCATTGCTTGAAATAATATTACCATGTGCACCCAAGTTTTACTATTAAAATATAATTTCGCTTAAAAACTCCACTTCATGTGCTGGGCAAAGGGCATAATTCAAAGATCTTCACTCTGGTTAGATTTTTATCTCTTCTCCATTGTCTTAAGTTTAAGTTTAGTACCTTTTTAGTTAGTTAATTTATTAACACCACTCTCTATTTTGTATTTGTTTGTTTTTTTATATTTTTTATTTCTTAGTTTTTTTTTTTTGTGTTGCTTGATTGATTGATTTTAATGTGTTTAATTCCAGTTATTGCCATCAAGCTATTTCTTCTTACAAATGGAATTTTTGTTTTGGCAATGAAAAGGAGGAGAACCTCACTCAATTGGCCATATACGTATATGTGAGGGGGCAAATCATCAGTAGCGATTGAGTATAGAGTGCTTGGTATTATCAGCCGTTTGTGTTGAAGGTGGTGGGTGGTTTCGTTTCGTTGTTTTCGCGCAATGCGGAGTTGAAGTTTTGATTGAGCGATATAGGCTACTATTTTCCAGATTCTATAACTTCTGACATATATAAGACAATTTAACGCACGATGATGCATTTAAAATGTAATTCAAAAAATAATTTTTCAGGACATTAAAAATAGAAATATATCCATCTGTCGCAATATTTTGAAGCTTTAAGTTCTTTGATATAGTATTGAAGTCTATTCTCTATTTTCTCTGTGACTTATACATTTGTTTAAGTAATTATTTAACTAATTTGTGTCGTGAAGTCCAGTTTTTATACGCTCCACCTCGAGGATGGCTGTACCTAGAATAATGAAATTCGGTGTATACATTCCTCTGATTGCATAGACAAGTAAAATACACGGATTTTTGGGGTCAAAATGAAAAAAGGGGGTAAAAATAGTACCAATAGACCGCAGCTAGAGTCATGAAATTTGGAGTCTATATTCCTCTGACTGTGTAGACACGGAAAATAAACAGATTTTTCCAAATTCGTACTTTTTGAGGTTAAAATGGAAAAAGGGGATACAAATAGTACCAACCAAATGACCGCAGCTAGAGTCATGCAATTCGGAGTATATAAAAAAAATTCGTACTTTCAAGGGATACAATGGTACAGAGGGATAAAAATAGTACCAACTAAACCACTACAGCTAGAATGATGAAATTCTAATTGCGTAGAAAAGTCAAGGGGGTAAAAATGGTACCAACCAAATGGCCGCGGTTGGCATCATGGAATTCCGAAAATTCGCAAAATAAAAAGTTTTTTTCCAAATTCGTAATTTTTCTTCTACGGCAAAAATTGGCTGAATCATGAAGTTAGGTTATTTTGCACTATGTATGTCTGATAATGGTTTTTCAAATTTTGTACTTTTGGAATTAAAATAGAATGGAAATACAACCAACTGTAGCACCCACAATCTACCAATATTTATGGTAGTTAAGCTTTTTGAAAAAAAAATATAAGAATATTTATTTTTTGATTTGAAATAAATAATGGTTTGAAATAATTAAAGTATTATAATTATTTATAAAATTATTTTTTCAATATTTGTATTTGTTTTGGTTTGGCTATATTAAAAAATTTACATTTTACTGTAATATTACTGTACTTCTGCGAAAACCGACAACGTCTGTGGAATGCAATTCATGGTGGAGGGTATATAAAGTTCGGCCCGGCCGAACTTATCGCCGTTTTTACTTGTTTTATAATAATTTAAATTACAAATTCCTGATGTAAAGCTAACAGTAATTTTAAATTATTAGATAATTAGATTAGATAATTGCAATTATCTTCAAATAAATATCTTCTGAAATTGGAAAGAAGCCAACGAAACTTTGAGAATAATATAAAATAATCAATTATTAATAATATATTGATTTCTTATGAACTAAAGCCCCTTTCGATTTATATTACTTTTCCCTAGAAGCAGCCCAATGTGAAACCTTTTAAGATGAAATTAAACATTTTCAAAAAATAAGCCTTTTTTAAAATACATGAGAACAAAAACGTGATATGAAAACTAAACCGATCACGAAAACCTTGACCTTTATGTTCAATAAATTGATTTTGAAAATCGAAATAAAAATGATAAAGACGAAAATCGATTATTAATTATTTTTAAAATAAAGAAATTACGTTTTTTCATTTTTCAAAATCTGAATGACGTGAAAATCTGTAATACAAAAAATTACAGTTTTTTCTTCGAATTATGAACAGATGTAAAAATATGTTCAAAACATAAAAATAAAAATTTTAATTTTCTTTAAAATCGAAAAATAGTCAAATTTTGGCCGATTTCTGAAATATATCCGATTTTCCGGTTTTAATGTTAATATCTCAAAATAATCCTTGGCTCTTGTCTAATTTTGATTTTTAAAGATCTCAAAAATGTCTACTAGAACAACAGTTATTGAATTTTGGCCGATGAATTTTGATTCTGAACCACTACACTGAAAGAATTATCTTCATAATATTTATGATTTTGTCTTAAACTCAGTGAAAATTTTCATTAAAAAGTCGCCAGAGAAACATTTCATAAAATGTATGAAACATGTTTAATAAAGCACAAATCAATGAAAAGTGTCTTAGAATTTATGAAACATTTCTTAGAAACTATGAAATGCAGTTCTTCATTCGATGAAGTTTTGTCGGCGTATGGTCATAACGCCCAAATCGATAAATGTCATATAGCCCAATAATCGGCATATCGCCCAAATAAAAATGTCAGAAAGCCCAAATAATTTATTTTGGATTTCAGACGCAAAATTTGACCTTCTTTGGGCTTTATGACATTTTCGTAAAATGAATAATACTCAGAAACCCATATGAATGGAACTGTTGTATATAAGTTATGTCTTTTGTATCGCTAGAGGCGTAGTCGAATGGGAGCCTCCCCCAACTCGCTTTTTCAATTATCAATAATTTATAAAGTGTAATATCGTCCACTCAAAAAGAATTTGGATACGTTCCTGAAACTAGATATACAAGTCATAACGGAGACTAAGAATTGTCCAACAGAATTTACAGTCTAGCTACGAAATGTTCTCAGTTGTCTGGAAAAAGTGGTTACTTCTCTGTTGATTTATTTGATCCAAAACCGAGAAAATCTTTTATCCCGGCCGAAGGCCTTTAACGTTGAAAACCTATACTTTGCGTAGCCGGCTTTGGACATACTTTATAGGAGAAAATCATTAATTCCGGCCGTAGGCCGGCAACGCTGAAAACTTTTACTTTGCGTAGCCGGCTTTCGACATACCCCATAGGAGAAAATCTTTAATCCCGGCCGAAGGTCGCCAACGTAGAAAATCTTTAAATCTTAAGCCGGCTATGCAGGCTTTGGACATACTTCGTAGGAGAAAATCACAGAAAACTTTTACTTTGCGTAGCCGGTTTTGGGCATACCTCATAGGAGAAAATAATTAATCCCGGCCGAATGCTGCCTACTTGGAAATCATTGGGGTTTTGGGTGATATGTCGCAAATTTGGGTTTTATGACGGACGGAAACTATGAAATCCTTCATTCTATTTATGAAGATATTTCATAATACAAATATTTTATTGGTTATGACATATTTCATTATATTTAAGAATTGTATATTTAATACTATGAAATCTTTCTTTGATCTTATGAAACTAAGTTTCAATAAGTTTCACTAATTTAACATTTTTTTTTATGAAATATGAAATGTTTATGAAACATTTCATGTTATTTATGAATTTTTCATACATATTAAGAAAAAATTCACAATATTTATGAAAAACCTTTTATGAAATCGCTTCACAAATATTATGAAGGAAAACTCTTTCAGTGTGTGCGTCGCAAAATTCATACAAAATCATCCTAAATCTAAGTAAAATCCATACTTCAAATTACCACAACAAATGAACTCCACTTTAGTTGAAATTTCATTAAAATTAGGATAGAAAGATGCGGCTGCACCGACACTGCGCCACATCAACAACTATCTGAAATAAAGAAGGATCTACATTTTTTGAAGGAAGTTACAAAATAACCGAAAGCCTTCAATGTTTGTATGATGTTCAGTTGAGTGAGGCCTACGTCTACGTCTACTGAGAATGATAGAATGTTTTCTCTATTAACCCTCCCTTTATATAAACTTTTTAAACTGAAGTCTGAATAATTATTTTTTTTGTTTAAACGCATGAAATATGTTATTTGGTCTCACAAATGTTCCCAGCGGGAAAATTTGGAAGGCCTCCCCTTAGAAGGCCTTCTAAAATGCCTTCTCTTCGGATCCGAAACACATGCATACATGCCTTCTAAAAATAGGCATTCCAGAACACATTCTCACCTCGCTTCTCGAAGAAGGCCTAATCATCAGCATTTAGAAATAAATTTTAATTTATTTTTTTAATGCTTTGTTTGTTTATATTAAAAATATTTGTTTTGTTGTCGTTGCGTCTTTCTTTGTAACAACTAAACGAGGTAAAATAATACAGATCAACATAGAGCCACTTTCTGAGTCGATTTAGAAATGTCTGTCTGCCTGTGCATCTATTCTTCCAATCAAACTCCAGGTCGCAATTATTTACCGTTTCAAGTGAAACTTTATATTTGGGGCTTCGAGGTAATACGAATGCTATTCAATATTAAGCAAAGCGGTTCAAATGTAGATATAGCCTTTATACAAATGCCACTTCCGGTGTGTCTTCATAGTTTAGCCGATTGTGTTCCAATTTGGCATTATATTTCATCCGTCCATGTTTTCATATAGATTCCATACAAATACCGTCTTTGATTTCTTTACGCTCTAGAAGACATATATATGTGATTATTTCCCGGTATTACAAATTATTATTTAGACGCTTACGCCCACTAACATCCACGACCCTATATTTATCGGCTACTCCTTTTTTCTTACTTTGTACAAATCCAATACTTGTAGGGGATGGGACAAACAACTATTTACCTTCTCATACTTTTTTATTAAAATATTTATCATATTCTTCAAAAATGGATTTTATTACACGTCCGACATCCATTCCTGAAGCCCTTCTACGAAAAGGCATTTTAGAAGGCCTTCCCATTAGATGTTACACGATCCATAACTCATGCTTGCTTGCCTTCTTCGGATAGGCATGCTAGAAGGCCTTGCGAGAGAAGGCAGCGCGGAAGGTGTTCTATTTATCGATGTGCATTTTCTACACACTTTTTGTTGTAAAAGCATAACTAAATTCTGTGGCTCATTCCTACTTCCCTTCTTTCGCCAGGCATAGAAGGCCTGCCAAAAGAAGGCAGCGGCAAAGGTGTTCCCTTAGTCGAAGGGCCGTGACGTATACACACAATAAAGTTCTATGGTTTAGAAGGTAGCACGTCTGATTAGCAATGTAAAGATCATGGGTTCAAATTCCAGCCGAGTCAAATAAAAATTTTGTAAGATTTAAATTGAAAATTAATATACTGCCATTAAACAAGGCCCGAAATATTGAAGAAATGCTTTATTTTTGGACCTTATGAAGGCCTCCTGGAAGGCATTTGGTTGCAGGCCTTCTAGATGGCCTTTTGTCAGAGCCCTTCTAGAAGGCTTGCAAATAGAAGCGAGAGGGAAGGCCTTGCTCTCCAATCTTACCTTGTGTTAATTTTAAATGAGTATAGACTGCAGCAAGCATGCCTTGTGCCTCCCTAAGAAGGCATTTGAGAAGACCCTGTGTACGCCTTCTTTTTCCCGCTGTTTTATTTAAAAAAATATAGATTAGTTTTTAAACACAAATATTAATTTCCTGATAGATGGCCGCACCAACCGAATTTCTTTGATTGGTACAATTTTTATCCCTTTTATACCATTTCATCTCCTAAGGAATAAATTTAAAAAATATATAAACTTTGGCTTGGAGCTTTCAGGGTAGTGAATGTATCAAAATTTCATTTGGTACAATACAACTTAAAATACCTCACATATATTGACTCGCTCTCCATATGACTTCATTCATTTACCGCTCTGTTTGCATTAAACTAAAGTGTATAAATTGTGTTCTACACAAAAATATTGAATTAATAGCTCTCGAGACTCACAACGATTCGGTACTAAAAGTGCACACACAAAGTGAATGACTAAACAATAGAACTGGTATAAAAATTAACAAAAGAAACCAAAAAAAAATTGAAAAATGATGTTTAAAATCGAAATTCTGGTTGTTTTTATAGCCATACTGGTTAGTGCTACGCGGGGTCATCCGTTAAATCTCCACAGCAGTCGAGATGTGCTTGAAAATCCAAATGGTGCGTTTCGAATAGAAATTGTGAAAAGGGATGTGCCGCAAACAAATCCAAATGAAAGCAGTGCCGGAGGAGATCAAATAAATACTGATCCTCTTCGGGGATCAACAACGGAGCAGCAACAAGAATCGAGTCCCGATGTTCATAAAGAATCTTCGCTTGGAATTTCTGGGATGAAGGAACTGCCAAACATGGAAATTATAAATATGAATTCCACTGAAGGCGCACAGCCTGCAGTCAAAGTAAAAGTTGTATTGCCTTCAGATGAAGATGAAGACGGATCGCGGACTAATGAAACAGTTGTCATCCCTAATGTGCCACAGTCCACGGATAACGACGTCAATGTTAAAGTTGTATTGCCCTCAGATGATAATAATCACGGCTCAATGATGAATGGAAGTGGTGTTGTCTCTGATGTGCCACAGCCCACAGTTAAAGTTGTACTGCCCTCGGATGAAGACGATGAGGGCTTAAAGATGAATGAAACGGTGGTCATCCCTAATGTGCCACAGCCCATAGTCCATGTTAAAGTTGCATTGCCCTCAGACGAAGACGATGACGGCTCACGGATGAATGAAACAGTGGTTAGCCCTAATATGCCACAACTTACAGACACAGACGTCAATGTTAAAGTTGTATTGCCCCCAGATGAAGACGATGAGGGCTCAATGATGAACGGAACAGTTGTCATCCCAGAGGAGGTGAACCAGAATAAATCTGAGGAAGCACATGGTACTAAAATGGCAACACTTCCAAGTTGTAGAGGCGGTGCTGTTGATGAGGATTGCAAGAATTCCACAAATTCCACCCAAGCACTTACAATGTCCGGGGAAAATGATACAAAATCTCCCACGGCGAACTCCAGTTCAGATAGTGGACACATTATTCAAACTTGTCTGGGTTTCGATGACGACGATGATGACTGTGTCAGTACATCAAAGGACAAACAAGAGCAGGCTGAAGTCAATACACCAAATAACTCAAAATCACCCAAAGTTGGCCAAGCTACAGGCGCAGCTACAAATGCAGCCAGTCAACCGTCCACGAAGGCGACAGAAGAGTCTTTTATAATGATAATTCCACCGAAAAGGTCTGCCAAAAGTCACAAAAGGTGAATATTGCTGTTTCGCAAAGAAATGGAGTTTAATGGAAAATGATGGGCAAATGTTTTCGAAAACAAAAGGCGAAACACTTTGTGCCGGAGTAGATAATTTAGCATCTAGAAAATTGCTGTATAGAACGCAATTTTATTAATAATTGTTAATCGAAATAAAAATCTTAAAATAATACAATACAAGCTTTAAAAAAATTTGTTCAGAGCTCTAGGAATAAAATCCACCAAATTCGGAGAACTCAAAATTATTACTTACTCCAAACATCTGTCCAATTTGCAAATTGCCGGACTTGGATAGAAATATCATAAATGCAAAAATACACGCCTCGAGCTCCTTAGGGAGGCTGGAGGATAAATACGATTACATGAATAACAAACTATAGACTTATTAGTGAGTGGCCTAACATGTGGCCACTCACGCACATGTCAGGTTGGGGCTTATTATGGCTACAGGCAGCGCCACAAACACATACAGACAATATCGATGGAATACAAACACAGGTACCTCAAAACCAACAAAAGTACAATAATCGAAAATAATAACACATACACATTTCTACAATAGGCTGGGTCACGAAAAAATGCTGCGTTTACCCCCAGAAAATAAGATTGGTTTATTTAATGATGATTTACGAAATATTTCGTTGCTGGGTCGGGCCGAAGCTTTTTTTCCATTTTTTTCTTGGATTAATTTTTCTTCTGAACAACACAGCAAAAACTCGGTAATGCCACTTCATTATTATTTGCATTACCTAGTAATGACAGCCCCTTACGCCAAGTAAAATTTTTTAAAATCCATTATCTCACGCACATAGTGCAAAATAACTCAACTTCATGTTTCAACCAATTTTTGCCGCAAAAATACGAATTTGGAAAATTTTTTTTATTTTGCGTGTCTATGTAGTCAGAGGAATGTATACACCGAATTCCATGATTCTAGCTGCGGCCATTTGGTTGGGGTACCATTTTTATCCCCCTTTTCCAATTTTACCCCCTCAAGAGTACGACTATCTAAAATTTATTTAATATATATATATATATATATATATATATATATATATATATATATATATATATATATATATATATATATAGAGGGATATACACATCGAATTTCATCATTCTAGCTGTATTCGTTTAGTTGGTACTATTTTTATCCTCTGTACCCATTGTATCCTTTGAAAGTACGAATTTGGACAAAATCTTTTATTTTACGTGTCTACGCAATCAGAGGAATGTATACTCCGAATTTCATGACTCTAGCTTTATCCCCTTTTTTCATTTGAACATCAAAAAGTTATAATTTCGAACAATTCTTCTATTTTACGTGTCTTCGCAATACTCCGTGTACTCCGAATTTCATTATTCTGGGGCAGCAGTTTGGCTAGTACCATTTTTATCCCTTTATTCCCATTTTACCCCGTACAAATTTGGAGAAAATACTTCTATAATATATATCTACTCAATTAGAGGTTGTCGTTTGATATGTACCATTTTTATGCCTTTTTGCCCCACTTCACCCCCTACGAATAAAAATCACTTTATGGTGCACGCATTTGTTATAGGGGGAATGCGAATACTCAATATGAAGTAATTACAAGCAGACATATTAAAAAAATGCATAAATACTCTAAAATATTAGGGTTATTATGGGTTTTTTCAGTCCTTATGAGGGAAAATTTTTTCCCTTTGGGCCAATCAATTTCAATTTCAAAATTTGGACCTCTTATCTCCTTTCGTTTAGATGCTAGCGTGCTTTCAACAGATGGACGGTCGACGGATGGTCAGCGGACGGACATGACTAGATCGTCTTAGAATTTTATGACGATCAGAATTTATATACTTTATAGGGTCTAAGGTCGTTATTTCAAGGTGTTACAAACGGAATGACAATGTTAGTAGACCCCCATCCTTTAGGTGGAGGGCATAAAAATGAATATGTGTTTGTAAGTTTGTTTGTTCTTTATAGCAGCAACCTTGAATTTTATAAAATTACACGTTTTCTGTGGGTTTTTAGCACAATAGCAAAGAAGGGTTACAAAAAGAGAAATATTCATTCGTCAACAGCCGACTTAAGTCAAGAAACCGGAAATTATATTAATTTTTTAGTTATTGTGTTGTTTGATTAGTGAACAATATGATTGATTTTCTATGAGTTTTGAATGTAATGCAATTTCTTTTTACGAATGAAGTTTTTTGTTTAGGTTTTGGAAAGGTGGAGAATCACACTTAACAAAAAATCAATTTGATTTTTGACACTTCTTCCATTATTCGCCGTAAACTGATGTTGTCCATGGAACATATCAATATTAGAGTGGCTCAAAATAAAAATAGTGGATGTTCCCGACTAAAATGAAAGATTGGTTTGTTTTATGTGTTCTCCCAAAATATTTAGCTTTTATCAGTGTCCGTTCGTGAGCTGGACGCGTTCAAAATAACCTCTATAAATCAGGTTTTTCTTGAATAAAATTCACGGTGAGAATTGTATTTAAAAAAACCTATTAAAAATTAAAATCTGGACGGAGCCTTATCAAACCATATTAAAAACTTGAATTTTAATCAAGAATTGAGGGTAGAATTTTCATATTTTTGTGCAATTTTTGTTGCATTTTATATAAAAACCGCAATAACTTATTTTTAGTTTGATTTGTGTTTTTGTTGGATCGTTGAAGAGGTGTTGATGACCAATTCCAATTTTTGGAACTTCCTAACCCATTAAGGGCCGACTTTCTTACTGTTGGTTCTCAACGGGTTAAATGTGATGCAAAAACTAAAATATAGGGTTATTTGCATCGTAAACACATTCTACTCTTACAAAAATCTAACTTTTGAAAATTAACATCTGAAATTTTGGTCTTCCAATGCATAAATTGGGAGGAAAACTTCACATAAGATGTTACAATAAAACCGTGCGACATGTTTTCCCTCTCAAGAACGAGATTATATAGAAGTGAAACTATAGGTCATTAATAGGAAAACTCATACTCAGTTTTTTATTTCGTGGTCGGTTGCCTTTTTTACAGGCTTTTAATTTCCAAAGGATGTAAATGTCTCAATAATTTAGTTTCGTACTTTTGCGTATCATACAATGGCGATATGGGTATCAAATGAAAGAGGAGAACATCTGCTAAATATACTTTTAATTTCAATTTCTATCTATGTTAATTTAGCATTAACAACCATTTCAATTTTTCCCCTTTATAGATTATTCATGTTTTATTTTTTAAGGAGAAAATTTGAAATGGTTGAATTTCTTTCCAAAAATTAGCTTTATATAAGACTAGAATGTGTTTACGATGCAAATAAACGCATATTTAAGTTTTTACTTCACATTTAACCCACTGAGTATTAACAGTAAGAAACAAATTTGCGGCCCTTAATGGGTTAGCAAATTCTAAATTGCCATTTGTTATCTATACCTCTCCAAAGAGCCCCTAAAAACATAAATCGAACTAAAAATGTGGAAGTTATTGCGGTTTTTATAAAAAATGCATCAAAAATTGTACTAAAAAAGTATAAATCTGTCCTTTATACTGGGTCACATTGCAAGTTTTTAATATGGTTTGGTAAGGCTCGGTCAGATTTTAATTTCTAGCGGTTTTTTTCTCAATGCCATTCTCATGGTGAATTTTATTCAAGAAAAACCTGATTTATTGAGGTTATTTTGAACGCGTCCAGCTCACGAACGGACAATGATAAAAGCGAAATATTTTGGGAGAACACATAAAACAAACCAATCTTTCATTTTAGTCGGGAACATCAACAACATTTTTTCCTTCCTCACAAAAGAAGCCACTCTAATCAATATGAAAGCAGATTTTAATTTTACCGTTTGTTTTTTATACGCTCCACGAGAGTATTATGTCTTTGTGCATTTGTTTGTAACACCCAAAAGGAAGGGAGATAGACCCATTGTTAATTATACCGATCGGCTTAGAATCACTTTCTGAGTCGATTTAGCAATGTCCGCCTGTCTGTCCATCTATTGTTGTAATCACGATACAGGTCGCAATTGTAGCCAGAACCAAACGAAACTTTCAGGACAAGGACGAACGCTATTTAATTTGAAGAAAATCTGTTCAGATATAGATATAGCCCCCGTACGAATTTCACTCCCGTTTTGACACTTTTCACTCTAGATACCACATATTTCAACAGATTTTCTTCAAAATTGGCAAAACATCTTATAGTGCAACTAGAAATACCTGTGGTAAAAATGTGTTAGATCGGTTCAGATTTATATATAGCTCCCATACAAATTTCGTTCCCAATTTGAATTTTTCCGCTCTAGAATCCACATATTTTAAAAGATTTTCTTCAAAATTCGGAAAACACCTTATATTTCAAATGGAAACACCTGCGGCAAATATGTGATATATCGGTTCAGATTTATATATAGCTCCCATACAAATTTCGTTCCAAATTTGAATTTTTTCGCTCTAGAATCCACATATTTTAACAGATTTCCCTCTAAATTCGCAAAACACCTTATATTACAAATGGAAACACTTGTTGTAAAAATGTGTTAGATCGGTTCAGATTTATATATAGCTCCCATACAAATTTCGCTCCCAATTTGAATTTATCCGCTCCAGAATCTAGATATTTTACCAGATTTTTTTCGAAATTGACAAAACATCTTATATTTAAACTAGGAACACCTATGGTTAAAATGGGTCACATCGGTTCAGATTTACATATAGCTCTCATACATATTTCGTTCTCCCAGAAACTGCGTATTTTCATAGAATTTCTTAAAATTGTGCATAACACGTTATACTTCAACTGGAAGAACTTATTGTGAAAGTTTGTCACTTCATTCCATGTTTGGATATAGCCCCGATACAAATATTATTCTCGATTTGACAAATTGGGCCAGGTCATATTAGCCTGTGATTAGGAAACATAAAAAAATATTTCCCGTTTTCACTTTTTTACTGAATTGAATTATATTTCGATAGAACGTGGAGTGTATCATATAGTCGGCCCCGCCTGACTTTAGCCCTTCCTTACTTGTTTTTGCCTGGCTAAGCGGGCGGGGTTCAGCTAGTATTAATATAAAAAGGGGGTTTCGACCTATTTAACCAGCAAATTTAGAAAATCATGATTTTTTTAATCTTTTGGAACTACAAAGATGGTCATTATTTCTACTTTTAAACATAGATCTTTTACATCTAGATACCACTTTTTTCGTTATAATGTTAGCTATTACAAAAATAAAACAAAATATTCATTTCCATTTTGTGGTATTCCAAAAGCAAACGAAACTTTCATTTTTGGTGCGCACAACTACCAACTCTTTTGTCATCCGGTTTAATGTTCTGTCACCCGGTACAATATGCTGGAACATCTAGAGTGACATACATTCGCTTACACTACAGACTCATAGATCTATTTGTACATACCCTTTTCCAATCAATCGATGGATGATTACTGCCATCTCGGTCGATGGCCTGGCAGGGCATTTGCGTCGATTCGCCTAATTTTTGTATGTAAATTGCTTTTGGTGTTATTGTGAATATTGGTGGTCGCAAAACAATTACATTAATGACAGGAGATGGCCCATCCGTGCCCAGGTCGTTGTATGGCGTGCACGTGTAACTGCCCGCATGCGATTCGTCCACTTTTGAAAAGAACAAACTGCCATTCATTTTGTAGAAAACTCCCTGAAAGCAAACAAGAACAACAAGAGCAATAATATCGACAACAACAAACAAAATTATGCCCTTGCACAATCATCATGCTCAGCCTCAACCTCAGTCTCAGCACTCATCATTGTAATGCAGCTGAGTGGGCCTCCTCAAAGGAGTCATAATTGTAGACCACTGGGGGAGATGAGCATATGGACATGTTCACTAGAGCGTACCAGGTTACAAGTAAAAAAAAAAAGTTCGCCGTACACCTTCGAATATGAAGTATTATTGAAAGGTAGTTTCAAAAAATTTTTTTTTATTTTTTTATGCCGAACGTAGGGGTCGCGCTTTTACATTTTTCTATATAACTTCTGCATTTATAAACGGATTTTAAAGTGTGATACATCGATGTTTTTGTCCGATTTTTTTGTCTTTGAAGTCATTGAGCTCAAACATGATTCATGATTTTATGCGAGCTTTAATTTTCGATTATTAGAGTGGTACATTAGGGTAGTAGCAACTGAGAAATGATGGGTAAGTACCAGAAGGGGGTGCTTGAGCTCAATGACTTCAAAGACAAAAAAATCGGCCTCGTCGAGACAAAAACATCGATGTATCACACTTTAAAATCCGTTTATAAATACAAGTTATATAGAAAAATGTAAAAGCGCGACCCCTACGTTCGGCATAAAAAAATAAAAATTTTTTTTTTGAAACTACCTTTCAATAATACTTCATATTCGAAGGTGTACGGCGAACTTTTTTTTTGAGGTACGCCCTAATGTTCACATGTGTATGGATATGCAGACACACCAACACACACATGTGCGAGTAGATATGGTAAAATTCATATGTGGCTTACGGGTACATTATACGAATCGAAAAGTAGACCATCTTTTTCCCATCTAAGATTTTTCAGCGGCGGATTAGCGCGAAAATGACAATCAAGCACAGCCGGTTGGCCGTACGGCAAATAAACCTCGGGTGGTGCATAAATCACTTTGGCCTTATCTGCAAATATACACAAACAAATACAACAACAATAAGAATAGCCATAACAACGCACATGGCTGGGTATGCAACACATCAGAAGGCTCACAATGATGCTGAATCCACAGAAATATTATTCAAATCGAAAACGCATATTCGGTGGGATTTAAAGATTCGGCCGTACGATAAGGATACAGATATATGGTATGACCTGAGAAAAAAATATATTATACACTACGTTAATTTAGGATAGCCTCACTTAATATTTTTAAAGTACTCCTCCCTCTCTGCAAGATATTGTAACTAATTCCTGATGTCATGAAAATAGTAATACATTTTTTTCTTAAATCTAAACAACTATATAGAGGCCCTATATTCCGCCTATGAACATTGGGAATTAAATTGTAATAATAAACAAATATGTATATATATATATATAATCAAAATAGTAATAAAATGAAATACATAAAAAAAAATTGTGATAAAAAATAACTTAAATTATTAGATATACGAAAAAAGAAGAATAAAAATATGAAAACAAAGAAAGAAAAAAAAACGAAAACTTAAGATTTTAAACTAGAAATTATTTTAAAAGATTAATATACATAAATTAATATTTAATAAATCGAGATTAAATAGTCATGGAAAGAGAAACTATTTAACAAAAAACATGTAAAAAGGGAATTGCATTCCATGGAGGCTGTCGATTGTACAGAAGTTCAGTAACATTACAGGAAATGTTAAATTTTTTAAATATAGCCAATAAAAAACAATGCTAAAGTCGGCGGGCCGACTATAAGATACACTCCACTTTCTATCCGAATACAATTCAATTCGGTAAACAAGTAAGGAATGGCTAAAGTCGGGCGGGACCGACTATATAATACCCTACACCACTCCCTGCGTATGTACCTCGCTTTGATTACTAAACCCAGGTATTTCATGGGAGCAATTTTATGTAGTTCATACAAATTATATAAATTATATTCATATAATTTATATGCTATAAATTCATCTTCAGTCAAATTTAACGAGTATGGTAAATAATATGGTAATTGATCTAATTGTCCGACAGACAAATACAAATTATACAGTAGTATACCAAAGTCATTTCAAAGTATGGACATATGGACATCACCCAAACAATTCTCATTGCAATTCAATTCGGTAAAAAAGTGAAATCGGGAAGGATTTTTGCATCCTGTAAATGTATGTGTTTGACAAAAAATGTTAAATCGGAAAGGACATTTGTATGGGGGTATATTGAAACCTGGAACGATGTGACCCGCTTTCACCATGTCTTTATTGGTGAAATATAATATGTAAAATTTGGCCAAAATCGGTTAAACATTCGGGAGCAACATTTGTATGAGGGCTATATCTAAATCTGAACCGATCTTACCCACTTTCACCATTGGTTTTTTAGTTGGATTATAAAATGTTGTGCCAATTTTAAAGAAAAAACGGGTACAATATGTCGTTTCTAGAGCGGAAAATGTCAAATCGGGAGCGACATTTGTATGGGGGCTATATCTAAATCTGAACCGATCTTACCCAATTTTTGCATACGTGTTTCTAGTTCAATTATAAGATGTTCTGCAAAATTTAAAGAAAACCGAGTACAATATGTCGTTTCTAGAGCGGAAAATGTCAAATCGGGAGCGACATTTGTATGGGGGCTATATCTAAATCTGAACCGATCTTACCCAATTTTTGCATACGTGTTTCTAGTTCCATTATAAGATGTTCTGCAAAATTTAAAGAAAACCGGGTACAATATGTCTTTTCTACAGCGTAAAATGTCAAATCGGGAGCGACATTTGTATGGGGGCTATATCTAAATCTGAACCGATCTTACCCAATTTTTGCATACGTGTTTCTAGTTCGATTATAAGATGTTCTGCAAAATTTAAAGAAAACCGAGTACAATATGTCGTTTCTAGAGCGGAAAATGTCAAATCGGGAGCGACATTTGTATGGGGGCTATATCTAAATCTGAACCGATCTTACCCAATTTTTGCATACGTGTTTCTAGTTCGATTATAAGATGTTCTGCAAAATTTAAAGAAAACCGAGTACAATATGTCGTTTCTAGAGCGGAAAATGTCAAATCGGGAGCGACATTTGTATGGGGGCTATATCTAAATCTGAACCGATCTTACCCACATTCACCATTGGTTTTTTAGTTGGAAAATATCAAATCGGGACCGACATTTGTATGGGGGCTATATCTAAATCTGAACCGATTTCTTCCAAATTCAATACCGATGGTCCTTGGCCAGAAAAAATAACTTCTGCCAAGTTTCATGACAATCGGACAACAATTGCGACCTGTAGAGTGCGAACAAGCTTAGATGGACAGCAGACGGACAGACGGACGGACAGACAGACATCGTTAAATCGACTCAGCGGGTGATTCTAAGCCGATTCGTATACTTAATGGTGGGTCTAGCTCGATTATTTCTTGGTGTTACAAACATTTGGCGCGAAACTAACTTATAATACCCTAGACCACGAATTGGTGTAGGGTATAAAAAGTGATAACGGGAAGTATTTTTGTACTTTTGCTAATCATAGGCTAATATGAGCTGACCAATTTGTCAAATTGACAAGAATATTTGTATTGGGGCTATATCCAAACATGGAATAAAGTGACCCACTTGCACAAGTATTCCAGTTCAAGTATAACGTATTATGCTCAATTTGAAGAAATTCTATAGAAATACGTGGTTTCTGGGGCGGGAAAAGTCAAGCCGGGAGTGAAACTTGTATGGGAGCTATATAGAAATCTGAAACGATCTGACCCATGTTCATAATGGGTGTTTCTAGTTAACATATAAGATACTTTGCGAGATTTGAAGAAGATCTGTTAAAATATGTGGTTTATAGAGTGAAAAGAGTCAAATGAGGAGTGAAATTCGTATGGGGGCTATATCTAAATCTGAACCAAATTTCTTCAAATTAAACAGACCTTAACCCGAAAAACTTCGTCGTGCAAAGTTTCATTTGGTTCTGGTTACAATTGCGACCTATTAAAAATATTTAAAATATTTTATAAATAAATATAAAATTTTAATTATTTTAAACTACGTTTATAAGGTATAGTATAAACCTATATATATGCTACTTCAAGTCAGTTCAGTATATATAAATACAATATTTTTAGTTACAGCCGTTTTATTGGTTGTATTTCTATTCTATTTTAATTCCAAAAATATGAATTTTGAAAACCCATTATCTTTTGAAATATTATGGAATCTGCACGCCGAATTTCGTTTTCTAGCATTTTTGTCGCTTTTTGCCCCTTTTTCACATCTACGAATAAGAGCAATGCGCATACCCAATATCAAATAAATAAAGAGTGATTTTTTAAAAGCTATAGGAAAGTTTTTCAGAAAAAAAACATAAAATTCAGAAAAAATGCATGAAATCTTTATTTGAATCGATAGTACGGTCCATATAATTTAATGTTTGAAGATTATTTCATGCAAATGTTGACCTTGACTGCGCCTCAAATGGTCCATCCGCTTAGTCCAATTTTGGCATTTCCACGTTTTTGAGTAACAGTGGCCCAATTGCTGCGAACGGCGACGAATCGATAATCGATGGTCATCATTAACACTGGCCGATACAGCTGCGATATTTTCTTCAGTTCGCACTCTACGTAAGCGTGTTGGTGGTGTAATGTACAACAATGTAAATTTGGTGCGAAATTTAGTCACAATAGCCCGAATAGCCGCTTCAGTGGGTCGATTAAACTGACCATAAAATGGAAGAAGCGCGCGATGAACTTTCTTAACAGAGCACGCATTTTGATAATAAAATTCAATAATTTGCAAGCGTTGTTCGTTTGTAAGACTTTGTAAGATTCATGGTTAAATTATAGACCAAACTGAAGATGTTTGACAGTGGAACAAAACACGAAACGTGCGTCAGCTGTTTAAACCAGTGTTGCCAAAAAGAAAATAGCTAAAAATCACCCTTTATAAGCATATATTTTGAAAAAAAAAAAAACATGCTGAAATACTCTGAATATCAGGGGTTTTCCGTGGTATTTTCAGTCCTTGTGAGGGAAAAAGATTTCCCTTTCAACTGATTTCGCCTAGTTGCATTCCCAACCGATCTACGACTATAAGACGTATTTATGGAAATTTTGAAACTCGTAGCTCCTTTCGTTTATATGCTAGCGTGCCTTCGACTGACGGACGTACAGGTGGACATTGCTAGATCGTCTTTAAATTTTATGACTATCAAGAATATATAGGTGTTACAAACGGATATAAAAAAAAACACTAAAATAAAAGTTCTAAATTAAATGAGCGTTTTTGTGGTTTTCCCATTATTTTGACCGACTCATATTTTGGAATAGTGAAATTAGTTAATTGACTTCTTATTTGCTAATTTTGTTCACGGTGTTGACACTTTGAAAATGGGAATTTTTTAAACTTATATAATAAAATTAAAAAAAAAATAGAAAAATAAATATAAAGTAAGGAAAGGCTAAGTCGGGCGGGGCCGACTATATAATACCCTACACCACTCCCTGCGTATGTACCTCGCTTTGATTACTAAACCCAGGTATTTCATGGGAGCAATTTTATGTAGTTCATATAAATTATACAGTTACTATAAATTCATCGTTAGTCATATTTAACGAATATGGTAAATAATATGGTAATTGATCCAATTATCCGACAGACAAATACAAATTATACAGTAGTATAGGACCGACATTCCAAAAGGGGGCCTATAACAACATTCTGGACCTGGTCTAAAACATGGGCCTATATATTTCTCATTTACGGTAGGTATTCCTAGTTGAAACATAGAATGATCTGCAAAATTTGATGAAGATCCGATGTAAGATGTAGTTTCTAGAGCTGTATTAGATCAGAATGGGCCCCATTTGGGTTATACCAAAGTATGGACATATGGGCATCACCCAAACAATTCTCATTGCAATTCAATTCGGTAAAAAGTGAAATCGGGAAGGATTTTTGCATCCTGAAAATGTATGTCTTTGACATTATATTGAAACCTGGAAAACCTGGTGAAATATAATAAAATATAAAAAGTTTGGCCAAAATCGATTAAACATTCGGGAGCAATATATCTATATCTAAATCTGAACCGATTTCCAAATTCTATACCGATGGTCCTTCGCCAGAAAAAATAACTTCTGCCAAGTTTCATGACAATCGGACGACAATTGCGAACTGTAGAGTGCGAACAAGCTTAGATGGACAGCAGACGGACAGACAGACATCGTTAAATCGACTCAGCTTAAAGGTGGGTCTAGCTCGATTATTTCTTGGTGTTACAAACATTTGTCGTGAAACTAACTTATAATACCCTAGCCCACGAAGTGGTGTAGGGTATAAAAATCCATTTTAATTTATAATACACTAGCTAAACCCCCGCCCGCTTCGCCAGGCAGAAAAACACACGGAAATAAAAATCATATTGTTTTTTCTTGTGATCGGTATTATATGTACCACTTATAATCAATGTATTTCCCTGAGATACAAAAGATATGGATATGTTCCATGGAAAATATTGAAGTACGGCGAATAAAGGAAGAAATGTCAAAAATCAAATTGATTTTAGGTTGGGTGTGATTCTCCTCCTTTCCATTACCAAAAAAAAACTTCCTACGTAAGAAGAACTTACTTAATCGAATAGCTGGAATTCGAATGTACTACATTCAAAACACATAGTAAGTCAATCAAATTGTTCACTAATCAAACAACACTTTTGTAATCTTTCTTTATTATTATGCTAAGAAAATCCAAAGAAAATTAGTAATTTTGCAGAATTCAAATCAAAAATTCCCCATCTTTCAAATCCCGCCCATTTGTATAACAATATAGGAATCTCGGTGTCGAATATACTCTAAAACAGGTTTTAACTTTGTATGGGAAGGATCACGGATACTTTCCGCCCATCTTGGTGTCGAATATACTCTAAAACCGGGTTTAATTTTATATGGGAAGGGCCACGCCCACTTTCTGCCCATATTTGCACAACTATTTACACTGGATCCATTCAGACAATTTTTCAGCACTCTAGGTTTTACAGAACAGATAATATTCAATAATAGGTTTTAACTTCGTATGTGAAGTACCACGCCCACTATCCCACTACCGCCCATTTTTGACACAAACGAACATTTATGACAGATGCACTTACACAAAATTTCAGCACTATAGGTGACATTGAACTGACAGTATTCAATAATAGGTTTTAACTTTGTGTGGGAGGTACCACGCCCACTTTTCCAATACCGCTCATTTTTGGCACAACTACACACATTGATGTTAGATGCACTTACACAAAATTTCAGCACTATACCTGTCATATAACTGACAATATTCAATAATAGGTTTTAACTTCGTATGGGAGGTACTACGCCCACTTTTCCAATACCGCAAATTTTTGACACAACTACCCTTATTGATGCTAGACGCACTCACACAAAATTTCAGTATTGTATCTGTCATAGAACTGGATATATTAGAAAATGGGTTATAATTTCGTATGGGAGGTGCCACACCCACTTTTCCAATACCGCCCATTTTTGGCACAACTACTCACATTGATGATAGATGCACTTACACAAAATTTCAGTATTGTATCTGTCATAGAATTGAATATATTAGAAAATGGGTTATAATTTCGTATGGGAGGTGCCACACCCACTTTTCGAATACCGCCCATTTTTGGCACAACTACGCAAATTGATGCTATATGCACTTACACGAAATTTCAGCACTCTAGGTGTCATAGAACTGACAATATTCAATAATAGGTTTTAACTTCGTATGGGAGGTGCCACGCCCATTTGTCCAATCCCGCCCATTTTTGGCACAACTACGCACATTGATGCTAGATGCACTTACATAAAATTTCAGCACTCTAGGTGTCATAGAACTGACAATATTCAATAATATGTGTTAGCTTCGTATGGGAGGTGCCACGCCCACTTTTCCAATACCGCCCATTTTTGGCACAACTATGCACATTGATGCTAGATGCACTTACACAAAATTTCAGTATTGTATCTGTCATAGAATTGAATATATTAGAAAATGGGTTATAATTTCGTATGGGAGGTGCCACACCCACTTTTCGAATACCGCCCATTTTTGGCACAACTACGCAAATTGATGCTATATGCACTTACATGAAATTTCAGCACTCTAGGTGTCATAGAACTGACATTATTCAATAATAGGTTTTAACTTCGTATGGGAGGTGCCACGCCCATTTGTCCAATCCCGCCCATTTTTGGCACAACTACGCAAATTGATGCTATATGCACTTACACGAAATTTCAGCACTCTAGGTGTCATGGAACTGACAATATTCAATAATAGGTTTTAACTTCGTATGGGAGGTGCCACGCCCATTTGTCCAATCCCGCCCATTTTTGGCACAACTACGCACATTGATGCTAGATGCACTTACATAAAATTTCAGCACTCTAGGTGTCATAGAACTGACAATATTCAATAATAGGTTTTAACTTTGTGTGGGAGGTGCCACGCCCACTTTTCCAATACCACCCATTTTTGGCACAACTACGCAAATTGATGCTATATGCACTTACACAAAATTTCAGCACTCTAGGTGTCATAGAACTGACAATATTCAATAATATGTGTTAGCTTCGTATGGGAGGTGCCACGCCCACTTTTCCAATACCGCCCATTTTTGGCACAACTACGCAAATTGATGCTATATGCACTTACATAAAATTTCAGCACTCTAGGTGTCATAGAACTGACAATATTAAATAATAGGTGTTAGCTTCGTATAGGAGGTGCCACGCCCACTTTTCCAAAACCGCTCATTTTTGGCACAACTACGCAAATTGATGCTATATGCACTTACACAAAATTTCAGCACTCTAGGTGCCATAGAACTGACAATATTCAATAATAGGTGTTGGCTTCGTATGGGAGGTGCCACGCCCACTTTTCCAATACCGCCCATTATTGGCAGAACTACGCAAATTGATGCTATATGCACTTACACAAAATTTCAGCACTCTAGGTGTCATAGAACTGACAATATTTAATAATAGGTGTTAGCTTCGTATGGGAGGTGCCACGCCCACTTTTCCAATACCGCCCATTATTGGCACAACTACGCAGATTGATGCTATATGCACTTACATAAAATTTCAGCACTCTAGGTGTCATAGAACTGACAATATTCAATAATAGGTGTTGGCTTCGTATGGGATGTGCCACGCCCACTTTTCCAATACCGCCCATTTTTGGCAAAACTGTGCAGACTAACAATTAGTGGACTTTCAGAAAAATTCAAGACTCTAGCTGCAACATTACTCCGAATATGCTAATTTATAAAAAACGAATAAAATCCCCAATTTGTGTGGGAGGTGCCACGCCCACTGAAAATATCAAAAATTTATATAGCCTATTTTCACCACCGGTTCAACATGAACATACTGTGAAAATTTCAAGAAGATCGCTCCAGTAGTTTAGTCTGCTATAAAGAACAAACAAACAAACAAACAAACAAACAAACAAACAAACAAACCCACAAACTTACAAACACAGATTCATTTTTATATATATAGATAAAATTGATATGACCACCACTTACTCTTGGTATACGCAAAATAATTAAACAAAATAAGTTTTTTTTTTAATTTCTGGTTAATGTAATTTGCAAATTAATTTAACGAAGAAAATAAGAACTGCTTTAAGAAAAATTATTGTTAAATGTAGAAGTTCTGGCTGTTCTTGTAGAAGTCCTCATTTATGACTCAATCAGTTTAAACAAAAACTTCGTAAACAAGTGAGAAAACGTCAGTCTGCTAAACCGACTTATATAAACCCTCACTCTCAGAGAGCATATCTATGGAAATTAGAACATAATTTTTACTTAGGGCCGGATGACTTGTATGATTAAATATCATGTCATAGTGAATTCCATGCACCAATATAAAAGTTATGAAGGATTTAATTTTACCTATCATATAGAACATTTTGTGGGGGGTACAATAAAGTGCGTGGCTAAAGCGTAAATATTTTTTTTGGTTTTATGTGATTATAAAAATTTCAAATATCAAATTACAAATGGTTTTGACTGCCTGATTTATTTTACACAGCTTATGCCACTTTGTGTGGGAGGTACCAGAAGTGGTGTGGTAATATCGTCCGTATGCCACATGAATGTAACTTCTATTTAAGCATTGTCAAATATCAAATTTTATAGTATTCCGATCATCCGTATAAAATTTATAACAGCTTTAAATTTACGTTGGTTAGGGTGATATGCGTGGAAGGTACTGGAAGGGGAGTGACAACACCGACTATATAAAAAGTTTATCTTAAACCAAATATCGAATATCCGTGTGTAAGTTTCATAGGTTTTTATTTAACATAGGAATATGGGGTGAAATGGGGCAAAAAAGGGATAAAAATGGTACATACTAAACGACAACAGCTAGAAACACGAAATTCGGTGTGTACATTCCTCTAATAGAGTAGATACAGAATATTAAAGTATTTTTTCCAAATTCGTACTTTTAAAGGGGTAAAATGGGAATAGAGGAATAAAAATGGTACCAACCAAACGGCTGCCCCTAGAATAATCAAATTCGGTGTATAGACACGTAAAATACACGGATTTTTTCAAAATTCGCACTTTTTGGGGTCAAAATGGAAAAAGGGGATAAAAATAGTACCAACCAAATGACCGCAGCTAGAGTCATGGAATTTGGAGTGTACATTCCTCTGACTGTGTAGACACGGATAATAAACGGATTTTTCGAAATTCGCACTTTTTGAGGTCAAAATGGAAAAAGGGGATAAAAATAGTACCAACCAAATGACCGCAGCTAGAATCATGAAATTCGGAGTATACATTCCTTTGACTACGTAGACATGGAAAGTAAAAGGTTTTTCCGAATTTCGTACTTTCATGGGATACAATGGGTACAGAGGTATAAAAATGGTACCAACCAAACGGCTACACCTAAAATAAGAAATTCGGTATATACATTCCTCTGATTGCGTAGACACGTAAAATAAACGGATTTTTCGATATTCGTATTTCTTGGGGTTAAAATGAAAAAGGGGGTACAAATAGTACCAACCAACTGACCACAGCTAGAGTCATGAAATTCGGAGTGTACATTCCTCTGACTGCGTAGACACGGAAAATACACGGATTTTTCGAAATTCGTACTTTTTGAGGTTAAAATGAAAAAAGGGGATAAAAATAGTACCAATCAAATGACCGCAGCTAGTGTCATGAAATTTGGAGTATACATTCCTCTGACTGCGTAGACACGGAAAATAAACGGATTTTTCGCACTTTTTGGGGTCAACATGGAAAAAGGGGATAAAAATAGTACCAACCAAATGACCGCAGCTGGAGTCATGAAATTCGGAGTATACATTCCTTTAAATACGTAGACATGAAAAATAAAAGGTTTTTTTCCAAATTCGTACTTTCAAGGGATACAATGTGTATGGAGGGATAAAAATCCAACCAACTAAACGACTACAGCTAGAATGATGAAATTCTAATTGCGTGGAAACGTCAAGGGGGTAAAAATGGTACCAATCAAATGGGCGCAGCTGGAATCATGGAATTCGGTGTATACATTCGGTGTTTTTTTTCCAAATTCGTAATTTTTCTTTTACGACAAAAAGTTGTGCAATCATGAAGTGAGGTTATTTTGCACTATGTACGTCTGATAATGGATTTTCAAAGTTTGTACTTTTGGAATTAAAATAGAATGGAAATACAACCAACTGTAGCACGCACTATCTACCAATATTTATGGTATTTAAGCTTCTTGAAAATATAAATATAACAATATTTATTTTTTGATTTGAAATGAATAATGGTTTGAAATAATTAAAGTATTATATTTATTTATAAAATTATTTTTTCAATATTTGTATTTGTTTTGGTTTGGCTATATTAAAAAAAATTATATTTTCATGTAATATTACTGCTCTTCTACGAAAACCCACAACCTCTGTGGAATGCAATCCATGGTGGAGGATATATAAAGTTCGGCCCGGCCGAAATTAACGCCGTTTTTACTTGTTTTTTCTATATTTTATGGTTTTTTGTGACTGCAAATTTATGTTTTTTAATTTTTGGCGACTGTTACCAAATCGCATTTTCTATTTTATAGTGGAATATAAATTTGAACATTACTCACTTCTAAAACTATGGACAAAGTTGAGTTATTTACTAGTCCTGTTTCTCTTTAAAAAATATTTTAAATACTTATACGCACCCTAGTGACATTAGTATCGAGTTAGAGAGGAGAACATCTGCTAAGGTTCTAATATGACACTTCCAAATAGAATATCAACATCTGTTATCAAACGGAAATACATGTTTATGCAACATAGCCAAAAAAAAAAATAAAATTAATTTAGAATCTGTTTCTTATGGACTTAGTTAATGTGTTAGTTAATTCCATACATAATTCAATTTTCTAATTGAAATACAAAACATTTGTTGGCTCATTTATTTACAGTTGACATAATGTGTTTTGTTTTTCAAAATGTTTCAAATTTATCTGTTTCATAGTGACGGCCGAATCTTTTTCTGTAACACCTTTTTCGATTCACTGTCGTTGCGACACTTACATTGTATGTTAAGAAATGCTTTGGCGGTTTGTATTTCCTCCTCGTTGCTGCGCACAGAACATTCATATTCGCCATAATCACTCATCATTGTCGGATCAATGCTTAGGCTGCCCTGTGGACTCAGGCGTGAGCGGCGCATTAGGTCGGGTATCTCCTGCAAGTGGACGCCATCTTTGTACCACGACGTCTCCGATGTGTTGGGATATTTCATGACACAGTGAAAGAACGCTGTCTGTCCTTCCATAATTGTTTGATTCACTGGGGGTATTTTTATGAGAGAGCCACCTGGAGTCAGCCACCATCAACCGTCAACCACCACCCATCATTGTGTTGCAAGGGACAAAAGAAAGTTCATTAGTTCACTTATTCGACATGTACCTACTCATACACACACATAAATAATCATACACATACACATGCGGAGGGACAATATTGCGCCAATTGATTGTCATTTGTGATTCGCACAGTGTTACCATTGTTACAAAATTTAGATATAATTATGTATCTCTGAGAGTGTTAGGCCGATCGAAATAAAACAAAACTATGTAATTAAGGAAAGTCTAGATATGGATGGGCCGAATACAGCCTCACTCTCTAATTCTTACTAATTCTAGGTGTTTTAAATACAGATGAAAGATTAATACCAAAATTTCGGAATCGAATTTTTATCAAAGCATGGTTCTTCGGAGATACATAATTATTATCATTTTCTTAAAACTGAACCACTGTGCGCTCTACACATCTCTGCTATTACATATAAGTGCATATGTGCTTGCGTGTGTGTATTCGAATCGGCTCTTACCTTGCACAGTTAGATGATACCAGGTACCATTGTTGCGTATGCTCGGCGTACGATTGGGAAACACAATTTGGCAGTGATACCAGCCCTGATCCGACTCACGTATGGACGTTAGATTTGCACTGGCTTTGCCGAATTCCTCATTGTTGGTGATGATATGCAAGCGTCCATTGTAGAGCTCATTAGCTGATGTCTCCCCCTCATACCATGTAAAGATGCGTTTGTCCTGAAAGCACAGAAAGTTAAATAGAATCAGAATTGTTGTGCTTCTGAAATAGAAATGATTAAGACCGAGAAATAGTTCACAGGATGAGGCAAAATAGTGCAAATAATAAATTAAATAACAACATTTCCTTGTATCCAATACTTTATTGATTACACAGTAGGGCGGGTTGATTTGTATGGATGAAAAAGAAAAATTAAAATCGTATAGCAAAACAAGTAAGGAAAGGCTAAAGTCGGACGGGGCCGACTATATAATACCCTACACCACTCCCTGCGTATGTACCTCGCTTTGATTACTAAACCCAGGTATTTCATGGGAGTAATTTTATGTAGTTCATATAAATTATACAGTTACTATAAATTCATCTTCAGTCATATTTAACGTACATGGTTAATAATATGGTAATTGATCCAATTATCCGACAGACAAATACAAATTATACAGTAGTAATAGTATGAATCGGACCGACATTTCAAAAGTGGGCCTATAACAACATTTTGGGCCTGGGCCACAACATGGGCCTATATATTTCTCATTCACGGTAGGTATTCCTAGTTCAAAACTATCATGATCTGCAAAATTTGATGAAGATACGATGCAATATGTAGTTTCTAGAGCTGTAATAGGTCGAAATGGGGCCCCTTTTGGCTTATACCAAAGTATGGACATATGGGCTTCTCCTAAACAAGTAAGGAAAGGCTAAAGACGGACGGACTTTCTATCTCATTACAATTCAATTCGGTAAAAAAGTGAAATTGGGAAGGATTTTTGCATCCTGTAAATGTATGTGTTTGACAAAAAATTTTAAATCGGAAAAGAACATTATAATATATTATATTATTATATATTATATATTATATATTATATATTATATATTATATATTATATATTATATATTATATATTATATATTATATATTATATATTATATATTATATATTATATATTATATATTATATATTATATATTATAAGATGCTGTACCAATGTTCTAAAGCGGAAAAAGACAAATCAGGGCGACATTTGTATGGGGGCTATATCTAAATCTGAACCGATCTTACCCACTTTCACCATAGGTGTTTCTAGTTCGATTATAAAGTGTTGTGCCAATTTTAAAGAAAATATGTGGTTTCTAAAGCGGAAAAAGTGAAATAGGGAGCGACATTTGTAAAGGGGTTATATCTAAATCTGAACAGATCTTACCCAAATTCTGCATGGGTGCTTCTAGTTGGATTATAAGATGCTGTACCAAATTTAAAGAAAATCTGGTAAAAGATGTGGTTTATAAAGCGGAAAAAGTCAAATCAGGGCGACATTTGTATGGGGGCTATATCTAAATCTGAACAGATCTTACCCAAATTCTGCATAGGTGCTTCTAGTTGGATTTTAAGATGCTGTACCAAATTTAAAGAAAATCTGGTAGAAGATGTGGTTTATAAAGCGGAAAAAGTCAAATCAAGGCGACATTTGTATGGGGGCTATATCTAAATCTGAACCGATCTTACCCACTTTCACCATAGGTGTTTCTAGTTCGTTTATAAAATGTTGTGTCAATTTTAAAGAAAATCAGGTACAATATGTGGTTTCTAAAGCGGAAAAAGTCAAATCGGGAGCGACATTTGTATGGAGGCTATATCTAAATCTGAACAGATCTTACCCAAATTCTGCATAGGTGTTTCTAGTTGGATTGTAAGATGTTGTGCCAAATTTAAAGAAAATCGGGTACAATATGTGGATTTTAGAGCCGAAAAAGTGAAATCGGGAGCGACATTTGTATGGAGGCTATATCTAAATATGAACCGATCTTACCCAAATTCTGCATAGGTGCTTCTAGTTGTATTGTAAGATGTTGTGCCAAATTTAAAGAAAATCGGGTACAAGATGTGGTTTCTAAAGCGGAAAAAGTGAAATAGAGTGCGACATTTGTATAGGGGCTATATCTAAATCTGAACCGATCTTACCCAAATTCTGCATAGGTGTTTCTAGTTTGATTATAAGGTGTTCAGCCAAATTTGAAGAATATCGGGTACTATATGTGCTTTATAGGGCGGGAAAAGTCAAATCGGGAGCGACATTTGTATGGGGGCTAATCTAAATCTGAACCGATTTCCTCCAAATTTAATACCGATGGTCCTTGGCCTGTAGAGTGCGAACAAGCTTAGATGGACAACAGACGGACGGACGGGTGGACGGAGAGGCAGGCGTCGTTAAATCGACTCAGTTGGTGATTCTAAGCCGATCGGTATACTTAAAGGAGGGTCTAGCTCGATTATTTCGTGGTGTTACAAACATTTGGCGCGAAACTAACTTATAATACCCTAGTCCACGAAGTGGTGTATATGTTTTGGCACATGCCCCAAGTGTTGTTATAGCTCCCTTCAAATGTCCGTCCGATTCATCCTATTACCGTTGTATGATCTGTATTTGTCATTGGATCTTGAGCAATTTATTCCAGATCATTTTATATTTACTTTACTATATCTGCCGGAAAATTCGCCATATTCGTTAAATTTTACTAAAGATGAATTTATAGTATAAAGTAATGTATAATTTATTTGAACTACAAAAATTGCTCCCATGAAACGCCTGGGTTTAGTAATTAAAGCGAGATATATACGCTGGGAGTGGTGTAGGGTATTATGTAGACGTCCCCGCCCGACTTTAGCCTTTCCTTACTTATTAGTCCTTGTGAGGGAAATTTTTTCCCTTTGGGCCTTTGACAATTTGGACGTCCTAGCTCCTTTCGTTCAGATGCTAGCGTGCTTTCAAAAGACGGACGGACATGTCCAGATCGCCTCAGCATTTTATGACGATCAAGAATACAAATACTTTATAGGGTCTCAGGTCGATATTTCAAGGTGTTACAAACAGAATGACAATGTTAGTATACCCCCATTCTGATGGTGGAGGGTATAATAAGCTTTGTTTTCTTCGTTATGATGCGAGCTATTAAAAAATGGAAAGAACAATTCCAATTTCTCTCCATTTCTTATTCTTTTTTTGTGCCCACAAGAAACTATATCTTTCTCAAATTTTTGACGACCCTTGACCACTAATTCTACATGAAGGCTAACTATAACGCCGGATCGGACTTATACCAACTTCCATAAAAATTATTTTAGTTGGACAATTAATTCTCGGATCGCCAAGTACCGATTATAGAGGTAAACCTTTATTTTTATAACTGCTAATAATATAAAATTACACTATGAAAATTAATAAAATTATTTATTATTTATTTTCTACGTTTTGCGAATTGTGGGAATTCGTATACTTTTTGTTTCTTCCTAAATGTGACTTTGTTACTCTTAAAATCATTCTACTCAGTGTAATCGTGTGAATCGACCTTAAGCCTTAATTAATTTATTTAACTAACACGTTATGTTCGACTTGACTTTAAAACTATTTAACTTATTGTGCCCTGTTCCACTGGTCGGTGCAAAGTATACAAATTGCATTTCGGCATGTGTTGGCGTATGTTGAATGGCAATTTGTTGGCGGAAATAAAATGTGTAACCCTTAGAGTTGTAGCTTGTTGTCCGCGCAAGTGACTATTTTCACATTTCTAAAAAGAGATTTATATTTCGATCATCATGCAGTTCTCACTTTAGTATTTGCCAAAAAATTTGCACCAGCAATCATCAAATTTCGCCCGACCACAGACTGAGTGAATGTGAGCGTTACCTTGCCACCCATGTCCATTTCCATGATGATGATGTTGCTGATCATCATTAGCAGCAGCATTGCTGTTGCTGTCGCCGTCTCCGTCATAGGTTCGCTCTAGGTGGCATCAATAAAAAACACATTTATCAACATAATAAAACAAATTACACGAGCCGAGCATAACTTGATTTATCCGGCAATTTCTATTTTTTCTTCGGGGTTTCGTGCACATTCTAGGTGTACAAACCACACTCTGCCACTACGGAAAATGTCAAACTATTTGTTTTGTTTTGCACTTTTGCAAATTATAATTTCATTTGCAACGAAATGAAACGAAACGAAAACAGCAACGCAACTGCCAACGTCATAGTTGCAAAGAAAAAAAGTATCCCATGGATACTTGATACTCGTGTATGGGTAATCATCATCGCTAGTTTTTATTTTGTATTCTCTCACATAATTTTTGTTTTTAAAGATTTGACCGTGAATTCGATGTCCAAAACAATTCCATTATCTCTACACCCACCCATAATCGTTTGCGCTCACTTATTGAGATAGTTTACGGATCATATGCGATAAGTTGATGAGAACTTTTTTGCTCTGTTGTTCTTTAATTAGATTGATAGTGATTTGGGGGTTTTCTTAGGGATTTTATATTTTGTGCTTCGACTTTGGCTAATTTCCGGGGCAAGCTCAAATAACGTCTTGTGGCATATGCAGGATTGTCCAAATCAGATTAAAGGATTTTGGTATGTGATTTATTAGCTTAGCTTAAATTATTGAAAACACATATTCCCGGAATTTTGGAATTTAAAGGGGAAATCGGGAAATATATTATCATTTCCCCGGAATACCGGGATTTAATGGTGAACATGAAGAATAATGCTGTTCGAAAATAACAAGGTTCTGGCAAGGGATTCTGATAATGGGGCAAAAAAACGTGTATCGACGTTTTGAAAATCTGCGTATGTGTGAATATTCTCCCTCGTAACTCTTACATTTTATGTATAGGATATGTTCAGCATTCTATACTTAAAACGCTACGAGGAAAACTTTTTTGGGACATTTCAACTCTGCAGCTCCTCGGCGATAAATGCCTTTTTGGCTCCTTTTGAGCAAAAGGGTAAACCAGCGGTTAATGGGTCAAAATATTCTACAAAAAGTATTGTTTATAAAATTCTACTATGAGTCTATGAATACACCAAAATCAGCTTAAATGATCGAAATAAGAAAAAACTTCAAATTTATTTTAGACTTAATTTTGTACTTTTTCCGAATTGGTGCTAAATTGTACCACAAAGTATGGCATGAAGTATGTATAACGTGACCATCTCTTATTGGGCAAAAAGCGGGATTTATTAATTCAAAATTGATCCAATTATCCGACAGACAAATACAAATTATACAGTAGTAATAGGATGAATCGGACCGACATTTCAAAATGGAGCCTATAACAGCATTTTGGGCCTGGTCCAAAACATGGGCCTATATATTTCTCATTCAAGGTGGGTATTCCTAGTTGAAAAATAACATTATCTGCACAATTGAAGCTCCGATGTAAGATGTAGTTTCTAGAGCTGTAATAGATCAGAATGGGGCACCCTTTGGGTTATACCAAAGTATGGACATATGGGCATCTCCCAAAGAAGTAATGAAAAGCTAAAGACGGACGGACTTTCTATGTCATTACAATTCAATTCGGTAAAAAAGTGAAATCGGGAAGGATTTTTGAATCCTGTAAATGTATGTGTTTGACAAAAAATGTTAAATCGGAAAGGACATTTGTATGGGGGTATATTGAAACCTGGAATGATGTGACCCGCTTTCACCATGTATGTTTATTGACGAAATATAATTTGTAAAGTTTGACCAAAATCGGTTTAACATTCGGGACCAACATTTGTATGAGGGCTATATCTAAATCTGAACCGATCTTACCCACTTTCACCTTAGGTGTTTTAAGTTAGATTATAAGATGTTATGCCAATTTTAAAGAAAAACGAGTACAATATGTAGATTTTAGAGCGGAAAAAGTGAAATCGGGAGCGACATTTGTATGGGGACTATATCTAAATCTGAACCGATCTAACCCGTTTTCGCCACAGGTATTTCTAGTTTGATGATAAGGTGTTAAGCCAAATTTGAAGAAAATCGGGTACTATATATGCTTTATAGGGCGGAAAAAGAAAAATCGGGAGCCACATTTGTATGGAGGCTATATCTAAATCTGAACCGATTTCATCCAAAGAAAAGGAAAAGAGACAGATGGTACCAATCAATCAATGGTAGAGCCGAAATCATGAACTTCAGGCTCCCCTGGTTGTGTGGACTAGTAGGATTGTAAATAGTTAAAATTGGTCAGAGGCATCAAGTTTTTTCCCTAACGAGGACTGAAAATAGCCACATTTTTTGATGATTGCTGCGGGAGTGTTCTTTAAAATTATTTAATGTTTTTCACTATTTCACCAATGAAACATCACAATTTATTTAAAATAGTCAACATATGTCGGCGTGTAGGTTGACTTCTACGCACAG